>BSBM01000619.1:5415833-6031666 GCA_027924585.1 Larix kaempferi
CCCAAGAAACTACCATATTTATGACGGGAATTAATCACCATTACCACCATGGAGACAGCTAGGACAACCCTCAAACTACATCAAATACAACTCGACCACGTAGACTGCCCTGTCACATTACCTTCACGTGTTATGGACCATTATGGCAGCCACGGTGGCATTCCACTGAATCCGGTTGTTGGGAGTATTAAATTCCAAGGGTGGATGCGAATGCTTGCCAGCACATTTTCCACTATTTCATTAATATCCAAACCTTTCACACATTGCTAAGTTGAATACATTTGCCACCCTGTCATAACATGTTCCATGTGATAAGTATAGTTTGTTTTGGTAAGACCTAGTTATATAAATGGTATCATTTATATGGTTCAAAGAGTCACGGTGATTGTATCTATGCATATAGTTTACATGTTATAGAAATTTAATCGAATTTGCATATAGTGTTAAACTACAAATAGAACTTGCATATAGTTATAAGCATTGGGGAATGATACGCTTAAATAGAATTTGCATGCTATAGGAATATATAAAACTTGTGAATAGTTTACAATATAGGAATTATATTGAAGGTGACATATAGTTTATACTATAGGATATGCATATGACATGACATATAGTTCTTGCACATTTGAAATGCACAGTAGTTGCATATAGTCAATATATCAAAGTATTTGTACGATAATTACATACAGTTGTATATAATAGAACCAGCTTGGTAATTACAAGGAGTTTGCATAACATAGAATAGAGCAAGAAGTACATAACAATCATACATATTAATATGAAAACCAGATATTAACGGAAGAGATCTCACCGGTTGCATTCGACATTATTCTCTAAAACCATTAAGACACGTGGAGATTACCGAAACTAGTTAGGAAATCTTCTGTCACACTTCATAAACATTAAAGCTCTTTCCTATAATCTGCGAAAGGAACGATTCAAATGATTTAGCACGAATGCTAAGTAAGCCTTGGGGTACCCTCAAAACCCCTTTCTTCATCAAAAGAAGAACAACAGTTAGCACTTGTAAATAATTATAATTGACAGAACATTGACATAAGTATTATAAAAATATAACTTAATTTCAAATAGCATCTTAGTGTAGACTTGTCGTCATCATAATTAATTATTAGTTAAAAGAATTAGTATTCATTTTATTTCCGCATTAGCATTTTCAATATTTAATGCTATTTTAAATTTTAAATTTTGTGAATTTTTCGGGATGTTGCATGTGGTATCAGAGCTCATGTTCGAACTCTCGGCCTGAAAAGGTCCAAAGAACACCCAACAGAAAAATTTTATGACAGCAAAAATCTTTACTAATTAAATTATTTTGTATACAGAATTATTTTTTCTAAATTACAAGTATGGAAGATCAGCTAAACACATGGAAGACAGATTTCGACCGAATAGTCATACCAACAATAGCACGGGACAACATTATGAAGAAGAAATCCATGGTGAATTGAATGATAATTCATCGGAATTGTTACGTGCATTTCAGGAATTGAAAGCAGAAATAAAATCTGTTAAACAGGATAATGAGAGAATTCTGAAGGCACAAGAAGAACTTAACCAAGTACTATTCGATCAATGCCCAACTGATGAACAGGATAGAAGGATTGAAAACACCTCCAAGATTGAAGACTTAACTCATGGGAACAAGGATAAGAGAGTGAAAACTGATGATGAGAATAACAGTTCAACATCATCAGGAGCTTCCATTGAGACATGTAAAAAGAAACGTAATTATTCAAGTGATAGCAGCGAAAGGGATTACAAACCAAAAATAAAAAGCCATAAACAGTATGAGCATATTTCTGGGGAGTTCAAGAAGATCAAACCCCCAACCTTCAATGGTGAAACTGAGAAAGGGGAGACAGCTGAAGCATGGTTGTCCGGCATGAAGAAATACTTTCAAATTTATGATTATTCTTAATCATTGAAAGCAAAGATGGCCATATACAACCTGATTGGGAAGGCGGACATTTGGTGGCAAGACATCAAAAGAGTGAATGGCATCAAGGACAAGGATGTGAATTGGAGCACTTTTAAATGGTACTTCAAGAAGAAGTTCTTATCTGAACAATATTACGATTAAAATTCCAAGGAATTCTACGATTTAAGACTGGGAACCATGAACATGAAAGAGTTGAACAGCAAATTTCTGAATTTGCTAAGGTATGTGCCATAGCTTGTGGAGGAGAAACCAAAGATTCAGAGGTATTTGAGTTGTCTACCTTTCAACATCAAGGACAAAATAGAGTATGACAATCCAAAGACCTTAGAAGAAGCCATGAGGAAAGCAACTTTCTGCTATGATCAGAACCGAAAAAGAGAAGGGATATCTAACTGGAAAAATCATAAACCCAACAACTTTGAGCTGAAGAAGAAGAATTTCAGGTTCAATGGAAATTCTAGTTTTCAAAATAAAAACTTTCCAAATCGAAATTTCCAAGGAAATAGTCCTAGAAATAATCAACAACAGAATTTTACAGCTCCTAGAAATACACCTAATGTTACCAGAACTAATGACCAGAGGACACCTATAAAATGTTTTGAGTGTCAAGGTCCTCATTATGCTTCAAACTGTCCCAATAAGAAGCAGACAGCCAATAATATTCACTCCATACAAGATGAACCTACTGTGGGAGACTTGACAAGAGAGATGCCCAGAATTAATGCAGCTCTAGACAACAGACAAGCGGAACATCAAGTCTCTATGGTAGAGATTGAAGGTGTGCTACAAAACCACCCTATTTCTATTTTAATTGATCCAGACGCTAGCCTGAGTTATATATCTCCAGATATTATAAAAAAAATTATTCTGAAAAATAGAAAAATTTAATAAATCCCGGTTAGCTAGACTAGCAACAGGAACAAAAAGATAAGTGTCTGATTTTGTTGAAAGTTGTGTTTTATCTACGAATCAGTTAAAGACAAGAACCAAGCTAAATGTTTACCTTTAGGATCCTATGACATCTTAATTGAAATGGACTGGTTAGAAGCACATCATGTTATTTTGAATTGTTATGACAAAATTTTTACCTGTCTAAATGATGAAGGAGAAACAGTAGAAGTGAAAGGTATTCCTAGAAAGACATCACTTAGACAGATTTCAGCTATGCAAGTAAAAAGAGCAATTAGAAAAGGGTGTAATATGTTCGAAGTGAATGTATTACATGAAGAGTCAATTACAAAAGAGGACAAACTGAAACTAGAAGATATACCTGTCCTAAAAGAATTCCTGGATGTTTTTCCAGAAGAGATTCTAGGATTACCCCCGAGAAGGGATCTAGATTTTACCATTGAGCTGATACCGGGTGCGGTACTGAACTCCAAAGCTCCATATAGGATGAATATATTGGAATTAAATGAGTTAAAATCACAGTTGAAGGATCTGGTTGATAAAAACTATATAAGGCCCAGCGTGTCTCCTTGGGGAGCATCTGTTATTTTTGTTAAGAAGAAGGATGGCACTTTAAGGCTTTGTATAGATTATCGCCAACTGAACAAGATGACAATCAAGAATTGATAATCGTTGCCCCGCATCGACGATCCATTTGATAAGCTACGTGGAGCAACGATATTTTCAAAGATTGATTTAAGGTCAGGATATCATCAAGTTCGTGTGAAGGATGAGGATATTTTTAAAACAGCCTTTAGAACTCGCTATGGACATTATGAGTTCGTGGTCATGCCATTTGGGTTGACTAATGCCCCGGCAGTATTTATGTGCTTAATGAATAATATTCTGCACAAGTATTTGGATAAGTTCGTCATTGTGTTCATAGATGACATTCTGGTATATTCTAAAAGTAAGGAAGAACATGACGAACATCTGCGTATTATTTCACAAGTTCTAAGAGATCATTAGTTATATGCTAAGTTTAGTAAGTGTGACTTTCACAAGGATAAGATTCAGTATTTAGGTCACATAATCTCTAAGGAAGGAATTTTGGTCGATCCCGATAAGATAAAAGCCATTAATGAATGGTCGGTTCCTAAGGATTTGTCGGACGTACGATCTTTTATGGGGATTACAGGATATTATAGAAAATTCATAGAAGGTTTTTCGAAGATTGCAAACCCCATAACCTCCTTACAGAAGAAGGGGAAGAATTTTGTATGGGATCAAAAGTGTGCAGACAGTTTTAAGAAGTTGAAGGAATTACTAACTACATCACCTATTATGAGAATTGCAGATCCTAATAAAGATTTTATAGTATGCATCGGCACATGTAATGACGGACTCGGTGGAGTCCTAACACAAGAGGGACATGCTATTGCATATGAGTCTCGAAAGCTGAAAATACATGAGAAAAATTACTCTACATATGATCTGGATTTATTAGCAGTAATACACGCCTTAAAAATGTGGCGTCACCATCTTATTGGCAGAAAATTTACTTTGATGATAGATAACATGGGGATGAAGTATTTACTAGATCAAACGAACTTGAATGCTAGACAAGCTAAATGGATAACCTTTCTAAGTGAGTATGATTTTGAAATTCAGCATATAAAGGGTAAAGAGAACAAGGTTGCGGATGCTTTAAGTCGTAATGCAAAGTTAAATTTTATTTCAGCCATCAGTACATACACAACAGATTTAGAAAATCATCTTTTCGAAGGGATTAAAACGGATGAAGAGTACATAAATTTACATGAAAGGACAGGAGAAAGTAATTCTGAAAATTATGTGGCAGATTTCAAGTTAAAAGAAAATGGATTGCTACTGTACAAGAACATATTATATGTGCCCAACGTACCAAAGATAAAAATTCTGATTTTAGATGAGATGCACAAAAGTCATTATGCTGGTCATCGAGGTTATCAAAAAACCATAACTATGTTATGGAAAGATTATTATTGGCCCAGTATGAAGGATGACGTAACAGAATATATAGCTAAATGCATTGACTGTCAAAGAGTAAAGGTTGAACATCAACATCCGGCTGGACTATTACAGCCATTACCTATACCTAGTTGGAAATGGGAGATCATAAGCATAGATTTTATTACCGAACTACCCAAGAATCAGAAACAAAATGATTCCATCATGGTGGTAGTGGACAAACTCAGCAAGGCAGCACATTTTATACCAATAAAAACTACTTATAAGGCTCCAGATATTGCAGAAATTTTTATGAAACAGATTTTTCGATTACATGGAATACCAAAAGTGATAGTTTCAGACCGTGATTCTAAGTTTACTGGAAACTTCTGGAGATCTTTGTTTAAAGGGTTGAATACAACCTTAAACTTCAGCATAGCATTTCATGCACAAACATATGGACAGAAGGAAAGAGTAAATCAGATATTGGAAGACATGCTAAGGATGTATGTTAAGGACCAGCCTGGTAAGTGGGAGGACTACTTGCATTTAGCAGAATTTGCATATAACAACCATTATCATGCATCAGCGAGGCTTAGCCCTTTTGAAATTCTTTATGGTAGGAAATGTAATACACCAGTTTCTTGGAATGACCCAGTAAATAGAGTTATTTTAGGACCTGAATTGTTGAAGGAAACAGAACTAACCATGAAACAGGTACAAAAAAATCTTAAAGCTGCCCAAGATAGGCAAAAGAGTCAAGAAGATCTTAAGAGGACTCATAAAGAGTTCCAGGTTGGTGAGCATGTTTTCATTAAGGTAAGACCGAAGAAAAGCTCATTAAAATTGGGAAGTTGTGCCAAGATGGCACCCTGGTATTGTGGTCCTTTCAAAATTTTGTCAAGGGTTGGACCCGTGGCATATCAACTAGCTTTTCCACCAAATCTAAGAATACATAATGTTTTTCATATTTCAGTTTTAAAGAAATATGTACATGATGCTACTCATGTTATAAATTGGAATGATGTACAGGTGGAACAAGACGACGATTTTCAGGTGGAACCGGACTGTATCCTCAAAAGGAGGGAAACTCTACTTCGGAATCGCACGATTTTGCAGGTAAAGGTGCAATGGAAGCACCTTAGCCTAGAAGAGGCAACTTGGGAGTTGGAGAGTAGTATGCGGGTAGCATACCCAGCTCTGTTTCAGTAATACTCAGAAAATGAATGAACAACATCGTGGACGATGTTGAGACTTAAGGGGGTGTGTATGTCACCTACCCAAATTTTGAGACTATTTATTTTATTTGAAAAAACATTATGTTAAATTATAATTACAAAGTTTTGTAATTATGACCAAATAAGGTCAAGGATCATTGTAATGACATATTATTATTATTTAATAAATTAAAACAGGAGACAAACACCCAAGGGAACTGTTAAATGAGTGTTCATTGACCCACTAGGAGGAATGGAAGCTATTAAAAGGAATGGGACAAGTGTCAGCATTTGCACTCGACCACTATCTGTTGGTTATGTGACAACTACCCCTAAAATTGTGGCATTATCCCTCAGGTGGGTGGAAGAGAGCTGTTAGCTCATTAATGACCAGGTTAACCACTAAAAAGGTCTAGGCAGCCTAGATAAGGAAATTCGAATTGAGCAGGGAGCTCCATATTATTTTCTGCAGAAATAATTCCTCAAGTGTATCAGGTGATCACTGAGAGATTCGAATAGGGAGGCTATGTGAATGTGCATTGTGAGTCTGCTGAATTTATTCTGAGAAGGAAACCAGAGGTGTTGGTGCAGGTCTCTTTGACTGTTAAGTCTATATGACTGAATGATCTACTTTGTTGCTGCAAGTTGATTACCTAAAGCTTCTACAAATTCTTCTTCCTAATGGTTCAGTGAATAGGCTCGGGGGTCCTAAGGCAAGTAATTTGGCTGCCTTCAGGAGTAGGTTGGGTGGAATAGGCACCTTGGGTTGTTTGTTTCTCCTACATTCATCAGGTTCTACTGTTTTGTCTTGTTTATTTTCAATTAAATGATTTTTTGCATTTGTAGATTTAGTATTTACAGTTAATGGTATACAGAAGTAACTGTTTCAATTTCTGACCTAGGTATGATTTTGTATAATGATGGTTAAGTAAATGAGATGATTGACTAAATATCTTCTCTGCATTTTCCCCATACTGTTTTCTGTATAGTACTCTAGTAGCAGGAAATACCAACAGGTCACGGGTTCAATTCGTGAAGAAGTTCACTAAAACCTGCTAGAGAAACCCTGGAGTTTCTCGGCATGTCTGCCTCTCCCCAAAATCGCTCTTAACAAACAACGAGTGCCAAGGGAAAACAATAAATTTGAACATAGTGGATATTAGGGTTAAGTTTCGAAGTCCAAGACCCACGTATGATCAACAGTGGAGATTCACTTGATCAGCACTTCGTATCCCCAAGCAACTACCATATTTATGACGGGAATTAATCACCATTGCCACCGTGGAGACAGCTAGGAAAACCCTCAAGCTAGATCAAATACAACTCGACCACGTAGAATGCCCTGACACATTACCCTCACGTGTTATGGACCACTATGGCAGCCACGATGACATTCCACTGAATCTGGTTGTTGGGAGTATTAAATGCCAAGGGTGGATGCGAATGCTTGCCAGCACATTTTCCACTATTTCATTAATATCCACCTTTCACACGTTGCTACGTTGAATACGGTTGCCACCCTGTCATAACATGTTCCATTTGATAAGTATAGTTTGTTTTGGTAAGACCTAGTTATATAAATGGTATCATTTATATGGTTCAAAGGGTCACGACGATTGTATCTATGCATATATTTTACATGTTATAGAATTTAATAGAATTTGCATATAGTGTTAAATTACAAATAGAACTTGCATATAGTTATAAGCATTGGGGAATTATACGCTTAAATAGAATTTGCATGCTATAGGAATATATAGAACTTGTGAATAGTTTACAATATAGGAATTATATTGAAGGTGACATATAGTTTATACTATAGGATATGCATATGACATGGCATATAGTTCTTGCACATTTGAAATGCACAATAGTTGCATATAGTCAATATATCAAAGTATTTGTACGATAATTACATACTGTTGTATATAATAGAACCATCTTGGTAATTACATGGATTTTGCATAACATAGGATAGAGCAAGAAGTACATAACAATCATACATATTAATATGAAAACCAGATATTAACGGAAGAGATCTCACCGGTTGCATTCGACATTATTCTCTAAAACCATTAAGACACGTGGAGATTACCGAAACTACTTAGGAACTCTTCTGTCACACTTCATAAACATTAAAGCTCTTACCTGTAATCTGCGAAAGGAACGATTCAAATGCTTTAGCACGAATGCTAAGTAAGCGTTGGGGTACCCTCAGAACCCCTTTCTTCATCAAAAGAAGAACAACAGTTAGCACT
Organism: Larix kaempferi; assembly: GCA_027924585.1. NCBI lineage: Eukaryota > Viridiplantae > Streptophyta > Pinopsida > Pinales > Pinaceae > Larix > Larix kaempferi. The sequence continues at coordinate 5,424,149 of BSBM01000619.1, forward strand.
TGTAAGCAATTATAATTGACAAAACATTGACATAAGTATTATAAAAATATAACTGAATTTCAAATAGCATCTTAGTGTAGACTTGTCGTCATCACAATTAATTATTAGTTAAAAGAATTAGTATTCATTTTATTTCCACATTAGCATTTTCAATATTTAATGCTATTTTAAATTTTAAATTTTTGTGAATTTTTCAAGATGTTACAGTGCCTGAAGGGTACGGGTTATTATGGGCTAAAGTATGATGCAAATCAAAAGTTTAACCTGGAGGGTTATGTTGATTCAGATTGGGCAGGTAGTGCTGTAGATAGGAAGAGCACTTCGGGGTGCTGCTTCAGTATGGGATCAGGTGTGATCTCTTGGTTTAGCATGAAGCAATCCTGGGTAGCACTGAGTACAGCCGAAGCAGAGTATATCGCAACTTGTTCGGCTAGTTGTGAGGCAGTATGGCTAAGGAAGCTATTGTCTAATTTATTTGATCTCCAGTTGGATGCTACTTGTATTTATTGTGACAACCAGAGTTGTGTGAAGTTGTCAGAGAACTCGGTGTTCCATGACAAGTCGAAGCACATCGAGATCAAATATCAGTATATCATGGATATGGTGCAGAGAGGAGCAGTGAATCTCTAGTATGTTGCGACGAATGAGCAAATTGCAGATGTGTTGACCAAACCACTATCCAAAGTGAAGTTCGAGTACTTCAGAGAGAGGCTTGGTGTTCTTCAGATAGAAGATACTTCGAGGAGGAAGTGATGGGACACATTTGCAGGATCCATTCCAAGCATGGTGGTAGGAGGATCCTTCCCATGGCTGTAGATGTAAGAGCTGTGTGATGAGCATCAGGACGATGCTCCGGATATTGCTATGATGATCAGATTGATCATGTGTGATGAGCATCAGGACGATGCTATGATGATGATCAGTTTGATCATGTGTGATGAGCATCAGGACGATGCTCCAGATGATATGCATCAGGACGATGCTATGATGATGATCAGGAAGATCATGTGATGATGATGTGCATCAGGATTATGTATTGTATGATGATGATCAGTATGATCATGAGCATCAAGACGATGCTCCGTGCGAGGATGATCAGGTTGATCATGAGTATCAGGATGATACTCGGTGGTCATGGATAGGTTATGCAAGTGCATGTAATCAGTCCTGGAGATCCGGACAGGTTGTGCTAGGCACGTAAAATATCCTAGGATGCTCTTTAGAGATCTTGCAAGTTGCAAGACACTCTTTTAAGGTTTTGCAAGAATCGCATGTAATCAGCCCTGGAGATCCGGATAGGTTGTGCTAGGCACGTAAAAGATCCTGGGATGCTCTTTAGAGATCTTGCAGGTTGCAAGACACTCTTTTAAGGTTTTGCGAGTTCACATGTAATCAGTCCTGGAGATCCAGACAGGTTGTGCTAGGCACGTAAAAGATCCCGGGATTCTCTTTAGAGATCTTGCGGGTCACAAGACACTCTTTTAAGGTTTTGTGAAGGTCACATGTAAAAGATCCTGGGAGATCCGATAGGTTGAGCAGTAAGCTCGTAAAATTCCTGAGATGCTCTTTCGAGGTTTTGTTGACACACGTAATTAGCCCTGAGGATTCCATAGGATGGCCAGATATGATGAATACCTACAGGAGGCGAGGCCTACAACCATCATGAAAAAGGGTTGGCTCTGTAGAACTTCCTATGACGAGAAGAATTGAGAGATCGCACAAGTGATCAAGATGACGAGTATAGCAGCAGTGACGATGATGCTCCAGTGATCCAGTGATGATGATCCAGCTCCAGTATTGAAGACTTGTGCCTATATTTATTGATGACTTGTGTCAAGAGAATACCTTCCTAGTTAAGAGGGAGTGTTGATGTATTTGTAACTTCGGAAGATATTCACTTGTATATTGTATGTATTACATGTGTACTTTATTGTATCCCCAACGGAGATGTATTATTCCTCCGGTTGGAAGTGTCGTCATTTGTATTTGCAAGTGTCGCAAGTTATATTGTAAGTGTCGTAACTTATATTTCATGGGTTATTATACCACCTTAGAGGGGTCATCCCAGTGTGGGTCAAAGGGTTATTAGACCACCCTAGTGGGGTCGGCCCAGTGACAAGTGGTAATGAGTTATCAGACTCTCCTAAGGGAGGTCGGCCCACATATGTATGTGTATGTGTATGTGTAATAATCATTAACATTATAATGTTTATTAAGTATTAGCCCTAAGATTAGCATGATGTTGATTCACAAATAATCCATTTGATTTATGTCATATATCCATATCGCAAAGAGAATTGATGTATATCATCAAAATAAAATATGATTTGTTAAGGATCATGATCTATGTAATATGGGTTAAAAAATAATAAAACATTAAATAATACAAAAGGAGAAGTAAAAATGAGAAGAATAAAAACTAAAATAAGTTTAAAAAGGAAAAAAATAATGAAAATAAGAAAAGAAAAAGAATTTGACCTTAAATAATTCAAAAAGAAGAAACAAAAGAAATCATTAAATAATTCAAAAAGAAGAAACAAAAGAAATCATGAAAGGCAAAAGTGAATGAAGAGTTTAAAACTAAACAAGGGGTCAAGAAAAAAAACAACCTTGCTCTTTAAAAAATGTGAAAAAAAAAAATATGAAGAGGAAGCAATTAATTATGGAAAAATAATCCATTGAGTGAGTACAATATTAAAAAAAAAACTAATTGTTAAAAGAATATTGTCACGTTTTAATAAGCTTAAGGTGAAGGTAGTTGGTGTTATAAATCACAAGGTGAAGGTAGTTGGTGTTATAAATCACAAGACCAAATGTTAAAAATAAATAATTCACATCTAGATCAAAGATTAAGACAAAAGGATTTACGTGAAAAAAAAACTTTATTGATTTTTGTTCATAGTTTACATTTTATGGCATCTTTCACTCTATTCCTATTGAAACAAATGGTCTTTCATTATCTTTAAATATATATCACGTTCTAATGAGGTGGAAGACATAGATCAAGTGTCATAAAAAATAGGAGGATCCTTAGATAATTAGAACAAAAGTATAGTAAAGAACACATTAAGGTACACATTGCTAGTACATTAAAACAAGATGATGTTAATCAATACCTTAATGTCTAATACATTAGAATCATCTCTTAAGAAAAACGTGGTATAGGAAGAAATATTTACAAATGAAAAAAGGAGAAAGAATGATTCATTAGGTCTATCTCATTACAATGACAACTTTCTTCACACCTAACATAGACCAGAGGTTTAAAAACTTGGCTTCTAAGCTTTGTGAAGATGTTGACATCTTTATCAGTTGTTCAATAATATGTCAATTAAGTCAATATATTGATCATGAATAAGTTATGGAACAAAATGTATATGTATCTTGTAAGTTTAGGGTGTTAATGCTAAATTGGATAGTGAGCAAGATTAATTGCACTTTGATTGTCGAAGCATAAAGTGGTTGGATGTTTCTATAAGAAACCAAGCTAAAAAAGGATATGTCAAAGATAAATTTATTCTTGACATGAGTGAATCATTACTCTATACCCTACCTCTACTGAAGAAAAATAAATTACAACATGTTTCGTGCATGAGCAAGTAATAGGGCATGAACTAAGACTGCCAATATAACCTATAATGGAATTTCAATCATAAAGGTCAATATTGAAATCTACAAAACCAACAAAAGAAGTAGAACCGTTGATATTGTATTGAATGCCAAATTGAAGTGTTCCTCGGATGAACTAACATATCTTATATGTTATTGTATGGTGGCTCTTGTGGAGATCCATTATAAAGTGAGAGACTAGACCAATAACAAAATAAAGGCTTGGTTGGGTATGACTCCAGTACAAAATCAACCTAACTAACTACCTATACAAAGTTGGGTATGCCTTGGATGTAGAAAATTTGGTAGAGAACTTAATTCTGTACAAAAAAATGGGTCAAGGGTGTTTAAAATATCCCATGTTAAATTTGTGAAGGAGATCAAGAGCATGCATAAGGTGAGAAAGGAAACACAATTCCATTGTTTGCAAAACTTGAAGTTCAAGAAAATGGTGTAAGCATCCTAAGTTTTTCATCTCAAAATTATTCCTACAACTAGACTTCACTTAGCTTATAAAATGAGTATCACTTACAATGAGAATAATCACATCAACATCCAAAACAAGAATCAGAATCAGAATCTCGTTACACACTCGCTTTCTGTAAACATTTGGATTAAACTAGAATCTAGGCAGTCTATAATCAAGCAATTAAAATCAATCCAATTTCTCATACCAAGTTTGTGGTGCTTGCTTGAGTCCATAGAGATATTTATTAAGTTAGCACACAATATTAAAGTCACCTTAAATTATCTCAATAGGTTTTTCCATATAAATTTCTTCCTAAAATCCTCATGCAAAAAGATAGATAATAATGTCCATATAATTGACCATCCATCTCTGTGAAGCAATTAATGAAACATAAGATGAATGGAATCCATTTTGGAAACTAGAGCAAATTTTTCTTAATAGACATGGGTTACAATATGAGAGAAATCCTTGGCTACTATTTGAGCCTTATATTTTTCCACACTTCCCATCTACTACAAACTTGGCTCTATAAGCATAACCATATATCACAAGTTTTCTCCCTTGGGGGTGACAAAGAAAATCCCAAGTATCCTTTGGCAACAAATAAGGATACTCCTCACTCATTTTTTCATCCCATTTTGGTTGATAATATGCTTCTTGAAAGGTTTCTAGACCTACAGCCTCTGAGTCTTCAGATTAAGAGTCATACTAGTGCTGAGAATGAGTTTGCCAATGAGAAAAATGATCACTAGCTAATGAACCATCAACTTCTTGAGTCTTTTGGACCCATCTAGGAAGAGGTTGAATTGCACAATCAAGATTAGTATAATCAATAGTAGGGTGTGGTGGATTATTTGGAGCAGGAGGTTACTCCTCATTGTCTTTATCAGAAAAGAATTAATATCCGTAACAAAAGAAAAATCATGAGAACCGGAAGAAAAAGAATATTGTTAAGATTAATTAAAAAGAGAAGTCAACTTGCAAGTCATAGATGTCACGAACGTTAAACAAAGTTTGTAGACCGAGAAATGCTCATCAAATCAATCATCTCTACTAAGACTAACCTCTATAGTATGGGCTTCACATAGGTAATAATATTTTAAATCTTCAAAGTGGCTAACAAAAATAAATTTTTGACTCTTGGGTTTCAGAGCTTTATGATTCTTATCTAGAATATGGGCCAAACCAAATACCCAAAAGTTGATCACATCTAGCTTTAGTTTCTCCATGATTCTTCCTATGTAAATTGGGTATTATCTTATAAGAAGTGTGATTCAATATGCATGTTGCATAGTTAATGGCTTCATCCCAAACTTAGGGGCTAAATTCCTAGATTGAACCTTGTAATTTTATATTTCCTTACAACTTTTGTTCTTTCTCTCAACCACATTGTTGTGTTGTGGTGTATAGGGAAGAGCTTATTATATCTAAATTCCTTCTAATAAATAGAAACCAATGAATTATTTATTTAGATATTTAATACCCCTATTTGATCAGAATATTTGATCTAATGACCGAATTAGTTTTCAAAAAGGGCCCTAAATGTAAAAAATTAATGAATACTTCACAGTTTTAGGTAAGAAAATAAACCCAAATTTGCATAGAAAAATCATCAATAAAGGATAAGAAATACTAGAAACTAGAAAAGGAAGCACTAGGTAAAGGACTACATAAATCATTATGAACAAGATCCAAATGTATTTTTTGTTGATGTATATGTAACTTCGGAATGTATTTCATCTATGTATTTCATATGTATTTATTGTACCCTTATAAGAGATGTGTTATTCCTCTATAAGTGTCGTCATGTGTATTGACAAGTGTCGCAAGTGTGTGTACTTGGCGACGGGTTATTAAACCACCATGAGTGGGGTCGGCCCTGAAATATATATTATATTGTGGATGTACCTAGCTAGACAAGTTGGCCCCATAGTGTAACTGGGCAAACAAGTTAGTATAAATAGAGATCGGGAGATCTCTATTTTGATCACTCGAAAACTCACACTTCTCTCACTCAGAAAGTGGCGCACTAGTGAGGAGGAGGATCATCTGCTACTAGGAGACTATCTCAGTGTATTTTGGTTGTACTTTGGTTGAGACATTGCTCTCTCTATCTCTGAGGAAGTTGTGGGGTTTTTCACCTTAGGGTTTTCCCCACGGAAACTCTGTGTCTCTTGTCTCTCATGCTTTTGATTCTTGTGATGCTTGTCATGCTTCTTGTGATTTTTATGCATTGATATACTGTATATGTTATTCTCTCAATGAAGATCCTAGAGTATTGTGAATTAATGCTCAAAATTTAACATGGTATCAGAGCTAACCTAAGAAGAAGACATTTTGCAGTGATGGAAACTTGAGTTTCTTGTTTATTGGGTTTCTCTCCACAGTTTTTGGAAAAGCAGTATAGTAGATTGACTCTACTCATCAAGGAAAATCTATCTGTCCAATCAGAATTCAATTCTGAGCATTTTCAGATTTGACCCTAAAAATTAGGGTTTCCACGAAAATAGGAATTTCTGAAATCTGAAGACATAGCTAGAAGCTCCTTGCAAAAATCGAATTTTAGAGCTTTGGATCGAGATTTTTGGCTAGCTAGATCTCTCGGAAACTCAAACCCTAATTCAGGGCTCTCCCTAGTGAACCCAGGAGGACAAAAAGGCAATTCTGAAGGGTAAAGCTTTGCTGATCTCAAAATCTGAATACACCAAGCTGATCAGCTCATCAAGGCGCATCTTTCTATCCTTTCAGAAAATTGAAATTCACATTTTGAATTTTTAGGGTTTTTCCGATAAACCCTAATCCGGGACCAGATCCAGTTTTCAGTATTTCAAGTGGTAAGACCTAAATCTTTTCTATTTCCATTTGAAGTACTCTTTAAGATGTCTCACCACACCAAGCTTGAGGATAAGCTTGAAGGGGCTGATAACTTCCGAGCTTGGAAGTATAGGATTGGGTTAATCCTGGAAGAGAATGAGTTGGACTCATATGTAAAAGAAGACATCCCTATCCCAGAGGATGAAGAAGCTAAAGTATTGCATAAGAAGAACTTGGTCAAGGCAAAGAGAATCATTGTTGATTCTATCAAAGACCATCTCATACCCCATGTGTCTTCTCTAAAGACACCCAAGGAGATGTTTGACTCTTTGACCAAGCTATTTGAAGGGAAGAACATAAATCGGAAGATGACCCTGCGGAACCAATTGAAAGGAGTAAAGTTTCAGAATGGAGAAACCATTCAATCTTATTTTTCTAGGGTCTCCCAGATTAAGGAACAACTGGAAGCGGTAGATGAAATGGTGGAGAATGGTGAAGTTGTGATGACCACTCTAAATGGCCTACCCAGGTCATGGGATTCCTTTATTCAAGGAATTTGTGCAAGGAAGAAGTTGATCTCCTTCAATAGATTGCGGGAAGAATGTTCTCAAGAAGAAGCAAGGCTCGTGGCCTGAGAAGAAAAGATGGGAAGTGAAGATCAAGCTCTCACAGTACACACCAAGAAAGGAAGGTCAAAGAGAGAGCACTCTCATACCAAGAAATCTTCACACTATCATCAACATAAAGATAAGAAAGATCTCAGATGCTTCACATGTAATGAGAAAGGTCATTTTGCTTCAGAATGTCCCAAGAACAAAAGGAACAACAACACCAGGAAGAAGAAGGGCAGTAGGAAAAGATATCATGCTCATGTTGCTGAAGATGATGAACCACCCAAGAAGAAGGCTAGGGAAGAAAGTGATGTTAGTGATGATGACTCATCAAGTGAAGAAGAATATGTTCTAATCTCTACTCTCACAGGTACTATCTCCCATGGTTGTAATGATTGGTGAATTGACAGTGGGGCTTCCAAACACATGACTGGGTTTAAGAAATCTTTTGTGAATCTATCTGAACATGAATCACCCCATAAGGTGAAACTTGGGGATGATTTTCAATACCCAATCAAAGGAAGTGGTGAAGCCTCCTACAACCTAGATTCTGGAAAATATTTGAAGATGAAAGAAGTCCTTTATCTACCTGGGCTCAAGAAGAACTTACTCTCCATATCTGCATTGGATGCAAAAGGTATGAGGGTTGCATTTGTTGATGGCCAAGTCCTAATGTGGCCAAAGGGAAAGACCATAGATAATGCAGTAGTGATTGGAGAGCAAGAGGGAGGTTTGTATAAATTGAAGGGACAACCTGAACATGCCATGGTGCATGAATCTATGGAGCCAAGTGAACTTTGGCATAGAAGACTGGCTCATATGCACTATAGGGCACTTCCAATTGCAAGCAAGGTTGTAGAGGGTCTTCTTGAAATCAAGACCAAACATGAAGGTGTTTGCAAAGGATGTGCAAAAGGTAAGAACATTAAGAAGGCTTTCCCAAGAAGTGAAAGCAAGGCAAAGGATATCCTGGAAATCATCCACTCAGATGTATGTGGTCCTATGTCATCCAGTTCTCTAAGTGGGTATGTTTACTATGTCTCATTTATTGATGACTTCTCCAGGAAGACTTGGGTATACTTCTTGAAGAACAAAGATGAGGTGTTTGATAAGTTCAAGGAATTCAAAACCTTGATGGAGAATCAAACTGACAAAAAGATCAAAACATTCAGATCCGACAATGGTGGAGAATTCACCTCAGGTGACTTCAAGAAGCTTTGCAGTGATTCAGGGATTAAGAGGGAGTTGACTGCTCCTTATAATCCTCAACAGAATGGAGTTGCAGAAAGAAAGAACAGAACAATCATGGAAGCAGCAAGAGCAATGCTGCATGACCAGGATCTACCTATGCATCTATGGGCAGAAGCAGCTAGAACAGCCGTATATGTGCAGAACAGAACACCCCACAAGATATTGGACAACAAGACACCAGAAGAGGTCTTTTCTGGTAAGAAACCTGAAGTCAGCCATCTCAAAATATTTGGTTTTCCAGTATACACTCATGTCCCAAAGGAAAAGAGGACTAAACTAGATCCTTCAGGAAAGAAGGGTATCTTTGTGGGTTACAGTGAAAGCTCGAAGGCTTATAGAATATACTTTCCAGGGTTCAAGAAGATTGATGTCAGCAGGGATGTAACATTTGATGAAAACTCAGCATTCATCAAATCAAAGAAGGCACCTATCGAAGTTTATGAAGAACCTAAGGAAACTAGATTTCAAGGCACTACCATGACTGAAGCAATTCCAGAAGTTGTTCGTGAGTTTGAAGATCCGCAAGAACCTGTAGATCCACCCCGTGAGGATAACTCTCACAGGAGGAAACCTTCATGGGCTAGAGATCTCATTCAAGATGCAGAAAGATTTGGCATTCCAGAAGAAGAACACAAAGCAAATAAGAGAACCAGATCACATACCAACTATGTTGCTTTACTCTGTGACATTATGAACAAAGAACCTTCCAGTTATGAAGAAGCAGCGGAAAAGAAAGAATGGAAGGATGCCATGGTTGAGGAATACCAATCAATAATGAAGAATGATGTTTGGGATGTTGTCCCAAGACCTAAAGAGAATTCTGTTGTGACTTCCAAATGGATCTACAAAATCAAGCACGCTGCAGATGGCAGTGTAGAGAAATACAAGGCAAGATTCGTAGCTCGTGGCTTCTCTCGGAAAGAGGGAATAGATTATGAAGAAACTTTTGCACCTGTAGCCAGGTATACTTCCATCAGAACGGTACTTTCCTTGGCTGCAGCAATGAAATGGAAAATACACCAGATGGATGTCAAGACTGCTTTCTTGAATGGTGTAGTTGAAGAGGAAGTATATGTGGAGAAGCCACTCGGTTTTGAAATACATGACAGGGAGTCATATGTGTACAGATTGAAGAAAGCCTTGCATGGCTTGAAGCAAGCTCCCAGAACTTGGTATGGTAGGATGGACAGTTTCCTATCTAGTTTGGGCTTTACCAAGAGTAAAGCGGATTCCAACCTTTACTACAAGGTTGAGGAAGGAAATCCTGTGATTCTACTTCTGTACGTGGATGACTTATTTGTAACAGGAGATGACAGATTGATTGCAGATACTAAGAGGAAGCTTGCTGCTGAGTTCGATATGAAAGATTTGGGAATGATGCATTATTTCCTAGGTATGGAGGTGTGGCAGAATGCAGGTGGGATCTTCCTTGGTCAAGGGAAGTACACAGTAGATATCCTGAAGAGATTTAGGATGATGGATTGCAAGGCCATGGCCACACCCATGGCATCGAACCTGAAGCTTCTATGTGATGCTTCATCTGAGCCGGTTGATGTCTCTATGTATCGTCAAATGATTGGGTCCTTGATGTACCTGACGAACACGAGACTAGATATTTGCTTTGCTGTGAACACATTGAGTCAGTTCCTGACAGATCCGAGGAGTGTTCACCTGGTTGCTGTAAAGCATGTTCTGAGGTACCTGAAGGGTACAGTGGATTATGGGCTCAAGTATGAAGCGAATCAAAAGTTTAACCTACAGGGTTATGTTGATTCAGATTGGGCTGGCAGTGCTACAGATAGGAAGAGCACATCTGGGTGCTGCTTCAGTATGGGATCAGGTGTGATCTCTTGGTTTAGGAGGAAGCAGTCCTGCGTAGCACTGAGTACAACTGAGGCAGAGTATGTTGCATCCTATTCAACTAGTTGTGAGGCAGTATGGCTACGGAAGCTACTGTCTGATTTATTTGATCTCCCATTGGATGTTACTGGTATCTTCTGCGATAACCAGAGTTGTGTGAAGCTGTCTGAGAACTCAGTGTTTCATGACAGGTTGAAACACATAGAGATCAAATATCACTATATCATGGATATGGTGCAAAGAGGAGATGTGAAGCTCCTGTATGTTGCGACGGACGAGCAAATTGCAGATGTGCTAACGAAGCCACTAGCCAGGGTGAAGTTCGAGTACTTCAAGGAGAGGCTTGGTGTTCTTCAGATCGAGGACACTTCGAGGAAGAAGTGACTGACACATTTGCTGAAGCCATTCCAAGCATGTTGGAAGGAGGATCCTTCACATGGCTATGGATGTAAGCGCTGGATGATGAGCATTAGGATGATGTTCTAGTTTCTGCTTGTATGATCAGTTGGATCATTTATATATGTATGTGTGCATCATGTTGGATGCTGGATATGATCAGTTGGATCATTTATATGTATATGTATGTACGCATCATGTTGGATGCTGGATATGATCAGTTGGATCATTTGTATGTATTTTGTATATGCATCATGTTGGATGCTTGGACCATGTATCTGTATATGTATCAGGTGGATACATTGTATGATCAGGTGGATCATGTATGGTGATATGTATCATGTATTTGTATTTGTATCAGGTGGATACATTGTATGATCAGGTGGATCATGTATGGTGATATGTATCATGTATTTGTATTTGTATCGGGTGGATACACTGTATGATCAGGTGGATCATGTATGATGATATGTATCAGGTAGATACTTGGTATGCGTCAGGTAGATGCATTGTATGATCAGGATGATCATGATGACGAGCTTCAGGATGTTGCTCCAGATGATATGTACCAGGACGGTACAGTGATGATGATTAGGATGATCATATGTATCAGGTGGATACAGTACATAATCAGTTGGATTATGTGTGATGAGTTTCGAAGACACAGATGCACAGTGCCTTTCCGACATGGTGGTAGATGCGTTCTCCCATGTGCATTGATGTAAGTGCAGAGCCTTTCCGACATGGTGGTAGATGCGTTCTCCCATGTGCGTTGATGTAAATGCAGTGCCTTTCCGACATGGTGGTAGATGTGTTCTCCCATGTGCGTTGATGTAAGTGCAGAGCCTTCCCGACATGGTGGTAGATGCATTCTCCCATGTGCGTTGATGTAAGTGCAGAGCCTTTCCGACATGGTGGTAGATGCATTCTCCCATGGGCATTGATGTAAGTGCAGAGCCTTTCCGACATGGTGGTAGATGTGTTCTCCCATGTGCGTTGATGTAAGTGCAGGGCCTTTTCGACATGGTGGCAGATGTGTTCTCCCATGGTCGTTGATGTAAGTGTTTTGAGCCCTTCACGAATGGTGGTAGGTTGGTCCTCCCATGCCGTTGAGTGTAAGTGCTGTGTGTGTGCATCTGGGTTGTGCTTCGTGATACTCTGTGGCCGTGGACAGGTTGTGCAATAACATGTAAAAGATTCTGGGAGATCCGATAGGTTGAGCTGTGTGCTCATAATCAGTCCTGGGATGCTCTTTCGAGGTTTTGTTGACTCACGTAATTAGTCCTGAGGATTCCACAGTATGGCCAGTGATGATGAAGACCTGCGGGTGGTGGGCCTACATCCAGTATGAAAAAGGACTGGCTCTGTAGAACTTCCTATGACGAGTAGAGTCATAGATTGGTTGAGATAGCAGCAGCAGTGACGATGATGATGACGATGATCCCGAGAAGAAGACTTGTCTAGCAGAACTGTGTCGAGAAATACCTTCCTAGTTAAGAGGGAGTGTTGATGTATATGTAACTTCGGAATGTATTTCATATATATTTATTGTACCCTTATAAGAGATGTGTTATTCCTCTATAAGGAAGTGTCGTCATGTGTATTGACAAGTGTCGCAAGTGTGTGTACTTGGCGACGAGTTATTAGACCACTATGAGTGGGGTCAGCCCTGAAATATATATTATATTGTGGATGTACCTAGCTAGACAAGTCGGCCCCATAGTGTAACTGGGCAAACAGGTTAGTATAAATAGAGATCGGGAGATCTCTATTTTGATCACTCGAAAAACTCACACTTCTCTCACTCAGAAAGTGGCGCACTAGTGAGGAGGAGGATCATCTGCTACTAGGAGACTATCTCAGTGTATTTTGGTTGTACTTTGGTTGAGCCATTGCTCTCTCTATCTCTGAGGAAGTTGTGGGGTTTTTCACCTTAGGGTTTTCCCCACGGAAACTTTGTGTCTCTTGTCTCTCATGCTTTTGATTCTTGTGATGCTTGTCATGCTTTTTGTGATTGTTATGCATTGATATACTGTATATGTTATTCTCTCAGTGAAGATCCTAGAGTATTGTGAATTAATGCTCAAAATTTAACATACCATAATCAAAACCTTGTAAAATCTTGGCAAATTGAATTATATAATCTTATAAAATCTTGGCAGATCTTTCACTAAATTATAAAACCTTGTAAAATCTTGGCAAATCTTTCACTAAATTATAAAACCTAGTAATGTCTTAGTAAATATTTTACTAAATTATAAAATCTTGTGAAGTCTTCGTGATTTTTTTATAAAGCATAAAACCATATACAGTAATAGGAAAACATATACAAAAAATACTAAATAGGAGATAAATATAAAAGAGAAACATTCACGCCACAATAGTAGGCTAACCAACCACAAAATACAATGTCAACCCTACAAAAATCCTTTGAGAACCATAAATTCAATAAAAAAAACAAGAGACATGTCAAAATAGCTGACAAATCCCAAAGCAAAAGAAGCAGCAAAGACAATGGGATTCCAGGTTGCTCCACCCACGGTCTATCCCAGAAAGGAGAACACAAACACAAGTAGAAATAAAATGGAAATGCTTATAAGCAGCCTCATGCCCCCCTGCATGCCCAAATACATGGCTATGAATAAAGTCTCAGCCCCCAGTCATGATGCCCCAAACACCCACAATAACGTTATTGTTGCATCGTCGATCACAAGCTTCACAATTCCCATGCTTCTTGGGGAAACTTTGTATCTAAGGCAATGGGATTCATAGCTCTCCTAGATGAAAATGGGTCGCTATAAGAACTGATAGTAAATATCAACTGCCCTTCACATGTGTACATTAAGCAACTTGCAAAACAAGATTCAACCCATAAAACCTGGACTAAGGTAACTCTAACTTTGATTTTCATGATAGATAGAAGGCGAAAGAGCTTATAGCAACTACCATTTCTGGAAATCGGGGGCGAATGGGAGTTGCCTAGCGATTTCCATGAGCAAACAAAGGTTTAAATTTATTTTTAGAGGGGCGAAATTATTCTATCTAAGATCCCCTTTTTAAATTCGATGGGGCTAACCTCCTATTCATTATAAATAAATAAATAAATATGTGGGATAATCATACCTAACGGGTGTTTAATAAAAAATTATCCCATTAAAATATTAAAACCCCTAAATTTATCCCATGGGCTAAGATTAGCCCCTAAAATTTTCCATGATTTCCTTATCCCTCCACCTACCCATAACCAAGTGTTCTCTACCTCCCCTTCCTCTACACAATAATCATTTCCTCTGCATTGTGCACCTACGAGTCATTGTTAACGCATAAATCTCACACACATGCAACATTTTTTCAATTCACACAGTAAGGCATCATCAACATATAGCATGCAACCCACCAAAGACATCCTCATCAGATCCAAGAAACAATATGAGTCCAGAAATGCTAAAGAACAGTCAAAAGACAAGACCATGCGTCTTAAACTCTATTCAAGTGCGCGACTACACATATTACTAGTTGCGTGCCCGCGTGACTCCTGCGCGGATTTCCCTTCGATATCTACGCGACTATCAAAACTGAGAGATCTCAACCACCAGTTGCGCATTAAATTCTAATAAAATCCATCACCAACACAAATTCGAACTTTTCTTCTCAACATAATGGATTGGAATTCAATAGCCCCCATTGTGTACCTTGAAGCTAGTTCAAGAAGTGATGGGGTTCACACTTGAATCTAGTTGTTTCTTGGCCACCTCTTTGCCTCTAAAAGGAAGCCATGGGAATGCATCTTAGAGGAGAAACCAAGAGTAAGGTTATGCTATAGAAATTGTATTGGAGCTTCCTCATATCCCATCTCTTTCATATTTGTTGGCATTCTCCAAGCTCTCTTGCCTTCTTCCTTCAAGGGGCAAGTGCTTCACTCCGTTGGTGCTTTAAGCTATCTAGCATTTAGTGTGGACAAAATTAGCATCCCTAAGGGAGATTGTTGGCTTACCTTTGAACCTTCACCTCCTAGGTGACAGTACATGTATTTGCTTGACCATTGGGCAATCTAAAGTGGTTCACGCATTGGTTCTTTGTTGTGGTTTGCACCCTCTTGTTCCATTTTATCATTTTAAGTTATTTTTATTTTTGTTTTTGTTATATTTCACTAAAAAAGCCTTGCAGGCTCTACTTTGGGGTTATCACACTTACTTTTTGTTTTTAAAAACTGGGCCTAGTCAACAACCTCAAGGGATTTCACCCAAAGCGAGAGAAGTTGCACACCTTTGTGCATAATTTCTCACAACAGTATTTATGGCAACTCCACTTCAATTTTGTTCATTTTCTCTTAACTAGGTTGTTATTTGTTAGATAGATAATTTATGGTATATTGTCCTTCGCAGGTGAAGATGTCCATACCCTTCATTCCAGAAATTTGGCCTCCTCTTGGACGAAATAGTTGTTTCAATAGATGAACGGATCCCAGCGTCCCAATCATGCTCTCTACACGCAAAAACCTTCAATATTCACACTACCTGCGTAGTTTAATAGACTTCTGCCCACACAGATTGGTCTCTCATTGGCCGCATGACCTTTTCACGTTGTAATCACGCTACTATGCCCCAGTGAGTGTTTTGTTCGGTCTACTGTGCACCTGTCTCTGCTTTTTCCGTGATGTTGCTCATTTTATTTTCTTTTTATCAATTTTTCACAATTTTGCAGCCCCAATGGTTGCTCACTAATGAACTAGAACTAATTAACTTGCAATAGTTACATGTTTCTATAGTAATTAGTTCACTTAGACTAATATTAGGGAGTAAAGATTTCAGCTCTCTTAAAATCTACTTAGGTAACCAACCTTGAGGCTTTCAACGGGCCTCATTGTTGTCACTAGTATTCAAGACATCTCATGTTCGTTGTTTACTTTACATGTTTTTAGATTAAAGTAGCGTAGAATCATTTTTTTGCACACAAGAAAGGACCTAAAGACTATACTATCCCCAAGTATGCTCTTCACCTCACACTTCTTGTGAGATTGGTGAATCAGAAAGGGGTGAGAAGTGTGAATTACCTCCATTGCACACTTTTACTTCATTTAGCACTTTGTTTTTGCAAAACACCATTCGCATCTTTTAGACTTAAAATTTAAATCACCATTTGCATTCACTGTATACTCTTCTAGTTAATTTACAACAATCAAATTGCTCACCTCTCATGTGTGTGTATCACCAGCACACACTAAGAGACCTAAAATCTCTTCATTCCAAGTATGCTCTTCACCTCGCACTTCTTATGAGCTTGTTGAATCAGAAAGGAAGGGAATTGAGAAATACCTCCCTTACACTCATTAAGTGAATTAAGACCCTTAAAATCAAAATTTGTAAATTGCCAACTAACTAAAATTCTCGACAGGAGGTCACAAAACAATATTTTAGTTAGCCAGGATTGATTGGGCTAGGAATCCATTAATGCCCATCAATCTAGTTTCATTAGATGTTTGAAACGTAACATTGTTGACTTATACGGTACTATCAAAATCCTGCTATCAACAAGTGTTAAAAGAAAACCCGAATAAGAAGTGTGTCGTGCCCAAGGAGGTCAAAGCCGAGGTATAGTTTCCCTTCCCTCTCCAAAGATTCACTCAGTTTTTTGTGGAGACGACACTATACCGCCCAAGCAGAACCACCTATCCACACTTGATGTAAGGTATCTTAGTGGCCAAACTTAGAACATCACCAAGGAGCAATTGTGAGTGCAATTGACTCCTGAAGTTAGATATTGTCGTTGGGAAGTGTTTCCAAGTCTTGTTGATTGGAACATTAGGCCCATCATCGGTAGAAATGACTCGTTGTTACCTTCACTAGTCAATTTGTGTGTGGATCCCATTGTCACCATCAATTGTGCTTTTGGAAGGCCCAGATACATTTGAGAGGAAGGACATTAGGTATTTTAAGGAATTTACACTTATTTTTATTTTTAATACAAGCTCACCAACTCATAATTAAAAATAACCTACATGTGGGAAATCTTGCACTAAACTGACATTGCACATCTCACTCACTTTTGCACCATATTGCATCTGTTGTGGTTGGCATATTTTTGCATTTGTTCAATTGTGTTTCTTTCCACCATCACTCTCACTTGACACTAAGCTTTCACCATTGAGGAAAAAAACAACCACCTAAGGCAGTCCCGACGACTACAAGGCCTATCCCCTTTCTCAAGGGGTGTTTTTCCACTTTCTCCCTGTGGTTAAAGCGGGCGATACTCTAGTCGGGGCCACTCCTAGGCCGCATTGATAGGATCATCCCGGTGAGGCCTCTCCTTTATTGAGTCATTTTCTCCTCTCGAAGAAAGTGTAGACCCTTTTGCTTCATCTTCTCATGGAAGAGGCAATCCTTCCTCTCCCCCCCCTCTCGGAAGAGGTTCTCCTTTGTATTCTCCCCTTGGATATCCTTTGGACCATTTTGATCTATCCTCTCTGGTAGGAGGTCACTATTTATTTTCATCACCACCTCGCGGAAACCACACACAACATACAATGGCAGGACTGACTCCCACCTTACCTTTCATGGATAGCCTCAATCTCCCATATTTGTCCAAATTGATCAATGACCCTATCACGCATGATAAAACATGACCAGCGATGTCAGATAGGCTCCCCTCAGATATTCCTAAATTCGAATGGAAACAAGGAGAGAACCCCGCCAACCATGTCATTTCCTTTCTCTCATGGTGTTCTTCCAAAAGCATAGTGGAAGAATCAATGAAGCTTCGCCTCCTCTAGTGAACCCTCACCGGGATGGCAGCCAAATGGTATGTGAATTTACCAGGATTAACCCATGCCACCTTTGCGGAATTAGCCACAGCATTTCTCACATTCTTCCAGCTTCCTATTCCTTATGAACTTGGCCTCGAAATTCTCATAGAATTTCGACAAAACACATCTACACACATCACAGACCATATCCATGGGTGGAATATATGTTGAACATTGTGTAAAATCGAGATACAACCCCCATTCCTATTGGATTGGTTTATCAAGTCACTCCAACCAGCAATTGCAAAAGATGTAGCCACATCCATGCCGTAAAATGAGGAATAGGCCATCCGGAAGGCCCAACGTTTTGATATTATCTATGCACAATCTGGGTATCTATACACCATCCTTCCTGATGCCCCTAGACATTAGTCAATGAATCCTACACCTGCGGGTTCATCACATTCGGCGGATGGGCTTATTGCGTACACTTCCTACCAAGGAAAGGTTCCTCATCCTCCCACTTCTATGCCATTCAATATGGCACCGCAGTAACCACCCATCCCTACCGTGTTGGCACCCTTTGTGCCTGTACCAAACCCTCCACTTGGTCAATTACAGTATGGACCCTATAGTCTGACTTATACCAATGTTAGCAGGAAATAGTGGTACCTCCACCGCAAATGGCACAAGTCGCTCCTACATCTGCATCCTATGGAGCATAAACCACATCTATCCCTCCACCAAGGTATAACCCTTACTACCTATTCCCATGTCCTACTGGTTCATCCCCCACACCTCATATGGGGGTAAATCTAGTTCAACCCTCTTTCTCCCAACAAGCCCAAACATTTGAGCAGTTGAATGCAACCAATCCCTAGAACCCTCAAAATCAAGGAAAGAAGAAGGGAAAGAACAAACAAAACCAGCAACAGGGGAAAGGGGCAACCCCCCTCCCCAGCAAAACCAAAACCAAGGCAACCCAAACATAGGGGCTAATAACCCCCCTAATAAATGGAATAACGCAAACCTGAGGACCAATTAATATTGCTCCATGTGCAGAGAATATGGTCATTACACTCACCATTTCCCTCTTATCCCCGACTGCCAATAGTTGGTGGAGGCCAAGAAGAACACAACGGTAAATACCCCTCAGGTCCCTAACCCTACACAACCCCAAAATGTTGTATTACAACAACCCTTTTCCAATCAAGGGGTCATTACTCAACAGCAAGAACCACGCCCCTCCAGCGATGGCTCCTTCTAGAACATCTACACGTTGGATGTCAACCTCCATACTAGAGCCAAAGGTTTTGATAGGCCTAAATCCCCCAAAGTGGAATATGTACCTATCCCCTCAGGGGTGCCTTTGTAGATACCATGCCCAAGTGGTGAACAGATCCCACGGATCCCCAAGGTCTCGCTTCGACGCACCCCTAACAACCCCCATATGAAAGCTTCCCACAATTACAGTATTATGGACGACTTGGAACAGTCACCCATTACGATCTCCACATTAGAAGTCTTACAATCTTGCACAAATCAAATAAATGCCTTACTTAATGCACTTGGCGCTATCGAACCTTCTGAGTCACGCCTCATGACTTTTGATCTTGACAAAGGTGAACGGCGACTACCCTCATCAATCGCATTCCAAGTCCCCATCACGGTAAAAAACATTATGATTCATTGATGAAGGCGCATCCACATGTGTCACGTCCTCTAATGTTTGGAAGCGATTGGGATCACCTAAGCTAGTCCCCTCGTTTATCACTCTTCATGCAAATTATGGGAGGCCTTCCCAACCGAGAGGATTGTACCAAAATGTCCTTATCGATTTGGGAGGCAAGATGATCATGATTGATATCAAGGTAGTCGATGGCCAACTCGACTACAACATCCTCTTGGTTCGTAGTTACATGTACGATATGAAGGCGGTCGCGTCCTCAGTATTTTGTATCATGATGTTTCCATTTAATGGGAAAAATTGTCACCCTTGACCAACTCAACTACTACGACCCCAATGCCAACACCAATCCAAACAATGTCTTACCGACTATCATCGAGACAAGTCAACCCCCTTATGTTGATATTGGCCCAGGCATGTACAAGGACTCTAACTTGCTCGGAGTGTACTCCAGTCAACCACTTGAGATCCCCGCATCCACCAATGGCCTTATGTGCACAATTTTCACCATTGAGAATGTGCCCACCTCCCCCTCGGCATCGTCATCAGGACCTCTTCTAAGTCATGGTTTTGAGCAAACGTTGAGTCCATCGGTACCTCCTATCTTCCAAATCCCATCCTTGTACCCCCCCAGGGGCATGTAAGGGACACTGGTGATGGCTTAGTTGACTCTACCTAGTTTAACCTTGGGTATACCTATGTGGTACCTGACACCACCATACCTAGAGATGGATTCAAAACCTGTATCCCATTATGATTTTGTCCCTGTCTCGACTATTACGCCTTCTCGATTGGTTACACCATCTGTATCGCCAGTCGAACCTACGACATCCGCAACTAAACCAACACCAGTCATCACTCAATCGAACAATGGGGGCATGAGACAACCTAAGTTAAAATCCCCCCTCATACCCAACCCAGCTCCCGAATCATCATCAAGGGTCACTAATCCTAAAACATGGGGCATCATTCAACAACAGTTAAAAGGCCCAGTAATGACAAATACTCCCACATAGAGGGTAACTCCACCATGTGCTCTCTGTGGGAAACAAGGCCATGCGACCAACCTGTGCCCCACCTTGCCAAAGCTCAGGAATCTCCTCAACACCCCTATTAGCATGACACACGCTCCACTTATGGTATCAGGGATGTGAAAATCCTCACAGCATATCTAAGAGATGATGTATACCTCACAAGAGTAATTATGATTAAGCAGGAAGATAGAAGAAGAGTGGTCAATGCAGTGTAATGAGCAACAGAATAATAATACAGTAGAACTCGGATAGAAGCAAAAATACTTCACACACACTAATTAATTAATCACAATATGGACAATAAGTAGTACAATGCATGAGGATTCGAATGCCTAAGGTGGCAATTCGAATTAGCCTTCATGGAGTGATCAAAAGATCACTGGAGTGTCATTGGAGCACAACTAGTAGTCTATCTCATCATCGGTAAAGTCATCAATGCACAAGTAACTGTCAACTGTCAGTCAAACTGAGTCTAACTGAGTGTGGTAGGTGTAACTGAATATAACTAGCACATGGAGACACTAACTAAATGAAGGAGGCTCAGTGGAGGGTGCATGAGGAGCTAACTGGAGTCAGAACAGGTAGTCATGTCTCATCGGAGGTCAATCGGAGTGATAACAGCAGTGAGGAGTCAGTCTGGCCTCAAATCAAGGAAAGACTGGTGGATAACTGAAGTAAACTGGACCGGTAGGTGAGAAAGGCCGAGTGGCTTCCTTAAATCAAGGAGGAAGGGCGCCCTAAGCTCTAGAAGGGCTAAAACTGATCTGAGAGAAGCTCTCGGGGGCTGGCTAACTGGGGGCTAGGTGCTGGACTGATGACTGGAATGCATGCAAACCCTAAATGATGCATGCAAACCCTAAAAGTGCATGCATGACTGAAAATGTAAATGATCAAAATACTGGTGGGACTAGGATGGAGTATAGGAATATCCTAACACCCCCCCTTAATCCATCCTGGGCCCTGGTAACTAAGACCAAAGGTCACCCAATACAATGAATAATAACAGTCAATAAACCAAGGAAGTGGGGAAAATTTCATGGGAAAAATACCCCCCCCCCTCAAAACAGACTATAAGGCACACACAAAAAATAAATGCTCCAAACTCAAGCAGGTGTGATGCTTGGTCATATGTCTAGAGGTATCTTCTTCTTGGGAAGAAGTGGATCATGCTCAAAAAGCATGTGCTTGTACTTTGTCTTCAAATTGAATGTGATGAGAACAAATCCAAAAGTATGAGGATGATCCTTGAACCTGTGATTCGAATCAATTGAGGTAGGATCAAAAACATGAATATGCAGATAGTCTTTTGTTTTCTCCTTAGAACCATCATGGGTGAGATTATGCCAAAAAGAACCATCAAATAATAATGATTGCTTGAAATCCAAATCAGATTTAAGACTTGAAGAATAGTTTCTTGAGATCTCCTTTGAACCAGCAGGGGTGAGATCAAAACCATCATATGCATGAGAAATTATCTCAAGTAGTGTTTGCTTAGAATCCAAATTAGATCCAAGACTTGAATCATGGTTTCTTGAGATCTCCTTTGAACCATAAGAGGTGAGATCAAAACCAGTAGATGCATGAGAAATTATCCCAAGCGGGTGGCAATGGCCATATTCTTCAATAACCTTCTGAAAGCATGGAATAATGATCATATAGTAGTAAATAAGAGGTGATTGCTTGAGGATAGCGAATGCATTACCTCCAATCGCTGATTTTACCTCCGAAATAATTATGTGATCATGATGCAAACCAATAGACTCTGGTGCAAGAGAGGATTTAGGACCTTCTGCAATATCTAGAGTGTGAGCTGGCACAGAAAGAGAAGAAAATTGGAGCATGAGTGTAGAATCTGCAAGTTCTTTGTGGACAAATTCAATATGAGATGATACTGGTTCATGATCTGAGAGACCATCAAGGGGAGCGAATGCATCACTTTGCTTGTTCTCGAAAGGGTTTGGACCAATTCCTTCATTCTGTCTACCAAATCTTTCATCCAGGTAAGCCCATATCTTTTTTGGAGATGAAATATTAGGGAGTTCATATAACATGGATAGAGACATAGCATAACTCATGACTGCACAAGCTTGTTCACCTTCACTTAACCAGTCATACTCTTCATCATAGGATTCGAACTCTCTTTCAAAACAATAATAAAAGAGACCATGTATCTTCAAATGTGCTATCATTTGTGGTTTCCATTCATCATATTTGAATGGAGAAAGAGGAGTAATTCCTGATTAATACATGGAAGTTGTAGAAGACCTGCAAAAACAATAGAGAATATCTGCAACTGCTGCACTCGAAATCTTGGTAATAACCTGCAAAAAACTCTCAGGAATGGAGATAAACAATACTCTCAACATGCTCTGATACCATGTGAAAATCCTCACAGCAGATCTAAGAGATGATGTATACCTCACAAGAGTAATTATGATTAAGCAGTAAGATAGAAGAAGAGTGGTCAATGCAGTGTAATGAGCAATAGAATAATAATACAGTAGAACTCGGATAGAAGCAAAAATACTTCACACACACTAATTAATTAATCACAATATGGACAATAAGTAGTACAATGCATGAGGATTCGAATGCCTAAGGTGGCAATTCGAATTAGCCTTCATGGAGTGATCAAAAGATCACTGGAGTGTCATCGGAGCACAACATTGATGACTCCACTGATGATACTAGTTGTGCACAAGTAACTGTCAACCGTCAGTCAAACTGAGTCTAACTGAGTGTGGTAGGTGTAACTGAATGTAACTAGCACATGGAGACACTAACTGAATGAAGGAGGCTCAGTGGAGAGCGCATGAGGAGCTAACTGGAGTCAGAACAGGTAGTCATGTCTCATCGGAGGTCAATCGGAGTGATAACAGCAGTGAGGAGTCAGTCTGGCCTCAAATCAAGGAAAGACTGGTGGATAATTGAAGTAAAATAGACTGGTAGGTTAGAAAGGCCAAGTGGCTTCCTTAAATCAAGGAGGAAGGGTACACTAAGCTCTAGGAGGGCTAAAACTGATCTGAGAGAAGCTCTCGGGGGCTGGCTAATTGGGGGCTAGGTGCTGGACTAATGACTAGAATGCATGCAAACCCTAAATGATGCATGCAAACCCTAAAAGTGCATGCATGACTGAAAATGTAAATGATCAAAATACTAGTGGGACTAGGATGGAGTATAGGAATATCCTAACAAGGGGCACCTCATATTCACCCACACTTAAGTCTAAATCTCTAAATCATTGCTTACTAATCATGCATGTTCGATTTGCTCACAGTATACCTTTATAAAAGCTATTGTTTGCTAACAACACTAAAAAAGTGGGTTTTATTATTTTATCATAAAGGTGCATCTTCAAGGAATGTACTCAAATTGTACAAGAAATCATGGACGCCCATGTATGGAGAGAGATGTATGCCTCTTACTGAGCCGAGGTTGGGAAGCAAGCCTTATGCTAAATCTAGGCCCAGTGAATTGGATCCTAAATAAGTATATGTTGTAGTAATATTAATCTCTCCTTTATTAAAGGAGAAGGAATCTTCTCCCTTTATAAGAACACACATCATTGTCCCGACCTCCCTTGATTTTGGGATTCTTTGGAGACCATTGGCCTCACTCAACCATTGGTAGATAATTCGTCACCTAAACCTCAGGAAACAACTTCCATCAATGTGGTCACTACATCGGCAACAACACCAGTTGCACCCATCTTAGAACCATCCATTACGGCAGTTCCCGTTGTTGAGCCTCTGATGCTACAAATCCCCCCACCTATGGATCTTACAATGACATAACATCATGATGGATTCCCATCCTGTGGGAATCATACTCACATGATCCCCTTAAGGGCCATCACGGCCATTTTATATCAATACAACCCCCTTTCGGCATAGCTACCTCTCCATGCCCGAGTACCACACCCATGCTGATCCTATGGCGACACTTCTCATTTTTCATTCCACTATCCCAGTTTACGCGTCGAATGAGAAGCCCACCTCGAACTATTGAGGCTCCAAGATCAACTCGCCTACCTCATCACAATCCCACAAGGCTTGTCCGTTGAGGAAATTGTTCCTCCTCTACCGGATACCATTGATATCACCTCCTCTTTGGCTGGTTTACTCACTGGTGATGATTCCTCCTCTTCCAACGAATACTTCGACCATCTACAACCATCGCTAGGTGTCTAAACTACACTAGGGGATATCCTTTCAAATGTTGGATACTCACTAATTCCCGATGAATATGATGCCACCTCGGCATAACCCTAAGTTCCAACATTGAAAGTGTCCCCACCACCAGAAGGGAGAAAACATATTTTTCACTTGTCTCGCTTACAATCTCTATGTTTTTGTTTTTCAATCCCTTTGAATGATAATAAGACCATCTTTTGTTTATGCAGATGTCCTCACCAGCCGACAACTATATCGGCTTCGCAAATGGTGTCATTCGGTGGTCAAAGAATCTTGCATCAGTTGCTTGGGCTATTTATACCCCCTCACAAACTCTATACCACATCGTAGTAGCTTGTTTGGAGGCACTTACCAACAACTAAGCAGAATATGAAGCCGTCAATGGTCTCTTAAGTGATGCCATCCACCTTGGCATACACCATATGCACGTATATCTATATTCCCAACTAGTTGTCTTCAACTCAATAATACATTTAGAGTCCTTAACCCGCTCCTCTTTCATAAATTTTTATGAGTGCACCTCCTAGTGCGACAGTTTGAAACCATATCCTTCATGCATGTCCCCAGGAATATCAATGCGTTCACAGACCACGTCACAAACCATGTGTTGGATTGGCATCTAATACACCAACCATTTCTCTGACCCCTGCATACACAAACCAAGCATGTATATATGTGTGTCGCTCATCATACAAATATTGGGTAAAGTACCTACAACTAGACATAGAGCATACCAAAACATACATATAAACATCATCATCACATACATCTCATCAAACAAATCACATACATACATGAGACCATACATGTGCCGCCAAAATGGTGTGTGTGTATATATATATCGTCAAAAAATAATGTGTGTCATGTACAAAATGTGGCCTCATAGGCCATATACAAAAAGAATCAGCTGCCTTATGGGGGATACCTAAAAACTTGGCCTCCCATAGGCTACATCTATACAAAAAATACGTAGGGACCAACCCCTATACAAAATACAGAGTGCCTAGCACTCACATCTAACTCAAAGGCCCTTGCTGATAAGGCCCCAGAATAGCTAAGGGAAAGGCTACCTCTGGCAAATCTCCACCAGCCTCCACAGGATGTCCCCTTGGTTCCACTCTATGCCTCTAATGGGGTCTCTCCTCAACAGCATGATCTGGACCATGACCACCTTGTGTAACTTGTACCTGGTGGCCCGCTATGGCCACCCTCCTCATCAACCAACGCCAACCAGCCCCAATATATACTAGTAATTGAAGACTAGGGGCCATCTCATCATCGTCCAACTCGGCCAAATATGGATCATCCATGCCCTTCACCATCACTCCAAGAAGCCTCGCCAAGTTGGCTAGGATCTCCTCGACGCCATCACCTAAGCCTTCCCCCTCGTTAGGATCCCCCCTGTTGGTGCTCTACCCATTTCACTAGCAATGGCACCAGCAACCCTACCTGTCGCACCAGCAATCCCCGCTAGCTGATCCCTCTCAACATGATCATGGCGTCGTCTCTTGACCCGTGGGGATCTCACTGCTCCCATATTTGCATCATGGATAAGAAAACACAATTAGTATCCAAATCATAAAACTTATGTGTGTACTCAAAAATATGTACAGAAAACAAACTATGTATGGACGCAAAATACAAAAAGATAAATCATACCTGTAAGATCCCAACCCTCAGGTGGCACCGGTAGCTCTTAATACCCTCAGTAGTCCTATCCACTCCAGGGGTATCTCTCCATATGGTAGATCCTCTGCTCCCATACATCAAAGTAGTGGGAGGTAAGGACATGGCCTACCTCACCCCCACCCCCATGAGGCATCACCTTCTCCCAGTACATCATCTGGGGCTCCTAAGGCCCCCTCACAGGTACCACCACCTGTGGTCTCAATGATGGAAACTGCTCAAAGAAATACGAGCATAAGACACTACCATACTGAAAATTCCGCTCGCCTCTACCGTGACACATGTCAATCATCTGGACTGTCAACCCCCTTAGAAACATGGGCCCCCAGGACACTCTCTACCCCACTGTCACTCGCTCCACCAACCCAAACTGACCCTCGGTGATCCTATGTGTGGAGGATACCCCCAACACTCAGAGAACTATCGTAGCTACTGCCCGGACAACAAGGCTCTGAATATGGGTCACAAGGATTTGACCCGAGATTTCAGCAATGTCATCTCCTCCACAGTACCGGTCTATCAAACCCCGGATACTATGATCTGCCCCCAGCTGTAGACAGACCGGATCAACAACCCACAGGCAGAAAAACCCATTAGGAAGTATATACCTTGATCAGTAATATGGAGATCCTGATCCCCAACTCAAAATACCCCTATGAGGGTCCCACATATGAATGATCCGCACCAACAAGAAGTCTACAGACTAAAGCAAGGGTCACTTGAAATATTTCAAGAGCCCTGCATCTCGAAGAGTCTGAGTGGCCACCAAATCATCAGCCACATCATCCACCAGATCATCATAATGGCACTCTCTCCACTCGATGTATTCCACATTGATTGCACCTCAAACTCCTACAAACACAAACAACACTCCATCAAGTTTACTCTTCGCATCCCACAAATGCCAAAACAAGACTTTAACACTTAACTAGCACGACTATGTTTGTAAAACCTATGCTAATAGCGCAGTTTCCCAAAGAAATAGTCACGCTACATGCGACTGAACCAAGGAACCCCTTGTGACCCTATCTGCGCATTCCTCATTCTCCTCAGCTGCACTTCTAATGCGACTGAACAACCCATAGTTGCGTTGCTCCAGCGCACAGTCGAATTCATTCCCCACCATGCAGCACGCGGAAATCGTTGATTTCCCGCACGATTGACCGCGCGTTATTTTAAAAAATAACGCATGGTGCATTGCACGTGATTCTGTATTTTCCCACGTGACAGAGTGGGAAAACTTGAAATTGCACGTCAATCCCCTAAAGGCACTAAATAGGGTCGTATGACCCCAGTAACTCCCAGCCCTAAATACTACCCCACCAGAAATCATTGGGATAAGGTTTAGGCTTACCTAGATCTTGCTACTCAAAAAAACAAGGCTCAGATCACCCGGAATCAATGTACACAGCTCCGAACCACAAAGGACACACAAAGTACACATGACCTCAAAAAATGGGCCCCACCCCTTTTATAACAATTTGACCCAATCTTCAAAGCTTCACCATGACCAACCCATAGCTCTGTTTGATGAATCATTCACACCACCGTGATCAGCACGACAAGATCTAAAAATTGACACTTGTCTCTCTCTAAACTAGAGAGTTCCGTTCAGCGCCTATTTTTCTAGTTTAAACCACAGGCGCGCTATGTTTTGGTTATCAATTCTGCATCGTCAATCCCTTTGTCATGCTCGTTATTACACTTGGGTATTTGCATCGTATGTGCAGGATAACAACCAAGACTTGACTACCTCTTCTTTTTCCATTATAAGAACAAAACTCCACCCCTTAGCAATGGCGTCGGACTTCTATCACGGGTATCATCTTGAAAACTGGCATATAGGCAATGCATCCCCTCTGTTTGCATTGCACTTACCATATATTCCCGCTGATAACCATAGGGTCCTCCTCCCCAATAATGATATGCCATCAATATCACTACTATGGGTAGCATCTTTCCTCAATGGGTGTACACACCATTTCATCCCAGTCATTCTTTGACACCCATGATGTCGACCCCACACAAGCCCGAGGAATTTGATACACCTTGAAATGATCAACCCATAGTTCATCATTTTATAGTTGCGTATCTACTCCCCCACCTTCAACATTCTATGATCAACCCATAGTTCATCATTTTATAGTTGCATATCTACTCCCCCACCTTCAACATTCTATTCCATCAAATTACTCGACACATGTTACGATCAAGGAACAAAGTTGACCACTCATACCTCCATGATCACTCTACCATCTGCAATATTCTTCATACTACCACCCCCACCAAGACACCAATGGGGCCCCCACCCTCCGAACCAACCAATTCTATCCAGTTATTCCCACATTGATTCATGGGGCACCCATCTTCACATTTTCAAACTAACCCTCACATCATTATGGAAACGGTTCCCCGAATCACTCAAAACCATGGGAACTTCTCCTATCATCAAATCAATTCCCTGATTCACCCAAAACCGCGGGAATCCCACCCATCATCAAATTGGTCCCCCAACAACCCCATAACCTTAGGGACCCCACCAACTATTCTTTATGTACATATTGTTCCCCAATTCACTCCAAATCGTGGGAACATCACTATTCTTTTGGTATAAACCCATGCTCGCCTTTGATCGATGTCGTTGAGTCGCACTACCCCCAGCATTACGAGGTTTTTCTGCCACCATCACCCTTAGTGTTGTGTCCCTAACAAAATATTTCACCTCGAATATATCTCCCTCCATTACAATTTGTACCCTTATTTTGAAGAATGCTTCCATCCATTCCTCCCCAAGTTGACATTGATCAAAGGAAATCATGAGCCTCATGCTTACTAGCTAGCCTTGTGTCAAGTCTATTAGTCCTACAGTTGGTTACAAAATGATCTTAGTTCTCAAGATAGGACCTGTGTCTTATCATGTACTTCAGCTCTCGTCGACCTCAAATCACCCTATTCTGAGAGTTGTAGTAGTTGTAGTTGTACCTTGGGGTCCCTTTCAATCACCATAAGGGATCTTCTCGAACTAAGTAGGGAGAGTCCTTAGTGTTCACTACCTTAGTGGTCGATGTCAACACACCTAATGCATCAAGGAGAGTCATACGTTTCGAAGGTAGCAATGTTCACATTTCTAAATCATGGTAGCAACAGATCAGTGAGGTCCTCTAGTCATCACCCTCACTAGTGTTCGGTCCTCCACGCCCATGGGATTATCCTAGTTATCAGCAGCGACGCTTCTTCGATACATGTAACAGCATTTCCAAGTACAATTACTATTGCATGGATTGATGCCATATTCGTCCATGTGCTAGAAGTATATTGAGTTGACCCCTTGGTCTACTCATCTTATAGCCACTTTGGCAGATTTCCACCAGCATGGGTATGCCTGCCTCGTTTGTATAAAACACTATTCTTTGTTCTGGATTCACTAGTACTCTTCCCCCATGGGAGGACCCTATTCATCCACACATGCTTCACATCTTTTAAGAACACCAAAGAGAACAAAAGAAATGTTGATGCATTATCGATCCTACAGTACCCTCTGAACTTCATACTTCAGGGGGTATATGTTAACGCATAAATCTCGCACACATGTGACATTTTTGCAATTCACATAGTAAGGCGTCATCAACATATAGCATGCAACCCACCGAAGACATCCTCATCAGATCCAAGAAACAATATGAGTCCATAAATGTTAAAGAACAGTCAAAAGACAGGACCGCACGTCCTAACCTCTGTTCAGGTGGGTGATTGTGCATATTACCAGTTGCGTGCCTGCGTGACTCTTGCATGGATTTTCCTTCGATATTCGTGTGATTGTTAAAACAACGGGATCTCAACCACCAGTTGTGCATTAAAGGATCATAAAATCCCATCACCAACACAAATTCGAACTTGTCTTCTCAACATGATGGATTTTCATTCAATAGCCCCCATTGTGTACCTTGAAGTTAGTTCATGAGGTGATGGGGTTCACACTTGGATCTAGTTGTTTCTTGGACACCTCTTGGCCTATAAAGGAAGCCATGGACATGCATCTTAGAGGAGAAACCAAGAGCAAGGTTATGTTGTAGAAATTGTATTGGAGCTTCCTCATATCCCATCTCTTTCATATTTGTTGGCATTCTCCAAGCTATCTTGCCTTCTTCCTTCAAGGGGCAAGTGCTTCTCTCCATTGGTTCTTTGAGCTATCTAGCATTTAGTGTGGACAAAATAGGCCTCCCTAAGGGAGAATGTTGGCTTCCATTTGAATCCTTCACCTCCTAGGTGACACTCCATGTATTTGCTTAACCATTGGGTAATCTAAAGTGGTTCATGCATTGGTTCTTTGTTGTGGTTTGCACCCTCTTGTTCCATTTTATCATTTTAAGTTATTTTTGTTTTCATTTTTGTTCTATTTTGCTAACAAATCCTTGCAAGATCTACTTTGGGGTTATCACATTTGCTTTTTGTTTCTAAATATTGGGCCTAGTCAACAACCTCAAGATATTTCACCCAAAGTGGAAGAGGCTGCACACCTTTGTGCATAATTTCCCACAACAGTCATGTGGGACATGAAATGAGGGGAAGTGTCCTTTCACTTTTTTGCCTAAGTTTCACTACTTACATGGTTTAAATGAGTTTTTTTAAATCTTATTGGTGATATGTTCCCTTCTATTTATTGAAGATTGTATGGTTTTCCCCAAAAATAGTAATTTAAACTTAATTCCATCACCTTCCATGTTTCTCCAATCAAGGTGGGCATGGTTATTGTTGTTGAAAAAGACTTTAACATTTTGAGTGAAGGGAAGAATAAGTTTGTGTGGTTGAAAAATTATGGAAGTTGCCATCGAGGAATAAGGTAGAACTATTTTTCAATGACACTATGAACTTGTTGGCCCAAAGTGATAAATCATTCCATTGGTTAGTTGCTTACAGGTGCTATTCAAAGAAACTAAAGGAAAAGCAAGAAATGAGCATCAATTGGACCTCTAGACTGGTAAAGGTACCTTGCCTGACAGAAATTTATGACCCACATGAAGCAGTTGGGTTATGTTTGGATAATTTCAACTCCAACAAAAAAATGATTCAATGGGATAGAACAGGAAAGGAACAGACACCCCTCACCTCTACTATGTTTAGGAAAATGTTTAATCTCCTACAACCCATGAATATTTTTAAGATGTCGGGGTTAATAAATTTTCGAACTCTCGTGCTGGTGGGTTCACTATTTTTAAAATTGAATTATGCAACCAAAAATTGAGACTGGGAAGTTATATCATCTGGACATTATTGATTTGGTAACACATAAAGAGAGGTGGTGTGGTTATTCACCTAGGTAAATGGATAAGAGTCCACTACTTCCATGTACATGCATGTGGTTTTCATCATTTACCACACATTTCTTAGAAGGGATATCTTTGATTGGGTTGAGATTAATTCAAATGAGATTTCACACTAGTTGATTGAATATCAAAAGGCCCAAAATTTATATGTTTCTTCCCACTTAATCTTTGACCTAGTTTTTAGTATGGCTTTCAAAGGTTTTCCTGCAAAGCCAAGTTTGGATTTGAATATGGAGCCCATTTATTTGGGGTTCCCTTTATTCTAGAAGTATACAACTAAGCATCATTTTTATGAAACTCAAGATTCCATAGTTTTCTTAGGGAGTTAAAAACATATTATTTGGGAAGAGAACTTGATTCCCTAACACTTGAGGCAAGTAGTTTTCTAATAGTTGAAGGGTTGTTTTTCTAACAAGAGGATTTTGTGTATATTAAGATGTATGCCTTTAAAGTAAGACCATTTTAACTTCCTAAGTTTGTTTGTGATCATTATTTTCTAGCAAATATGGCCATGCAATATTCAAAATGGGGAAACTTCCTTCATTTCAAAAAGAAGAAATAAATTATATTTGCACCTTTTCGATACTCTATATGTTCATAAGGGATTTTGTGTATATAAATGATAAAGCCAAAAAATGGTATCTAAGTTGTAGGAAGCACCTACAACCCCTAGGTATGATCATGAATACTTACTTAGAACCCACTTATACTCCTTTAGATGCACCTAACGTTTTTTTTAATTTGTGGCTCTTAAGGAAGGAGGACAATGTAATGAGGATATTGCAGTTGAGGGAGAGTTTAGGATGGTGTAAAATTGGAAGGAACATTGCTTATATGTAGGGTAAGGACCTTAACCTCCCTGAAATTTTCCACAGAATAATAAGTTCAAATGATGATATTGTGATATCAAAAGCAAGTGGGAGAAAAATATGAAGGATAATGAACTCTACAAGGAAACCAATGAGCCATACCATTATAGATAATAAAAAAATAAGATATGATTCTAGCGAAGGTATTGTAGCTATTTCTCATAGAAATGCTTAATTGCTAGCCCATGAGACAACTTCCACTTCCTATGGAGGTGTAAGTATGAACAAAATTGATAGTGTCACTAGTAGTGATGGTGATAGGAGCAACCCTAAGAAAGTTACTAAGGAAAAGGAACATGTTATCCCCATCGCTTTAAGAGGAAATGATATGCAAATAATTGGCATAAACTATTGTCCAAAGAAGATACAAAGTACCATTTTGGCCTCATCGATAATCATTAGATTCATGCTAATGTGATGGATCTTACCTTTGGGGCTATTGCCAAAATAAGCACTGTTGGGAATACATGCGAGGAAGTGTTACAACAAAGTATGTTTGTCTTCAAGGATTTTAATGTCACCATGATTGTTCTGGCTATGACAAGCAAAGCAAGAAATTGTTGATGTCTAGGGTGAGACTTAAAGGTGAGAAGGTAATTAAGAAGATTAAATTTCATATTGATCTCAAAAGCATTATTCCTTCTAATGCTTTGAAAATGCATCAAGCTGCTACAAGTTTTTAGAATATGCAGGTTATGATCAAGAAGAAGAGAAGCAAGAATTAACAAATGTAACAGTTGATTTAGCAAGGGTATTGAAGGATGTGCATTTTTTTGTTGAGCCTCTCTCTATTTAAGTGCTCAAGGAGTTTCGAGAAAACCACAATAGTAAGTGAAATAAAGTCATGGCCACTCATGTTCTTTTGTCTAGTGTAAGTAAGGTAATTTCAAGTAATGTTGAAGAAAGAAAGATTTTATTTTTAGACTTTTGTGGTGTTCTAATTGAAGTTTCTAGTGCTTCTAAGGAATCCTTGGCCTTAGCAATATGTTGAAAAATGAAATCATGAAGGGTGATTTTTTTATGAATCTTATCTTGATAACTTCACTGAAAAGATGAAATATTTAAGCCCCCATTTAAGACAAAGAGATAATCTCCCCTTGAACAATAGACTTATTGAAATCAAGCAAGTTGGGGATAATAGAATGGAAACCATTCAAGAGTTGACTACACGTTGTAATAGACTTCAGGCCAAAAATTCCCAAATATTTTTCATTTTTTGAGGTCATTACAAAGCTAGAAGACTTGAACATCACTTAATGTGAGGATTTGATTGCAAGGAATAAATGCAAACTATGTTAGTCAAATAAATTATTTTGGTTGAACATTGTAAATTGCTTTCAATTTTAATTAAGAATCCAAAGCTAGCCACAATTGGAGACTCATTTTGGTGTATGTGTGGCGTGGAACTATTTCATTTGTATACTTATACTAGAATGGATGTAAGGATGTTTACCTTTGTTGTATACTATTTTATGCAAATAGTAATTATCTCTTATTGTTATTTTTCTATTAGTTGCTAACTTTGAATGTGAGATTATTGTTGGTTATTACAATTGAGGTTTACCTGAATTTAATGGTTGGTTTTTTATATTATTTCAGTGATTAATTTACAACAAACTATTTTTATGTCCTTAACAACTAATATCTTATCGTTCTCATATATGTTCTTAAATCGTAGCTGGGTGATTAATATAGGATTGTGTTGTCTTTAGAACTAGGACTATGTCACGTCCCCTTCCATCAATCCAGTGCAAGGGAGGGAAACATAACTAACATACCAGGATTATTTGACAATATCACCCCGTTCATTACTAAGAAATTCATAATAAATAAAAAATTCTGTGTGCAAATACATAATCAATATAAACACAGCGGAAATAAGCACAATTGCACACACACAAACAGTAATGCCTCAGCATATCTATCCCAAGCAGATGATGAATCAACAGACATCGAATCAATCCCATTCTTATGCTATGCACAGGATTCATATCAACCATATTAAGATATTCATTTCATCTCATTAACATGAACAGTTAACATTCAGAATTAACACATTGCAGAACACAGAATGCATATAAATTAATCCACAGAGAATATTTATCTTGAAATGCAAGCGCCCAAACAACTGGCTACGTCAGAGCAACGTTCCACCCAACCATAGATCTCTGTCCAGCCTATATTCTTTCAGCTGAGAGATCACCCCCGAGCTAGGATGTGTATCCATCAAGGAGGAACTAGACAGACTTACTCATAGCCATGGATTCACTCAAACGGTCATGCTAAGCTAGCACACAGCTGGGTTTATCAAGCATGTAATAAGAAAATGAGGAGGATGCTAAGCCAGTGAGCTCAACCACAGAGCTACAGACATCTCAAGCTAAATTCAAGCATTCCAAGCCTCTGTTCAGTCATTCACACTTGGATTTCTCACAACTCTGTCACCAAAGTACTCAATCCTGTCACTAGACTTCTGGGCTATAAAAACTGGGTTTTCCCATGGACTTCGGGGTAGATAATGCTCTCAAATTCACCCCAAGGTTCATATCTATGGATCCCCCATTGGATTTCACTGTCAAATACCAATTTTGGGTGTTTATGGTTCTTCAAAACGTGGGTTCTTGCCAAGTTGCGATTTCTAGTTTTTCTCCCTGCTGGAAATTCGTTTTTGGATGAAAATTGATGCTTGCATCTTCAACAATGGAATGGGAATGAGGAAGAATCAATCCCCATGAGTTAAAGTGACTTGTGGTACAAGAAAACAGAGCCCATACTCTGCCATACAAATTTCTGGGCTGCCCATGTTCCATTGAAGCCATGGACTGAAATCTTCAACTACTTCCTTACAACATAAATAAATGTCATCAAGGAAAGTCAAATGGGTTCTCACAATGACATTTGGCAGCATATGGTTCATCCCCACAGCCCCCTCACCACTCCCTAGTGGATACACATGGCCCCTTCTCATTCGTTGCCTCCTTAGCCAGTTTTGGTATTTTATTGCATGATGTTTATTTACATCATTTTTACAATGTTCCATGGCTAAATAGCACATGGGTGACATAATGTTTAATACTTTCCTTTTAAATAAAATTCGAGCTTCCACTAGCGGGGCCTTGGCCTTGAGCTCCACGCTAGGAAAACATACATCACATGTATACAATATTTACGTTAAAAGCTAATATATCCTAAGGGTCAAGATGGGGTATTACAATCCCCTCCCCCTTAGAATAACACCATCCTCAGTGTTCCAAGACTTAGGAATACATATACGATTTACACATCCAAAATTTCAAAAACTTTGCAGGTCTTCCATGCATTCTATCCTTTACTTTGAACTTTCGGGACCAAGTCCTTTGACTTCCATGAGCTTCTCCTGCTAGTTCTAATCTTTTAGCTCATCCACAAGTCTAAAAAATTTATGGCTGCTACCCTCTCGATGTTCCCTTGTTGGGTAGTTGCGGAGGCAATGATGTCCTCCACATTTCCAACATTTCACTGGCTGCTTCATCTTTACCTGCTCAATTTCCTTTGAGTCTTCATGCCTGGAACGTTTCTTAATGGACCGATTGGACGAATGCCTCATCATTGATCCACTTTCCTTTCCCTTACTGATTGCTCTCATAATGCTTTTTACCTCTCTTTGCAGACAAATAGAGTTCTGCAAAACCTTGTGGTTCATCTCATTCTGTCTCTTCTGTATCTTGAGCATCTATCCAAGATTTTCTTGGGTCTTGTAAATTGTTTGAAGAAGACTTTCAGCCAATTCCAACAGCCTTTGGTCTGCTGCCATGGTCAATGTGCACAACTGGCTTTCACTTTGCTCACAAGTAGCACTTGCTTTGAAACAATTGTAATAAGTTAACTTCACTTTCTCTCCTGTGAAATGCATCATTGTAATTCTGTTAGGCCAAGCATAATATAAACATTAAAATCAGTCAATTAATTACCCAATTGACATGGGTAGTCCATGCTTTACCCATGAGACTTTCATACTTTCCATGCTTTCCCAACATACACATGAATTCCTTCATGTTCATCCATTCACAGGAAATTAACTACTTCAGCATTCACAATTTATTTCAAGCAATTAAACACACTCTACTCTCATTCATAACATGCTTTCAACAATTTTCTGTTTTTATAAATGCATCAATGAAAAGGAAAGAGAGAGCAGTAAGAGTTTTATCCTTTTAGTCTTGTTCCATTCTGGAACCCACACCACCACTGTGATTTTCATGCTCCTAGCCTCTTTCACTTCAACGTGAATGCTTGACCTGCCCTTCTTGGCTATGACACTTAGTGTCTATGGTCTATTTCAGACCTCTCAACCATGGAGTCCCTCCACATGGTTTGTCTACAACTCTTGGTCGCTAGGACTCACACAGTTCCACTAGCCCCATCTTCCATTACTGCTCATGCTGAGATCTTTAGGACGGTTACATGTCCACATGCATCCTTAGGATGCCTTCATAGTCCTTGCTTCCAACAATACCTACACTCAAATATTAAATCAATTCACATGTTTAGTTTATTTTCATAGGATTTATCTTTAAACAAGAGCTTAGGAAATCATAACCAAATCATATACACATGTATATTCATAAGCAAGAAATTATAGGATAACCAAATACTTATCTGCATTGGATGTCTTCACTTTATTCCATAGGGTCCTTCTTTGCTTCACAAGCCTTGGGATCGCCTATGGACTTGGATGTTTGGCCAGCATACAGGCTACCCCTCAACATCAAATAGTCTTGTATGTTTGGCCAGCACGCAGGCTGCTCCACAACATCAAATAGTCTTGTATGTTTGGCCAGCACGCAGGCTACTCCACAACATCAAATAGTTAATGCTCAACCAATCACTCTTTGGATTTACCAAGCAATTTATAGTTCTTTCAGGGTCTTTGCTTCTTGTATTATGCGTTTCTAACCAAAAAAAACAGTGTATAAGCTTAGCTGTTAGAAGACTTATACCTGAAATCTTTATTATTCCAAACAAGAAATAAATGGAAATGAATACTTATCTGTATTATGTGTTTCCTCTCTGGTCCACAGGGTCCTTCTTTTACTTTATAAGCCTTGGGATCCTCCTACGGAATGGGATGTTTGGCCAGCACACAGGTTGCTCCAAAACATCAAATAATTAATTTCCAACCAGTACACCTTCACGCCGACTTGGAAGGAAACTTCACTACGACCATTTCTAGGTCAAGGCTCTACTATGGAGTCATAGGCATATAACATCCCTTTCATCAACACCTTCACAACCCTTCATCAAAATCCCCACAACCTCCACAACTTCCACAACATCCTTTCATACACATTAACCCTTCCACCACAACCCCTCACAACAACCTTTTACTTTGTTCCTTTAGTGTGTAGCACCAAATTGCATCTGTTTAAGGTGACAACACAAGTAGTATAGGAAAAATTGGCAGCATTGTTATTCCAAAATTGTAACCATAACCATAGCATTCACTATCAAGTATTGAAACACCAAGAATGTGTCCATTCACTTAGGGTGTAATCAATATTGGCATTCCTGACATAACTCAGCACCAGAAAGGTGTGCACTCCTCACGGATGTGAGCTATGCAGGTCCTAATCATACTTCAAGCAATCTGAATAATATACATAAATAGAATATGCTCTGCATAGTAATTCTAACCGTTAGACTTGCACACATATATGTATATATATATATCAATCAGGGTTTACATAACACTTATTCATTTGCAGATGTAGTCCTTCTTCATTATTGAGGAATGGGGGCTCCCTTCTCTGAGTTGACAGTCCCTCGGTTTGCCATCCCAACTCCTTTTGATGTTACATAACTCTCATATGTCTTACTGACATAATCTTCATCATCTCACTCATATTGTTTACCAATCATGCAGTGCAGATGGGACATTATCAAAATATCCAATGGCGTTTCACGCGAAACCCCTTTCCAAGATATGGGATTCTTCCCATGAAGTTTGGCTTCTGCAGGCCCTATCTCGTGGTCTTACTGCAATGTGTCTTCCTGGCACACTTATCAAATAGCCAAACAGTCAGCAACATTTAACAATAAAATTCAAATCTGGTTGTTCCATAACCAATCAATGACATTAATAATTAAATTCAATATGAATTTGCAATTCTGTCTACTACAGAAATTGATTTTCTTAGCCATGAGGCTATCCTCATATTGCTTGGCTCTTGTAAGTGGTATCACTTCTCCCATTATGGTCTTATGTTTGCTGCCATACATGAACATCCACTTACAACATGTCCTCCTGACACAATTCATATAAGCCAAATATTCATTAGTCATTTATTAGCGAAATTCTAAATCCGAGATTTATAATTCTTCTTTCTAACAGAACTTAGAGTTCTCAACCATGAGATTCCTTCTCATAAGCTCTAAATCGAACTTTTCAAATCTGTTCCCTACATAATTTAGATTTGCAACCATGATATTATTCTCATAAACTTAAATCATAATATTTTCAGATCTGTTTCATGCATAAGTTAAATTTCACATCCATGAGAACCTTCTCATAACCTTTGGCTTTTGCACAGGATAGAGTTCGGTCCTTACTATGGTCTTATCCTCATTACCATACGCAAGACATTTCTACATGGAATCTGAAACTTTCAATCAGCCAAACATGTTGTGAGTCTCTATGCATTTAATATTTCATTGTTGCAACAATCACTGAGGCATTTTCAGAATTATAACACTCAATAATTCGAACATTTTCAGTTGTTAACATATCCATATCACCAAACTCATTCACTTCACGTGAATCATTATCATACTAAAATTGCAAGGTACATTCACATCATTTATGCAATTCAAATGAAACTTTGGATACTCATTATTTCACAGTCATATCATTTATACAACTCTGCCCTTCCACAGAGCATTCCGGCAGTCCATCGATCATGACTGCCTTCTTTATGCACTTACTATTCTGCATTCATAATAGCCCATGAAATGATCCTAGAATTATCATCAATTCATCATCTCATTCATTATTTAGTTTGCAATAACACATATACCATCCCCATGCATTCATGTAATGCATCGCAACATGTGCATCCCCACTTATGCATGCACATTACAACATTTACTCAAACTTTTCATATGCATCCACCCGATGCATAACTACAAGATTTATAAAATCTCTTAATGCATATCCACTCAATACTATCTTGCATTGATTCATGAATGTTCTGCATTCAAACATATTATGGCCGAAACATGACTACCTCATATAACATGCATTACCATAATCAAGACCACCATTCTTCACTTGCTTTGATTGTTAAGCTCATAACTGACATACACATGCAATGACATATTTTTATATGAATGTAGTCTAAATTTCTAAACAGCCACATGGTATGAGGCCTCTTGCCTTCACCACTCCATGCTCCACCACACTATGGCAGTATGGCATTCACATGAATGCATTTCAACTCTAAATGCATACCATTTTATGATTGCTAAATATGGTTCAATGGATTCTTACCCAATCCCCTTTCAACACATAGGCAATCATCATAATTAAACCATTACCTGTATGGATCCCATTTACACCTTTGATGTTACCTGATCAATTGGTCTCTTACAGACGATTACCGAATTCTTCCACCAACCTCTTGATCATGGATTTGTTGCCTTATCCCTTTCTTCATAAGGTTGTTGGTCACATGCAACAACATCATCAACGTCTTCATCCATGCTTCTGTTGTCTTTGGTCCTACAACCAATACCAACACCAATAGTGATTATCAACCACAATATTTGCCATTAGTGGTTCATTGCATATGTAGAACCTTATTACTTTTACCAATATGTAACATCATATGTGTGCACGAACATCTGCTCATGCACTGTGCAATGTTTATTAATATGTCAACTAGTGCATAGTCATGCCATCCATCTAATCTCTTGCATCTTCATCATTCTCATGCCATAATTTTATGTACATAAAGCTTATAAAATATAAATACAGCTAGCAAGACAGGGGTTAAGGAATTTTCCCTTTCCATTCCCTCATCTTTGCATGAAATTATTCTTCCACATCGTAGCTGGTTCGATTTCATGGTATGCTACTTTCAGACATGCAATTCTAGAAATTGCCCATATTAACAACTTTTTTGTCAAAACAGCCACTGGCACTTTTCTGCGCTGCATAACTATGAGGTATGATAACCTAATTCAAATTCTGGTCATACACCATTATTCCCTATTGGACAAGCTTTCCAATGCCTGTCCTTGTGCTCCCTTCCGACTTCGGGTGTGGGAATTGCATTATTCCAAAGAGACAATTTTCTCCACAATTCTGCACCTATTTACACAGTTGCAAATTATCCTGAACTGTCAACTTCAGCCGCCTGTAGATGCAAATCCATAAAGATTCAGAAAAACTTTTCTACCGAGCGAAGTTAGTCCATATAACAAGGAACACTCAGCAACTCGCGGATCTCCGTTCCGATGCCCCATTCATCTTTTATAAAATTCTGAGTTTGACTACTTCTCACTTTTGACATTTTTCCAAAATTTCAAATTTTGGGCCGAAAATGGCTATTTCCCAAATGGTGCATTTCTGGAAAATCTTTGTCTAACGGAATATGTCTGGTTTACTGAGAATATGAAATGCTGAGTTCAGTAAATTTCTTGATTCCGAATCATAGGGTCACTTTCAACCACTGCAAGCTTTTCAAAATCCCAAAAACGTGGCCCGGAATAGTGCTTTTTGGCCTTCTTGCACACCCACACTCCACATCCTTTGGAGTTTGGCTCCAAAACTCCAAACTTAACACCGTGCCTACTCCATGACCGCCCCATATCAGTTTCGGCTCAATCCGACCTTCCATCAAGCATCGGGACACCGATTTGTAAAAGCCATTCATTCTGATTTTATGCCAAATCGGAGCATAATGGGCTCGGGATCTTCACTGGTTCATTCATGGCCTCCGTCAGTGGCCTTAGAATGCCACTGAAATCATCCAATTCCAATCACGCATGCTCCTGTAATCCAAAAATCAATTTTCGGGCTCTATACTTTTTTTTTTTAAATCCCGCCACACACAAGCCGCAACTCGAAACCCGAAATTGCGGGTTCGGGAAGTCAAGTTTCGGTCACGGAATGTAACCATCCCGTAACCCGCAACCCAAAATCCGAAATTATGGGTTCGGGATTGCGGAAACCAGAACGCGCAATTTCAAAACTTTGCCTTCCCGCAACCCGAAACCCGAAATTGCGGGTTCGGGAAGTCAAGTTGCGGTCACGGAATGTAACCATCCCGCAACCCGCAACCCGAAACCCGACAACCGAAATTGCAAGTTTGGGATTGCGTAAACCGGAACGCGCAATTTCAAAACTTTGAGTTCCCACAACCCAAAAGCCGAAAATTGCAGGTTTGGGATTTCAGAAATCCAAACGCAATTTTTGAAAATTCGCGTTCCCGAAACCCAACATCCGCAACCCTGAAACGCTTCCGGCCCTGCGACTTCTGGGGTCCATAACTCCTTCGTCCCTTATCCAAATGGGACGAGTCTGGTACAGTTGGAAATCTCTTGGAGAGATCTATGCACCTGTGTAATCCTCTTCCACACCTGAGAAATCTGACCCTGCCATTTCCAATCAAAAATGCCGCCCCAACTTCACCAATACTGTGTTAAAACATTCTGTCACTTGCCTGTAACTCAAAGTTTGGCCCAAGCAGCCCAATGCTGCAAGCTGGGCTCTGATACCAATCTGTCACGTCCCCTTCCATCAATCCGGTGCAAGGGAGGGAAACATGACTGACATACCGGGCTTATTTGACAATCTCAGCCCCGTTCATTACTAAGAAATTCATAATAAATAAAAACTTCTGTGTGCAAATACATAATCAATATAAACACAGCGAAAATAAGCACAGTTGCACACACACAAACAGTAATGCCTCAGCATATCTATCCCAAGCAGATGATGAATCAACAGACATCGAATCAATCCCATTCTTATGCTATGCACAGGCTTCATATCAACCATATTAAGATATTCATTTCATCTCATTAACATGAACAGATAACATTCAGAATTAACACATTGCAAAACACATAATGCATATAAATTAATCCACATAGAATACTTATCTTGAAATGCAAACTCCCAAACAACTGGCTATGTGAGAGCAACGTTCCACCCAACCATAGATCTCTGTCCAGCCTATATTCTTTCAGCTGAGAGATCACCCCCGAGCTGGGATGTGTGTCCACTAAGGAGGAACTAGACAGGCTCACTCACAGCCATGGATTCACTCAAACGGTCATGCTAAGCCAGCACACAGCTGGGTTTATCAATCATGTAATAAGAAAATGAGGAGGATGCTAATCCAGTGAGCTCAACCACAAATCTACAGACATCTCAAGCTAAATTCAAGCATTCCAAGCCTCTGTTCAATCATTCACACTTGGATTTCTCACAACTCTATCACCAAAATACTCAATCCCGTCACTAGACTTCTGGGTTGTAAAAACTGGGTTTTCCCATGGACTTCAAGGTAGATAATGCTCTCAAATTCACCCCAAGTTTCATTTCTATGGATCCCCTATTGAATTTCACTGTCAAATACTAATTTTGGGTGTTTATGGTTCTTCAAAACATGGGTTCTTGCCAAGTTGCAATTTCTAGTTTTTCTCCCTGCTGGGAATTCGTTTTTGGATGAAAATTGATGCTCGCATCTTCAACAATGGAATGGGAATGAGGAAAAAACAATCCCCATGAGGTAGAGTGACTTGTGGTACAAGAAAACAGAGCCCATACTCTGCCATACGAATTTCTGGGCTGCCCATGCTCCATTGAAGCCATGGATTGAGATCTTCAACTACTTCCTTACAATAGAAATAAATGTCATCAAGGAAAGTCAAATGGGTTCTCACAATGACATTTGGCAGCATATGGTTCATCCCCACAACCCCCTCACCACTCCCTAGTGGATACACATGGCCCCTTCTCATTCGTTGCCTCCTTAGCTAGTTTTGGTATTTTATTGCATGATGTTTATTTACATCATTTTTACAATGTTCCATGGCTAAATAGCACATGGGTGACATAATGTATAATACTTGCCTTTTAAATAAAATTCGAGCTTCCATTAGCGGGGCCTTGGCCTTGAGCTCCACACTAGGAAAACATACATCACATGTATACAATATTTACATTAAAAGCTGATATATCTTAAGGGTCAAGATGGGGTATTACAGACTAC
The DNA here is from genome assembly GCA_027924585.1 of Larix kaempferi. Lineage (NCBI taxonomy): Eukaryota > Viridiplantae > Streptophyta > Pinopsida > Pinales > Pinaceae > Larix > Larix kaempferi. The sequence goes on from BSBM01000619.1 coordinate 5,467,952, forward strand.
ATTAGGATTTCAATATTCAAAATTTAAAATTCATTCATCCTTTCTTAGCAATCGGGACAACATACAAAAGGAACTTGTTATCCCAAATAGATAAAATATTAATTGGGCCTTAGTTTTGGGCAAATTCCCTTAGTTTTACAAGAGAATTTTTTTTGTATCAACACCATCCTTGATGACTGATATGGGGTGTCAAGTGTGGATGATGCACTTTACATAGCTAATGATGTATACGATATCTTGTCCAAGGATGTCATAGTGGACGTAAGAGTAGATCCTACTTGGTGGATTTGGACTGTTACACCATGGTACACCCTAAGCAACGAGGAGTCTTAACAAATGCTAAGGCCCATTTCAATGCAAGATGCCATTTATTGACTGGCCTTGATGAGGGGTAGGATGTTGTCTAGGTTGGTGGCCAACTAGAGCTTGTAGTATATACTCATTTCTAATGCAACTATCGTTCCCTCATTGGGGAATATCATAGTGTGATACCAAGGAGGCAACCACCTTTATGGCATACATATAGTCAAGTGGAGCATCTATAACTTCTATACCAATCAAGACCATCTTTCACCCTAAATTGATGGGGTTGTTTTGAAAAAGACCTTCAGGTTGAGAAGGATGACCATGATAGACCCTAAGGGTGATCGTAGATGGAATGAACTTGGGGGAGTTAAAATTTCACCAAACCATGGTGGACATGATACAAGTAGATGCACCTTTGTTAATGATAGATTGATGGATGATGAGGTTTTTTAATCATGGTAGGGTTTTGAAATGCAACAATTGAAGGAAGCCTTAGATTGGATTTATGCAAGTCAAAGGTAGTTGAGAGGTAATTTGATGGGTTGATGGTGTCCATATCTTATATGAAATACTTCTTCTGAGAAGGACAAGTTTGGAAGAAATCTAGTGATGACATGGAAGCAAGTGATTGAGCCAACTCATCCATGATATTATAACTATGAGCGACCCTTGTATGTGATTTATGAACAATGTGACATAGAGGCATCTTTGGTACACATGGGGTATGGTTGTTGCTATGACATGAGATTTGTAAGGAACTACTAGTGGAGAGTTAGACATCATGATGCTCCACTAGATTAAGGTTAGGGGGCTTTCCATATTGTTGATAGTGATTTTGAAGTTGGTTGTTTATGGATTCCATGTAGATGTCTTAATATAATGGATCTCGTATTTGGGTAAAATACAAAATCTGATGAGTCTGATAGTTGGGTGGAAATGGTGGTCTCCTATTGAGTAGTGACTACTCCTTGTTGAGGGAAGGTGTTTTGCAAAATAGCTAGTTGTCAGGGGTCAGGGAATTGTTGTTGGGAGGTATCATTCCCTTATGGGGGATTAGTACTTGTATTGGAATAGTTCCGCCATCCTCTTATACTTAGATATTTAAGGGTATTGATGGGTTTAATCCCATACTCAAAGAAAAGTGCACTAGGAAAGTTTACCTTTAGTTGGTTATTTTTTTCTTTCTTGGTTGGTTATTGGGGCTAGAATTTTGTTTTGTTTTTTAGTGTTGGAGTTTCTCCCAATATTATCAGTTAGGCTAGGCGCATTTATCTCTAACCTTTAAGGTTGGTTATGGACTTTGTATTCCCCTTATTTTTTCCCTTGTTTTATGTATTTGGGGTTTAAACGTGTTTAGTTATTCAAACACTTGGGTTTGTCAGTCTAACGAAGGTTGGAAAAATTGAAACCAACCCAAGGCAAGGAAGTTTGGTTAGTTGAGAACCCTAGTGAAGGACCAAGTAAAGAGTAATAGGAATTCTCAAGTGGGAAAACACCATAAGAGTTGTTTGGCCCATATGACGTGAACAGTCCACCATTACGATTTTGACCATTGCATGATTGGTCATGCACATGTTGGGATGGATGAGTTATCAAATTGGATTCACTAGAACCATTTTATGAGGATTGTGACTATTCATAAAGGTTGTTGGGGTTTGGGTAAGGCATCTTGTAATGCCCATACATGTGTTGGCCATATGAAATGCTAGCTCAGTCATAGTGGTTACCATAGTGGCAACCATATAGAATCATCCATGATGATATTAGATTAGCACCATAGGTGAAACATCATAACATGGTTGGAGTGATCTTCTCTAGGTCATCCCTCGAATTTGGATATCTCCTAGGGCAATTTGTTTGGCATGGAATCCCATGCAGGATTATGTTGGATGAGATCACTGGCGAGTTTCATCAAATCTAGGAGGTTAATACTAGCCATGTATGGTAGGTTAAGTTGGTTGGTTGGGTTGGATCCAACCGTAGTGGATGATTGGTTTGTCATCAAACTAGATGGGTTAGAGCTAGATTAAGGTGAGCCTAACAAGGATGCACCTAAATGAAGTTGTGAGTGGTATCCGATGTGCCTCGTTGGAGAGATGGAGCCCCTACATCAATTTTTAGATTTTCAAACCCTAACTTTCCTAATTTATTTTCCATTGCTACCCCAACGATAAACCCACCACCAATTTCTTACATTTACCAGTTCCCAAAGGATGGGGATTAATAAGGTATGAATTGGATCCCTCACATTGATTTTTAAGTCCATTAACCTTTGCTTCCCATGGCATCCAAGATTTACGAATGATGATTTTGATGACTATGTCCCTACTTAAAAAAGTCATCCACTCGGAATTTTTTTATGAAAAATCCCAATAGGATTTGTCCCTTAAATCCCAGGGTTCATCAACACTTATTCCCTCCATCATGGCCTAACTTACTCCAAGGCATGTTTATGAAAGTCCATTGCAACAATTTTAGCCTTTTACAACTCTACTTTTCCTAATGCTCAATATAATCTAAAAGTGGGATGCTCTTTACCTAGTAACTTCCCTCTGAATTGATCCAAAACGTTGTGTTCCTCTTGGGCATGATTTGGTGCCTAAATTACTCAAAAATTCAACATGCACCAATTATAGGCTCTATAATCGCCTACTCTGAATGGACCTCGTACTTAGGGTCTTATGCTAGCTTTGGATAATTTTTATCTATCTCCTATAGTCTAACATGTTGTAATCCTCTTGGTCATCATCGAATGCCTAGATTATTCAAAAATTCATTGTTCAGTGCTAAATTCCCCTCATACACCTACTCGTGCTATCAAACCTAGGCTTGCACCTTTTATTTAATCCCTATCATGAAGCAGGTCATTGTCCCCACTAGAGACTACAACGTCCATCCACCCCTATTGTCTTCGCATACTTGCACTTATGGAAAACAAAAAAAATTACTATACTTATGCATTTACCTCTAATTGTACTTCGTTAAGCAACAAATTCCATGAAAAGAGCATAAATAGACCAGAAAGAGTAATCCATGCCTTAATAATGAATAAAAGAGATGAATGGAAAGCCTCTTCGAGGGAGAAACATCCTTATACAATGCACTAAGTACAAGACAAGACAAGATAAGTTGATTCAAATTAAAAGGTCTCCTTCCTATATATAGGAGACAAAGAGGTGCAACTACAACTAATGGATCCAAGACGACATCAATAATATAATAATACTAATGACAATTACCACTAATAGACCCAAGCTGACATCAATAATATGTAATGTGCCACAATATAGGGGGTAATGTGCCAACATTTAGGGCTTAACATGTCCCTCCCCTTCAGACAAGTGTTTTCCTCAATGCTTGGTAAGATGTGGATGCTTCTGTATGAAGGACTCATCTTCCCATGTCGAATCTTCAATTGGTAAGTTCTTCCACTTGATGAGGTACTCAATAATAGCATGATTGTGTATTTGTTTGGTCCTTGTTTCAATGATTTATTCAAGTGCTAATATGACTTTTCCTTCTTCATCAAGCTCTGAAAAGATAGCTTGAATTGGGATATTGTCTCCCATTACCTTCTTTAAGCAAGAACATGGAAAATTGGGTGTACCCTTGAAGATGAAGAGAGCTCCAATTTGTAAGCCATACTACCAATCTTATGCAACACTTTAAAAGGACCATAGTACTTGGGTGCTAATTTATTGTCTTTATTTAGTTGCTTGAGGGACATCTATTTGTAAGCTTGCAGCCTCAGAAATACCCAATCCCCTTCTAAAAAACTCATTTCAGTGTGATGTTGATCTGCTTGTTGTTTCATCCTATTTTTTGACATAACCAAGTTGTCCTTCAATAACTGGAGAACTTCTTGCTAGTGCTCTAGGTTGTAATGTCCCAAGCTGTACCCCTATTGGATAATTTAGGAGGACTTGAACATGTTTTTAAATAAATCAGGAGGACTTGGTTATATTTTGAATAAGTATGGAGGACTTGAACATATATTTGATGCTAGAGTTGTAACTCTAAGCACCATGAAGAAAATACACTTTATGTGATTAGAGTGATATTACATTTATATTGTTGACATCCAACTTGTTATGGGACAATTTGTTAAAAGAGGGACCAAGCTTACTAGGGGATATGACTTGAAGAGTAAATAAAATTTAAGAAGAAAAATTAAAGCTAAGTTTAAGAAAACTAATAATTTATGAATTAAAGAAATGTGAGAAATTAAAAAGTGAACCCTAACTACTTTCTCCAAATCAAGAAAAGATAAAAGAAAAGAAAGTGAGGAAAGAGGTTGCTCATTATTTTTCTAAAAACTCCAATTCTGATAAAAGAGAATACAGCCAAAAAGTGAATGAAGCCATCCTGTAAAATGGTTAAGGAAGTCATGAATGAGCAGTAGATAAGGATATTGCAGGAGGCAAGTCTTCCCATTGCCATGATATAGGCACGATATAGGTCCAGCCCAACTATCCTATTGAGTGCTCAGTTTTTATCCCAAATGTGTTTTGAGGCTTTGGATTTTATATCCTGGTTTTGTTGAAGGAAGAATTACATAGGAACCACAAAGTTGATTAAAGAGGTCCTATTGGCAAGTCTACTTAAGCAAGAATTCACACATTCAAACAGTCCCTAAGTCATTATCTGTTAGTAATATTGCTCTCGCTCGGGGGTGATCTCTACAAGGGATTGAGAGGTTATAAATCCTTGTGGAATCTATGTTTGGGTGGAATAGGATTGTTCCATAACAAGTTGGCTGGTCAAAACAGATAAGTATTTATTTGCTTATGTTTATTTCATATTTTTGGTTATGTTCATATTAAATGTTAGTACTATCTGTTATTCTGTATTACCTTTTATTTCAGAAATATTGGTAGAATTTTATGTGGTGTTATTATCAAACTTGAAAGACTATTCTATCCTATAGCTACCACTATTCATTCTGTCGCCACCAATGTTATTTATTTATTTTAAAGAGTTATTGTGGGATTAATGTTCTAATTACTGTTATAAACTTGTAGTTGACCAATGATATTTTCTTTATTATATTCTCACCTAACATCTCTAAATCTTTCATGTTCAGTTATGTGAAAAATGGAATAAAAAAGTTTATATATTTTATCTGCAAATAGAATGAATTATAATTGTTAATAACTTCTATTATTTCCCTACTGTAGTCATAAGAGTATTTCTAAATGTGGTATAAATTAGCATTATTTAATAGATTGCTTCTATTTACGATTTTAATTCATTTAGAACTTTACAATAGATTTTATTTAGTCTACTAGAGTAGAACAAAGTAGAAATTAAAAATAATTAGATAATATTATTATACTAAATATTTAATATCATGGGTTTAGAAACCCTAGAGAGAAATCTCCCATTTACAACAAAAGTACGATAGGGAAAGGGATATAACTCTTGGGAATCTCCCTTAATCCCTATGTGCATACTTGTGTTTGATATTACAGTATTATATTAATAATAAGCAATGATTATATTACCGTACAACATGTAGATCCTCACGGGCTTCACATCCACTTTATACACATTATGTAAAACACATTACACATAAAAGAAATGTATAGGGTTGATCTCGTTGGGCTTTGAATCCCTCTATTTGCATATATATATATATATATATATAAGAACTATAACTCATTAATCAACATGTATTCTAGCCTCAAGGATTTTCCCATTTCATTATATCAAGATACTATTCTCGTTAACAAACTGTAACATTCATATTCCAAGCAATTACAATGAACATTTATAAATATCACTAGTATGCTACCTTACGAGTCGTGCCCTAATGAACACAAAGCCATGGGTTTGAACCACAAATATATACTTTCCAGTTATATAAGTAATCTTACAAACAACCCGGGATCGAATCTTACAGATTCATCCTGGGTATTATAAACATGGGAGATATATATACATAAATCAAAACAATACACAACAAATACATTTACAACAAGTCTGTAGATGTAAACGCCAAGTAATCCTCACGACCGGCGTGGTTGTATCCATAACAATGACCAGAGAAAAACTATCATTCTAATATGTTTCCCATAATAGACCCGATGTAAGGCCATAGCATATACATTTGTTCAAGGCCGAAATACACGGAACACAATTAAAAGGCTAGGGCTTAAAACCCCAGGATTGGCCACAAATTTATATATGTTCCATAAGTGTTTTAAATGTACACAAGGAAAATGCCTGTAGATAAAAATGGAAACACCGTAACATGGTTTCATTCCCAAACACAAATTAAATTCAACAATCGACATCGGGAAATCCCGAGCCTGTGCATACAAGTCTTAACGTAATGGCCCAGAAACAACACGTTTTGCAATAGCACTAATGTGTAAGGGTCAAACCCTTGATGTTGGATAGAGGTCATAGACCGAGGGTTATGTGCTTACCAGGAGGTAAGCCACGTGCCTTTTCCACTGTGACCAAAATTACCGCCATAAGTATAAACTCTTCACACAAGACATTACACCTACAAGCAATACAAATACAAGGGTCAACAATTTAAACATAGACATGAATCAAATCAAAAGTGAAAACAATATCAAGCTTCATACCCAGTAATTATGCTAAGACTGTGAGAAGTGTGATTACCTGTAGAAGCTATGAAGGCCGAAACGTAATCAAGGGCAGAAGCACCTCATCTTTCGTCGACTGACAAGAATTTTGCAAAGTGATTACTAAACATAATACTCACCTCACTACACTATGGAAACGGCCATGGTAAGAGCCAAGAGGTGAAAGGAAAACCAATAGAGAGCATGGAGGTTGGAGCTTGGTTCCAAAAATCCTGTTGTGAGGCAGATTCTCCTCGCGATAGCAAATGCATAATACAATGAATGACTTCGGGACTAAACCCTTACCTCCTTTCAATGGAGGCTTGTACTAAGAGTTAAATGCTTGAAAGGACGTTGTCCAGGTGGATTCCGAAGGGTGAGTTAGCCCCACCTTAATATTACGCATCATATTGACAGTTAATGCAAGTGCTGGAAGATAGGCGGGAGATCTATCAACATTGTTCAATGTTCAACACCCGCGTAGTTTTGGATGCAAGTGTTTACAATGCTGAGGGAGAAGTTTTGATCGCTAGGTTTGGCCCTGCAATCCACCTCCCATTTGCTTGTATTAATGCTACCTGCAACAAAATATGAGTTAGCATGCATCCATGCTAAGTAAGCCATGACGTTGCCATAGGCTTAGACCCCTTCCAAATCATTTAACCATATACGTAATACAAATCGATAGTGTGCATGCCAATGAATTTTCCTAGGCTCAACTAGCTAGGTCGTAGGCCAAGGTAAGACCATGGTAAGTTTATGTGAAATGGCATTATTATCATATTTGTTTTATTATAATGTTTTGTGTTTTAAAACTTTTGGTTATAAACATTATATTAATAAGATTTCCTATAATATGGAATTAGTATTGAAAGGTTAGTTAATTATTATAATGTAAAATTATAACAATAATATTGATATATAATGATAAATATATTTATATGTGGGGTCAAATAAATACATTATAATAGTGTATTTAAAACTAGAGAGGAATAGTTGCAATAAGTTCGTGAGAAGATTATCTTACAAATAAGACTTAAAGACCCCGGAGGAATCTAATGATCCATGTTATCGATTGCAAAACTGTTAGTTTGATGCTAGAATAATATCGATGACTGAGCTATTGTAGTTCCAGCAGTAGTAGAGTAAACATATTTCTATAATTGCGACAATAAAATAAGCTATGTAAGTTGAGTATCGTCTTCAATAATTCATCAAAAGAAGAAAAAAAATTGTTAGTGATTTTGGAGTCGTTACATAGGTGATCTTCCATAGCTTGAAATTTAGATTTTACTTTTAAGTGATATGTGATAGATGAAGGATGGTACCCATAAAGTGCCATAAATGGAGACATTTTTTATGACATACGGAAGGAATTATTATACTACCATTCTGCCAAAGATAACCATTTCACCCACTATGTTTGTCTATCAGATGCAAACCAACAAAGATAGCCTTCCAAACTTTTGGTCACTATCTCAGTTTTACCATCGAATTGAGGATGATAAGATGAATTGTGAGCCAATTGGGTACTCAAATAATAAAATAATTCAATCCAAAATTTTCCAGTGAAAATTGGATCTCTATCACTTAAAATAATCTGCAAGTTTCCATGTAACTTTAGAACTATTTCCATGAAGGTTGCACCAACTGTACTTGCATTAAAAGGGTGAGAGAGGGCACAAAAGTGTGCATACTTTCTAAGTCTATCAACAACCATCATAATAAAATTCTTCCCTTCTAAATTAGGTAGACCTGTGATAAAATCCATTGAGACTTACTCCCAACACTGACAAGGTATTTCTAATGGTATTTTTAATGCACCAACTGTACTTGCATTAAAAGGGCGAGAGAGGGAACAAAAGTGTGCATACTTTCTAAGTCTATCAACAACCATCATAATAAAATTCTTCCCTTCTGAATTAGGTAGACCTGTGATAAAATCCATTGAGACTTACTCCCAACGTTGACAAGGTATTTCTAATGGTTGTAAAACACCTGGGGTCTTAACAGTTTCAATCTTTTTTTGTTGGAAAACCAAACATTTTTCCATGAACCTTTGAACATCAAATTTAAGACCTTCCCAAAAAATTTCTTCTTGAACTTGTGGTATGTTTTTAGGAATCCTGAGTGCCCACCTATAGGAGTGGTGTGTATTTCCAAAAGGATCTTTTGTTTGAGTTAGGAGTTCTTACATATATATAAGCGATCCTTATACCATAATGAAACATTTTTCCACACAAAAGTATATGATACATTGGGATCCTTTTGTAGCTTTTGAAATGAACATCCACACAAATAGGTCATTATTCCCTTGCTACTACTACCCAATCGGGTTGTATAATTGAAATCACACAAAGTAATGCCTTAACATCCTCATCTTTTCTGGAGAGTGTATCTGCCACCCACATTCTGTTTCCCTTTTGTATAGATGATTTCGAAGTCATATCCCAACATCTTGGTTACCCATTTTTGTTTCTCTTTTGAAGATAGTCTCTGTTCCAAGAATTATTTAGGACTATCATGATTTGTTTTGACCTTGAAGTGCCTACCTATTAGGTAAGGATGCCATTACTTAAGTCCATGTAGTATTGCCATCATTTCCTTCTCATAGCACTATAAGGAAAAGTCCCTTAGCGGAGGTTATAGCATATGCTTCTACCAAAAGAGCCCAAATATCCATTTATAGCGGAGGTCACTAGCGGAGGAGAGCGACTGAAGGTTTTAGCGGAAGTTTTATTTCGGTGCGTGTTTCCTCAATTAGACACACCGGTGTGTTTGTCAACAACTAGCATCGATGTGTTTTGTAATCATATCACACCATGACCTGAAAAAATCAGTGTCAAAAAAAGAATTTCAAAGAACCAAAACGGTGCGTTACCGAATACTAAACGCCATGGTGCGTGTATTAGAAATGAACACACTAAATAATATTTTATTAAAAAAATTTAAAAAAAATACTTTATTGAAAAAACACGTTAACTTTTAGGTCAAAACCTCCTCTCGATGTGTTAGTTAACAATAAACCACTCGATTACATCTTTTCAAACCAAATGCACCGAGCTATATTTTATTAAAAATAATAAAACTATTTTATTAAAAAAATCTTGGCAAAATTTTACTTAAAGCCTAGCAATGGTGCATTAATCAATAAACACTCGGGTGTGTATAATAGACTCTAACACACCGCCCATTTTTTATAAAAAATAAAAATTAACATGAGATTTTTTTAAAACCTAATATTGGTGCACTGGATGATACTAGATGCCCCAGTGCATGTCAACGACCCAAGCGCACTGGAAATTATTTTATTAAAAAAATAAAAAATAAAATATTTTATAAAATTATTATTTTATTTTATAACCTAATCGCACCAGTGCGCCCGACTGTCAGGCACATTGAATATGGTTTAATAAAAAAATAACTCCGTCGTCAAACTCATTTTTACCCTCTCCAATGTGTTTGATCCCATCTACACCGATGCTACACTTCACCCACCTGGACGCCCTCACATCCGTGGTGCACATGGACAAATTCCTCACTCCTATTGGTTACTAAGTCTAGTTTGAATTTTGCCAAACGGTGGGAAAAAATTCAAAATTTCCATACATCGCCAATATGCCTCCCCGACAGGTCGTTCAACACGTAAATTGATTCTTACTTCATAATTTAAATTTTTAGCGGGTCATTTTTTAAATTTGAGCTTCAAATTGTCCTATTTTAAAAAATAAAAAAATTTACGAGATGCGATCGAGTCGTTCGGCTCACACCTCCAAACAGTGCACCTTGTAAAATTTTACAGGGCGCACCGCTAGCGTTGTGAGCCGAACGTCTCAAACGCACCGCATCATCGTGAAAATTTATTTTTAAAACATTGAAATGCTTAATGGTGCGTCGAACACTGAAGAGCACCAGTTGTCTGGTGCACTTAGGTGTATTGAACACACCAATAAACAAACCCTCGAAGACAAACAAAATTAAATTATACAGTGCGCCTAGTGCACGTCGGTGCAACGATTTTCGGTGCTCTGACGTGCAGTAGGCGCACCGTTGACACGTTATCATAAAAAAATTAAAATTTCATAAACAATGGTGCTTTTAGATCGCATAAACGCACTGGTAACGATGCATTGACTCTATCTAAGTGCACGAACATCTGTATATTATAAATTTTGAATCCTTAGAAATCATAATTTAACAGTGCTCCTTGGGCATGTCAGTGCACCGGTACCCGGTGCTCTAACGTTCCATACGCGCATCGTGAATAGATTTCCATAAAATCATTAAATTTAATAAACGTCGGTGCATTTAGATCAATTAAGCGCACCATTTTGCGGTACGAATATTTGAATTAAATGCACTGCAACTGCAATTTATAATTTTTTAGAGTGCAGGAAATCATAATTTAACAGTGCTCCTAGTACATGTGAGTGCACCGGTGTGCAATGTGGTAACGTGATTTAGGCACACCGCGAACCAAATTTTATAAAACATCCCGGTGCGTCTAGTCTTTGGTGCACCATTTAAATAAATTTAGCTATATAGAAATATAATAGCAGTGCGTGATACTTATTTTAGCGCACCATTAGGCAATGTAGTGTGTATATAAACACATCATATGCGTTGCAATGTGTATATAAATGCACCATGGTCGGTGCACCTATGTTATTTCGGTGCACCGCACCTAAAAATTATTATTTTGAGAGAAAAATGTATTATTGATGTTATTAAATAGGATGTTAATTGAATGAAATATTACATGTTTTTATATATCTATTTACGACACTAATTCATGTTATATGTGAAATAGAGACGTGAGCGGCGACAAGCTGCTCGACAAGAGCATGCACAAGTGGACCAGTTCAACATGGTTAGAGAATGAGAGGCTAGGGAGAGGGATTGGGATTTGTACCCTCACCCCATTACTTCTCAGTCTAGAGAGATCTTGAGGGTTGTCGACCTCCTAAAGTTATATCACGAGGCTACATCCCTCAAGGGTAACTCTACATTGTTGTGTCATTGCATCTAATGCTAGGATCATCATAGGAAGGAATTTTGTGTTGGTCTCGGTCAGTGGTTCCATCCAAGTGAGGAGGACATTTATTTCATCACTGGGCTAACTAGGAGAGGGGAGGATTTTCCCTAGCCCCCTGATGTCCCAGCTGGTGCTGCAGCAGAGATTCAGCTAGCTTACTCTCTGAGATATATTAGTGACAAGGTCGTCCATCTCTCTGATTTTCAGGTGAGCGGTGGGTAGCTTGGGATCTATGCTTTTGGTCGAGAGGAGGTTAGGTGCCTATCTCTTTTGCTTACAACGTTGGCACACTCCACTAGTGATGGGAAGCGCAATAGTTTCCCTTTGTTGTATTATGTTGACTCTTTAGTGCAAAGACCTAGATGCATTAGGTGGTCTGCCATTTTTTTGCAACATTTTTTTTATGCTTTGGATAGATGTCATGCAATGATTGATGGGAGGTCCAACTTCCCTTCCTGTTTAGATATTTTTTGTCTATTTTTAAGAGGTTTTCGGCCACCAGGCCATCATTTCAGTGCCTCCCTTATAGGCCGATGATAGAGGTGCATATGCACATGTGGGGGCAGATGATGCCCAAGAGGAGGCAGCTTGACTTCCCGGATAGGATCATGTCAGATGTGCTCAAAATGCTAGGCAGTGAGGAGGACCATGCACTAGACATTGTTCCATATACATATGTGGGATTGGACTGGAGAGGGTGCCCCGAGATCTTCTTCACACTGGAGGAGCCACCGTCCATGCAGGCCCCGGGATAGGTATCACCGAGATGTGGTAGACAGGCTAGCAAGATTGTTAGCAAATGTGGGGGTTCAGCCTGTATGGGTGCACAACATTGTTCGATAGCCTCACCTTGCGGAGATATGGAGGATTATTCCTCGTGATATGAGGTTATTGATGCAACATATTGTCGGTGCATGCATTTAGTTAGCTGCAAGGAGGGATTACCATCATCCTCCTTCTCCACCTCCACCCCCTCCTCCATCATCTTTGACATCTACTACTCCACCTCCTCCTCCATCATCTTTGACATCTACTACTTCACATCCTCCTCCATCAGCTTCGTCGACATCTCATCCACCTCCTCATCCTCCACCTCCTCCTCCACCAACTCCTTAATCATCTCCTCTACTCCTACTCAGCCGAATTTCCAATCCTACTTCATCATATCCTCTACTCTTGCTTGACTGACCTGCCGATCCTACTGATCTTCCCAACCATCCACCATTTCCTGCTTCAGACGACTCTATTACAAATATTCTCATGAGAGGGAGTCGTACAATTTAGCTCGATGGACCTATCCATGCTTCTCACTGAGCTCTTTTTTTCCTGGTAGAGGTATTGATGCCTTTGGCTCTATTGGTAGAGGTTTCAATGCCTCTAGCTCTACTGGTAGAGGTGTTGATACTGCTTCTGGCTCTATTGTTGGAGGTGACGATGCATTTAGCTCTGGTCAGAGAGATACTGATTATGCCTCTGCAGGCGGAGGTGGATCGGATATGTCATATCAATTATTGGACTAGAGATATATATTTGGAATATTGTATCATCAAGTTGATGTTATATATGTTTATATATATATATATATATATATATATATATATACTGCATTTTTCATGTTTATATTGATGTCTATGTTTATGTTGATGTTTATTTATATGTACTTGATGGTGATGTGTATGTTAGCTCAAATTAGATGATGTTTGTTAGATGTGTGTGATAGTTATGCATGTTATAATATAATGTGGCTTGTGTTATGTTAGATGATGGAAATATAATGTTTAAGATGTTACGCTCATGTTTATGTTTATTTATATGTTTATGAAGCTATATCGATTATTTTTATGTTTTATGTTAGATAGTGAAAATGATCATGATGATGTTTATGTTTATGTTTATGATGGTATGATGATGTTGATCTTTGTGTTTTTAGGTGGTATGATGATATATATTTTAAATTATAAACTAGGATATTTATTAATGTCACGTGATTGATTGATCACGTGTTTAAAATAGTGATTGTTAGATGGTGACAATGATAATGATGGTATGTTTATGTTTATGCCATGAAAATGATGATGATGGTATGTTTATGTTTATTCGTATGGTTAAGTTTATGATGGTATGATCATTGTATTTATATTTATGTTTGTTAGGTGTTGAAAATGATGATGATCGTATGCTTATGTAAAAGAACTTTGTACTATTCAAAATGTGGGTTTATAATTTTTTATTTGAGAAGAACTTACATATAGTTAACACTTATAAACACAACATATCAACTATCACTACAACACAAGTCAATATTTTAGACCTTTGTAATGAAAGTTATTGGGTTTTTAATTTTGGTCAAAATTTTAGCATCCTTTCAACCATTTTTCATATTAAATAATTCCAACCAAGATTTTGTAGACAATTTGAAGTATGGTTTGATATATTGGTTAGAAAATGAATTTGAAAGTATGGTTGGTTGTTAGGTCATCATAAATGTGAAAATATGGATTGGAGTAATGGTAATTAAAAATGTGGAAAAATGTTTCAAGTAATTTAATGTAGGTTAATTTTTTTTTTTTTTACATAATATAATTGAATTAAAATTATCATTGAATTAAATATTTTTTATGAATTTTGTATTGATAATGGATGAAGTTGTGACAACTCTATGATTTATGAATGTTGTACAATATGTCAAGTATCATGTTTATAATTGTTGTATAGTTTGCAGTCATAGTATTATGTTTATGTAATAATTTTTTATATTTGGTTTTCATATTGTTTTCATATAATTTGTATGGATATTATAATTTATTGTAATTGATTTCTTAATAATGTATTAAAATGTGTCGTAATGTTATATTTATATATATAATAATGTTATAATTTGTTGTAACTTTATGTTGAGCATTACAAAATAATCTATAATGATTTTTAAAAAGGAAATCAAGTCTTCATCATATAATGTTGTATATAATTTAATTATTCAAATGATAAACATAAATAAAACATTTTTATAACTGTAACCAAACATTATAACAAAAAATCAAATATCACCATGTAATATTATTATAATATATAAATTTGAACATCACGAAAAAAATGTAAATATCAGCATCAATATGACCTATCAATATATCATTCAATATTTTTATCTTTTTGACAATAACTCACTTTACAATGACAAATATCAAATTTATATTAGGAAGTAAAACAAATACTTAATTAAAAGAACACCATTTTCTCTCAATTGTAAAGCCAAAAGTTGCATTCTCCAAACTCATTATTATTAATCATGATATTCATTATATAATATAACATTAGTCCACATTAAAGGAACACATTTTTTACCCTCTAAAACATTTAGGTGAAGGAACATTTCACTATAGTGACTTGGCCACGCATATGGCTCTTTCTTGCTAAAAGTTTGGTTGAGACATTTGAAAGGAAACTTCAAATACATAAGGATTTGATCTGATGGGTCGACAAGCCATCAACAATGAAACTTAAAATACGTATAGATATGAATATGCATATCTATATGAACTAAATGGAAAGCAAGAAAGATCTTCTCTAACTATGGAACATATTTCACATCAGATTGGTTGTTAACCAACTCAAATTGTTTAAACACTGCATCCAGTAATCAACTTTCCATTTCCATCGTCATAACATGAAAAATAAACAATATAATTATACCCTTCCCGATAACAATAACAAGATCATATCTCAATTTGTAAATGATGAAAAAAAACATGTACATATCACTCTCCGTTGTCATCACCCTTATTATCTTCCTCGATTGGCATAATAGCATTGTTGTTCTCATGAACATGTTTAGATCTAGGGTCGTGTCTCAATATGAACCACCAATCTCTATCCAACACATATGAGTAAAAGAACACTTGGTTGCAGTGTTTTGGGAAAATATAACGCTCCTTAATTTCATCCCACATCTTTCTAGAGTTGATACATAACAACCCACTTTCACGATCTTCCTTTACATTATTCCTGTGGAATGTGTCCCACCACCTACACCTAAAAATAACACATTGGAAAAATGAGAAGTCCACTTGAATGGTGTCATGTTCCTAATTTTTGCTAAGTCTAAATAGGTCAAAATCACCTACGAAAAATAATTAAAAACTAATAAGTGGGGTCCTAAGGGTAGAAAAATTACCCAAGGTTCCAAAGTTAAATATTATTGGATAATATTGGCCACATGGAGAAAATAATATTCCCAATTCGAGTTGTAGGAATAATTGATCATTGGGGATTTGCACAAGTAAAATTAAATAAAATACAAAATAGTATTTATTTGTGCAATATTATGGGTCTAAGTTGAAGAATATTCCTGACATGATTCAATTTGTTGGAGGAATGGAGCTCGGTTCACTCCAGTTTTTAGGGTTTGGGGGGATTTCCTACTGAAAACCATAGTCGGAGGATAATGGATTGTTTGCAGTAGACTTGGAGTCAAGTTGATTGATTTTGATTAGCCTAGTACCAACCAAGAGGAAAAAGTGGGAATTTTATTCTTCTACTGCTACAATCTCATTATTTTTCTGATTTAGGGTTTTTCAGTACATCTTTTCTTAGGGCTCTATTTTTGTTTTAAGAAATTATTGGTCTGCTATTTTAGTTGGGGGTATACATTTTTTTGATATTTTTGGACGACTACTGGTTTAGACAAAAATCATTTTTACAGTTAATATATTTTATTTGAGGTGATGTGATGGGCGTAGGCAGATTGTCAGGGATATCCTGGTTGTAAGGATGCAAGGGGATTTATGTTTTTCGTTCCACCGATGGAGCTGGTCACCTCTGATAGGAAAAATACCTCGGTAAACCCTAGCTCACTTAGATGTAGTGGAGAGGGTTTGGGCTCGAGGCTGCGGTGTTTTGAGGGTCTGGAAACTGGACACAATGATGAGGGTTCAAAAATTGGTTTTTCTGCAGAGAGATTTAGGTCAAATGGAAAGATCTCTGGTGAACGTGCTAGACTAAGACAGAGATTGAAAACCTACAAAGCCCACAAGGGATTGGATAGGTTCATCCTGGTTGTTGACGTGAATATGGATAGGGTGGATGTACTGTCCCGACGAGCATTGGTTGGTAGGATTGAATTTGCAAAGGCGAACAGGGTCGAGATGCTCGACTGGGTTAATAAAAATTGGGTGTCGGTTTGTGGATATGCGTCGAGGGTTAACATGTTAATCAATGGCTGGATTGTGTTCATTTTTCCAGATGAATTCCATATTGAGAGGATTCTGAATGATGTTTGGCTAGTTAAAGAAGGGTCGCTCATCCTTAAGCAGTGGCATACTGCCTTCAACCCGGAAAAGGAAAAGCAGACACGGAGACATCTATGGATGTTAATGCTGGGATTCCCCTTGGAATTATGGACACAAAATGTGTTTCAGGGCTTAGATAACTCCATGGACAAATTTATTCAGTTGTACAAAAATTCTCTGTTTGGTATGGTAAAGAAAGTGGCTAGGGTTATGGTGGAGTTTGATATTTCGCAAGGGCTTCCGGTATGGGGTGAGAGGATTTTTCGGCAGTGTTTGGATTATTATCAAATCCCTTTTTTTTTTCTTTTTTTTTGTCAGATTATGGTACATGTTAAAGCTCAATGTCCCTACTTGATGGCAGGCACCTCTTTGCTAACAAAAGGAGATGGTGAAGAATCCCCTTTGTCTTCGAGTCCTGAAATTGCTACCTCACCTGGGTTTACATCGGAAGCTGGAATTAGTGTTTTACCTAATAATACCACTTTTGAATCACCCACTCCTTATGAAGATGTTTCGAAAGAGGAACTTGCTTTTTATTTATCTATGGAAAAAGAATTAGACCGTAGATTGTCATTTGGGGGGAACGGGCTCTTGTCGAGACAAAAATATTTATCTGGGGATGTAAATGATTATGTTGATAAGGATGCAGATTTATATTTTCATTCATTATCCTTGTTAAATGTTGGTGATAAGAGCCAAGGGATAAGGGGCACAAATGAGCATGTGGTTACTATAGAGAAAAACCCTAATCCAAACCCTAATGAAACAAATGCTTGTGTCTCTCCCCGCTTAGGTCATATTTGTTCGCCTAATTGTACTATTTTGAATGATATTGGGTATGAGGTCTCTGAAATTCAAGATTTTAAATCTCTATTGAAGATATATTCAAAAAATCTCTTCGAATACTAAGGTTATTTATATCCATTCCATTTGGTTTCAGAATGTTATCATAAGAAATAGAAAGAAAAAGATTAAGTATCCCAAAATTGGTTCTGAAAATCTGGTGTATAAACCCTTATCGATTAGAATGGATGAAGTAGCATTGGGTAATAGTGGTTGTGTGGATAATATCTCTCCTAGGGCCCTTAGAGCACAGATGCCCTCTGAATATGTTCAATAATGTCAATTGTGTCTTTAAAAGTTCGAGGTTTGGGTAAGGCTGCAAAGGTTAGGGCCTTATCCAAATTCATCAAAGACACTAACCCTGATATGATTTTGTTACAAGAAACGATGTGTTTAGATACTTTTGTTATTAATACTATTGCAAACCTCCTTCCTGGATGGGAAATATCTGCCACAAATTCTTCTAGTTTATTAGGTGGATTATTATCATGGTCTTGTAGGTATTACTATACTCTCCCTGCTTTCATCTCATGGAAAATTTGGAGAGTTAGGAATGTCCTATTATTTGAGAATCAGTTACAGGGTATTGATATGATCAAGATGAATATCATAAAGCTGGTTAAGGAATTCAATATAGAGGAAGTTGTTACACCTAAAATCCTACCATCATGAGATTCAATGTATACATCCCTAAAGTTTTCTTGACTAAGTCATTGGCCTGGAAGAGATATAACCCATTTACACTAGGTTTTGAGAGGTCGTCGCAGGCTGTACTCATGCAACCTACGACGTCGCATCTTGCTCTCTTGCAGGGTGCGACGATGTCAGTTAATGGACAAAAATAGCTCCTTTGATTCCATTCTCGAAGCTAGCTGACATGGATCCCTATCCCTGACCTTGTGGGAGAGATGGTACTCGGTTCCTAACCTCTTGGAAGGATCCCCTATCTCTCTCCTACCATATCTCAACCTACCCTATCCATACCCTATCCACTTAGTCCTATATAAATGAAGCTCTATCCCTCTCCAAAGGGAGGAAGTCTATAGTGTCTACATGCTGGTGAAATCATCTTGGAGAGATCTCTACTCATCCATTGAGAGACTCACACTTCCTTAGGAGGATATGGCATTGGCTTGGATGGAGAAGGATTGCTACGTTAAGCCTCGGTTGTAATCGTTCTTTTCTATGTACTTTCCCTATATTTACAGTAATATAAATGCTTTCCACCAATATTGTTGTGATTGATGATATTGTGTAGTTTACCTACTTAACTGTTTACTTAGATATGTTATCATTCAGATACTTTTACTTGTTTGTCTTATTTTGTGCATCTTGACAGGTCTTGCAGCTTAGATATGATGACCGCAAGGCATGGAACAACATCCAGGAAAAGGGACTGCAAACTTAAGGTAAGACATCTGATAACTTGATCCTTAACTAGATCTAGGAAAGTGGTTTATAGTCTGTACTATTTGTTCTAGACTCGCATTAAGTTAGGGAGATCCGGCTCGCGTCCGCTCGAGTGGATTGTCCATCAAACAGAAGTCAAAGATGACAAGCCTAGAATTCTTAAAGAAGTACAACACTTTAAAGGAGCAGTTGGATTTTTTGATGGTGCAACAAAAGATGGATAGTGTGCAGTAGGTGCATTTCTATATCTCAATGATTCTCACAGGTTCACTTTCAGAATTCAGTGTGGCACAGATTCCAATATGAAGGCATAGCTTCTTACTCTTTGGTGCCTATGCAGGATGGCTTCACTTTTTGGTATAGTTACTCTTGTAGTACTTGGTGACTCGAGAGTTACTATTAAATGGGTAAAGGGTGACTATAATTTGAATGTGGTTTCATTATAACACTGGTGCAGCTGGATTCAGGAACTTATGGGGAATTTTACATATATCATTTTTTAACATATTTATAGGGAACTTAATCAAATGGTTGATGATTTGTCCAAACTTGCTTTGGAAGGTGCTGAAGGGATTCTCTGCTGGGAAGAATTTTTGGAAAACTCCAAAGTTGATATAGGCTCTTTATACTTTTTTTGTTTGTAGTCTGTTACAGGGTTGGTGTATTTTGTCATATGCTGCATCAGGATTGGATATTTATCCTTTATATGGTCTAAATGTTTTTGGGATGGTAGATTGATTCCTGTTTTGTGAACATTTTGATATTAGACAGTCAGTTGATAAGACTGTATTTGAACAATATTATACTTTTTTATTAATTTTTGAATAGCAAAAGTATGTTTTTTTCTACTGAAAAAAGTGGAGGAATATTCCTAAATTCGAGTGTCATGAGGGAAAAAATAATATTTGAGGAATATTGGAGAAATTACTTGGCCAATTAAATCATTATTCAAGTCAAAAATTAATATTTATTGGTTTAAGTGGTTATTGAAGAAATTGAGCAATTAATGGCCTAATTGTGCAATAAATAGGTCAAAGGGCGTCGAAGGAGTTGGTGGGATAAGATAAGGATGTGAACAAAATTGGAAAAAAAAAATGTGGACAAACTTGGTTGGAAAATTGAAGAAGTGGTAAAATATTAAATATTTACAACTAGTAAATTGGTTGGGTTCCTTAAAAAGTGGAAATGTGGTATTATGCAAATTACACCACTTATGGAGCATTTATGGCCACCACTTGGTGGATTGGGACCTTATCTAGATATCCACAAGAGGAAATTTGAAATGGACCATCCTAGTCAAAGTTATTTAAGAATAATGGTCCATATCATGTTCACACTAACCCAGTTATAAAGGAAAAAATGGTCAACTTGGTAAAAGGAAATTATGGAGGTGATTCTGAGCTTATTAATGTTCAAATTGATGGGGAAAATAATGGTTTGAGCTAATGAGGTCGTAATTGGCTCAATATATACAGGATGGCGCAAGGAAGAAGACATGTTTTTTTGGAATAGTTGATGTATTGACTGCTTTGCTTTCTAGTCTTGGGTGATGCTCCCCTTGACATCAGTTGGGTGATGTGCCCCTTCTGTACTTATGAGTAGCTAGTTGGATTCATCCAGTTAGTGAAGTGGAGAGTGACATCCAATTACTCTCATTGCTCTTCATCTACTATTGCTACTGCCTGCTCTAGTAATCATGCTGAAGTAATTTTTGCCACTAGACATACATGTTCCAATGCTTCCTTCTAGCATTGGATGATCATTCTCCTGAGTTATTGCGCCCCTGTCTATTCATACATCTGTTCCCCACATAAACAGGTGTTCCTGGTGCCAGATTTACGCACCCTTTGTTATGCAAGTGATTCCAGTGGAACTTCAGTCAACTATGGTGCCAATTCATTGAGCAGAGGGATTCTATGGTCCATTTCTATATTCTATTATTCGCTCTCTCATTATATGTTGTTATTGTTGCATCCAGAGCAGCCACTCTATTGTAATTGGTCCATTATGGCCACAGAATAATAATAAAGGTCCAGTTCCACATATATTGTCTCTCTCTTCTATGTACTATATGTCTCATTGTGCAAATATTGAGAAATATTCAGTTTCATGCATATTTGACTTACTGTTGCACCCCTCCTTGACAAATCACTACGTCCATTGGTTAGCCAACAAAAAATCGAGCCCACATATGTTCTCCTCTCTTCATTTGGTTAAGGTCATACACCATTTGGAGCCATTTGGAAATTACCCTTCATTTGGTTCTACATTTTGTACCCTTGCCAAATATTCCATTCTATGAGTTCCCGATATTATTAGTGAGAAGGTACCTAGAAACCATTGGTTTTTCCAATGGAGGCTTCCCAGGTGTGATGCACTCCCGAAAGTGTTGATGGTCAATGTGTTAGGCAATCCATTCCTAGCTGCCGTAAAATATCATTATGGTTCGACCCCTTTCGTAAATTTCTGAGTTCTGGAATCCATTCCATTATTTCTAGAACACCGTTTCCAATTGGAAATACTTTTTGTTTCATCCAGAAAGGTTTCCGAATGAGAAATTTATGACCATTTTACCAAACCAGTGCATTTTCAGTCATAGTTACAACCCTGCCTTAGTTTTTACTATTCAAAGCTTCCATTGAAGGCCCATGAAGTCCGTCTGAAGGTCCTTGGAGTCAATTGAGATGTGTCAGGACCCATCCCTTATTTCATATCTGCAAATAGAGAAGAATTGGTGCCATTAGAAATTGTTGGAACAAGACTAGCTCTCGGTGCCAAATTTTAGCTAGTTGAAGTGTTGTTTGAAGGTTGCAAGCAAACTATTCAACAAAAGTCCTGGAGCAGATCTGCAAAATCAGTTTGTGGATTTTGATTTCAGATCAGAGATATTGCAGCAACATCATATCTTGGCCACTTTCGATGAGTTTTGATTTGGTGTGCTCGGATTCCAGTTTAGGTACATTACAAATGATCTCTTCTATATTTCCAACATAACCCAACATCCCTCCTATCAAGTTTCAATCGTGGTGGCTAGCACGACTAGATTGGTCGAACTCGACTTTCACTCCACAATCTTGTGTAAAATGTCCACCATCAACATCTCAATGCGAAAAATGATGTCCATAAGCCCACATAGATGGGAACGAATGCACCTGTAAAAAAGGTTAACAAATAATGGTGTCATATGTCTAATAACCCAACCATTAATTTAATAAACATAGATGTTATAATTCAAAGTTGCATTATAAAGTTAGAAATGTACAGAAAGAGATTATTATCGAGTTTCCGCACCCAATCCCAATGTTTAGTGCATCCTCCTCTTCAAGTGGGTAACAACTAGATGCACCATGTTTCTCTCTGACTTGGTCCGCAACCCAATTGTTGGGACATATCATTGGCATATTTTCTTTTAAATGATTTGGAAAAGGCATGCTTCTACCATGAAACCGCCTGAATTCTTTTCTGTCAATGTCCCATTTCCTCCTATTCTCTTCATACAATGTGACCCATGGTTGTGTTGCCTCCGTGTTGTAAACAATGAATTTATTGATGGCATTGATTTTTGAATTCATTGTTGTATTCATGGAAACAAAACCACATTCGGTATCCAAGTCCTTTTATCGAATTCTATCTATCCAAGTAAATAAATACTACTATCAAAGTTAATCTATCCATTAGTATCCCTCCTTTGACCCTGATTCTCCTGTATCTACCCAGGTAGACAACATAGCGTAAAAGGGAAGGCTAAGCTGGTACTCAACAGTTTACTTTTATATATTCCTATAGAAAGAATCCTTCTTATGCCGCCATTAGGATTTTATCTTTCGGCACTCAAATGTTGGCGTTTCGTTGGGTCGCCATATAGGGTTCATTCTTATTGTGCCCATCTAACCTTAAATGGAAAAGTAATTCCGCGAGGTTAACCTGGGCCGGCCCCTCAAAGGCCGCGCACACGTGGATCCCATAATTTTTTGTGAACTCTAGAAAAATAGAATGATAGTTAACACTTGATTGATTGAGTGGAAGAGCATAGGGAGAGATAGTGCATGCTTTAGATAACTAGGAAATTTCCTTTTTCGACGCTTAGGTTAGGAGGGTAGAAAATAAATAAAGGGAGGATGAGGGACAGACTCTCATGGTAAAGCTCTCTATATTACCTACATTATTTTTCATCTATCCTATATTTATATTGTGGTTGGCTCGAAAGAACATGCAAGGGTATTTTTAAAACCGAGAAGTCGCTACTAGAAGTTACCTAATGCGGTGCATCCAAGGATTGCGTTGTTTCCCACCCAATAGCCCACCGACATTGAGGTGAAAGTCCAGTGAAGACATCAACCCAACCTTTATTTCTATCTAATTACATACCTAACCTATTTATTGAATCCAATAAAAGGAAAGAAGGAGGTAGCGATCACTGAATTAAAATAGTTGGTTAGTTTGGGTTGGCCTAGTCGATCTGATAAACCTCTCATTTTAGTCGAGCGGCTCCACCCTCTCCCTCACGGTCGAGCGGTTCCTTACAAAATTTGTGCTTTTCATAATGTCCATAGAACCTACAGCAAGGCTATAATTTTTGTAACCCCTACCTTCCCTTGTTTCCAAACTCTTTACCCACCTTCAGACCTATATGCTCTATACTAATTGCTCCATGAATGGCTTACCAGGTACAACTATATACTTACTTATACGGGATGGGAGGGATGGCATGATACAACCGAACCCTTACCTTCAGTGTTTACATATTACCTACCCACATGAATAGATAGACCTTCCCTTTCGATGAAGATAGGAACGAACATCGAAGATTCAATTCAAGTGGATGGAGCAGCTATTTTCGGAGCGAAAGAAAAGCAACGACTGGAATGGGAGAGTTGTTGAAAGGAGGATCCCTCACTCCTTTCTCTCATTCAGAGCCATGCATGGATAATATAGTAGTAACAGGGATATTTATTGAAGTAGCCCTTGATTTTATTTGTCGCACCCCCGCCTCCCTTATTCCCCACTTACCTTAGCTTTTCCCCTCCGAATTTTGCACCCTTTTTGTTACGCCCACCCTTGTCGGGTAGGTTGCGCAACTTCCCAATAGGGAGGCAATTAGCAACTCGATCTATGATCTTAATCAGTCAATCCCACTTCATGGAGACAGAGCATATCGAGGCAAGGCGACTGGAGTAGACCAACTTCACTAAGTGTAGCCCGACTATCCAACTTTAGTTAGAGTAGCCAGTTCCACTTAACTAGGAAGGCATTAAGGGATCAAATATAGATTTTGAAGTTTGTTGTGAATAGTTAGTATGTGGAAATGTGAATATCGAAAGATAAGTGACTTACTCTTTAACATGCACCTTTTTTCAATTCTTTTGCAGTAGCTCCCCTTCCCTATTGTCCTCATCGTGTTCATCATCCCAAATGACTACGCCCAGTGTGTGGTCGATTTTCTTGATGTACTCACTGGCATAATAGAACGACTCATATACTATGTACCCCTCTGCAATAGACCCCTCGGGTTTTTCCATTTGTCGAACAAATCCATTCAATTTTTTCATGTACCTCTCCAAGAAGCACATCCAACGACATGAGACCAGCTCGACTAATTCAACCTCATCGACTAGGTGAATTAGAAGATGGACCTACAAGTCCATGAAACTCACTGCTAGTTCCTTCTCAAACATACAAACAATCTCAACTATCTCTTGACGCCACTGTGGAATGCTAGCAATCTAAATCTTCTTTGATGTGATCCACCGTACAAATGCAAATAGTTTAGATATGGCATGCTGCAGGTTATTGAGAAAGTCATGGTTCACACACCCACACACCAACAATAGATAATGAAACTACGAGGTAAACAAAAAAAAATTATCTGCATTAATTTAACTTGCATGATAAAAGATATAAATAAAAAATAAAAACATTTTTTTGACATTATACGTACCCTTAGAAGGTTGAGATGGTCATGTGATTTCAAACCTGACAAATTTTTGTCTACAATGAAGCAGCGTCGTAGAGTAGACTCATATAAAGAAGGCACCTTCACACCCAATATAACTTCCTTTTCCAAAGAAAGATCATCTTTCTTCAAAACCCATGGGACGTCTCCTTTTTAAAGGACCAAGAGGGACCAACCTCTCATCTATTTTCTTGTGTTGGCCAATGCTTCTTTTTAGTATTTGAAGAAATTAGATCTCTCCTGACTGCCAACATGTCACTTTTTTTTTATCATATGTGCCACCACAAAGAAGATGAAACATTTTTTAATATATGCATGGGATCTAGTAAGGGGGGGATCTTAAGATGCTCCCAATATTGGAGCTCATAAAACACTGATTTCCTTTTCATCCAGATGGGAATTTTCTCAACATAGGTGTCGAATAATTTTGGATCATCGACCATAGGTTCCCCATTTGAATCGAACATATCTGTAAATTCTTCTCCTTCTCTCTGTCATATGCCTTAAGCTAGTGAGTCGGTGTCATTATTTCAAGCCTTTGGGTTCTCTCCGGTTTACCATTGAAAGCAGATGTTGCTCTTCTATAAGGGTGCTTTTCTAGGAGGAATACCCTCGAGCAGTCGTACACTAGCTTTCGTAGCTCTCTGGACCATCTAGCCTTCAAAGAAGGCCCACAATATTTACATCCATGATAACCTTTTGTTACAAGACCTGCGGTGTTATGGTATACAAATCACGTTAGTGTTGAATATCAATATAGTTGCACCGAATTAAATATGCCAAGAAATATTGCTTTGAATATAAACAAATCAAACAACATATTTACGAGAGCAAACTCCTAACCCCAAATAATCATGTGTGGTATATGCACATGTTCCACACAACATAAAACTCCTCTCTATTGTGATGGGTTTCGATACATCATATACATGTATCCCTTCCCATAATTCCCTGAATTCATCGATCAATGGTGTTAGTTTTTCAGAATTTAATTCATTCTGATCTAGGATCTTAACTGAAAGAACAACATGTACAGCATATCAAGCATAAGAGACAACAGACAAGAGACACAAAACATTTCACCGGGGAAAACCAAGAAGGTGAAAAACCCCGCAACTTCCTCAGAGATAGAATAAGCATCATTATAAGGATCACCATGATCAAACCCAAGAGATAGACATCTTCAGCAACATGATCCTCCTCCACTTGTGCGCACTCCTCCTCTCTCTCACTAATGCGAAGTGAGTGAACAATAGAATGTGTAAAATGAGAGAGACACACTCTATATTTATACACTAACTTGACTTGACCTTTACTCAACTAGGTCGGCCTCAACTTAACCACTTAACATAATGTTGACTGGGCCGACCCCCACTAGGGTGGTCTAATAACCCTTTGACCCACATGACTCATACAGGGCCGACCCCATCAAGGTGGTCTAATAACCCATCAAGTATAAGTTACGACACTTACAATATAATTGACGACACTTCCAATCGGAGGAATAATACATCTCCGTTGGGGATACAATAAAGTACAAATACAATATACAAGTGAATATCTTCTGAAGTTACAAATACATCAACACTCCCTCTTAACTAGGAAGGTATTCTCTTGACACAAGTCATCAATACATATAGGCACAATTCTTTAATTCTGGAGCTGGATCATCGTCACTGGATCACGGAGCATCATCATCATCACTGGTGTTGTACTCGTCATCTCAATCACTGGGCTATCTATGAATTCTTCTCATCATAGGAAGTTCTACCAAGCCAACCCTTTTTCATGCTGGATGTAGGCCCACCACCTGCAGGTCTTCATCATCACAGGCCATACTGTGGAATCCTCAGGACTTATTACGTGCGTCACAAAACCGTGAAAGAGCATCCCAGGACTGATTACGAGCTTACTGCTCAACCTATCGGATCTCCCAGGGCAAAATTATATGTGACCACCACAAAACCTCGAAAGAGCATCCCAGGACTGATTACGAGCACACAAATCAACCTATCGGATCTCCCAGGATCTTTTACATGCAACTGCACAACCCATCCACGGCCACAGAGTATCATCCTGATACTCATGATCATACTGATCATGTCATCTCATCGTCCACGAAGCACAACCCGGATGCACATCACACAGCACTTATATTCACCGGCATGGGAAGACACACTTCAACCATCCGTGAAAGGCTCGGCACTTATATCTACGCCATGGGAAGACACACTTCAACCATGCGAGAATGGCATCGCACTTATATCCATAGCCATGGGAAGACACACTTAAACCATGCTAGGAATGGCACAACACTTATATCGCAGCCATGGGAATACACACTTCAACCATGCTCGAATGGAACAGCTCTTACATCAACGACCATGGGAAGACACACTTCAACCATGTCGGAATGGCCCCAGCCCTTATATCTGCACCATGGGAGGACACACCTACCACCATGTGAGAATGGCTCATGTGCATCTGTGTCTTCGGAACTCATCACACATGATCCAACTAATCATGCAATGCATCCACCTGATACATATCATCACATATTATCGTCCTGATCATCATCATAGCATCGTCCTGATGCATATCATCCAGAGCATCATCCTGATACTCATCACACATGATCATCCTTATCATCGTCACTGCATCGTCTTGATGCATATCATCCAGAGCATCGTCCTGATACTCATCACACATGATCATCGTCACTGCATCGTCCTGATGCATATCATCCAGAGCATCGTCCTGATGTTCATCACACATGATCATCCTGATCATCGTCACTGCATCGTCCTGATGCATGTCATCATACATGATCCAACTGATCATACAAAGCATCCAGCTGATGCATATCCAAAGCAGTAATTGGAGCATCGTCCTGATGCTCATCACACAGCGCTTACATCCACAGCCATGGGAAGGATCCTCCTCTCACCATGCTTGGAATGGCTCTTGCAAATGTGTCCATCACTTCTTCCTTGAAGTATCTTCAATCCAAAGAACACCAAGCCTCTCTCTGAAGTACTCAAACTTCACTCTGGCTAGTGGTTTCGTCAACACATCCCCAACCTGCTCATCCTTCGCAATATACAGGAGCTTCACTGCTCCTCTCTGCACCATATCCCTGATATAGTGATATTTTATCTCAATGTGCTTCGACTTGTCATGGAACATCAGGTTCTCAGACAGCTTCACACAACTCTGGTTGTCACAAAAGATACCAGTAGCTTCCAACGAGAGATCAAATAACTCAGACAGTAGCTTCCAGAGCCATACTGCCTCACAACTAGCTGAACAAGCTGCAACATACTCTGCTTCGGCTGTACTCAGTGCTACGCAGGACTGCTTCCTGCTAAACCAAGAGATCACACCCGATCCCATACCGAAGCAACACCCAAAAGTGCTCTTCCTATCTGCAGCACTACCTTCCCAATCTGAATCAACATAACCATGCAGGTTAAACTTTTGATTCGCATCATACTTGAGCCCATAATCAATTGTACCCTTCAGGTACCTCAGAATGTGCTTTATAGCAACCAAGTGAACACCTCTGGGATCCGTCAGGAACTGGCTCAATGTGTTCACCGCAAAGCAAATATATGGTCTTGTGTTCATCAGGTACATCAAGGACCCAATCCTCTGACGATACACAGTCACATCAACCGGATCAGATGAAGCATCACACATAAGCTTCAGGTTCGATGCCATAGGTGTGGCCATGGCCTTGCAGTCCATCATCCCGAACCTCTTCAGGATCTCTATTGCATACTTTCCTTGTCCAAGGAAGACTCCATCTACACTTTGCCACACCTCCATGCCTAGAAAGTAGTGCATCATCCCAAGTCCTTCATCTCGAACTCGGCAGCAAGCTTGAACTTGTAGATCCACTTGGAAGTCACAACAGACTTCCCTTCTTGTCTCGGGACCACATCCCAGACATCATTCTTCATGATCGACCAGTACTCCTCGATCATGGCATTCTTCCATTACTGCATCCTGGATCCTGGGAACTTCAGATTCTTCAAATAGATAGTTTTTATTTGATCTTCATTGCTGGAACAAATGTTGTAGTGCTTTTTGTAGGTGATGGTACACGGTCTTTCCTACAAGACAAGTCCAATTGCATGATTAGAAACTTCTCATAGTTTTTCAAAAACACATTCTTATGCATAAAGACATATGTCATATAGTCATGCAATTATCTTGGCCAATGTTTTAATACAACATTTATCCATATTTCGTAACTTTCTAGATGCCTTCCATCTCTACCGGAACATTGTTAAGAGTGTGCACAACTCCCAACATGTCAGCAAAGAGGTTTCATTCTAGATAAGTAGCAATGGAATGTTGTACAGTACCATAGGCCACTTACCCATTATTTGCATATTTAGAAGTATCTTGTTCATTAATGCAACTTTTCTAATATGCATGATACATATCCGAAATCTAGGAACATAAGTATGTATATGACTGGACAATATCATTTAAGTAATCGTGTATACAGGAATTGACAATTCAAATTCTTATCTTTGTTTGGTTGTAGGGTGGACTCCTTCTTGTTCTTTACTTCCTGAAGTGCTCCCTCTTGATCTTTGCTTCTTTGCAGGAACTTTTGGAGTGTGCTCCCTCTTGATATTTGCTACCTGGATTACCTGTCCTTGAACTTATATCCATCCTAGACCACTATGTATGCTTAAGTATGCACTAGTGTCATCCTCAAGATCTCGTACACAATCATACATCTATTAGTATAATCTCAATACTATCAAAACATTATGTTCCTCAAATATGTATGGTCATGATCATAGGTAATAAGCATTAGTATTCAAGGTTTCAGGAAAGACTTATTTTACTCATGCAGATTCTTATTTGACAATAGGACTCTTCTGGTTAGTCATATCATCAATCAAAGTAAGAAATATAATATGCATAAACCCTTGATTACTAAAACCTCCAACTTCAAGAATAAACATTATGATTTATACAAAAGTATAATATCCTAACACAAGGTAGGATTCTAATCTTGATATAGGAAAAACATACATGGTTATCATGTTTGCTAGTTATGTCTAACATACCCAAACAATGTATTCTTGTTCTCTCTAATGACTTGTGCTTAGTAACCTACATAACTCATAAGTTAACCATTGTAGAACCAAATTATACATACCTCGTAAGTGGAGCTTCTATGTGATCCATGAGTCTTTGTCTTCATGTCACCATGGTCATGTGTTCTTGATCTAGAACTTGATTTGTACCTTTCATGTTAGCGGACAACATCAACCTCATACAATACCACAATGCATTAGTACAATCATAAGTGTCATAACCCTAATCAATGAATGTCTTCTATCATTCACATGCATTCATTCTTTTACTAGGGTGATGAAACAAATCTAAGATTAATCAAGATTGTACTAACCTCAATAATATGAAGACAAACATATCATAACTTAATCATGAACATATTTCAAAACATACCTGTATCTCTTCAAGTCATACCTGTCGGGATTGCTTGTAGCCTTCTCATGTAAATCCTTAGCCTCATCTCCCTTTGGAACTGGAACTTCTTCACTTATGCAGGTGACCAAATCATCTTCTTCTAGTATTAACCCAATCCACTTTGATTTGCTGAGACTCGATCTGGAGCTGGATTAGGGTTTGTCAGAGAAACCCTAAAAATTCAAACTTTGAGTTTCAAACTTCTGAATGGATGGAAAGATGTGGCTTGCTGAGCTAATCAAGCTGGTATACTTCAATTTTGAAAACAACAAAATTTGACACCTCAAAATTGCCTTTGAAATTTCTGGATTCACTGGACAGGATCCTCAACTAGGGTTTGATAAAGCTCGGTATTTTGTCCATCCAAAAGGTCCGATATTGTGTTCTAAACTTTGATTTTTCTGAGGAGCTTCCAGCCGTGGTCATAGATTTAAAAAATTCCAACTTTTGCAAAAGCCCTAATTTTCCACCTTTCCGATGAAAATCTCGAACTAGGGTTTGATCAAGCCCGGCCTTCTTCCCAACCAAAAAATTTGATCTTGGTCTCTAAATTTTGATTTTGATGAGGAGCATCCAGCCGTGGTCTCCGATTCCAAGAATTTCAACTTTCTCCGAAACCCTAATTTCCCACAGCAGTGACGATCCAAGAATGAAGGTGCTCAAAATCCAAATCTATTTTGAAAAAAATATGCACCTGATTGTTTATGGTGTAACTCAGAAATTACGAATCCACAGAGTCTGAAAATTCTTCCTGTGGTATCTCGACCTATCATCTTTCCAACCCCGCAGGTCTTACCTCAATTGGATTCTGTGAGAAAGAGTTATGCCAAGTGTCGCAGCGTGACCTGTTTATGAGATAAAACAGGAGAGCGAACTTGTACGACGTGCCACGTGTAACTGGTTAAGTTTCGGCCTCTAAAAAACTTACTTGTGAAAGTACATTTCATGCCCTACCTGTCAATTTTTACAAAATTTCATTTGGAGCTTCCTATCCCAATTTGTGACCTTTTGCCTAGGTCACTTGTTTATGACTAAGATCTGGAAGAGGCAGAAACCCTAGATTGTATTGATCATAAATCACAAAGTACAATGAATTAGAAGTTTTTCTTTGGACACAAGGTACATGGGGATGTTATATACGACCTGTAAAGGTTTCAGATCCTGAACCTTCATCAAAATGTATTTATAGCGAAAGTGCTACGATGACTAGTTTTTGCTATATCAAGCCCTAGCTTCTGATTTGTTGCAAGTGCAACAAGTCTCATAAATGCCATAGCATGCCTTCCCTCAGGCTAGCTCTGATACCATGTTAGTTTTTCATAATTTAATTCATTTTGATCTAGGATCTTAACTGAAAGAACAACATGTACAGCATATCAAGCATAAGAGACAAGAGACAAGAGACACAAAACATTTCATCGGGGAAAACCAAGAAGGTGAAAAACCCTGCAACTTCCTCAGAGATAGAATAAGAATCATTATAAGGATCACCATGATCAAACCCAAGAGATAGACATCTTCAGCAGCATGATCCTCCTCCACTTGTGCGCACTCCTCCTCTCTCTCACTAATGCGAAGTGAGTGAACAATAGAATGTGTAAAATGAGAGAGACACACTCTCTATTTATACACTAACTTGAATTGACCTTTACTCAACTAGGTCAGCCTCAACTTAACTACTTAACATAATGCTGACTGGGCCAACCCCCACTAGGGTGGTCTAATAACCCTTTGACCCACATGACTCATACAGGTCCGACCCCATCAAGGTGTTCTAATAACCCATCAAGTATAAGTTACGACACTTACAATTTAACTAACGACACTTCCACTCGGAGGAATAATACATCTCCGTTGGGGATACAATAAAGTACAAATACAATATACAAGTGAATATCTTCCGAAGTGACAAATACATCAACAAATGGTTGTAGGTAAATATCCATATTCTTCACATGTATTCTACTAGGGACTATAGGAGCCAACATAAGATGCTCATTCTTCATGGACAACCATGTGGGGATATTGTTATTGATCACTACCACGGTCCAAACTACAATGTCATTTAATGTTCATAAAATCGACCGCTTTCAATGTTGATTGTGTGACAAGATTCCTCAAAATATAAGGTAGTCGATGGTCAGTTACCTCAAAAGTGTCGACAAACACATGTCTGTCATGCCATACTTTGCTTTCAAGTTGTATAGTAACATTGGTGTCCCCAATTGTGTAGACTTTGACCAACCGGATCCAAAGAGAGGGGTGGTGGAAGCCGATTTAAGGCTTTCAAAGAAGGTTTCAGTGATATGAGCATCATCACCTAGCTCATTGTCTTGGAATGTATGTAACAATATTGCACCCATGGCACTTGTTTTTCGTAATAACTCATTCATACCAACCTCTGCTTCGTTTCCCCCATTGCCAACATGTGAAGAACTACTATTACTGTATGCATTCGTAATTGGTGAGTATGGACGTAGTGGAAATTGAATAGGTGGTTGATTCAACCATGCTTGGTATGATTCCTCTCCAAGTTGGGCCCTTTTTTCATCCTTCTCTTGATTTGACATTGTGCTGGGGTGCAACGGAAGATGGTAGACATGTCGCTCATCATTAGAATCCCGATTTCAAAAATATTGAACATTGCATCGATGATGTTAGTAAGCACAATGCAATTGGTTTGATCCAACATTATACAAAAAGAATTACTACAGAAGCACGCAAATCATTTCCAATAGAAAATGTTAAGCTGCAAACAATTTATAAAGCAAACGTTCATATTAAAACTTAACAAATACAATTAATCGCAGAAGAGCGTTGTATATGAGCTAGAAGCACATGCATTGCAATTCAAGAGTATTTGTGTGAGATTTTGGCGTGACAATTATGCATACGATAACGATGTGATCAAACATCCTTAGTGTATGATGACTCACATGAGGAGTTTAGGGAAAGTCCCCTATTTTGGCCATAAAACAAACAATTTATAAATTAAATTAACAATTTATAAAAAGAAATTAAATTTCAAATTGAGGAATGCATTAACATGAATCCCATTGAAAATTAACAAATATAATTTATCAATGTTTTTTTGTCTTACGCCCCAAGGGGGCGTCTAAGGGTAATCCCAATGCAAGGCGTCTTTGACGAGCAGTTGGTGGTCTATGAAAGTTATAGTTTATTAACAACTCATGTGACCAGGAGGAACGAGTACATGTGAAAGGATAAACAACCTAATATTTTCAGCATCTACATTAGACTTGGCAATCATAAAACGATTACATTTTGAACAACCACAAACTACTGGGGTTTCATAAAAGAGATCCAGGTCACAATGAATTATCGTCGATGAACCAGGATTGCGGCTTGAAGCTGGCATGTTACAACTAGCGGGGTAAAGTGGCTGCCCATTTTCATCTATGAACTGCTTGCAGTATCTTGCTCCTGATAAGAGCTTACGATGTTTTGTGCATCCAAACTGGAACCTAAATAGGGATCCTGCAATATAGAATAAATTGATATTCATATTTACATGGATAAATAACATAAATTCAAATAAATAGTAAAAATATAAATAAAACCTAAACTTACTAGAGATGGAAAGGGAGAACTCGTCGAAACTTGAACAAGATGGAATGAGATGGAATTTGAAGAATTGGACATTTGATACTATAACCTTTTATCCTTGCAATTCATCCAAATCAACAATCAATATATGTCTCTACAGTCCTAAAATAGTTTTAAGAACTATATCACAATGTAAATTCCAATATAGTTTGGAAACCATTTTGTAAGAAAAAGGCGAGTTTAATCAACATATATATACTATTAAATATTGTAATTGGTGTGGTTGAAGACTAAAAGAACATTTCACACATCAAGCCATGGGATTTTCAAAGTAAACCGATGTGCCTAGTTTATTTAACACGCACCGGTTCTCCACCTTCTGTGTAACGCATCGGTGCGTCCTCACAACAAATGCAACGCATATCAACATCCACAAAATCCCCCGCGGAATAAAATATGCGCTACATTTGATAGCGGATATTTATTGATGCATTTTTACGAAATAATTCACACTGGCGCGTTTTATAAATACATGTGCATCGGTGCTTGTGAATTCAATAGGCACCGTTGAATGAGTTTTATTTTTTTAATTTTTTTTTGTATTTCCTGATTATATGGTGCCACATTGAAATTTAAACGCCCCAGTGTGGTTAATGTATATTCGCTCCGGTGCATCCTATAAACAAACACATCGAAAATGCCGAAAACCAAAATTTTAAAAAATCACACAAGTTATTTTTGCCCTAAACTGAAAAAAGGGCGACAATTT
Source organism: Larix kaempferi (assembly GCA_027924585.1). NCBI lineage: Eukaryota > Viridiplantae > Streptophyta > Pinopsida > Pinales > Pinaceae > Larix > Larix kaempferi. Next base: position 5,503,230 of record BSBM01000619.1, read on the forward strand.
TAAAATCAAAGACAAATTCTAAAAGGTGTTTAAAAGCAAAAAAACTAAACATTATTTCATTCTTTCACCAAAATTTTGAAGGGATGGTTTTGGAAGAGAGACTTACATGGAAGGAGTTTGATGCAACTGAATTATTCTAAGGATCGAAATTTGTTAGGCATGGTGAATCAAACAAAACCATGCATTGTAGAAATTTCAAGTATGTAAAATATTACTATTGATCTTATTATCCTATTTAGATTTCGACTAGATTTAGAAGAAGAAAAAATTCATAGTTACCTTCAATGTTGCAACCCTTATTTTCTCGTTGCTTCTTTTCGTTTTATGTTGCTGCAAAATTTTACATTAGGGTTTAAATCTCTTTATTGTTACACAATTATGATTTTTCCTTTTAGGGATTTTAGATTTGATGAGTTTGTGATTATATATACAAAGTGTAGAGTGAGATGGGGCCACATTTTGGGTCGAATTTGTAACCATGTTGGCCCTGTCAAGTTTTTTTTTTTCAATAAAAAACGCATGCATCATTTTCAGTGCATCAATGTAACATGAATGCAACGGTGCGTTTATACAACTGGTGCACCGGAACTGATATGCGTGACAATATATTCATTTTTTTAAAACGCAAAAATTGTTTCCCAGTTCTTGGTGCCACGGTATTGCAGTAACACACCAGTTCGTTTATAAGAATATCACACTGCTAACGGTAGGAATGTATCATTTTGTATTTTCCTAAAACTTTAAATAATTAATTCAGCCGTTCACAGTGTGCTTGTGTTTATATAACACACCGGTGCATGTATGCACATAAACGCACTAGGATGTTTTATGTGATTAAGCATACCAATATCTACTTGTTTTCTATTTTGAAGTTTTATAATTTATTTGTGGAATATATTGATAGCTTATGTATTTAATGGTCCAGGTTGTTTGTTGATATAAAATGCACGGTATGAGTTCAATGAACAACAATTTCAATCAACATAATGGGAGCACATCTAGAATTACGAAGAAGGCAAGTGCTTTTTAATTTTTGTATTTAAATTTATTTGTTTGAATTATTTGTAAATTTAACTAATATGTATTGGTTCATGTGTGACATGTAGAGCCAAAAAATGAGGAAGCTCGATAAGATTCTTACCAATCTAAGTATAGAAGAGAGTAAAAGGTTGATGGAAAAGTTGTAGAGGGATGAATCAGGAGAATAAAAAAAAAAGTCAGTATGAATTATTACTTCAAATTTGAGTAATATTGTACTTAAGAATATTCATTGATGTGTTTCAAATAATTTAATTCACGTATGTTGAATGCTATGCAGGGACTGACAACAACATAAGTGAATGTCATCATAAGAAAAATAATAATAATTGAAGATGCAAATGATGATGAATTGGTCGTTATCTCATCCAAATTGGTGTTGGAAGTTAATAAAAAGGGGAAAAAAGTTAATCTAGTGGAAATAACGTATAGACGTACTTTTCACTTACAATACATAAATCAATAAAATGATTCGAAGTATCAAGTCATATGTAAACTACAAGAGGCGTTTTCAAAGAAATGGTCAATGAGACCTGTCAGACTTGCAATAGAAAAAACATACAACAACAAAAAAGAATCATTCAAAAAGTAATATTCCTAAACATGTTTATGTAGAATATGTATTTATAACTACTACAAAACATCATTTCCTTAATTTTAATTTTGCTATATTTATTTTTCATATCAATAGAAAAATAGTTTAATGTCATTTTACATTTCCAGGAAGATTATGAAAAACCCAAAGGATGAACAAGGTGATATGCAAAATGTGCCAGTAGGGATGTCTAAAAAGTGTATAAGGAGATGGTCAAGGAAACAGACATAATTGCATTACAAGAGGATCCATCTCAACGACAACATGCTTCAAATGTATGAAATCATTGATTTTTTGGATTATGTACATTTCATTAATTAATTAAACATTAAACCCCCCACAACGGGTGTTTACATCATGGCCAAGCAAATCGTAATGAATGACGGGTGTGCATCTAGTTGGGCTCATCCATGCAGGGGAACGCATGGCACTAACTGTAGGGTTATCATTAAAATTCGACGTCCTAACGTCACTTCAGGATCAGCTATGAGGTATGATCTCAGGTCTAGTGCAAGACCTCAAGGACTGTTCTCTGTCCTTTTCCTCGTGTGAGCCTTCATGGCCACCTTGGTCGTCTCTTGTAATGATAATGGAAGGGTAAACAAAGATATGCAAAAACCTCGGAGTCTATATCGTCGACGCATGCTGCTTCTTGAAGAATAAATCTTGGAAAGGCTCTCTATCATTAAGGGGGAGCGAACTGTTGGCATGTTGGTTTCCTGGTCCGCTCTACGGAAGAACGAAGGCCTGCTTGGGTTTCTCCTCCTTAGGGTTGGAAGAATGGTTCGAACAAAAACCACCGACAGGAGAACTACAAATGGCCCCAAGCGAACTCATATGCCGCAAGCTCTTAAAGAATTGGGGAAAGTGCAAGTCTTCCTTGAAGAGGAACTCCAGCCTGTGGTCAGGGCTCAAGTGGAGCATTTGGAAAGGAAGCTGCAGAGAGGAAAAAACCATCTGGATGTGGGTCAGGTGGCTTAGAATTTTGGTGGGTTGGCAGAGGACGCAATGTCCACTCGCACCTGGGAAACCCATCACACTAAGACGCTAACAATGTTCTGGACTGTTAAATCCTTCATGAGCATGGCAATGGACGATTGTATCCAAGGGCATTTTAGTGATGGTTCGTGCGGGACATCCCTGTCTACGCATATTGTGGGACTGGAAGAGGGGCTTCGGGGTTTAGCTCATGATCAGAGAATGGAGATGGTGCACATCAACACAAAATCGGATTCCCTTGCTCTGGCTCTAACAAGGAAAAAATTTAGCCGGCCTCAACCCAACAAGCTTGCCGACACTCAGCTCGTGTTTCGCAGGAATTCGAAGGTCGTTCAACAGGAATCCAAGCAAGAAACTTTAGGTGCAGTCCCTTCGCATGTTTTAGTTTTTTATGATTTTAACAGGTGTCTTAGTTTAGAGGAATTTCAGAATATTTGGTGTTGTGTAGAGATCATTGTTATCTTAGTTTTTGTGGTTATAACCCTCGACCTATGGGGGACCAATACTCAAACTCATTAAGTTGCAAAACTTCAGACATAGGTTGTTAGTTGGGGTGGTTTCTTTACAAATTGGCCATCAGCATTAGTTATGTTCAACTGCATTAGGTTTTGAACTCATGGCAATCTAGGGACACCAATGGAAATGCTCTGTAAATATTTTTGGTTTCTGATTTAATACAAAAAAAAAAATAGTAAATATTAATTTTCCATTGTTTTGTTGGAGAAAAGAAAACAAAATGGAACCCATTCAACACACAAGACAGGACGACAAGGAAAAAAGGGGTTGATGGCAAAGTTTGTGAGTATTTGTGATTTCCTTATATCAAATTAAGATTTCATAGTGGTTGCGATCTTTATATTTTTTGTTTTGTTTTCACTAACCATCCTTGGATGTCTTGAAATAGGTGTTAACATACAAAGAGGAGCCATCAGAAGAATTGATTGGCATTGGATTAAGCAAGGGTTGTGAGTATATGTTGGCGTATAAAAATTAATTGTGGATTTTGTAAGTATCTATGTTGTTTCACTTCTCTCATTTTATAAGTAATAGAACAACAAAAATCATAGATGTTAAATGAATGATTTCTTACGGGGTATAAAACATGTAGGAAACAATGTATGGAGTGCATCCAATAGAACAATTGTTGATAGATGGCATGAGACATGGTTTTGAAAGAATGTGTGACACTCGAGACGAAATTATTGCTCCGGTACGTCGAATTTAAATTTACATTCATGTATATTATCTATTTTATTTTTCATTATTCCCAGCAATGTCGATACACTCAGTACACTCTTTTTTTTTATGTTTGCAGATGGAAGATGGAGAATAGGAAAACAATCAAGCCAATCAACAAAACATTCGGCCAAATAACCCAATTGGTGCAAGTGGCTCGAGCATTGATAATATTTCTAGCGAAGAATGATGATCAATATTTTTTTTGATGTTAATGCAAGCTGCTGTATATTAATTTTGAAATAATTCTCTGTGATAATCAGACATTTTGTATAATGTATTGGACATAGTGTCTGAATTGAAAGACAATGGGTTACCAATAAGTGTTACAATTACATGCATGTTGACATGTTGATTATTGTTGTCCTATTTTGTATGACAAAGGCCCTCTTATTGATATATATAATGAAATAATTTTTTTTATTCTGTTGCATTCTCCAATGTTATTGTCAAATGTTTTTTTTTTACAAAAACGGGTAATAAAATTTTATATAAAAAACATAACAAGATTACAAAAACATTGAGAAGATTGTTCCCAATATAGAAGAGCTACCAAGACTCTTACCTCTTGTTTTTCTAGTCTGTGGTGTTCATAAAAGAGTCCTAAACTGCGAAAACTATACCTTCTTACATACTGGCCTTGAATCAAAATACAAAAACAGAGCATTATTGAAAGTAAACCCTTATAAGAACTGTTCTACTGCTACTACAGGCCTAACCGAAAAAGACTCTATACTAGAATTCAGATACAACGAAAGCTTAAGCAAAAAAGTTTCAAAAGTACTAGAAAGACCCATGCTGGACGAGTTACTGGTTTCCATCAGCTCCTACCGCTTTGCCTCTTGCGCCTCCATGTACATCCATGAAGCTTTTCCTGATGTCTGCTCTCATCCCGTCGATCTTGGCTTCCACTATCCTGAGGTTGTTGTGACGTGCCATGATTTTCGTGTCCAAATTAACAGAGCAAGGGCATCCCGTATCGATTTTTTCAACCAACTTATCAACCTGCTCCGTTATCTTGCTGCTATTGTTTCGAACCTCATATTTCGTGACTTGAACGAGGGTATAGAGATGGGATATGTCCCATTTGAGTTCAGAGTTCTCCCCTCTAATCTTGCGCACCTGTACTTCCAATTCCTTCAGGTAAGTTTGGATCGCGTCCGGAAGATTATCAAAACCCAACAATGGTGCATTATCTTTGTTTCCTTTGTTTTCTCTTGTATGGGTGTGCCAATTCTTGCTCAGTCCCAGAGTCTCAGCTTTAAAATGATCGTGCAGAGATTGTTGCACCAAGACAGAGCCACCGAGGTCCATGTCCTGGCAAACTTCATTCGCGAGGGGCACCTTCATATTTCCTATACACCCTGCTCACCCGAAGGTCTTGATGTGTTTCTTACAGCGCAAACAATGCAGCAAGGGGGAGCATGGAGCGACAGTGTGAGAGGCTTCCTCCATTGTCTAGGATTCTCTTGCTCTACCCTGAAAAAAAAATTCTTCCCAGCTTCGTTTTCCCAGAAGTACCACACCCCCAGCCGTGATGAAGGTTGTCTCTGCTTCGAATTTCTACCTCTATAAACTCATGCATGTCACCCAGATGTATCACTCATGCGGAATACTCCAGAATCGCTAAAAAATACGCGGGGATGATCCGAGAGAGGGTGGATGAGCGCCATACGTTTCAAAAACCCGAAGCTAAAGAATCCCATACTTTTATAGTTTAGATAACTAACGAGGTGGTTCCTCCATGACAAGAAGGAATGCCATTTCCAAGTTTGATGGAACCTTATAAACTTCTTCCTCATTGCTTGTAGAGGTCAATGATTAAGGGACCCAGTTGTTTCCAAACTCCTAACGGTTTCTAACTAGGGTTCCACAGTCAAGTCCAGCTCCGACATTAGCCATAACGTCAACATTCTTGTTATTTATCCTTATCAGATGAAGGAAATTCATGGAATTGAACTCACAGACAATGAGTTTAAAGAGATGATGAATCTTGTTGGTAGGCTTCTTACGACTCATCGATAAGCTTCTAGCTTCCCTAATGACCAACATTGAGTCTCCAAAGACCACCAAGTCCTTAGTTCCTTCCTTCCTTTCTATTTCCAAGCCTTTAATCAGAGCTATCCATTCTGCACCATTGTTGGATCTCCTACCAAGTCCCCAAGCAAAGTCTTTCAACTTGTTCCCTTAGAGTCACATAGGAATCCTCCCGCACCTTCCAGCCCAGTATGTTATTGTCAAATGTTACATGTGAAATGGTATATTATATTGGTAATTAAATGTATGAATGTTGGCCCCGGGGTGTAAACTAGTTGGGAAACCATGCGCTTGTTAAGGCGTACGGGCTGTTAAGCAAGTCGCTGGTTCAAACCTCGTTGCAGCCTTGAGGGTGCATTGTGGGGCAAGCGTACTCTCCTGGAGGTTATAATGGTAGCGGTGGGAATCAACCCCGTGTCACGCGAGTCTGAAACCGACCATTCGACGATCCCTCCAGTCAAAAAAAAAATGTATGAATGCTTAAATATTATAATAGATGCTAGAATCTATAATATTACAATAGATGCTAGAAATGAAAAGTAATATAAAAAAATATTTCAATTTCTAATGAATAATGGAATTAATATATATATATATATATATATATATATATATATATACTTATTTCACTACAATGTTAGGAGTCACTGTTCAAATAATCATATACGGTGCTTTTGGTACTTTATGTCGCGCTGATGCATTTACTTGAATTATACGCACTGGTGCATTTAAATAATTTATACACCCCGGTACTCCATTGTAAATTAAATGCATCGTTAATTTTTTTAAAAAATGGCCACATCTCAGTCACATTTACCCGTGTGTTTTTTTATCGTTAATCGCATTGGTGTGTTTTAATTGTTGATCGTCATCGGGATATTTAAAGTCTGTACTCACCAATGTTTTTTGTAATATATCACACCAGGGAGATTTAATTGTTGAAATGCACCCGACTATTATAATAGTTTGTACACACTGGTGCTTATTATTATGAAATGCACCGGGGCGCTGTTATAAATAGACAACATCGCCAAAGTTTTAAAATATTAAAAAAAAATGGTGCGTATGACGTAAAATGTTGCATTGGTGTGGTTGAGTTGTAAGTAAGCACCGGTGTGTATGACTCAAAATGTCACATTGGTGCGGTTCAGTTGTAAGTAAGCACCGGTGCATATAAGCTATACATAATTATTGGTGCAACGTTAAAATTTGGCTCTTCGGTGCTCTATCTGTTTGAGTGCACCGGTGCAGGTTATTCATATTGTTCAACACTGGTGCGCAGTATGAAGGTACACATTGGTGCAAAACTTTCCAACAAAGTGCACTGGGTAAAAAAACATCTGCTAAAACCTCCAGTCACCAAGTTTTTTTAGTTATAGAATATATCCATAGTAACCTCTGTAAAACATCTGGTACCATTGGCAGAGGCTATACGAGAGTTTTTTTTATAATTTTTGTCAATCTTGTAACATTAAAAACCTCCGATGCAGGCTCTTTTCCTTGTAGTGTAAATGGGTTTCTATAAGTTCTTTCCCTTGATTGGTTAACTTTTGAAAGCAAGGGGTCGTCCTTCTTGCATTAGAACATCACCAATTCCATTTCCTAAGGCATCACATTCCACACTGAAGGTTTTTGTGAAGTTTGGTGTGGTCAAAACAAGAGCTTTGCATATTGCCTCTTTAAGTTGTTTAAAAGCTTGAGTTGCCTCTGGATTCCAAGAAAATGCTTCCTTCTTAAATAATGTTGTTAGAGGTGCTGTTATTCTTCCATAGTTCCGAACAAACTTGCAGTAGTACCGTGTCGAACCTAAGAATCCTCTAAGATTCTTCGAGGTTTTAGGAATCAACCAATCCATCATGGTTTTAATTTTGTTAGGTTCTACTTTGACACCTTCATGAGATACACTATGACCCAAATACTCTACCTCCTTTACCCCAAAGAAACATTTGGAAGGTTTTGCATATAGTTGTTGCTCCTTTAGTAGTTGTAGCACCATATCAACATGTTGAACATGTTCTCCCAAAGACTTGCTATATATTAGTGTATCATAAAAAAATACTAACACAAATTTTCTAAGGAAGGGCTTGAAAATGGAATTCATCAAACCTTGAAATGTGGAAGGTGCATTCGTAAGGCCAAAAGGCATGACCATAAAATCATAATGACCTATATGAGTCAGGAATGTTGTTTTTGGGATGTCTTCTTCCTTCATTCTAATATGATGATACCCTGAATGGAGATCCAACTTTGTGAAGTAAACCACTCCATGTAGTTCATCTAACAATTCATCAATGACAATAATGGGAAACTTATCTTTAATGGTGATCTTTTTTAGCTCTCTATAATCTAGACACATACACCATGAGCCTTCCTTCTTGTGTACCATTACCACGAGTGTAGAGTAAGAACTTTGGCTAGGCCTAATTATGCCAACCTCTAACATTTCTTCAACCATATGCTCAATTTCACTCTTCTGGCCATAGGGGTATCTGTAAGGTCTGATTTTAGGAGGAACACTTCTTAGAATTAAGTGAATAACATGATCAAAATCTTGAGTAGGTGGGATACCTTTTGGAATATCTTCAAATACCTTAGAGTGTTTATCAATGACCTTTGGAGATCCGAGGGAACATGAGGCTTAGATGTTCGAACATCTAGCAAGCATAATTGTGCAATTACACCTTGATGTCCATTTTTCAACAATTGTGTCATGCCATTAGAGCTTATCACCTTTCTTGGCTTCCCTGTGATACCCCTTAATTCAAATTAACTCTTTTCCTTCCCATGAAAATTTCTTGAAAATTACAAGCCATTGTTCCCAATGATTGTAACCATTGAACCCCCAAGACAACATCAACACCACCCATTGGGATAAAAATCATTGGAACATTCAATACATATTCCCCCATAGTAAGGTTGATATTATGGAATTTCCCTGAGCAATTGAAATTTCCTCCATCTACAATCATTACTTAAAACTCTGGTGCTGGATATACAAAGCAATTGAGAACTTTGGCTAATTTACAATGAATGAAATTATGAGTACTACTAGAATCAATCAAATATGTTACCTTTTCCTTTTTGATATATCCTTTGATAATGAGAGTTTGAGGACTGCTAATTCCATCCAATGCATGACAAGATATGGTGGGAGTAATCTCTTCTATTTCTTTTCTTCTTCCTCTTCACAATCTATGTAGAATAATTTATTCTCACCACACTTATGTCCCTTACTATACTTGCTATCACAATTAAAGCATAGACCTTTTGCTATTCTTTCATCCAGTTGTTGAGGTGGGTTAGAAAAAGGAACATTGTTCTCTCTATATGTGTTGGAGGTGGTCCTTTTAGTAGTCATCGCCATATTTTTACTTTCAACCTTCCTTACCAACATGAAATCCTTCTCTAACGATGTTGGCTTGAAGAGGCATACCTCATGTTCGATGTTATCCTTCTAAGTTCCAATGAACAAATATCACAATTTATCATATGGTATTCCCTCCACTTCGAGACTGAACTTATGAAACTATTGAATGTGCTCACTTATTGGACCCTTTTTCCTTAGATTTATCAATTGGGTGAAGAAGGAATTGCCCTTAACATCATTATGACATGATATCAATTCTTCTATAAAAATGGACCAAAACATAATGTATTTCTTTAAATTGCATTCACAATGCCATCAGTACCACACAAACTGCTCATGTTCTAAATATAAAGATGCAATAGGTACCTTTTGGAGATTTGGCAACTGATGTATATCAAATAATTGCTCAATTTGGAATAGCCATGTTATGGGTCCTTGCCATCAAACTTCCTCATGTCAATCTTTGGAAGTCGGATACCCCTTGGTGACCATCCCTAATTACTTCCATTATTAGAATATAATCCCCTTGGATTATGCTTATTAATGGAAGGTTGATCAACATGGATAATATCCTTATCTTCCTAAGTACCATGGGACACATCTTTAGCTTTAGCATCATTTTCCTTCGGATTTTATATGAGATTAGGAATACTTTCCATTTATTCCATCATCTTGTTCTCTAAATTAAGTAAATCAATCGTTCTCACAATCCGTTTAATCATATCTTCCAACTTTGACACTCGAAAAGATAGGTCTTCACTTTCATTGAAGGTCGGGGATGAATCCTCTAGTGGTTTGATTGGAGTGTGAATTTTTCCACCACCTTTTGGTGCCACATGGAACAATAAAAATAGATATCTACAATCCTTATCACACCTTTGAGCTTACCCAAAATAGATCCTTCTACTAAAAGTTATTCAAATTTAAAATGGCGTACCTTTTTCAAACCCTGATTTGGAGACTGATTTGCTATCCAACCTTCCAACTGAGGTAAATTTGCAATTTTAGCCCTTCTGAGTCTAAAATCTTGTCCTATGGTATCCTGATATGTCCTCTTTCCAATGCTATAGGTTTCATTGAATTTGGATGTGCCAAAAAAAGTTGTGACAAATTTTCCAACACTTGTTATAATTTTTTGGCCTTTTCAGAAGAGCGAGAGTGTACAGCCTGCCACGTGTCCAATTTTTTGAGTCTTATTCTAAAATTGCGACCAAATATACTTTCATTCATATTCTTTTTGATGCAATAGGTATCACTCAATTTGGATCTCTCATGCTCCAGATATAACCGTTTTTCCCATAACACATGTTTTAGACTAGTTTTTGGACTAGTCAACAACCTTAACTTCCATTGGGTATAACTACGAACTTGTAATGGGTCAGGATCTGAAACTCGTACCATATATATCTCGATCTATCCTCTACATCCCCTGTGATTTTCTCTATTTGAAACATCCTATAATAAAAGTTATAGCGAAAATGGAAAGATGACTCGTTTTGGAAGCATCCAAGCTCTGATACCAAATGTTAAGTAAGAAATTCCCCAAAATAACATGAAAAGAGCATAAATAGACCAGAAAGAGTAATTCATGCCTCACTAATGAAGAAAATAGATGAATGGAAATCCTCTTAATGGGGAAACCTCCTTATACAATGTACTAAGTACAAGACAAGACAAGATGAGATGATTCAAATGAAAATGTCTCCTTCCTATATACAAGAGACAAAGAGGTACAATTACAACTAATGGACCCAAGTCGACATCAATAATATAATAATACTAATGAAAATTACCACTAATAGACCCAAGCCGACATCAATAATATGTAATGTGCCACAATATGGGGGGTAATGTGCCAACATTTAGGGCTTAACATACTTTCCCTTGCCTTATATTGATTGATAACTTCTATATAACCCGTTTACTCAATGTCTATAGAGGTGTCATATCCACTTTTGTACTCCACATGTGCCCTGTCCTCTAAGTCCTTTATCTCTTGGAACTTATAATGACAACAAGTTTGTCCACCTTGTTCCTCATCCTTGGGCATTCTCCCAAGGACTCGTTTCTAGGGAATCCAAATAGTGATATACACATCACCAACAACAAAACAAATCAAACATTAGCCCACTTAGAAAATCCAAAAACTAGTATACACCAAATGTTTGAGAAATCATCCATGAGTTTGTCAAAATGCCCTCCAAATGTTAGACAATGAATGTCCAATGTGAAAAGGATTTTTGATAATATGAACATTAACACAAGGAAATGCTAAAAAATGATTCAATTGCATAATCAACATAAATAAAAATGACAAAGATAAATATAACAATATATGATGGACAATTTTAAAAATAACAAGTTTTAGATTATATCATAGTTTTTATTCTAAGAGCAATGTATTCGTCAATAGTAAATAATAACATGGAGTCCATAACCAAATCCACGATCACAAATGATGTACTGGTTTAAGTTGAAAGCTAAGTGTCCAAAGGAAACCCACTAAATTATCAACATTTTACAAGAGGACAAACATACAATCAAGTCCTTGTTTGCCTTACTCAACCTACATACTTCATAATAGTAATGTAGTGTCAAAACCCTTAAGTGCAACAACATGATAGCAATCGACCTTAACAAGGGTAAAAACAATCTATCTATGAGCACTTTGTGTGCTTTTATCAATTTAGAGGCTTCTAAATGACTTTCCATTACTCTACATTATGTCCCTACCACTAATTTGGCATGGTTAATCTTGACACTAGCTAATACAAGTCAAAATATATCATTGGGTAATCCTTATTGAACAATATTATTGATCTAGTCCTTGACAGGTGATCCAAGTGGTCGTTTATGTATGCCACCATCTCGTAAATGATCCTAAACCTTGCCAATTTTACGATAGTTTTGCAAGCTCTGACTCATTTTTGGGCCCTTTCCATCCACTTTTGGTGACTTTGACAACATAGCTGTCTATGGTGGCCAAGTCTTCCAAACACATATACCTTGGAATAAACTTTCTAATGGTCCAAAAAATGCCCAAAATGAATTTCATATGTGAAAGTTATGGCCCAAGGAAGTTGACATACAAACTAGGCTACTTAGAGGATGCAATCCTTTTACCTTGCATCTTAAGGTTTTGGGCACTTGGATGTTAAACCATAGTTTTAGCCTCTTGTTAGGATATTTTTGTGAGTAAGCATAATTGTTAGATATTTTCTCAAATATATGTTTCCATTGTCCTAGACACTTTGTGTTGCTCTATATCCAATCCAAATCATCAAACTCTTGAAAAAGGATATGTTTGGGAAATTCAGAACAATATATGCTCAATGAGGTGACCATGAAGGGAAAGGGGTGTTAAACTAATAGGCAATCTTTATTTTTTAAAAGGAATGGGTACTTTATATATTAATAAAAAGCAAGAGAGTTGTGACATTACTGTACAACTTGCATATACCTAGTTTCAAGCAAGTTGCTGCCCAAAATTGACCAAATGTAGAACCCAAGTTCAAACTGTTGGATCCAGAGTATTATGCTCTAGCTAAGGTCTTCTTACAATACATATTATAATTAGTGTATTTGTAGACAAAATAGCCTAGTAATAGTGAAAATTTGCAAAACATGATAAACTACAGAAAATTCAGACAATCCATTATAGCCTACTCTCCTTTGACCTACAACTAAGGAAAAGCATGAGCGGTCTTATTATCCTTTGTCCTCTAATTCCTATTCCACACTATCCTCCTCCATGTAAACCACTTGAGAGGTGTTGAGTGATGTTTCATGAGAGAGATAAGTCTTAATTATTCAAACCCTAGTCTTTTTTCCAATTCTAAATATTGAATTTTGTTTTCCTTGAATTATTTAATCTTGGCAGCTTCTTCATTGAGTTTCTCCTTGTTGCATTTCACATCAACTTCTAAGAGTACCAATTTCTCTTTAATCTTCATGGCTTGGACTTGCCTTAGAGTTGATTGTCTGCGAATGAATTTTAGCTCCCTTGCATTACTTGTTTCCCAATCTTTCCTCCAATTCTCCGTTTTCCTCATAGCTGATGCGATACTTTCCAGGCAGTCATCATAATGCTTCTCACTTCTTTGAATGGTATTCTTCACTTTGCATGCTTGTAGAGTGCACATCTATTTCAGTGGTTATGTGGCACTACCATTAGTGTTGCTACTCTTCCTTCATGGCTATTGATTTTTAATGTGGAGGCCTCGAGACCAGTTGCCGCCCTTGTACTACATGAGAGAACACATGTGTAGAGATTATAAAAGCTATCAAGAGAAAGAATAAACATCCAAGAGTTTCCTTTTGCTATGCCTCTATTACTTTCAATATATTTGGGTTTGACCCTAACACGTATCCCCTGAGGTAGGGCCCAAATAGTTCCATGAAACAAACATGTCTAAGATGACATATACTGAAAATTCAAAGGAGAACATGATTCATGTGGTTGAGTGCACGAGTAGGGGTACCATAGGACCAAACCAAACCTCCAACAAACATAAAAGATAAGGTCTAACACCATCGTTGGGATAGTGAGATGGATTAAACCCATACACGCATGGGCATCCCTTCTCCAAACTCATAAGAAACTCAAATTTGAAATAGAGCAAATGAAGGTCATTGTAGTTTGGATGGGAGTTATTTTAGATTTGCATGTGGATTCACTTGTCCTTGTGATTTGATGGGATCTTAAACAGAGTTGTTATCACCATAATATGATGGGGTGGGTTAGAAACTTAGGGAATAGGGATATGCCCCATCCTCCTCAATTTTTCAATAGCACCTTGAGGGATGAGGCATCCCTTATTTGCTCCTTTGTCAATGACAAAGTGGAGCTTCCTTGCGATCTAATAAAAGTCCAAGGATTCAAAGTGTTGTGTAAGACTATGGATATTGTTAATGATTCTTTTAAGCTTTGGATTGATAGCAATGGATCGACCAATCATATGCTAAACAATGATTGTTGAATCCCTAAAGACCAAGATCTCCTTTATACTCATGTTTTTTTTTTCTATAGAGAGTCATTTCCAGAGAGCTAATGCTTCCACCTGGTTGTTGGTTGGCATGCCAAGTCCCCATGCAAATGTAGTTACTAGATGTCCCTTGGGGTTGTGGAGCCCCCCCCTCCCCGCACCTGCCACCCCTAAATAATCACTCTTTAACCCAATCATATGTGCAGTATTTTAGAATGTCATTGGGTGCATTTGGTGCACATGTATAGAATGTGACTAGTGTTGATTGCATGATTGAGTTTAAGTTTTTTCATTACATCGTTAATTATGGCATTAAGTACAACATAGATGTTGAACTTTAGATTTTGAGGTGCACAAATGATGATTGGGTAGGTTCATTGGATGATAAGAATTCTAGCTTGGAGCATATGTTTAGTTTGAGAATAGGGGTAATTTCATGGACAAGCATGGAACAACATGTAATTGCAATATCATCTACAAAGGTTAAGTATAAAGTAGCGACGATTGTCACATATGAAGCCATATGGTTGGAAAAAGTGTTTATAACTTACATTATATCTAAGATCATCCTTGATACTTCATCATAGTAATAAGGATGCATGAAAGATTGTAAAGAATTTAGTATTCCATGTGCATGCATACCAAGCACCAAGCATGTCGAGGTACTTTATGTCTATACTAGAAAGCAAGCCATGAAGAAAAAAAGGAAGCAATGGTATTGTCTCACAAAGAAGCAAATTGTCAAATTGTTAGAGCTCATGACCAAACCATTGGGAAATGATACATTTGAGAAATTTAGAACAATATCTAAAGTTATTTAAAGTTATGTTTAATGAGGTGCCTATAAGAGGGGTGTGTGTATGTGTGCATCTTAGAGTGGTAATAATTGCTTAATAACCTAGTCATACTTGCATTATTTAAAATTATGTCTTACCCTTTATATTAAGTCATGGATTTTTGGAAGACACTAGCATATTCTTGTCTAGACATGCTTATTTAAGGGTTGATTTATTTCATGGTAATATGGTCGTCTCATGGTGTGTGACTATTCTATGTTTATTGTTCTTAATAGTTCACTTATGAGGAAGCATAATAGATAAATTGTTTGACAATGGTTAAAATTAAAATGACATTGACAATTCAACTCATTTCCCACAAAATGAAGGTACATACTAGGGGAAACTCCTAACTAAAAGCAACTATAAAAGGATGAGTTCAATTAGAGGCTTGGTGCCTTGTCATGTTTTTGTTCTAACAACCTATGAATAATGCGATTTGTGCAATGGTAGATTAAAGGATATGGTTGCATCATTATTTGTAGGGACTTAGAGGAATAACAATAATGTGACTCACTTGTAATCTGGATCACTTGATATAGAGACAATATAGAACCAAAAAAGCATAGAGTGGTGGCAAGTCAACAACAGAGCCTTATCTTTCTTGTTCCATTTGACAGTTGTCCAATAGATAGAGATAGATAAGTGAAATGAGATACAGTTCTTTGCAAAGCCCAAGAAAATGACAAGAGGAGGATCAAACCATGATATTCTCTACATACACTACCATCACCTGAACTAGAATGCAATGTCTGCAACATGGTCTGCTTTAAAGATGATCTACTACTTCTACTGGTTGTTTATCTTGCATATGATTTAGTATGGACCTAATTGAAAAAGGAAAACCAAAATTGACAACCACTATTGATTAAATGTTTGGGCATGTTATAAAATGGTATCAAAGAAATTAGAAAAGTGGAACATTTGACTACCCCACTTAGCAGAACATTATGTATATTACATAAGAATATACTTTAAATTTTTTAAAACATTTAACTTTCTCTAACCTATCACAAAGCTATCTTTTATACTCCTTAAACAACATTGAATTGACTTCTTAAAGTAACCTTTCCCAAGTTTTGAGTACAAAATGTATTGCCTTTCTTCAACTTCATCATAACTCTCTAATACCTCCTATAAAAAACCCTATTCTTTTAACTTCACCATAACTCTCTAATACCTCCTATAAAAAACCCTATTCTTTTAACTTCACCATAACTCTCTAATACCTCCTATAAAAATACTTATTCTTTTAGTTTCTAATCTCCAATTTTTTTTTAAAAAACCCTATTCTTTTAACTTCACCATAACTCTCTAATACCTCCTATAAAAAACCCTATTCTTTTAACTTCACCATAACTCTCTAATACCTCCTATAAAAATACTTATTCTTTTAGTTTCTAATCTCCAATTTTTTTTTTTGCATTTTAGTTATGGCTTTTGGAGTGACAATGGGAGTGTTCATTCAACTAATTACAATGTAGCTTGCTATGTGCATATTAGTTTTTATGTGTGTCATCTACTTCTATTTTGCATCTTATTATAATATTAAACCATCTTAATCAATAAACCATAACTCCATGAACCATATAGTCTTTTCTACCCAAATCAACACCGTATAATCTTTTCTACCAAAATCAACATGAATACCCCTATTTCACTCTAAATCCTAAGGAGAAATGCATCTCCCTTAATTCCTAACGAGAATGCATTAGGCCACATACATCCGATTTGTACATATCATTTGAGACTACTATGAAACATTTTGCACGGAGAAATGCATCTGCATGGAAACCCCTTAATTCCCAAGGAGAATGCATTAGGCCACATACATCCGATTTGTACATATCATTTGAGACTACTATGAAACATTTTGTATAATCCATTTCATATTTCCACTCGAGCAAGCTGTACACACTGATCTAGACATAATGGGGGGCTGTACAATGCTCGCCATGGTGGCTTGGACGTCATTCAAATTTCAATTGCAAAATTTCTCAATGTAATTGTTTTGAAGACCGTGGAGACTCAAATACACCTTCATTTGAAGTTAAAATCATTTGGACATTGGCCACTATTTTCTGTTTTACAACGCTGCAGTTAGAATGAGCAGGCAGCAGTAGCAGGGGATGAGGAGCGCAGTTTTCAACCGTCTTAAAGCCGTTAGATTACACACCTTAAGGCGGGCCGCAGCCATCCACAGCGTTACAGGCAGCTCGGCAGCCGAACGGGTAAATTTTGGAATTTGTTTCTTCATACAAATTATAAATTTTCCGAGCTGTAGGCTGTGCTGAAATCCGGAGTGGTTCCGTTGCCCGTGATCCCCATAAAATTTGGGTTTTCATAGGTCTCTCCACTAGACGTTTGGAAGCCAAATGTGTTGCGATGATTTTTTTCTGAAAAAACTGAATAAGTTCTGAACTCTGTCCCAGCTAAAATTGAATTCTTATATTTTTTTCTGTGTAGTTCTACTTGTTGCTGCTGTTGGGGAATTATGCATTGATAAGTTTTCTATGTTGTTGATGGTTATGGGCATTGGAGGCACTATGTACAGATTGGTATTTTGTTCAACCCATTTGAACTCTGTGGAGCTTCCACGGAGTATAATCATTTGAAACAGTGAAGCATTGTGGACAAGCTCCTTAGCCCCGTGTCTTATATATATTCCAACAAAAACAGTAACAGGTTTCATTGTTCAGCTTGTTTTGTTTATTGCAGAAATTATACCTTGATTATTAATCGTACAAAATGGGCCTTAATAAATGCTGAAAAAATTCCCAATGGGGTGGCGTTGGTTCTCCGGTGAGGTTGACAGAATAATAAGCCATCCACCAGGTTTCTATTCTAGCTGTGGTGTGGCCCATCTGAATGGCACGAGCTTCAAGGGGATGAGACTGGGTGCAAGTCCCCGGCAATTTTGGTGGAATATCTACCCCTCATACATGGCATCTGAGCGAAAGGTTTTAGCAAGTCTGCTCTATGTCCTGGAACCCCTCAAAGCACGTTTCTTAAAGTACTTCCCAAAAGAAACGTTGATAAATTGGAATTCTTTGCTGCCGTTTTGAAAACGTTTGACTACAAACTCCGGCATCTAAGCGAAAGGTTTAAGCAAGTCTGCTCTATGCCCTGGAACCCCTCAAGGCATGTTTCTTGAAGCACTTCCCAAAAAATCGTTGATAAATTGGAATACTTTGCTGCCGTTTTGAAAACGTTTGGCTACAAACTCCCAATTCTGCATGAGGTAGGTTCTTGTATTTAGAGGAGGCCGACTTACCATTTGATTCTAATTTTTGATGGATTTAGGGTCACCTCATAGAGCCAGTTTAACTTTAATCAAGATAACAATTGAAGTGCATTTTCACTAAATCCTGCCAAACTGTGTATGGAGAACTAGAAACGTATGTAGTAATTAATTTCATACATAATAATTTAGTAATTAACTAGAAAAGCCAAATTTTGAAGATTTTGTAATTTGGGCAAGAACATTGAGGACTGTATGTGTGATTTCAGGGTGAGAGTCTTGACCTATCCTGCCACCTGTTTTATCTCCTTGAAGCAAGATAGAGCAGGTATGCTAGAAATTTGAGGTTCTCATACACTCTCAAAAAGATTGCATGTCCTCATATGGAGTCAAGTGTTATCCCTCATATACCATGAGGAATATTTTGGAATGAAGACCCCACCCATGCATGTTGCACTAGGAGTATGTGTGCTTATGTTGTTGATTTGATGCATACTTTTCATGTATTATCACCTTGTTGGAATCATCATTTCTTGTTTGGAGGCTTACATTCAACATGTGGCGTTTGAAGTTCTTGCATACCATTGCTCACACATTTGATTGACCCTTAGCACATCTATGGAGAGGGATACCCATCAACTAAGGGTTTCCTTAAATATTATTGGTTGATTATTGCTTCTTGATGTGGTGAATTCATTGCTTGGTATGTTTGCATGTTTTCGTAGGCTTCACTTGGATTATTGCTTCATTGATTTCTGAACCTTAGGTAATGTTCTCATCCTTCTTGTACACACTTCCTTAGGGCACATACCTTGAGGATTGATGAGTACACTTTGGATGATGGAGATTTGATTACTAGGTTGCCCTCATCTTGTGCCCATGATTTTAACAATCAATTGATGGTTTTGGCACATGGTTTCTCCTTACAACACATGGTTTTGATTATTTTATTAGGAGAACATCCCCTTGATGCACATTCTCCTGGGTTGTCCCACTTATGGCACATTTATGGAGGAGATTGATGGTGTTAGAACATGAATCTAGCCTTGTTATAGATACTCCTAGGCCGTCCTTCTCTTGGAGGTATTGGTGACATTTATTGAGGGAGACAACAACTTGAACTACTATTTGTTAGATTTTCTGGTTACTTTGAAAGTATTTACACCATGTTTGGGGGTGCTTCATGAGATTTGGGGTAATGGTGTATGTTTAGCCCCTAGATGGTCCGAGATGGATTGTAGCATGAGAGATGGACCATGATGGATACGCACACTTCATATAGCTTGCTCAGTGGATGCGTGACCTTAGTTGATTGCCGTTAATTTTCTAACCCCAACGCTAGATAAACAATTCCTAGTGATTTTTCCTTATTAAAAATTATTTTTCAGCTCATTGATTATCAATGTTGCACAAGTTTCCGGTACGCGGGTACGTGGGGTACGTGGACACGAGTATCCGGTACGGCTAGAAGCTTCGTAGAAATTTACAGGAAACGTCAAGTTGGGAGCGGCAATAATATAATATATTAAATTTTAATATATATTAAAAAAACATAAATTTATTAAATTATAAGTTTAATTTTTTTAACTTTTTGTCATTTTGTCTATTTTAAAAGTTAACTATAATGTTCAAAGATTGCATAATGGACATTGTCAATTAAAATTCTAATTAATTTATGTATGACAAATTTGAAATTTGAAATTTATTACTTAAAATTTAAAAAGTCAAATTATTCAAGTGACAAGTACAAATTTAAAAACAAAAACCACACAAATCATATTGATATTGATATTGGCAAAATGCCCAAAGTAGTACATATTCCAAAATGGCAAAATGCCCAGTGGCCAAAATATATCAATAAAAGTATGAAGCTAAGATGATCATAAAGTACGATCTTCAGCTTCAAGGATGTCCATATAAGCCTGAGCCTCACTAGGTACTGGTCCTGTATCATCATCATCATCATCATCATTGCAAACATCAATGGCATTTAAGGGTATGCCAACCAACCCTGCATCTGGTAAAGGATTTTCATCATCATCATCATCAATTTGGGCAGCATCTTCAGCATTCACATCCCACCGTGCTGCAGGTCCTTTTAAATACTCAGGTTGCTTCCTTGAACGAAGCTGAAGACTACTATGCACATAAACAAGTTTCTCTGCTCTCTTAGAGGTGAGCCTGTTCCTCTTAACAGAGTGGATGAAACTATAAGTGGACCAATTCCTTTCAGCAGCAGAGGAACTAGCAACTTGAGATAACAAACGTGAGGCAAGCTTTCGAAGCTCTGGGACTTGGCCCCCATACATTCTCCACCATCCAAGGGGTTTCTTCTGAGCATATTTCTTGATGTCCCTCTTTGCCTCTTGAGTAAATGTGGGGGGGCTTAAAGTACCAAAATCAATAAATTGCTCCCTTATCACACTTGCTTCATCTGATGTATACATCTTACTTATGGCATCAAGAAATCCTTGTTTTACTTCTTCATCATCAATAGGAAGAACTCTATTTGGTCTTTCCATATACCACTTTGGATTAAGGGCATATGCAGCCATGTGAAGAGAAGTATTGAGTTTGTTCCATCTTTTTTCTATCAACTTGTGGATTTCATTGAAAAAATCCAAAGAGGGGTTTCTTTGACGAATGATGTGCTTTACCTTGTCCACCATGGTATCAATACATTCATATATTTCCCCAAGACTAGGGGAATCTGAATCTGCATACCTAATCAATTCCACAATTGGAGCTGTGAAAGAAACAATATATCTACATTCAGCCCACCAATCCTCGTTAAGAAGCATTTCTTTTATCTTCTTTGCTTGAGGTGATTTAGACTCAGTCCATGCATTCCACTCTTGACAGACAACTGTTGCTTGTAAAGATACATACATCTCAGCCATACGCTCAAGCAAGATAAAGTATGTAGCATATCTTGTCTCTGCAGGTTTTAGAAAATTCTTCTTTGCATGCATCCTATAAATTGCCAAGGAAGCATGGTGGTTGCAAATAAACATTTGTGCATCTCTTGCATCTAAAATGATTTTTGCAATCCATTGTATTTTTCCAATATCTTTTAAGACATTGTTAAGGGCATGCACACAACAAGGAGTCCAAAAGATATGCCTGTATCGACTTTGGACCATCAATCCTGCTGCTCTACAAACAGGGGCTGCATCTGTGATCACATGTACCACATTTGAAGGGCCAACTTCTTCGATTGCATCCTTTAACATTTCAAACATGAATGTAGCGTCTTTGTATTTTCCACTACAATCAATTGCCTTTAAAAAGTAAGGCCCTTCTGGTGATGTGATAATAACATTCAACAAAGGTCTTGATTGAATATCTGTCCAACCATCCATGACAACTGAACAACCTGAATGGACCCAAGATTGCTTGAGGTCCTCCGATAACACTTGCATTCTTGTCACCCCCCTATCTAACAATGAACTCCTCATTTTGTTATAACCCGGGGGTACATATCCTGATCCTGCAGCATGGATTTTTTGCACCATCATTTTATATTGTGGTGAACGGGTAGCATTAAATGGAATTCCATTTGCCATAAAAAAATCTGATATAGCATCATCTGCCTCATCCCTGTGCACCATATTGTACATTTTCAAAATGGAATCATTTACATCACTCTTTTTCTTAGTACTAGAACCCCCCCCATAGAGTCAATTGGAAAGTGGGTTTCCTCATTGATTGAAGAATCATTGTTAGATGGGGAGAAACCTTGATCTCTACCTCTCTTATTACTATTAGTATTAGGGGATGCAGAGCTACCATCACTATTACAATTGGTGTTTCCCTTGCAGTCCATGTGAAGCTTAGCCATCTCCATCCTTTGCTCAAGGCTGCATGTGCATGACTTCACTCCTAACCCAGGTATGGATAAGAGATGATGCCATACTCTAGTATAGCTACCCTTAAATACATGTCCACATAAAGTACACTCCCATTCTTCACAACCCCCACTATTTTTTCTCTTGTTTTGAGTTATCTTCTTCACAAAATTCATTAAGGGTTTCTTGGAACTGGAAGTGTTGCTTGCTTGAGTTTGAGTGGCTGGCTCCTGCTGTTGAGCTTGTGGAGCTCGTGGAGGTCTCATGCTGTTGTGTTGTGGTGGTCTCATGCTGCTGTCACCACATTCATTTTCCAACTCTCTGTCCATGGCTTGTAATTTGTAAACTGAAAATTAAAAATACAATCAAAGATTCAAAAGTTAATGAAAAATTCAAAAATGAAAGAACTTAGAACAGTCTAGACTCTACAATTTGATCTGTAATACTAACCAATCAAGTTATCAACTATGGATCTGTTTCAAATTTCAATATTTTGTTATTTAACGTCCACTCATAAACTTGACTATTAGTTAGAATTTAGAGTAAGTTAGAATTTAGATATTAGAGTAAGTTAGAAATTAATATGTAATTCAGGAAATTACTCTGTAATGCAGAACTGTAGAAATTTAGATAGACAGAACACAGTTTTGTGGGGACCAGAAGTTTCATGAAATCTAAAACTCTAACAGTAAACAAGCTACACAAGGTGTATTCACATTTCTTTTGGAAACTGAAAGTGCATATTTGATATTACGTCTTCTAAGCATGGCAGATTTTCAAATGGAAAATTCACGATATAGCTAATACTTAGAATTTTCAATTTAGAGTAAATTCAACAAGCTATTTACAATTTTACAATAATGGCATATCCCTATGGTGCAATTTTGTTCCACATTCATAATTACAATATTACTCTACTATATTCTTGTATGTAAGTATTTGGCATTTGCATTAATGTTTTAGCAGCCATGTAAGAATGTGAAACCAAAAGTAAACACTCTAGAGTCTACACATTTTTAAATTTTTTTGATCAAATATATCATTAAAATTTAACTATTAATAATAACAATGTACATGGATCTTTAATTTTTAAATCAAATACCTTACAATAACAATAATAACAATGTACATGGATAATAACAATAATTTTTAAAATTTATTATTTAATACAATTGAAAATTAAACAGACTTGCCAATACCTTACACAACGACTCATCTATCTTTAGACTTTAACATGTAGGTCAGAAAGGTTTCATTAATCATTTTGATTTCAAGATTCTGTCTAGTGGATAAAATTTTGAAGGAAGTTGGAGTGATAATTTAACAACAACCTGTAGGCTTACACATCAGGACATGAGGGAAAATGAAAATGGAAGGAAACAGTGATCGTAGTCAGAATTTGGTGAATGCATAAAATGTACAATGTCTGGCACAAACACGACAGTGACAAAATCCAAAAATATTAATAACAATTGATGGGAAATGTCAAAATCGACGTTATTGGCAGATTGATGTGTGTAACTGTATACTGTATAGCTTCATAATTTCTTGTGACGCAAATGGATAGGCAAGCACAAGTAACATAAAGTTAAGTTAAAAAAAAAATTTAAAAACTATTACATACTGTTAGCAGAAATACGTAAATAAGAAAAGTGAAAACCCACAGTCAAATATTTTATATTTCAAACACCTGGCAAATGAAAAGTCTGAAAGTTGAAAGTTGAAACCCAACTCACCAATCGAAAGTTGGAACCAAGGTCCAAAACCCAACTCAGAAATGAAAAACGCGGGCTGGCTCCTTCAGCAATCGGTCTCCAGACTCTCCACTGAAAAACGTGGGCTGACTCCTTCAGCAATCGGACGCGGGCTCACTCGGAAAAACGCGGGCTCACTCAGCGAGTCAGCAATCGGTCTCCAGACTCTCCACTGAAAAACATGGGCTGGCTCACTCAGCAATCGGACGCGGGCTCACTCAGCAATAGCATACTCAGCAATGGCTCGGCTCACTACACTGAAAAATGGACGCGGGCTCACTCAGTGATGGACTGAGATTAACTCGAATCACTCAGAAATGGCCGCGGGCTCACTCACTCAGCAATGGATTGAGATTCAGTGATTCACTTAGCTCGACTGTGATTTTTAGAGAAGGGGATGGCTGATTATAAAGCCTTCATCCAGTTCTTCCTTGCCTCCACGTGTAGGGTTTCTTTCCCGCGATTTTTTTTAGCCTTTTCTTTTCCCGCGAATTTGTTTTTAGCCTTACTTTTTAGCTTATGGCTTGGGTACTCGTGGTTGGGAGCTTGAGGAAGCTCCTGATCCATCGGGAGCCTCTCAAAGCTCCTCGATGGATCGGGAGCTTCTACAAGCTCCCAGTCACAAGTACCTTAAGGAACTCGTATCAGGAGCTTCCAATAACCTTCTGCGAAGTACCCGAAAAGCTCCCGAGTACCCGATGAAGTACCCAGCTCTTTTGGAGTGTTTCGTACCAGCTCCAAAGCTCCCAGGTACGCGGGAACGCAGGGTACGCCATTTCTAAGGGTAGGGAGCGGTACCCGTGCAACGTAGTTGATTATGTATACTTGCTGAGATCTATTAACATAAATTTAAATAGCAGAAGCAATTTCAAAGGAAAACAAATCTAGTCAATAAAAACGCATGCACAGAATTCAGCCCTTCCAATCAACTTTTCATTCAATAATTTCCAAGCTTACAAGGGCTCCATTACTAGGAAAATGGCCCGAGAAAAATACACTACAACAATCCTGGCAATTCGGCCACATTGAGAAATTTCTTCCTCTTGCAAATCACCTTGAATTATTTTTGCAATCAATCTGCTACCTCTGTTGCCCCGTATGGTCACTGCACGACCTAAGTCACCTGACGCGAGGACACGGGACACGGGACACGAAGGACACGGACACGGGACACGAAGGACACGTTTTATATACAAATATATATTTTTTAAAAATATATTAAAATTTAAAAATATAGACATATAGATCCAATTTTTTTTATAAACTAGAACATTTACAATTATTCAATAGAAATTAGAATCAATACACATTAATGATTGCACATTTGTCATTCACAAATCACAATGAGACACATAGATGCATTGAAATTTGATAGGCATTGGGCAATAGCTCAAGATGTCGGAACCATATTTCTCATTAAGTCATCAAAATCAAAATGTATTACATAGATGTTGGAATGCCACTGGGCACTGGCAAATGCCAAATAGACTAATAGTAAATACAAAAAGGGGTGGATCAAGATGGAAGAATCTCATCTGTCAATAGTCCTCCTCCATGCCTGAATCAACAAACTCATCAATGTCCTCTTCCTCCTCCCCCACGTCCTCCTCCCCCTCCTCTCTGCCCATCTGACAATCTGCATCTGTTGGTGTGGAGGATGACCCCTCCAAAGGATCACCATCATCAAAAGTAATTGGCTCTAGCACTGGATCATTAAGATCCATGTTGGCTAATGCCAACTCAATACTACTATCCAAACCCATATCATCAGGAAAGATATCCCACATCTTTGTCTTTCCCTTCACCCACTCCTCCCTCATCCTGTAAATAAGACGAAGGTTGGAGTGCACATACACCATCATCTCTGCCCTGGACTGCTCAAACCTGCTCTTCTTCAAACTGTACAAGTTCCCATATGTGCTCCAATTCCTCTCACAACAAGAGGATGATGTAACTTGAGATATGACCCTCAAGGCTAACTTCTGTAGAATAGGGCATGTTTCCCCATGAGTTGCCCACCAAACATAAGGTTTCTTAACCCCCCTGTCTCTAAGCACATCATAGCCTCCAAATCTCCCAGTGGAAGTGGAAAACTCTACAAAGCCCTCCTCCACCTCATCAAGTAAGTCTCTATCCTGAAATAGCCGTTTAAATGCTATCTTCCTCCCATGTGCAATCCATCCATCCGTGTGAGGAGGGACTCTATGTGAGGGCCCCGGTCCACCAGTGAGCCATTCCTGACTGTAAAATTTGGGGTTCAAGGAGTGGGCCAATCAATGCAAAGGTGTGCAATTCTTATCCCACTTGGAGATAAGAATATCCTGAATGATGGACCATAAGTTCTCTGTCGATGTCCCATGATCGAGACACTCATTCTCCATGACAATGGACCTCATGGACTCAATCATGGAATCCCTCCCCTCATAAACATCTGCTAGGATGGGCTGGTCCATGTTTGCAAACCACAACAAAGAAATGACTGGCTCCATGATCTTAATGCTAAGATCTACCCTCTCCCACCAAGCATTATCTAACACCTTGTCCTTCACCTTTTTTGAAGCAATCTGATCCGTCTTTCTCCAAAAAGAACAAAACTCTGAAATCACCATTGACCTAAGAGCGGTTTTGACCTCCCTCAACCTCTTGAGCATGATGAATGAGGAAGCAAACCGAGTATCTGCAATCTTCAGCAATGAAAGCTGTGTGTACTCTTTGTAGATGGTGAGGGCATTTGTGTGGTTTTGTACAAAGTTACGGATATGGCGTGCATCCTCAATAAGGTTGCCAATCCATGTCACATCTGGAGCAATGGATTTCAGTGCTAAATTCAAGGAATGGACAATGCAAGGTGTCCAAAAAACCCGTAGAGCAATAAAAGCAAGTATAAATGACTCTACAACACTAACAACTCAAATGAGTCAAAGACACCTAGATGAATCATGAATCTTGTGATAAATTCAAACAATGAGCAAATTAGAAATGAAAGGTGTCCAGAATGAACATACCTGTGGATATTTAGCTTCCACAATCATGCCAGCAGCCTTGCAAACAGGTGTCCGTGATGATTTGTACACAAGAATCAACACCTACTTCTTCAATGGTTTTGATGAATAACTCACCCATATACTGTGCATCCTTGTATTTCCCAAGAGCATCCACCGCTTTCAAGAACACCGGTCCATTTTGGGAAGATACCATGAAATTGATGAGTGGATGGCGTGCTGGATCTAGAAAAAGACAACTAGTTATAGTACATCAAGAGATTACAACAAATATCCCCACTTTGAAAATGACAAAAAGAAGGAAAACCCCTATCGTAAATGTGGGAATCATTGGACTCCAAGGCATAGATGTGAAGATGCCGTGTCATTACGTTACTACCAAATAGTGGATGGGAAACAAGTAAAAGTCTCAAATCAAGAAAACAAAATCATGGTGGCATACAGCTCAGATTTAGACAATGACGAAGCACCGCAAAAAGTATCACTATCATCAATTTCATGCACATTATTGAATAATAGGGATGATGATGTGACACAATGGGAAGATATTAAAAAAAATAAAACACAAGAATCCACAAAATATATCCCTCCTCATCTTAGAAAAACGAATGAGGTCAAGATTCCAAAAAAAGAGGCACATCAAACGTCAATTTCATCTACTGTTAAGACCAAACACTCACAGTCTAAGACATTGAAACTCATGGGAATTGTCAAAAATAAGAAACTAACAATCCTTGTAGATTCGGGTAGTACTCATAACTGCATAGACATCAATGTCGCTAAAGAATTAAATCTTTTTGTATACCCTTTGAAGGACCTCATTGTTAAGGTTGTGGATGGATATCAGGTTGGCGACAAAGAAAGATGCCATAAAATGTCAGTTCAAATACAAGGACTAGAACTGCAATCGGGATTTTATGCGCTACCGCTTGATGGGATGGATAAGGTGCTAGGTGCAGAATGGTTAATGTAGTTGGGCACTTATACCACCAACCTTAAAGGACAGTTTATGGAGTTTAACTAGCAAGGCCAAACATTATAAATTGTATGGTATTGAAGGGTCTGCTCTAAAAAGGGTGGATTACCATTAATGACAAAAGTGCAAAAAGTCCATACGATTACGAACACACAACAGCAGAAGCAAGGCAAGTGTGTACCCAAGAGTCTTCAAGGTTTTACGTTAAACAACCAAGTCAAACAACTTCAGGGTATGATACATATATTACAAAGGAGCCTTGCCAACACTCAGATGAAGGACCAAATCGAACCCCCTAAAACCAAGCAATGACAAGTATGATGCCACCATGGGAGCATGTTCAGCTAGAGAAAATCCAATTTATTATGCTTTGAGGACAAAGCATTCCTTAAGAGGGTGGCAATGTAACAAATATTAATAAAAGTGTAATATTAATAATAATCACATTAATAATAATAAATAATAGAAGTAATTAATAATTAATAAATACAATTAGTATTTAATAAAGGGTCAAAGCCAAAGGACACACCTGTTCATCCTCTTGGCCAGTCAATGCTTATAAAGGTATACCGCCACGAAGGCATTGTAATCATCATTCATTCAATCAAATACTTATATACATTTATTGCAGAGATCTTCTGTCAAATTCAATAAGAACAAGAATTGTTCTTACAGACCTTAATGTATTCTTTGAGGAGGCCAGAGGCTCCTTCGTTGGCGAACTCTGATCACCTATGGATGCAAAAGAAGGAATAATAGCAATGAAAGAAGAGGAATGATATTCCAAAGTCAGTACTACTACATACTTGCAAAATATTTAATACAAACAAAATGTCAGATGGCTAAAAACATCAAGACAGGATCAAAATGACCAGGATGCTTCTTGGAAAATTATGACAGATTAAAAATACTTAATATGAGTTCCTGGAGAGAAGATGGTGTGGAAAATAAAGTTACAAGATTTCCTGCCACAAATGTTTTTCATCTGTTTCATATATTTACATTTTCTTATTAATATTTTCTCTTCAAACTGTTTTTACTCAAATTTTGCGCTTTTTGGTTCTCTGTGTATTGAATCTAGAAATGTTTTTCTTTTATGATTTTGGCATTGTATAGAAAGATGCATAGAATGGTTCATGGATGATCTCTGTTTGATCTTTGGACCAACTTTCATTGTAGACTGTTTCAACCCTACTAGCTTGAAAGGTAAAGCATGACATTGATTATATCTTGGATTTTACGATTGATAGAATTTGGTTTTCGGACGTATGTCTGGTTAGTTGATTTTAAATTTATTGGCATAGACCAAAGCATGCATTCATTGTTTACTTTTACATTAGTTGAAGTGATTTATGACGAGTTACTTTTGCTTGAACTTTAAGAAGATGTTTTGCAGGGTTCTCATGGCAATGCTGCAACAAAGACATTTATTGGAAACGAGTCTAGAAACAAAGAAGCGGAAGCTGCCAGAAAGAGATTCATGTTAGGACACAAAGAAAACATGTTAGTTGATATTGTGAGTACAAGATATATGGTTGATATTTTATTGTGTTTCATTTGTCCTGGGATATGCTGTCTTTAAATTTCATTACTGTAAATGATATATGAAAATAAATTCTTTTTTTACAGATGAAGCCTTTAACTTAGTTCCTAATAGATAAGAAGAAACAATGAGTAGAAAGCATTTATCACTATTCAACAGATATGACCAAACCTGCAAACATGCTATCACAGATGGAAACTATCATGATAAACCCATAATTATGCTATCAAAGAACCCATTATAATAATGGTTCAAGATTCTTTGTAGGCTTTTAAGAAAAGAAAATTCGGAATTGAAGGTTGAGAGAAGCTAAACATAGAAAAGCAGGGTAATATAGATGTTTCTAATTCACTGGAGAAAAAAATGGTGTTTGGTTTCAAGTGTGGATCCTTGAGTGAGAAAAGAAAATTCGGAATTGAAGGTTGAGAGAAGCTAAAAATAGAAAAGCAGGGTAATATAGATGTTTCTAATTCACTGGAGAAAAAAATGGTGTTTGGTTTCAAGTGTGGATCTATAAATTGAATCTGTTACTGCCTCAAAGACACCAAAGAATCATATTTGGAAAAGTATTTGCTCAGATGGATGGGTGACTACATATTTTCATGCATATCTCACCTTTGGGGTGCCTTTCTACTTATTTGGAGGCAGATTCATATATATTGATGCATATTCTTTGGTTGAGGATAACTTTTCACATTAACTGAGGCATGGTTTACATATTTGGAGGCACAAAGGGGCAGTTGGATTGCATGTGGAGTAATGAAGGAGGAACACTCTCATGTACGAGGGAACATAGCAGCTTGAAGGGGCTAGTTCACACCTATTGAAGAAGTGCTTGATCAAGGAGATGATTCATGGCGTCGTGGACCCTCTTCACACTTTATAAAGAGGAGAAAACATTACATAAAGGGAAGGCCCTATATGGATACATAAAGGGAAGGCCCTATATGGATGGATACTGGGAGCTTGACACATGGCATTGTAGACCATACATATCTCAAGTCAAATAAATATGCTAAATAATGGAGCACGCCTTCATGAAGATGTCCCTAGAGGTTTCTTTTCTGTACTTCTTGAAGATTGAGGTTGCCTATAGGGTAGCGCTTGGGTTGGATTGAAGATATGTGGCATGTATGGCCTATTCAAAGTATTATAACCAATCGGATTTATCCTTTTATGAGGAGTGCTTCTGTAATATCCCAGCTGATATTTTGTGTCTTTTTGTAGAGTTTCTGATGTAGTTGTTGTTTGCTTGAGGTCTTGTTATCCAATACGTAAAGAAAATACGAATGCATGTACAGAACTATGATTGCATGAAAATGCATGCAAAGTGCATGGGTTGTATAAACCCTAAAAACCCAAGTAATCAAATATGCAATAAGATCAAACTAGAAATGATGCATGTGCGTACCAATGGCTGGTGCTTGAGCTGTAGAACAATATAAGGCAGACATGCAAGTCATGCACTGAGAATAGACCAAGATATGAGATGCCCTCTTCAAGAGAATTCATCCATGCAAGAGATGCGCCTCCTTCAGTCTTCAGATTGAATAATAAGTGCTCCAAGAAGTAGGTATTAGGCTTATAGTGGCCTTCTGATCAATATGGAAGCTGCATGCAAGCCATGCACTAGGTTTCGGTCATAAAGTGTGTTGCTCCCTCAAGTAAAGTCGGCCATGCAAGGAAAGGCGCCCTCTTGGTATGGAATTCATGGATAACTTTCTCCAGAAGTTGATGTAGAAGCCTGTATTCAGTAACAAGGCTAATAATGGCTCTCCAAGAAGAATGGAAGAGACATGCAGACCAAATAGCAGTTGTAGGTCTAGATATGAAGATCCCTTCCTTTGTCCAATTCGCCCATGCAGAGAAGGCGAGTTCTTCTTGATCCAATCTATGGAATCCAGCTGAAGAATGATGAATCTTGATGTACTGATGAATAGCAATGATGGACCTGTATGATCCAACCCTAGAAGTGACTAGGGCAGATAGATTTCACTGCCGAAATGCACCTGTTGGATAAGGGATGCGCCCTCAACCCTAACTCGGCTCACAAAGCTCTCAATTAGAATCTCACTGATCAATAATAAACTTAGCATGCAGAGCAACTCACTTTTTCCTTCTTTTATCACTTTGACATTGCATGCCCTATCTTTTGCATGCCCTGAGACGCTTTTCTTTTCTATTTTGCAGTTGAGATTGCATGCACTGTTTCCTGTATGCATGCAACTTAATTAATGTGCTTCTGTTGCATGCACTATGGAATACGGCCCGCATGTAATGCATGTAAGTTGCTCCTTGTTCTTGTGGCCCTCTTTTATCTACTGATGACCTAATAACACTGATTAAGATTTTCTTTTGTTCCGAATGGTATCAGTCCTCAGTCAATTCCCTGATTGTCAGTACCCACTCAAACCTATGGGAATTAGATAGGTTAGCGGTGTTAATTTATCCAGAGATCACTACTCCCTCTGGATGCCTCGAGAACTCAAGTGGTTTGAGTCTCTATAAATAAAAAATGCAATAATGACTTAAGATACAAACATAACTGTTCTCTTAACACTTCTACAATAAACCACAACAATCACACAATTCAGGATGTACCCTGGAAACCCCAAACAAGGAAAACCAACAATCTGTGGGGCTTTCTTCTATCTCGAGCCCAGAGCAAAGTAAGCAGAAGACAAATACATACAAGATACCTCAGATGGAACAACCGAACCTGATAGGGTCAAAGCCCTAGATCTGCATGCAACAGATTGATGCATGCACTGAGGAAATGTGCCCTAACTATCAACTGGATCTGGATCTGTCTGCAAGTA
The DNA here is from genome assembly GCA_027924585.1 of Larix kaempferi. Classification (NCBI taxonomy): domain Eukaryota; kingdom Viridiplantae; phylum Streptophyta; class Pinopsida; order Pinales; family Pinaceae; genus Larix; species Larix kaempferi. Next base: position 5,535,506 of record BSBM01000619.1, read on the forward strand.
ACTCTCTGTCGGTACTGTCTCTCTCTCACTCCTGCTCTGATCTGCTCTGCCAAACAAGAAGGCCAACTGTCTAGATCTGAAGAATGCACCCCTCTCTCTGCATGGAAAAGTGCGCCCTCCTCCAACTTCCGGAAACTCGTACAGAATCAGATCTCAACAAATTTGAGCTCTGATCATCACAGTCCTTCCTCAGACATTGAGGAAGAGATACTCTGAAAGTCTCAGCTGCTGAATCCTCAATTTGGATGCACAACGAACTTCCCTCCTCAGAAAGTGCGCCCTCCTCTCTCAGGAAAGTCGCCCACCTCTTAGACAGATCTAACTCTGATCTGTCCGCTCAGTAGTATCTGCCGGTGACCTCCTGTTCTCTTATAAGATCTCACTGGCCAATTAGGTTTACCAAAAACCTAATGTGAGTGCATGCAAAAACTCACTTTTGCATGCATCTTTAATTAACTACTGTGCATGCAACACTTTGCATGTATCTTGAAGAAAAACTTTTATGGTTAACATTTCAACACTCCCTCTTAACCAGGAAAGTATTCTGAACCACTCCCATCTTCTCTCTGAAGTACACGAACTTGTTTCTCATTAAGGACTTTATGAGAATGTTTGCCACCTGCTCATTCATAGGAATGTACTGAAGCTCAACTGCTCCTCTCTGAACATGATCACGAATGAAGTGATATCTGATCTCTATATGTTTGGACCTATCATGAAAAACTGGATTCTTTGAGATTTTGATGCAACTTTGATTATCACAGTGAATCACAGTAGGCTCCAACAGCTGATCAAATAAACTTACCAACATTTTGCAAAGCCAAATGGCCTCGCAACTGGCTAGACTGGTTGCCATATATTCTTCCTTTGCAGAGCTCAATTCGAGAGACTTTTGTTTACTGCTTAACCACGACACAACTGCCCAACCCAAGCTGAAACAACACCCGGAGGTGCTTTTCCTGTCACCTGCACTACTCGCCCTGTCAGAATCAGTAAAACCAACTCGCTGCACCCACCCTTCCATACATAGTTCAAACCATACTCCACTGTTCCTCTGATATACCTAAGCACATGCTTAGCTACCACCCAATGAACATCTCTAGGTTCCACCATATATCGACTCAAGGTGTTGACAACAAAACTCAAATTTGGCTTGGTGTTGACCAGATACATCAAGGATCCAATAAGTTGTCGGTACCTAGTGGGATCAACCAACTTACCCTCAAAAGCGATCAACTTCTTCCAGTTGGTTGTCATGGGTGTAGTCATGGGCCTACAATTCTGCATCTAAAATCTCTTCAGAATGTCCATTGCATACTTGCCCTCGCCCAGAAAGATATACCCATCCTCCTGCCAAAATTCCATGCCTAAGAAGTAGTTTATCAACCCTATATCTTTCATTTCAAAGTCTGAAGCAAGATCTTTCTTGCAACCACTGATGCGTTTCTCTGCTCCTGTAATGGACAAGTCATCTACATATAGAACAAGAATTAGCGGATCCCCATTTACCACAATAAAGTAAAGATTGGGATCAGCTTCGCTCTTCTGAAACCCCAACTGCCACAAGTAAGTGTCTATCCTAGAATACCAAGCTCTAGGAGCTTGTTTCAGACCATACAGGGCTCTCTAATGTCATGAAGCCCCGAGTTAGCTCAATTGGTTGGTGCCATTCTTGTTAGGACATTGTCTATAATTCGACATGCTGTGCAGGGCCCTTCTTAAATTCCCACACGTTCAAGTGCCCTAATTATACATCGCTTGCTTTACACTAGGTACCATCCTAAGAATGAGGGAAAGTGGTTGGGAGTTTCTTGGGGAATTATGTCCAAGGAAAAAATGATACATTAAATGAAATCCTGATTATAAATATAATCCAAGGGGTGCCTTAATGAAAAGTTGTCTTTTACATACTTTTATGTTATATTATTATTTATTAATCTTTATTCTGATTAAGGTGTTACTATTATTATTATTTTTTACATGGAGTGCATTTCTCTGGGAAACCCACTAGGCGCTTTCCCTCATTTCGAGGATGGTACCTAGGGTAAACCGGATTTTGGAGAAGCACGGAACTTTGTTAACGATATGCTAATACAAGAGCTCAACATTTTACTTGTGGGAATTGAACCTAGGTATGGGGTACAACACTCCTCTCAACCACTTGGGCTAGACCTAACTGACAAGGTACTACTATTATATTTTATTACTATCTTTATATTATGTATATAACATTATTTGATGTTAAAACCTAAAGATGCACTTAACTAAGAAAGCCGTGAAACACGAGTGCAACCCCAGGGGAACTAAGGAAGGCTACCCATTATCACCACAACAACTCTTCCTCTCACTTTAGGCGAACTCTCATTTGGCATGGGGGGGTATCCCTAAGTAAAACATGGGATGAATCTTTAGAATTAAGTGGATGGTGGGTTGCCAATACTTGTGCCAATCCAAAGGGTGAATGGAGTCAAGGTTGACAAGTAAGAGGGTTCAAAGGGTGTGGAACTGGAGAGAGGTGTAGTTAGGCTATTACCAACATCCTCTCACCAACTGTTACCTCCCAAACTTACACTTCTTGTGCTAAAGTCCTAAAGCACAAGTGCAACCTTGCTGGAACTCGGGAAGGCTACCCAACCACAACATCCCTTCCTCCCATTTTAGGTCGACTCGCCTTCGGCAAGAGGTGGTTAACCCTAAGATAGGATTGGCAAAGCTTATGCAATTTAGGTTCAAGGTAAAATGGAGAAATAGTTTCAACAAAATGGAGATTGTTGTTGAAAATTGTAGCTCGGATAGGAACTTCTGCAAAGGTTGTATCAAACGTGCCAAAAGTCATTTGAGTAAATTCTATTTTGTAATTCACTTTCATAATACACTTTAGTAATAAAGTAAAAGTCTTATATTTAGCTGTTGAGTCTAATAAAGTGTATTTTTAATACATTAGTGATTTAGACTAATCTCAACCGTACATCTCATTGAGTGATTAGGGTTTTGCTAGAGTAGGGTTTCAGCTTAGGAATAAATGCAAGTTGAGGTAGAGGGTTAAGACATATTCATTATTCACTCAAAGACAATTTGTATAGAGGTGATTGATTTCATTTGTGGAGCAAATTTAGAGCATCGGAGAGGAGCCAGTTCAGTAACCAAGAAGAGGGCAGTGTGCAGTTTTGTACAGGACAGATCTGTACAGTTGTATGGATAGACCTGTACAGTCATATGGACAGGTTCGTACAACTGTATAGAACAGGTCCGTACAACCATACAGATGGCCTTTATAGCAGGCAGCAACAAATGGGCTATTTTCCTTGTTTTGGCAGGCAGTTTTCCTCAGTAAGTTTGCACATTTGTTCTATTTGAGTGTATCTGTTATGAACATAATAATAGATACAAATGATAGTACTAATAGTAGTAACTAAATACATAAATATTATGATTATCATTAAATGATCAGTCAAAGGACATACCTATTCACTCGTGACTAGTCAATGCTTATAAAGTATACCGTCATGAGGATAATTGTTCTCATCTTCCATTCATTCATATTTTTATATTTTCAATATACTTTATTATTGCAGAATACTTCTGTTAATTGAGTATAAACAGGGACTGTTATAATGCTTCTGCTACATTGGTATCAGAGCTAATTTAATTTTTATAGGTTGCACACAGACTTCAATTTCTGTTGTATGTACAACACAAGCACAACTAATTTTGTACATCCATACAACTCAGTTAGTGGTGCAGTCGCTGTACAACTCTGAATCTTTTCCGTGCACTCGTCCGTACTTGCGCAGTCATTGCTAGCTGCCAATCTCTGTAATTGCTTGTCTACCATTGCCGTGCAAATCCATACGAACAGCCGTACACTGCCACTCGCGACAGTTTTTTTCCATATGCACAGAGATAATCTGTAACTTCCATACCCTGCCATACTTTGACAATGCTGATCGTACGACTTGCCGTCGTCATTTTTTGTGCATTTACCTGCCAGTCACCATACCACATGCGCGGATTCCTTTCTTTCATTATTTTTGTACGGCCCATTTGTATAGTCATGCCTTTTCCCACATGACCTGCCCGTTCAGTCGTACCCTAAGGAATTTGTTTAATTTTTTAAAGTGGGAATTTACAAAGTGGGTTATAAAGGGAATTCAAGATTAGTTATAAAGTGAAGTTATTAAAAAAAAGAAATTAAAGTGGGAACTGTTGTCCGCCGAGATGCACACCAGTAGCAGAAATCTTTCGAAAGCTGTCTCTTCACTACAAGTGGGAGAGGTGTGGCCTTGGGGGCAAACAATGAGCCAGGTATTGTCACCTGAATCCCAGCTCCTCCGTTTAGGCTAACTCCTAACGAAGCCAAGGGGGGTAGTCCCTACAAAGAGTTTCACTAAGGCTCTTATATTCTGTAATGTTTTTTGATGAAATGATGCGGATGGGTGTTGTTTAGGAGTTTTTGTGATGAGACCAAATTATAAATAAGATAAACAAGATAAGATGCAATCCACGTTGCTAAATAAGATATCGAAAATGACAGTACTTTTCAAGAATTGAAGTTTAAATAATGCATCCACAAGATAAAGTAAAACCACAAGGACAAATGGTCCTGATCAAGATATAATATTTAAATAACCAGTGCCTTATGGAGTCAAAGAATAACAAGTATGTGATGCTGAATGTGTGGGTCTTGAAAGGTAGCTGTTTGTGAGATCGTTGTGCAAATTATCTTGGTAAATTTGAAGTTTTAATGGTCTTGATTATTAGGCTGTCAAGAAACAAGGATACGGAAATAGTATACTGGTAACCTCTTAGATGATAGGTCGAAGCCACCCAGATTTTGAAGGGATAAGTGTCCAATGATTTAACCACCCCTGAGTCTGACAGCAGGATTTCGGCACCACCTGTTTCAGGAAACTATCTCAGTAACTCTCGAAAGCAACGCTAGTTCGTTGGTTGGGGTAAAATTTTATTAAGTTATCATTTGTGAGATTAACAAGTCCAACACCTTTCTGAGTACTAGCCCAACCTCTTCAGGTTGGCAGAGCATACGGGTGTTAGATAGCCAACGAAAGTAAATTAATTAAAAGGGGTGTGAGTTGGAATGATTTTAGAATTTATTAAGAGCACACTTGTTCAACTCTCCAACAGAGAGCACTTTTGACCTCGTCTTATGACGAAATTCAAAAGATTATAAACTAATCTATATGCTTGATGCAATGTAAATGCAGTGGGAATGCTCTCCGATAGAGAGTGCTCTTCGACTTGGATTTGGCCAAGTTCAAGAGACTTTGTTCATGTTATAAAATAGAAGCAGTTATAACTTGAAGAACAAATATGAAGCTTAAATAACTGAAAATGAAATGATGATAATAAGATGTAACAAGATGCTTGAAACAAACTGAAAATAAACTTAGTGTTCTACCAAACAATATTAATCTAAAAGTGGGATCTACCTCCGAACAAGGTTGATCACTAGAACCACTAGTCCTTGAGACTTTCCAGCTAGCGGAAACTTCGGCAAGGAGGCTAATGGGGAACGAGATACTACCACAAAGCTATGTGGCCTTTGAGATGCAATCCCAAAGTTTGCTTTCTCAAGTCAAAACTTGGAAATGGAGTATAATGAAATAAAAAGTTTAATCTAAAACATGAAACAAGAGAGATCTAAACTAGCAAAGCACAACACTCTTCCCCAAATGGGGAAGAAAAAACCCCAAAAGTGGAGGACTCCTCCACTTTGCCTTTTATTTAACGATTACAAATGCCTTGGGTTTTAACCCTTGAAGGACTTTTGAGAAAAAAATAATACTTGGAAAATAAAATGAAGCAAGCCTTTGGTTGCTTTTACAAAGGATAAAAAGTGTTTCGAGTTTGGATCATCCTCATGGTCTCTTCACTTTGGCTTTGTTTGGATCTTGCCTCTTCAAGTTTTTTCAAGTCTCTTTTTCTTAAAGCACCTACACAAGTCTCAAAAAGGTCTCAACCAAGGCACCCATTAATCATTAGAAAAATGACAAAACAATGAAACTAATCGAAGATCTATAAGCCTTAAAGAAACTAAATGCAAAATCTAGAAGAAACAAATGAAATGCAAGCTAGCAATAAGATCTAAATGCACTAAGTTACTAACACTTAACCATTTTAAAGTTTGTTGTTTTTAGTGTGTTTTGAAGGCTTAGGGAAATGGACGAAAGGAGAGGAGCAAGGAAAAACGAAAAGCAAATAGAGGGAAGGAACGAATGGGAAGACAAGGAAGAGGGAAATGAATGGAGGTTTTAAAGGAGGGAGACGAATGGGAGCTAGGGAGGAAAAACTAGAAGAGAAAGGAGGGAGACGTGAGCAAGATGAAGACAAAAAACGAAAGCTAAGAATGGGCCAAATGAGAAGGGGTGAAAGCTTGAAATGAGGGGAGATGTGAGCAACACAAAGGGAAAAATGAAAGGAAAGAGGCCAAAGAGTTTAGCAAGAGTGGATCTAGGGCCTTTTTGTAACCAGTAACCAGTTGAGAAGTAAACTTGTTGATGGAAGAAGCAAACTTTTCCACTTTGATGCAAATCTTTAGATCTTGTCTTTGGGAGGTTTCTTGAAAACAAACTGTTAGAACAAGTTCTTTGATGGTGGAGAAGAGGGAGAGACAACCGAGTTCATCTCATCTCAACCTTTTGAGAATCTGCAAGCATACAACACTTACACAAACAAAACTTGGTTAAATTAAGAGTGTTAGACAAGAATGAAAAAAGAGACAAGGTAGTAAGACCGATTACAATTTGTACTCTCAAGACTATTCAAGCCTAAAACTAACAAACAACTTGGACCATCAAATGTTTGTCCTATGCTCTTAATAAAGAGATCTAAGCATAAATTATAACCAAGATTGAAATTGCATAATGAAATAACCACAGATATTACCTCAACAATGAAGATTATTTGCTCATGAACCAAAAGAAATGCACATCATTTGCCTCCAAAGCCAACTTTATTTCCATAAGGTAGCAATAGCTACAAGCTCTTTACAATGTGTGCAGAGTAAGTTTACGACAATTATCCATCAAGAATGAGGAGAGAAGCCCTCATTATATAACACAACTAGAGCACTAGCCTACCCTAATTCGAATTGGCCCAAAGGAAGCCAATAGCACTAGACACCAAATCGAAACTGCCATCAAATCTCAATCATACCCATGTCAAGCCAAGCCTTGGAGTACTAACTCCACCAAACAATTCGAGTTGTATTGAATGAGATGAGGAGGTGGCCTCCACCTTGGCAAAGCGCCCCTCATCTCCATATTGGAAGTATAACCCCTCAAATAAACGTTTGCCATGTGGTAAACTTGAGCTCATACCCTAACTTGACATGAGGGAGAAGAGAACACGTGAGCCTTTGGTTGGTGGCTTGGAGTTTAACTCAAGATTGATTGAGATCTTTGGTGGTTGAGAGTGGGAGGTGGCCTCCACCTAGGTAAGGCGCTCCCACTCCCATTAATGCAACTCAAAACCAACTCCAATTTCCATTTAATAACCTTTCCACATCACAAATTCGATTTTTGCATGCATGAGGGCGAATTAGTTTGAAGGAGATCTCTTGTGCTGACTGTATACTTGACTGAGTGATGACTGAGATGATTGGAAACTTCATTAATGCCCAGTGCCATGTCAATTAGCCTTTTATTTTATTCAAATTGATTTATTTTGGAGAGACTTGGATATCTCCAAAATATTCAATTTTATTATTTTTAATCAATAATTTCTCTGTAAGTGAGTTTTTTGAGAAATTACTGATTATGAGGTTGAATTGACATCCGAAACTTAGGATAAACCGGTCCGGGGATCATGAATGATTTTTGGCTTAAGGTTGAAGCATTCAATCACTGAATTCGGATCCCGGACGACTGACATATTACAAAATTAAATTTCTCCATTTAAACTATAGAGAAATTTATTAAAATTTAAAAAATAATTAAAACCCAAATCCGACGCCTCTGGTAAATTTTTTTCGAAATTTTTTCTGAGGGCCCTAGTGACTTAGGACATGACCACAATCTATTCTAATAGTGTCTAGTAGGCTTATATACATCAGTTGGACTCTAATAACCCCCCATGGCTAAAATTTTCAAAATCGGGCATTCCAGCTTTGGAGGAAGCGGGAGAAAACCTCATCGATTATAGCTCGGCTGTAGGCAGAGTATAATTGACAAGGGAAAAAACTCCCTGGAATACCTTAGTTGCTTAACCAAGTCGTGGGGAACCGAGCCACTCAGAATCCTACTAGCACACTTTATTACAAACCCCCAAGGGGCCATGGTCATATCGACTGAAAAACAAAACTGACTAGCCAAAACTGGCTAGGCACAAATGGTGGATCATCTGATACACTGGAACACAAACACTTATCATGTTTGTCAAATGGAGGCTCTTCAGACAATCCAACTATTTGTACAAAATAGGTGATAACAGGAACAATAAAGAAAAAGGAAAAACCCAAGATGGTAAACAGTGAAGAACTACATGCCAAAGTTAATTGTTGTAGGGATGAAGTTAATAGTGTTAGACACCATCTCAACAATGTTGAGAAATGACAGAAAGAGTTGCGAGATGGACAAAGAGATTTAGGAGAAAAAATCGACAGAGTAATAAAAGAGACATCTAGAACATTTAGAGTTAGTCTTAACAAGATATCAAAAACATTTAGAGAGAGTATTAACAAGATAATGAAAGAGTTTGAGACTTGATGGCAAACCCTATTAAGAATAAGAAACGATGATAGAGATGAAACAACGATGGTACTTAATGACCATAGTGAAAAGATTGACCAGCTAACTGAAAGGGTAGATGCATTATTTGCACAAACCCCTAGCCCACCAAAGACCACCACCCAATCCATAACTGCCAAACACAAATTATTAGAGATACTTAGATAACACAAGTTATTTAAATAAAAACAAAATTGAGATACCCGAATACAATGGGTTGGACAATTGAAAGGCTATCACGTGGGTTAATAAAATTGAAGGAATGTTTGCTATGAACCCACCTGTTAGTGTATTAGAGAAGATATTGATGGCATGTTTATATTTAGAAGGTGATGCTTATGATCGGTTCACCTGGTGGTCTAGAAAAACTAGTGGTTTCTCAGTTAAATGGAAAATGTTCATAGAAGATCTCCTTAAGAGGTTCCATGAGATGAAGAAGATGACATCTATATTAAGTTTTCCCATTTACAACAAATGGGAACGGTGAACGAATATACCTATGAATGGAAAGTTCTTGCAGCTAGATTTCCTGATCTTAGAGATGAACAAGTATTGAAGATGTATATTTCCGTGTTAAAATCCATTATCTGGAGTGAGTTAAGGCTATCAAGACCTAAGAACTTGATTGAAGCTAGTAGTATAGCAAAAATGATCGAAAGGAAGTTGATTAGTCAACAAGAGGTAATTTTTCGATTCTTCAAGGAAGGCAACTAGTTACAACAATAATAAATATTCCCATTCAAAAAAGGATAAGAAGAAGCAAAATAATTGCCGCTGATGTGGTAAGAATTGGATTCCAGGTCATAGATGCAAAGATGTGTCATTACACCATTATAGAATAGAATGGGAGGCAAGTAGAAGTTTGAAATCCAAAAATGAAATCATTGTAGCATATAACTCAAATTCAGACTAAGTTGCACGAAATGTGGAAACATGTACAAGTTTCGAAAACGGGAATGCTTGGAAACATGACCCCCCCAAAATGGGTACGTCAGGGGAAACGTGGACTATATATTTATATACATAGTCTTTTTTAATAACACATTATCTCACAATAAAATAAGAATAAGAGGTTAATTCGTAGGTAGGTTTAAAAACAATTTAGAGGCTAATGTGTTTTCATTTTCCATAAACAAAGGTTTTTTAGATTTCCTACGGGTTTGAAGTCGCCCATGGGCCTTTGAAGGTTTCCTAGAAGTTTCTGAGTTTCCGAGAGTTTCCGGTACCAGTACGTGGGTATTCTAGAAGTTTCGTGCAACACAGGATTCGGACAATGACGAAACATCACAAAAAGTGTCACTATCATCAATTTCATACATACTACCAATTAGTGATGATGATGATGTGTCGCAAAGGGGAAATATTAGGGAAAAAAACAAAACACGAGAAGTACCCATAAAATATGTTCCACCTCATCTTAGGAAGTGTTACCTCATAGATTAGCACCCTTTAGATTAGGTCACTAGGAACGATGCTAAGATCGACAACTTTGTAGGAGATGCACCCACTGTCACCTCAGTGCACTCTCCTCTCTCTTTAGGCCTACTCCTGTGGCCATAGGAGGCTTCATAGATATGGGTAGAAATAGACTTGTAAGATGTGCAACGAGAACAACTCTATTTCTACAAGACCTTCCCACTAAGTTAGTAAATTAGTGCTTTAATGGAGTCAACAAGATATTCAGTAAATACTTAATGACTCCTGGGAATCAGTAACCAAGGAGGATCCTATTCCCCCTAGGGCGCACTTGATCTGATGGATAGATGAGGAGGCTTGGGACTGATTTCACCTTTAGATCTGTAATAACCCGCAGTAATGGCTGAAAGGCTTGATTTGACGCTTCAAAACCCCCCAGGGTCAACCACCAAGACTTGGAGATGAAGTAGGAACCTTTCCCAATAGCTAGGGTGTGATCTTCTGTCAAAATTGGACCTGCAAAAAAATTATACCAGAGCTGCAACAAGGCTGTAGCAGCCTTTAGAAGATGACGCCACCCTCCCTAGGGATGGCGTCATCTTATTTTAGGGCTTTTTGAACTGCATAAACAACTTTTTAATGGAAAATTTTCACCTTTTTATGGATTTTTTAGCAATATAATCAATTCAAATATTTATTAAAGTGGTGACTACTTCAAAATTGAACAAGGAAAAGGAGCACAACGGCAAAACATAAATATTTTTAGATTTTTCAAAAATATTTGATATTTTTTTATTTTTCCAATAATATAATACAAGGAATTTTGTAAAAATTCGCAATTTTGAAGAGATGGGAAATAGACCTAGATCTTATTCCACTAGGCAACGAGAAATCGAGGTTAATGTTTCCCCAAGAATTGGCAATTCAATATTTGAAAAAACTAGGGCAATGCTAAGAAACCCTAGGTCGTGTTAGCCTTTGATCTAGTTAGGGAAAACAAGATGCCAAGGCCCAAACAAGAGAGACCCTTCAAGATGGATGTCTCACTAATAAGACTAAGCTATTATGCATAAAACCCTAAATTACCCCTACCTTGGATGCCTCCAGTAGTGCAAGACAAGAGATTTGAGACCTTACCACAATTGAGAGAGAAAGGAGAAGAGAAAAATGCCTCAAGAATTCTTTCACCTTGGATTAGCCTTGAAAGATTGTTAAAGGGACCTTAAATGTCAAACTTTGCTCCTTAAAAACCCTAAAAATTGCCAAGAAGCAGGTGCACACCACTTGATTAGCTCATAAGCACAAGTAAAAATAAGATTTTAGTCATATTGATCCTGTGATCTTGATAACAAATGAGAGGATGTCTTATTTATATGATAAAAGACATGCCTTTTAAAAAAACACACACTTTTCCCTCCTCTAGGCTGACCTACCTAATTTTGTCTTTAAAATGACTTTTAAGAATTTTTTAGGGTTTGTCACCCACAACCTGGGGACTAATCCTCATAAAAGATAAAATAATGATAAAAATGATGAAATGCTTCAACGTGATGAAAAGTTGGGCTTGGAAGGAGGATGTCATGCCCCATCTAACCCCAACATGGTCTTTTGCCCTCAATGCCCTCCTTAGGTTGGTATGGTCCCCAGAATTATGTTTTTGAGGTGAATGATTCACTCTTCAAGACCAAGATAAGTTAGATAACTAAGAGGGAGGGATGATACAACAAGATAAGGTCCAATGGGGTATCGATGAGTTGTGCTAGGGTGGGTTTGATAACCCTTACAAGTGCAATCGTAAAAGCATAAAACCATAAGTGTGGCTAGGAGCCCATGAGCCATGTGTCCTAATGGATTCATTCCAAGGTGCACCAAACAACCACCCGGGGCATAAATGTCCGACATGATAAGGGGTTACTGCTCATCAAGGGGTAGTCAGCAGAGCCACTAGGACAACACTCCTTCAAATGAGGACGAAGAGAACCTGCCATGACTAGACCAAGGGTCTTGAGCCTTGCTAGACTGACACTTCTACAGAAACAAGCCCCAACTTGGCGTTTTACAATTGCAAAAAGACCCCCCTCTTTGGCACATATGGTAAGGTGCGCTGCAGAGAATCCGTGGTGTAATAGGAAGAATGATGAAATCAAGGTGCTAAGAAAAGAGGCACGAAAAACGACGATTCCACCTACAACTAAGACAAGAGTAACACAACCTCAGACACTAAAGCTCAAAGAATTGAAAAAAAAAAGAAAACCAACAATCCTCATAGATTTTGGCAGTACTCATAACTTCATAGACATCAATGTCGATAACGGTTAAATCTTTTTGTGTAGTTCCCAAGGACCTTATTGTTAAGGTTGTTGATGGACATCCAGTCAATGACATTGGACGATGTCATAAAATGCTTGTTCAAATACAAGAACTAGAACTACAATTGAGATTCTATGGACTACTACTCGATGGGATGGATATGGTGCTAGGTGCAGAATGGTTGATACATTTGGGCACTTATACCACCAACCTTGAAAAACAGTTCATGGAATTTCATTTACATGGTAAACATTATAAATTATATGGTAATGAAAGGTCCATTCCCAAGGAAAGAGAACTGGGACCATGGAAAAAAATGAAGAAGCACAAAAATGCATACAATAACAAAAATAAGACAAGTTTATACCCAAGAAGAATCAAGATTTTAAGTTAAATAACCAAGTCAAAAGAATTCAGGATATGATGCACATCTCGCAAAAGAATCTTGCTAATGTTAAAATTGGAAGCCGAAGCAAACTTCTACAGGTAGACAAAGACAAAGATGTTGCCAGTAGGGAAGCATGGTCAGTTAGAGAGAATCCAATTTATTATGCTTTGCGGACAAAGCATTCCTTAAGGGGGTGCCAATGTTATGAACATAATAATAGATACGAATGATAATACTAATAGTAGTAACTACATACATAATTATTATGATTGTCATTAAATGAACAGTCAAAGGACATACCTATTCACTGTGACCAGTCAATGATTATAAATTATACTGTCATGAGGATAATTGTTCTCATCATCTATTCATTCATCTTTTTATATTTTCAATATACTTTACTATTGGAGAATACTTATATATATTGAGTATAAACAAGGACTGTTATAACGCTTCTGCTACGTTACCATATAGCTGTTAGTTTGATGGTCTGTGGAGGTTTCCTTGTAAGCTTTGAATTTTTAATCAAAGGTTGATTTGAAGGAGTAAATTATACGTGTAGTGTTTTGCTTCCGTTGTTTACTTTCTAGCTACATGTGTGACTACTGCTATGTGGAAGAATTTAATTTGTGCAATTAAATAACAGGTGTGTTTAGTTAAAAACATAAGGACAATAGTCACCTATGTTTTGGAAATTTAACATGGTATCAGAGCTTCTTTGATTGAGATGATCTGAAGAGTTTACATCAGTAGATCAACTGTGGGGAGCTAAGACTAGGAGTATGAGGGTTTCAGAGGTAGTACTTAGCAAAGTCGGGAGTTTGTGTGTAGATTAGAGGTGGCATCAACTAACCTTGGGGGTTGGACATTTGTTGGGAAAGTTTTAAGTAGGTCCACCATCTATTTAAGGGCTGGTTAGGGCTTAAACCAGATCTGGTTACACACTTTCAGATCTGATTTAGGGCTTCCTTTCACCCTCTTGAGGCATGTTACTTGCCCTAACCCTCAAAGTATATCTTATATGGTAAGTTAGCATTGTTTGGATTGGTTTTCATCAATGTTACAAATATCAATGATTTATCGCCAACATCGCGATGTTTACTCCGTGCCGATAATATCCGTAAAATTCGCCCCGATTTTTAAGGCGATAAAATCATGATTTTTTCGCGATATTTTCTAAAAAATCGCAAGTCGATAAGAATTTATCGTCGGTCAGAAAAAAAGTCGTTTTTTTTGGGTGTTTTCGCCATCGTTCGAGCTTGCTTGGGGTTATTTTTCATCGCTCTGGCTAGGGTTGCTGCTAGTACGCCTGTGGAGAAGGAGGAGAGGAAGCAGCTGTGAGTGCGAGTGCTAGGGTTGCTGCTAGTACGCCTGTGGAGAAGGAGGAGAGGAAGCAGCTGTGAGTGCGAGTGCTAGGGTTGCTGCGAGTGCACGGGAAATGGTGTTACAAGATTTCCTGCCACAAAGGATTTTTTTTCTGTTTCACACGTTTACATTTTCTTATAATCTTTTCCTTTTTAAAATGCTCTTTCTGAAATTTTGAGCTTTTTGGTTATCTGTGTATTGAACCTGCAAAATGTTTTTCTTTTATGATTTTCGCATTGTATAGGAAGATGCATAGAATTGGTCATGGATGATCTGTGTTTGAAGTTTAAACCAACATGCAATGTACACTGTTTGAAGTTTAAGCCATACTAGATTGAAAGTTCAAGCATGAAAACAATTATATTGTTGATGTTATGATTGATAGAATTTGGTTTTCACAAAATCTGAAGTATTTCTACTTAATTGATTTTATCTTTATTGGCGTAGATAAAAGCATGTATTCTTTTGTCTATTTTTACATTAGTTGAAGTCATTTACAACTAGTTACTCTTGTACTTGAACTAAAAGAAACTGTTTTTCAGGGTTCTCACGGCAATGTTGCAACGAAGACATTTATTGGAAATAAGTCAAGAAATAAAGAAGCGGAATCTGCTGGGAAGAAATTTGAGCTAGGAGACGTAATAAACATGCTAAATGATATCGTAAGTACAAAATACGTGGATATTTTATTGTGTTTTATTTGTGCTTGGAGATGCCGTCTTTAATGTTCAATACAGATGTATGAAAATAAGTTCTGTTTTAACAGAATTTAGCCTTTGGCTTAGTTCCTAATTGATTAATGATAAACGATAAGTAGAAGCCATTTATTACTATTCAACAGATATGACTAAACCCGCAAACATGCTATCAAAGATAAACTATTTATGATAAATGCATAATCATGCTATCCAAGAACCCATTATGCTAATGGTTCAAAATTCTTTGTAGGCTTCAAGTAAGAAAATAAAATTCAGAATTTAAGGATGTGAGAAGCTAAAAATGGAAGAGCAGAGAAAGATAGATGTTTATGCCGAAGGCATGTAATAATGGAAAGGTTCTGCCCAAAACTTGGTTGTTCTTCAATACTGCTTTCTCAATTATTGCTTATCGCTTACGATTCTTCTGTCCACAATTTTTTCATATGTCCCTACGTCATGTGTCCTTTGTAGGTGCTCCCTTCAGATAGCTTGTCTCATGTCGTCTGCCATTGAACTGTATCCCTGTTTACTTTCGTCATCTTGGAGCTTCAGTTGCTCTCAGCTTCAGCTCTGCTAATGTTTCAAATTTATGCTTCTACCCTAAATTAGCTGCCCCATAGTTATGTTTCTACACTGCCACATCTTCCAGGGGAAGCACCATACTGACCCCTTCAAAGGTATAGACTGCCTCTTCAACACCATAAGGAATCATGCTAAAACCAGTAAAGGCCTTTAATTTTGGGATATTCTTCATATGCCAAAACACGTTCTCCACCATCATGATCAACATCGCTGCGATGTCTATGACATTGATGAATATACTGAAGGGGGTAAGGTGGGTCAGGGTTTGAATCACGTTAAGCCCCAATTGAAAGGGAAAAACTGTCCAGATGAAGAGTGTCTTTACAGAAATACACAGTATCTTAGACATGCCCAACAGAGGAGAATGCAAAGAACTATAATCCCCCTTGGCTTCTGATTTGGACATAAGAGACGATAAGCTATTGTCAATGAAGATAGATAACTTATGCAAAACCCTGCCTGTATTAGCACTATCGTAAAAGCCACCATGGCCTTCCCTGCCTACCCGCTTACAAGAAAACCCACATCACAAAAACTCTTGATTTTCAGAGTCATCTCTCTCGAGCTTCCTCTTGGTGCAGTTCTTGCAAGTCATCCAGTTTTCATGAAAGTGTAAGGCAATCCCTGGATGTGTGCTCCATTAATGGCGATCCGGATATTGCCAAAGGATTTATATATTGATGAAAGGGTCCTGTTATCACATATATAGTAGCCGGGCTACCATACACTATTTTTCAGATTCCAGTACACTATTCAACCAGTTCCCTTGCTTTGAGATGTTGAGATGAGCATCTATTATGGATCACTATCAGATTATGGACAGCAGTTTTCTTCCCCATGCCATGACTGAGTTTCAGGACACTCAGAGAGATGACCGATGTAGCCATTTAGCCATTCATACAGAGCAGTCAGTAGTGCCCAGAGTTACAACAACAGTTTCAGAGGATAGATGTTGGTTCAGATGATGAGCATTCAGGTATATGACTCAGCAGGTATATTTTTGTTAAGATTTAATATGCTAAGACAGAAAATAGCAGCATTACATTCCATTTCACAATAATAGCATATACAGGATCACTGAAGAAACAACAAGCACAGCATAAACACAAGAGACACAGATTTATCCTGGGAAACCCTCATGGGGTAGAAAACCTAGCAAAGCTTCCTCAAGATAGATGACCAGCAATATACAAATATGCAAACCAAAGACATGATCTCCTCCTCCACCATAGCAGACCTCTCCTCCACAAGTGTGCTACATTCTGAGTGAGGGAAGTGTATGTATAATGAGGAACACACCTCCTCTATTTATACACATCTCCGACTTGTACTTTATATTAACTAGGTCGGCCCCAACTTTACCACTAGGTTAAACACCCCACTACAATTGACTGGGCCGACCCCACTAGGGTGGTCTAACAACCCTTTGACCCACATAACACATACAGGGCCCACCCCCACTAGGGAAGTCTAATAACCCAAGTTACCACATTCTGACGGAGGAATAAACATCTCCAGATATACAATAAGATCTTCACGGAGGAATGAAACATCTCCGGAATAATAAAGTACAAATATAATATTCTTAGAAGTTACAATATCTCAACACTCCCCCTTAACGAGAAGGATATTATAACAACATCTGCATGAGCAAGGAGCCATCAACATGATACATCTATAAATCATTGGAAACTTTCTCAACATCATCAGTAACTCAAGCAGTTACTGGAACATCTTCAATACTGGAACATCAACATCTTCAGTACTGAGTCTTTATCTTCTGCAGCACTCGAACAACTACAACAACATCAACATCTGGATCCTCACGATCATCAGCATCGTCATCATACGATCATCAGCATCGGGATCATCTCGATCTACAGCATCTGGATCATCACGATCTACAGCATCTGGATCATCACGATCTACAGCATCTGGATCATCTCGATCTACAGCATCTGGATCATCACGATCTACAGCATTTGGATCATCTCGATCTATAGCATCTGGATCGTCATCTAGATCAACACGATCAGCAGTATCGTCATCTAGATCATCAGTATTAGTATCCACACCAATACAAGTATACACATCATCAATACAAGTATCCTCATCAATACAAGTATACATACAAGTATCCTCATCAATACAAGTATACATACAAGTATCCTCATCAATACATATCATCAATACAAGTATCAATACATCAATACATCAATACAAGTATCCTCATCAGTCATAATAGCAGCATACCCTGCAACACACACGATCATATTATAGGATGATCAATCCCGCTCTCTTTAGGACATAGGTCCATGGATGATACAATCCAGATCAAGTTCCAGGATGATAAATCCTTATCACTTTAAGACAAGTCTCATGTCTAGGGACGATGCAATCCCATCACGTACATTTTGAACCTAGTTCACGGACGATGCAGTCCTCTCACGTATATTTTGAACCCAGTTCATGGACGATGCAGTCCTCACGTACATTTTGAACCCAATTCACGGACGATGCAGTCCTCTCACGTACATTTTGAACCCAGTTCATGGACGATGCAGTTCTCACGTACATTTTGAACCCAGTTCACGGACGATGCAGTCCTCTCACGTACATTTTGAACCGAGGTCCAGGGACGATGCAGTCCTATCTTCAATTCTCGGAGACATCAGTCTACGGATCAATTCTGGGACCGAAGTCTGGGGAAGATACAATCCCCTACCTGTTCATTGAGGACTTCATTATCGGAGACCCAGTCTACGGCTCAATTCTGGGACCGAAGTCCGGGGAAGATACAATCCCCTACCTGTTCATTCAGGACTTCATTCTCGGAGACATTGTCTACGGATCAATTCTGGGACCGAAGTCCGGGGAAGATACAATCCCCACATGTCCACCAAGGACTTCATTCTTTAAGACATACATCTACAACTCTCTTTAGGATTGAAGTCCAGGGATGATCCAATCCTCACATGTCCACCAAGGACTTCATTCTCGAAGACATATGTCTACGGCTCTCTTTAGGACTGAAGTCCAGGGATGATCCAATCCCCACATGTCCACCAAGGACTTCATTCTCTAAGACATACGTCTACGGCTCTCTTTAGGACTGAAGTCCAGGGATGATCCAATCCTCACATGTCCACCAAGGACTTCATTCTCGAAGACATACTTCTACGGCTCTCTTTAGGACTGAAGTCTAGGGATGATCCAATCCTCACATGTCCACCAAGGACTTCATTCTCAAAGACATATGTCTACGGCTCTCTTTAGGACTGAAGTCCAGGGATGATCCAATCCCCACATGTCCACCAAGGACTTCATTCTCGAAGACATACGTCTACGGCTCTCTTTTAGAACATGTGTTCAAGGATGATGCAATCCCCTTGTCAACTTAGACCCTGTCTAAGGACCATCCACCAACCTCTCTGTCGGCATCACCAATATATGTATCCACATCATCGACCTCTCTGTTGATGCAGGCAATCTCATCATAAGTGACCACATCACTCCCCCTTTCGAGGAGGGTCCTATCAAGCTTGTCTCGGAAATACTCAAACTTTACTTGAGGTAGAGGTTTGGTTAGTATATCGGTAACTTGTTACAAATTCAAACTTTAATTCCTTTCTGCACCATATCTCGTATATAGAAATGTCAGATCTCTTATGTGCTTTGACTTATCATGGAACACTGGATTCTCTGCCATTTTGGTACAACTCTGTTTGTCACATAGGATCACAGTTGAGTCCATCTCTAAGTCAAACAATTCTGAAGCCATACTGCTTCATAACTTAGTAGAGCAAGCAACCATATATTCTGCTTGTGCTAAGAGCCACACTAGATTGTTTCCTGCTAAACCACGAGATCATGGCTGATCCCAGACAATAACATCCTCTTGATGTGCTCTTCCTGTCTGATACACTTCCTGTCCAATCAACATCTGTGTAGCCATCTGAAGTCATGATCTCCAAGATAACATAGATCAAAGTCTATCGTATCCTTTAGGTACTGCATCACATGATTTGCAACTTATCAGGTGAACACATCTAGTTTCCACTAGATACTAACTCAAGGTGTTCACAGCAAAGCATATATCTGACCTTGTATTCGTTAGATACATCAATGACTCAATAATTTGTCTGTACAGAGTTATATCCACTAACTCTGATGAGTCATCCGCTAACAGCTTCAAGTTGGAATCCATGAGAGTGGCCATTCCAACACATCAAGTCCTTTTAATATTTATCGGCATATTTTCCTTGGTTGAGAAAGATTCCTTCTGAGCCTTGCCATACTTCCAGACCTAGGAAGTAATGCATCAATCTGAGATCTTTCATTTTCATTTCTGCAGCCATCTTCTTCTTTCTTTTCATGATCTGTTTCTCATTCCTTGTTAGAAAGAGATCATTCTCATACAATAATGGTATGATAGGTTCATCATCCACAACCTTAAGGTAAAGGTTAGGATCAACTTTACTTCTGGTAAAGCCCAAGCTTTGTCAAGAAGCTGTCAATTCTCATTCATTCACACTCTGCATTGAGTGATCTTCCGCATATCTATTTGTGCCATCTCTCGTCAGATGGGTCTACTGATATGAGCCTCAATATCATTCGAACTCTGTGGTGAGTTCCTTCTTGCATCCATGTCATCTGTGTATAGAAGCCATATTCAACCTTGTAGCAAAGGTTGAGATCCATATCACCCATGATGATCATTAAGCTCATCAATTGACTACCAATCCTGGGTACCCATACAGAACCTGAATCACACTTCTTCTTTAATTACACCATTAAGAGAATGGTCTTATCTATCCACTTGGAGCAAACATCTTGTCACGATTCTCTTCCTCTTTCTAAGAGAATCTTCTAGCCATGAGCCTTCTATATTTTGTTTGATTTGTAAATCCTCTTGTTGAACATCCATCACTTGTTCGGTGTTCATCATTCTTCATGATCTTTCCTACAAAAGAAAATTAAGTACATGATTAGTAATGCTTCATAATCATGAAATCATGTTAACATGATAACCTATTATGCATACAGATATCATTTACATAGTTATGCAACTATCTTGACCAATACTTTGGCACAACACTTTTCCATATGCTGTATGCATACAGTGGCTATCTAGATGCCTTCCATCTCTACCAGAACATACTATCGAGAGTGTGCACAGCTCTGAGCATGTCAGCAAAGAGGTTTCATTCTAGACAAGCAACAATGGAATGTTTGTCCAACTTACCAATCATATGCATATTAGTAGTATATTGTTCAATGCTCTATGAATGTTTACACTCAACATGATATATTCTAGGAATACAAATATGCATACAAGCAATATCATTTACTATTTCAAATAACAACTCAAATACTTATCTTTTATGTTTGTGTGGTTGCCTCCCGCTTGATCTTCTATATGTCTTTTGAACTTCTATTCATTCTGTACCACTGTGCATGCTCAAGTGTGCACTAGTGTCATCCTCATGATCTCATACACAAACATACATTCATTAGTATATTCTCAATATTATCAAAACATTATAATTCTAAATAATCTTGAATATGTATAGTCATGATCATTAGTATTCAGGGTTTCAAGGAAGTCTTCTTTTACTCATGCATATTCTTGTTTGATCATAGTACTCTTCTGGTTAATTAAATCATCAAGATAAGAGACATAATATGCATAAACCCTTGATTACTAACTTTATGAATAAACATAACCAATCATACCAAGTATACTTATATAAGGGATCCTAACACAAGGTAAGATTCTAACTTGGCATAGGAAAACATTCCTGGATTAGTATACCTGCTTAGTTATGTCTAACATACCTAAACAATATCTTCTTTGTTCTCTTCAATGATTTAGAGATCCTGTGCTAGAACATGCATATCTCATAGGTTAAGCATAATATAACAAAGTCACACATACCTCGTAAGTAGAACAAAGATTATGGACGAGTCTTTGTCTTCATGTTGTCATGGTCATGGAACTTGATTTGTCTTTCGTGATGTACCTGTATCTTGTTAGCAGACAACATCAACCTCATACAACACCATAATGCATTAGTACAATCATATAGCCCTAATCAATGAATGTCTTCGATCATTCACATGCATTCATACTGTTACTAGGGTGATAAGACAATTCTAACATTAATCAAGATTGTACTAATAAATAATATGAAGACAAACACATTATGAACTTAATCAGGAATCAGATTTCAAGACATACCTGAACCTCCTTAAGTCATACATGTCGAGACTTCTTGTAGTTTTCTTATGCAAGGCCTTAGCCTCAACTCCCCCTGAAACTTGATCTGGAGCTTGATTAGGGTTTGCTAGAGAAATCCTAAAAATTCAATCTTTGACTTTCACACTTCTGAATGGATGGAAGGATGTGTCTTGCTGAGCTGATCAAACTAGCATACTTCAATTTTGAAATCTCCAAAATTTGACCCCACAAAATTGCCTTCGAAACTTCTGGATCTTCTAGACAGGATCCCGATGTTGACACTGAGAGGGGGGGTGAATCAGTGTGAAACAATCTTACACCTTCTTTAGCTTATCACGGTTAGCTATCAATTCATCATTCCATTACTCTAATATAATCAAAACATCATTCACATAGCAAAAGCATTTCATTCATAAAGAACCATAACACAAGAGCACAACACCATATGAATTTGTAATCTTTTTATATTATTTTGGTCCGGCTACAACCGTCAGGCGAATCAGCACCTACTGATACATAGAGCACCTACTCTGGATCCAGGACCCTGCCTGGTTTTCTTAGACCCTGCTAAGAAGGGTTTGAGGTATCCTAACCTCAGAAGCAAGACAAGCTTGCTTTTACATTAAGGCTCACTGTCACATCAACTCATCAATCTGCAGACACATCAACTCAGCTGTAACCCTGCTCATCATTCATCTACTGCTGCTCAACACTGCTGCAATAGTCTCAATCTCTGCTCAGACATCTGAAGTTGTACCATCAAAAATCTTCAAGTAATCAAGAGGTCTGCACATGTGCCAAGTCATCAAAGGAAATGCTGCTCATGATCAATGCTGCTCACCGTCTTCTCTGATCATCATTGTCCACTCTGCTGTAACCTTGCTCATTAGACATCTATACTGCTGCAATATTGCAAAGTCTGCTTTTCAACATTCTGCCACTAGCATAATTTCTTTGTCACAAGGAATCTGCTGCTCAAGAATCTCCAAGTCATCCAAAGGACAACACATATGCCAAATCATCAAAGGATTCTGCTTAATACATCCAATTCAATTTGACATTGCTCTCACTCATCAACTGCTGCTCATTACTCTTATCATCAACCTGTCAAATCTAAAACCATTCTTTCCACAAACAACTGTTGTTCATGACATTCATCAAGAGGTATGCTTAACAAAGGGCTTACTTATGCCAAGACATTAAGAGTGTTCCTAGATATCAGCAAAGACTGAATAATACATCAGCTACAATAAGAAATATATCAGTGTTTTAAGGCTGCGCTAGCACCTTTCTCATGCATAACAGGCCTGCTAAATATAAACAATGATTATTACTCGAACCTTAGCAAGTCTCACAGTGTTGTTGTAGCTGAAGATGCCTAGAAGTCACTGCGACTTGGCTGTAGAAGTAAGGTCGATTAATGTCTTACTCTAGTGGGTAACCAAGCTGCCAACACGTCCTTCATTTTCCTCTGAGTATCACACTTTGAGCAGCAATGGAAAGACGAGGGTATTGATCAACATTATAGATTTCTCTCAAATTTGTGCAGCAGAAAGATGTGATTTCTCAAATTTGCCAAACTCAGATTTATGCCCAGTATGATGAAGGGAGTTGTCCCACGTTTTTCCTTATGACTATGGCTGTCGATGCGCCCTCTTTTGCTAACCCAACAGTTGTAAATGACTGCTACTCCAAGGCAAAGAGAAGATAATTCCAGAATGGAATATGACTGTATTTACCCACAACTGCACTCTTTGTATCTTGATGGTCCAATGATGCTGAGAAGATAAGACCCACACAACTTGATGATGAAGGTGTATTCCACAAGAAATGTCTTTATACAAGCTAACGACTTTACAACCTCAGTGTTCCTTCCCCTTTTGCTTCAGGCTACGACTGTAGATGGCTGGTGCACCCTCTTCTTCTGCTTGTAAGAAATGCTTCATATCTTCACTACGTTGCAGCTGTGGATGAGAAGCAATTCGATTTATAAAGATATTCAATCCTCTACGTCTCAACTCTATAAACTCTGCACTGAAGCTTAACTTCTCTTAGTAATAATGCGATAGGACACATAAGCTTGGACTCAATTGTCCATCTTAACAGGATCAGTAACCAAAACCTACAGAACTCCGTTGTCGTCCCCTGGCATGCAATTTCAGACTGTTCAACCCTTAAAACAAAAATCTGGAAATGTGCCCAAACCAGGCCCAACTCTTCTAATCCGGAACAGAACTTGAACATGTGATCATTGAGCATCCAAACGCCAGTAGTAAAGCACCATAA
Source organism: Larix kaempferi (assembly GCA_027924585.1). Taxonomy (NCBI): domain Eukaryota; kingdom Viridiplantae; phylum Streptophyta; class Pinopsida; order Pinales; family Pinaceae; genus Larix; species Larix kaempferi. Next base: position 5,559,539 of record BSBM01000619.1, read on the forward strand.
GATGAAACTGGTAGCATTACACACCCGATTGCAGCTTTATTTGACAAATGACAGCCCTAAATCAGTCCACATGGGCAGCGGCCACAGTCAAATAAAAAATTTCCACGCTGAAGGAAAATTTCCACGCTGCTGCCACACAACAAAAATTCCTCTGCTGCTACCGAGCCTCAATGCACAGAACTATCACTGAAATATACTCAGAGCTGCTTCAATTAGCATCTCAGTCATTAGGGCTGCTTCAATTAGCATCTCAGTCATTAGGGCACGAATTTGCTCGTGTATAATTGTTTCTGCTCCCAAAAAAAATAATTTCAGGCTGAAGAAATTTCCACGCTCAAAAAAAATAATCCACGTTGTTGTTCCAAAAATTTCCACGCTGCTTCCTTCCTCAGAGCTCCACCAATTTCCTTCAATGCTGGTATCTGCTCCCAAAAAAAATTACTGTCAAAATTCTGCCTCTCTGTACCTGCGAAATTCTGCCTCAGTAACCCCCGAAATTTCCTCAGAGCTCAGCGAATTTCTCCTTGCTAAAATGAATGCTTTGAAGCAATATTTATACTAATTTTTCTTCCTTAAATTGAGGGCCGACCTGTTATTAAAAATTCAATTTAAATATGAGCCGACATCCTATTTTTATTGGGCCGACATTGCAATTTTAATGAGGCCGACTTCTCATTTTTTTAATTGAGCCGACATTGTATATAACTTTATTGAGCCGACAAAAAATTTAATTTTAAATTGGAGAGGAATAGCGTCAACCCTTTGTTCTCTAGATCAGATTGTTCTATTGCTGCTACAGGAAGACTGGGATGAGTAAGTGGTATTCTCAGCAATCAACATCCACCTTATTCAAATTTTGTGGAGCTGCTATAGAATTCAAAACATCTTCATTTTGGCATATATCAGACAAGTCCAGATCTGTCCATCTATAGATTCAGGCATGAAAAACTCAGTATTTTCAATTATATCAGACTTAGAAGTGTTCAACTTACTGCTGTTATAATTAGTTAAATCTCAGTATTCTTTGAGACACCAAATTGAGCTACAACTACAAGCACAAATAATGTACATGAAGCCACTAGATCATGGACATTCTCTAATCTGGCACGGCATCCATCAGCTTTCCAGCAATTCATGACAAACTGCTTCACTAACAAATGGACTTTATGTATACACTCAGAACAGCACCGGTATACACACTTCACCTGAGAATTAGGCAAATCACTATCTTCTATTTTATTTGTTGTATTTATATTACCACCATTTGTGTCTGTTGAGGCACTTCCTTCCCTGTATTGTATATACCCTTAAAGGCAAGTAAACCCACAGCAACCAAACCTCTCACTATAGAAGAGCTTGATATAGCCTTATGCTGCAAGGCTTCAAGACCATCTCTAGGGTCTTCTGCATCATTAGCTGGGTTTAGCTGGGTCTTCAATATCTTCAGCAAAATGGTGGCATTAATGACATCAAGTCCATGTTGGCATCAATGACAATTCCATCAACACCCGAACTAGGGTTTGATGAAGCCCACCCTTCTTCCCAATCAAAAGGTTCGATCCAAGACTCTAAACTCTTATTTTTCTGAGGAGCTTCCAGCCGTGGTCACAGACTTAAAAAATTCCAACTTTTGCTGAAGCCCTAATTTTCCATCTTTCCGATCAAAATCCTGAACTGGGGTTTGATCAAGCTTGGTCTTCTACCCAACCAAAAAATTCGATCTTGGTCTCTAAATTTCGATTTTCCTGAGTAGCATTTAGCCGTGGACTCCGATTCCAAAAATTCTAACTTTCTCCAAAACCCTAAATTCCGGAAGCCATGAATGAAGGTGCTCCAAAAATAATTCTGTTTTGACAGAAATATGTACCTGATTGTTTCTGCTGTAACCCCAAACTTTTCGATCCACAGGGTATGAAATTTTTTGCTGTGGTAGCCTGACCTGTCATCTTTCCATCCCGACAGGTCTGACCTCAATTGGATTTTCTGAGAGAGATTTATGCCAAGTGTCGCAACGTGACCTGTTTATGGGATAAAACAGGAGAGCGAACTTGTACGGCGTTCCACGTGTCACTGGTTCCACTTCGGCCTCTGAAAAAGTTTCCTGAGATAGTACAGTCTGTGTACTACCTGTCACTTTTTACGAAATTTCATTTGGATCTTCCTAGCCCAAGTTATGACCTTTTTGCCTAGGTCACCTGATTTTGACTGAGATCTGGAAGAGGCAGAAACCCTAACTTGTACTAATCATAACTCACAAAGTACAACGAATCTGAGGGTGTCCTTTGGACACAAGGTACCTGGGGATGTTATCTACTAGCTGTAAAGGTTTCAGATCCTGAAACTTCGCCAAAATGGATTTATAGCGAAAGTTCCACGATGACTGGTTTTTGCTATACAAAACCCAAACCTTGAAATTGTTGCAAGTGAAGCAAGTGTCGTAAGTGCCATACATTGCCTTCCTTAAGGTTAGCTCTGATACCATGCTAAGATTTAATATGCTAAGACAGAAAATAGCAGCATTACATTCCATTTCACAATAATAGCATATACAGGATCACTGAAGAAACAACAAGCACAACATAAACACAAGAGACACAGATTTATCCTGGGAAACCCTCATGGGGTAGAAAACCCAGCAAAGCTTCCTCAATATAGATGACCAGCAATATACAAATATGCAAACCAAAGACATGATCTCCTCCTCCACCATAGCATATCTCTCCTCCACAAGTGCGCTACATTCTGAGTGAGGGAAGTGTATGTATAATGAGGAACACACCTCTTCTATTTATACACATCTCCGACTTGTACTTTATATTAACTAGGTCGGCCCCAACTTTACCACTGGGTTAAACACCCCACTACAACTGACTGGGCCGACCCCACTAGGGTGGTCTAACAACCCTTTGACCCACATAACACATACAGGGCTGACCCCCACTAGGGAAGTCTAATAACCCAAGTTACCACATTCCGACGGAGGAATAAACATCTCTGGATATACAATAAGATCTTCACGAAGGAATGAAACATCTCCGGAATAATAAAGTACAAATATAATATTCTTAGAAGTTACAATATCTCAACATTTTGGTGTTCTGGTTATATTGCTTTTATATTCATTCTTGTAGCATGTCTTAGCATTTAGTGTCATGATCTGGCGATCATATAGATATGTGGACCTGGTTGTACTTTTATATATATCATATTGTCCCTACTCAGACTTAGAAGTTCTTGACCTATACTCATCGGTTTTACCCTCCTTAGGGAGATTAGAGGTGATCATTCCCACCATACTTTGGCTTGCTAGTGTTGGTCTCATTTTTCACTGTCTTCATCCATCCACTACCTACCCAGTTTGTTATTTACCTTGACTTACTACTTGACTAGTGGCATGGATGACCTTTCCCCGCTATAGCCTCTGTATTGGATGAGCTTCCTTGTTTATTGTGTCTCGGCTCTGAGTTGGTGACAAAACTTACCTTTGCTGAGTTGGATTGTAGGCGTAAATCATTCCGGTCGGTTGTCCCGATGTTTGGCACTGGCATGAAGTCCCCCTAGTCACTAAAGATGTTGTTGGCTAAACCTGAAACAAATAGTGCTGCCATGAATACAAATTATGAAAAAGGAAATGTTATATCTATTGTGAAAAGCCAAATGAAACTGGCAAAGAAATATCAAATGTTATATCTATTGTAAAATGTAAATACCCAGGTAAACAAGATGTCTAAAAACACACCTAGAAGTGCTCAGGTAAACAAGTGCCTTAAAAACACACCTACAGCAAGAAGCCTAATGAAATGTAAATCTATGCAATGTGTTTGTAAACGCACATAGATCAAAGGCTATTGCTGGCCTCATTTGTATTATGGATTGTGAGCATCTGCCAAGGTGAATAAACACTCTTTGAACAACTTACCCATTTGTGAGATATTGCCATTCCCTGTGTTATTGCTTGTCCGGTGTATGCTATGGTGTGTATTCCCTTTTCCATATCCAAAGTGCACAGTGTTAAGTCAAGTAAGTCATCCCTTGGCCTAGCCATTTTACTTTTAGCCTTCACCCTTCACTAGCAAAATGATCACAACTATGAAGTGAGTATGGTCCTGAAAGTCTAGTCTGAGTTATAAATAATAATTAATAACCTTATATATTTGGATTTAGATCGTCGGTAATGATTACTTTTGTTATAATTGCTATTTGAATGGATTGTAAAGCATGCTTTAACCTTTGACACCTTGCAGCATTATGATTGTAGCTTGAGTTATATTTTGGGTCATTGTTGACTTGGTCAAACACAGTTTGACCAAAAATCAACCATAGGGCATGATGTGGTAGACCTCAGATGATACAGAGATATGATATATGGTTTGGTATAGGTCACCATGATGGTTCTATGCAGTGGTTTCAGGCTTATGATGATGATTTGTGCTTTTCAGCACTTTTACAGATTATTATTATTTGGTCTGCTGGATATGATGAGTATTTATTTTTGACCATGCAGAGGTCTATATGGTGTATGAGTACACATCTTAGATGGATTTGGACTTTCTGAGTCCAATGGGACAGTTTGTTTTCAGTTCCGGGCAGTTACAGTGATTTTTAGCCTCAGTTGGCTATCCTGGTGCAGTTTTGGCCTATCAGAGCAGAGCAGAGAGTTGATGAGTTCACCTAGGGCGCTGTGCATGGAGGGGGTGGTCCAGCCACTTGATATTACCATATTACCCCCCTCCCAAAGAGCCTGGTGGCCTCATCTTGACAGTGCAGGCACTCCAGGAGGCAGTTTGGGCATGTTCACATTTCTCGAGGCAGTCCATAAATGGTGAAAATGGCTACTGAAGGATTCGATTTGGGCTACTGAGGCAAAGTTATGGCATGGGATGACTTGTGATGATGAGTGGGATGTTTTCCACACCTTCTCCAGCAGTTTCATCTTTCAGTGGGACCCACACCCATCACTTATGGCACTTTATATTGATTTCTTGAGCCTCCTAAGGCTCACGACTTTCCCAGAGAGGCACGATTTGGTGTCTAGCTTATTTATTTTTGGATATTGTGCCATGGGGATTGACCAAGGGTGTTAGAAATTACCCCTTGGACCCACCATGAGCTAGATCTTATGTTTTATCATTCACTTTTGGTAGGACCCCCTCTCCTAGGGCGATTTGGTCCATTGATATATTATTTTATTAGTGATCCATGTATTGTATTGTTGAGCTCATCTTAACCATTGATTAGATCATTTGATCTGTTGATCTTAGCCACTCATTCAAAAAGTGGTTAGGATTGTGGCTTCTCTCCATCCTATTTAAAGGAGAGAGCTTCTCATTGTAAAGGGGACTTTTGGCTCTGGATTATTGGAATAGAAAAATACTATTGCATCTATCTATTGTGTTGTGGTGAATGCTTTTGGAGTTTGTTCGTTGGTTCTTCCTTTGCACTGGGTTATTGGAGATTTATCTTGCTATCGATTTTGTTCCATGATTTTGTCATCTACAGGTGGAGGCCGAATTGGTTCAAGGAGGACGCATTGGTAGGGGAAGACTCTCGCTGCTTCTTCTTTGGGTTTCTTCGTCGGTAACAAGGAGTATTACTGTCTCAGGACCTTCTATTTCATGTTATCATTCGCTTATACTTGTATTTCCTCCATGCTTGATCATTCTGATTGAATCGACTTTCCTTGGTTTGACAGGTAGAGGAGGGCGCACGTGTGGAACTAGGGCATCAATTCAAGCAAGGCAAATCAACAATCTCCCATTTGATCTCTGCGGGAATCTTCCTCAACAACAAGGCAACCTCATCCATCACTCAGGTATGATCTCAAGGTAAATTTCTCATTCCATGATCTATCCGTTTGTCTAAGTAACTGAAAACCCTCATAAGTTAAAACCCTCATTTTACAATTTTTCAGATCTACTAAGATCTACGTGGCTTTTGGGTAAAATATTTAAAACCCACCTCTATAGCATCCACGGCGGTTGGGATCTATAGTTTGGTGTGAATTGGCCTTCATCCGACCCATTTCCCAAGGCAAATTAGCCTCTCCAAGTGAGGTCGCACTTCTTGGATGGGTGAGTTTTGCTAGATCTAGCACCTGGGTAGGTGAGATCCCACTTGATCCTTAATCTCCACAATTGATTACCTACCCCTAGTGCTTCACCTTGTTGATTTCTGCCTTGTGGGCCCCATTCCTCATTTTGAGGGTTGAGCCCCACTTGGGTCACTTGGTGATGCATTTCAATCTCAGATCTATTGAGATCTAGCCATTGGATAATCCTAATTTTCAAGACCCACCTAGCTTTACACCTCAACATCCCTGATCTATAGTTTGGCGGACATCCGACTCCATTTGGCCCACTTTCCAAGGCACTAATCCTTCTCCAAGCCCTCACGACTTTTATGGTTTGTTGAGTTTGCTTGTGGTTTGGTCTTTGTCTTACTGCTTGAACACCTAGACATTGTCACATCCACTCATCAAGACTATCTTTGGTATTGGTTAGCCCCAATTTGGTCCCTAGCTACCCTGCATTGGACACGGTTCCCAAGGCAGTGGATTTTCTCATCTTTGACTGGTACCCTGATCCTAGATCTTGTTTTAAATCTCACAAGTCACTCACACAACCAAGTTGGACCAAATCTACATTGCCTAAACCCCTTGATCCAACCGATTACCCATCTTGTGACTTCATCCATAGATCTAGGGTTTACCATACACCTTACGTACTTCATCCATACTTGATTTGATCTGGTGTCTTGGTCTGATCTCTCCTATCCGAAGTAGATCTGGGTCTCCCCCTTTGTTGTCTTGGGCTAGATAACATAAAGTGAAGATTGCCTCGATTGGCGTGACAACCATCCATTGGGAGTCGAGGCTATCTTGGTTGCACCTCTTTGGTTGCCCATCCCCTCTGCCATCCATCTTGGATCCATCTCTAGGGGCAACTATAAGTTTGGTGATAACAGGTCCCTGAGTGTGAGGAATTGGGTAACAGAGGTAAATCCTTGTGAGACAGAGAGACAGTCGAGCATGTGCCTTTTTTGAAAACCATTTTGCGGAGGGCTATTTTCTTTGTCTATTTTGATGAAATTGGTGTCAGTTTGAAGGGATTTTTTTTTCCCAAATTGAGGGGCTATTGGTGACACCAAAGGAAAAAGAATTTCTGTATTGCATTTCTTTCTGAAAGCGTGGTCTATTTGATGGGTAAGATACTTACTGGAAATATGTTGAGAAATAAGGAAGCCGAAGCTCCTAGAAAGAGATTTGGGTTAGTTGAAAAAAAAACATGTTTATTGATATAGTAAGTACAAAATATATGGTTATTTTTGTGTGTTTTATTTGTCCTGGGAGAAGTCTTTAATTTACATCACTGTAAATGATGTATGAAAATAAATTCTTGCTTTGTTTTTGCAGAATGAAGCCTTGGGCTTAGTTCCCAATAGATTAGTGATATAAAAGAACGAGCATAAACCGTTTATTATTATTCAAAAGATATGACCAGACCCACAAACATGCTATCAAAGATAGAATCTATGATTATAAACGGAAACCCATAATTATGCTATCAAAGATAGAATCTATGATGATAAACGGAAACCCATAATTATGCTATCAAAGAACACATTATAATAATGGTTCATGATTCTTTACAGGCTTCCAGTAAGAAGAGAAAATTCGGAATTAAAGAATGAGAAAAACTAAAAATGAAAAAAGAAGCCTCAATGGGTTCTTAACCATGTTGGTGAAAGTGGGTGTTGTTATCACTACCACTAGGGTTCAAGTCTCTCTAATGTCACGCGTGTGCTTTTGCTTGTGTGCACTTGTGCTCTCACAAACTGGTGGGCGACGTGCGAATTCGGGGCGACTTTGGTGGAATATATACCCCTCACTTATGGCTTCTTAGCCGAAGGTTAACTTCCTTAGTTTGAGAAACTTTTTTGTCCCCATGTTCAATCGAAAATTGAGTTGTTGCTGCTGGTTTGTGTTAAACAGAATCTGTTGCCACCTGAACACACACTTGGGATAACATGGCAGGAATCTTCAAGCCGCTTGGTGCGTCCTTGGGGGCAAGTCTCGAGTCAAGTACTGTCACTTGATCTTGACTCCTCCGTTTAGGCTAACTCCTATGAAGCCAAGGGTCCCTAACAAAAAAAACTAAGGCTGAGTAAGCTAAGTACACAAGGTAAATGTGTTTTTAGGAGTTAAAAGAATTCACTGAAACGAGATTTGCAAACATGATTTAATTCGACAACATATAAAATTAAAGCATTCACAACATGTAGATTTGATTTAAGCAAAAAAGAATAAATATTGTAGACCAGTGCCGTGGAGCCGTGATTAAAGTTTAGGTGTCTATGTATATTACCATGCTAGTCAACATTATCGAGTCATATGAACATGTACTAGGTCCCCCTAGGTTTATTTTTGTTTTTCGCAAATAATTTTTTGTTTCATAAATTGGGTCAATTTTTTTATATTTTTAATGTTAAAAATAAAAAAGGCATAAAAAAGTGGATAGGAGATGTTTCTTTCCATGGGGGTGCTCGTATTCTAACTCTGAGTACTCACTATACCCCTAAATCCACTTTGGAATTAATTTGAGTGGTTATTTATTAATTAAATTATTTTTTCTCTCAAAAAGGCCAAAAAGACAAAAAAATCAAATTCCTAAATCAAAGGGAGCATGTCTGTGATATGTCCGGAGTGGTGGCATAGTTAACTGGCAATCATATCTACTCAACTGGAGCTCCAAATCCTTGATTGCAATCAAATCCAGTGGAGGGCGAGTTGTCTCTAGTTAGAGGGTTTTGCATCACACCAAAGGAGGGCGCACTCTGTGAGTTGGATGGATATCATTGGATGGTGGAATCTCCAAGATGAGAGTGCATCTCTTCTTGAAGAGGTGGCACCACTCACTCAAGTGGAACTCCAACTAAATCCCTTCATTTTCTCTACAACTCGCCCTCTTGTGCCAGTTAGGAATGCGCCCCCCTCTTGCTCCCTTTGGCTATAAAAGCAGGCTTTTGCTCTCGCCTTTGTCCATAGTGGGAAAATTTCACGAAGAAAAGGGAACAACTAGGTAGTGACCGTAGGGCCCCGTCAGGCTACACCCTCGTTTGGTGTCAGTGTTGGACACCTCCCTTGCGATTCTGATCTAACCCTTCTTTTTGTGTGGAACCACTCTCGGCAAATCCAGACATATTCCTTGTACTTTAGGGTATATCGGGAATCCCTTCCCCCCTTAAGTAACTCATCTTTAATAAGTTAAAACTTACAAGAAGTAACCCACTCCTTAATCCACGCATCAACAATAATTAAAACTGACCAACGAGACAACTGCATTACTTCCTCGTCACAACAGCAACAACTCAACTCCACGACACTTGTCTACAATCTTTATTTTTCGCTTAAATCAAATCTGCATGTCATGAATGTTTTAATTTCATATGCTGTAGAATTAAATCATCTACTTGCAATTCCTGTTTCAGTAAATTCTTTTAACTCCTAAATCATATTTACTTTTTTGTACTTAGCTTAATCAACCATAGTATTTTGTTAGGGACCACCCCCCCTTGGCTTCGTTAGGAGTTGGCCTAACAGAGGAGTCAAGATCAAGTGACAGTACTTGATTCGAGACTTGCCCCTTGTTAGTTTTTCATACATTCATAGCATAATAATTCAAATGCATAAATAGGATCTCTAGAAGAAAGACAAAGCACAAAACAATAACACAAGAGTTTAACCTGGGAAACCCAAACGGGAGAAAACCCAACAACCTTCGTATAAAGATAATAATTCCGAGAACATAGTACAATAATGAAAGAGAAAAGATGGAAATACTTTCCAAAGATAGAAACCCCAAAATAGTCTTCTCCTTTTGCAGTGCGAAATTCTCTCTCAGGGTGATGCGAACTTGTGTGAAGTGAGTGAGTGAATAATGAGGTGACTTTACCTCTTATTTATACAAGTGCCAAATTGGCCATTTACCCTAACTGGGCCGACTTCACTCGGGGAGCAATAAATAATTAAAATTAAAATTTTCTTTTGCTTGCTTTTCATCTCAAGGTTTACAGTGATTCTTTCAAGGGTTTACATAATTAATTACATCAAGTTCATCTCCCTTAGGAGGTACAATCAAGTACAATAAAATACAATAAATAATATCTTTTGAAGTTGCACAAAATCCAACACCCCTAAGGACGCACCAAGTGTCATGAAGATTTCTACCACGTTATCCCAGGTGCGTATTTAGGCGGCAACGATAGGATTTGCTAAGGATGGGCTAGGAGGTGGGGTTATGGCGAAGAGCATGTCAGAGTTGTCTATGATGGGATTTGAAGCCATTGTCATCCCACTGATTGATAGTTTTGTATTTGTAGATCACAGAGTGGGATTGAGTATTGCTAACATGGGGATAACAACTAAGGGCCACATCTCTGTTATGAATATATATTAAAGTATAATTAATATTAGTTTAGAATAGAATATTATTATTTTGATTGTGGAAAAGGTGCATCAGGTAAGATATAGCTTTACGTGAAAGGCCACCAACAGGCCTATATATATCATGCCTTTCTTATTGTAATGATCATCTTACATTCTATATATATATATATTATTTCAGACATACATTGTCAAGTACATTAGAACAGGATTTGTTCTTTACATTGGTATCACAGCCAATATGGCCACCAATTCGAGAGTTAAATTCCACATAACCCAACCATACATGATGAAATCCATCGGTGAAGATTTTAAAAATACAATGGATAAAATAATGGAAGAAGCGAACAAAGCACTTGAGAAGCTCCGCAAACCTACATTAGAGAATGGTGAAAAAGGCAAATGATCATATCAATGACAATGAAAAAGATTACAATAATGATGTGAGTGATCAAATTGGCTATATGGAAAGCGAGGAAGATTATGAAACCGATATGGATAAAAATGAATCACATTCCATAGATGATATACCAAAGTACGCCAATGAATTACAATTGAGCCTTGTTCGGGTACACAGGGTACTACCAAAGGACCGAACACCAAGAGCAACCACTTCACACAAACAGATCACAGATCAACACACCGATGTTTTGACGTGGTTTAAACCCTCTTGAGGGAAACACTCCACGGCCCCGGCCAAATAGCTTCTACGGGACAATTTATTATGCAAAGAAAGAAAGTTACAAATGAGCTTCTCATAATCGATCAACTAAACAATGACCCTCCATGCTCTTTAAATAGAGATCATGGACCAATCGGGTGTTAAGCCACGGATCAAGGTTAGGTTTGATCTAAGAGAAGTTGAGCCGTCGGATCACTCTATGTCGGAAACATATCGTGACCGTCGGATTAAGTATTTACAAATGCATACTAATGCATACTAAAGAAACACACTATCCCTAACGGATATATTACACAAGTTGATCTTAACTAACTCCTAAGTGTCTAAATATCCTAACATCCCCCCTTAAGAACAACTTGGGATAGGATTGAAGGATTTACAAAAGTGACACTATTAGGAGAAGGAAGGAGGCATTAGAGCCTATCTCCCCTTAATGACAAGTTCCTGAACTCCTAACATAGATCGAAGTTTAGAAAACTTCGCTTCTGTAAGAGACTTGGTGAATATGTCTGCAACTTGATCATCTGTAGGGCAAAAGAGCACTTCGAGAACACGATCATGAACAAGATTTCTGATGAAGTGCATATGTAGCTCAATGTGTTTGCTGCGTTGATGTAGAACTGGATCTTTGGCAAGCTTGATGGCACTTTGATTGTCGCACCAAAGTGGAGTAGGCTGCTGCTGCTCGAATCCAAACTCTGAAAGGATCTGTCGAAGCCATAAAGCTTCCTGACTGGCATTAACTGCTGCTCGATATTCTGCCTCTGCTGAAGAAAGAGCAAGAGCTTGTTGTTTCTTACAAGCCCAAGTAATAGGTCCAGATCCCAGACTGAAAACATAACCTGCAGTAGACTTTCGATCATCAGGATCGCCGGCCCAATCTGAATCAGTGAAACCAACCAACAAAGGTTTCCCCCCTGTACTGTAATGAATCCCAAACTGAACTGTACCTCGAATATATCGAAGTATTCTTTTAGCTGCTTTCCAGTGACTTTCATGAGGTGTCTGCATATAACGGGCAACTCGACCAACAGCAAAGGAAAGGTCAGGACGGGAATGAGTCAAGTATAAAAGACTACCAACAAGCTGACGATATAAGGTGGCATCTACTTCAGGTGAAGTACAAGTGGCAGAAAGTTTGACTCCAGACTGGAAGGGAGAAGGGGCTGGTGTACAATCTTCCATGTGAAAGCGACGAAGAAGGTCACAAGCATACTTAGACTGAGAAAGAAAGATTCTTTCTTTGGTTTGCAGAACTTGGAGACCAAGAAAATAATGCAAATGTCCTAAGTCTGACATTTCAAAAGTTTGTTTAAGACTGGATTTCACATGGGTTATAAGCTTAGGGTCACTACCAGTAAGAATAAGGTCATCAACATATAGAACAAGTATGATGAGATGGTTTCCTACTTTCTTGGTATAGACATTGGGGTCAGAATGGCATCTAGAAAAACCAGTGTCAAGAAGAAAGTTATCCATTTTGGCATACCAAGCTCTAGGAGCTTGCTTAAGGCCATATAAGGATTTCTTAAGGCGGCAGACAAGGCTAGAGTTATTCTGAACATAGCCAGGAGGTTGTTCCATGTAAATTTCCTCCTGTAAATCACCATGTAAGAAGGCAGACTTGACATCCATTTGATGGACTTCCCAGTTGTGTAAGGCTGCAAGGGAAAGAACAAGGCGAATGGAGTTCATTTTGGCGACGGGAGCAAAGGTTTCATTGTAGTCAATCCCTTCAACTTGGGAAAAACCTTTGGCAACTAACCTTGCCTTAAGTCTTTCAACACTTCCATCTGATGCATACTTAGTTCTGTAGACCCATTTACATCTGACAAGTTTTCTTCCTTTTGGAAGAGGTACAAGATCCCAAGTATCGTTCGTCCTTAAGGAACAATATTCTTCATCCATGGCTGCATCCCAATCTGGATTCCCTGAAGCTTCTGCAAAAGTTTCTGGATCATGATTCTCGGAAACTTGAGCCAAAAGAGAAGAGGCTCGCTGAAACTGAGAACGTGTTCGACGTTGATCTCTAGGATCACCGGCAAGATCACCAGCTGCTTCACATGTTGAACGGACCCATCGAGGAAGCACTTGTGCTGGTGCAACTGGAGGAACATGAGCAGGCGGAGGTGGATTTTCAGCCTCACTGTCATCATCAGAAACTGGAGTTGGAAACCTGTCAAGGAAGTTGGAAGAAGAAGAAGAAGGCACAAACGCCGAATCAGGCTCGCAGGCCAAAGATGGCACACTCGCCGAGTTAGGCTCGCAGGCCAAAGATGGCACACTCGCCGAGTTAGGCTCGCAGGCCAAGATATTTTCATCAAATTTAACATCTCTTCTAATGATAATAGCATGAGAATGTGGTTGAAGAAGTCTATAACCTTTTACATCTTCAGAATATCCAACAAATATGCACTTTTCACTTTTAGGCTGCAATGCTTTCCGTTTTTCATCCGGAATGTGAGCCCATGCTTCACTACCAAACACACGAAAGTGACTTACATCAGGTTTAACTTTACTCCATGCTTCTTCTGGTGTTATACCTTGTAATGCTTTTGTGGGGGTGCGATTAACTATGTAATTTGCACAATTTATGGCTTCAGCCCAAAATTGAAGACTTAGTCCCTTAGATTGGATCATACAATTAGCCATTTCTTTTAAAGTGCGGTTCTTCCGCTCAGCTACACCATTTTGTTGTGGTGTATATGGAACAGTGTGTTGTTGTTGGATGCCTTGTTCAGTGCAGAAAGTAGTGAACTGTTTGTTAACATATTCTCCTCCATTGTCAGATCTTAACTTGATAATTTGATGACCAGATTGTTTTTCAACAAGGGCCTTGTAGGCCAAGAACATGTTAAATACTTCGCTCTTAAGTTTTAGGAAATAAACCCAAGTGCGTCTGGTGTAATCATCAATGAAAGTTAAGAAATATTTGAAACCAGAAAAGGAAGCAGATGGAAGAGGACCACACAAGTCACTATGCACAAGCTCCAAGGGAACCGAGGCGTGCCAAGAGGCACGTTTGTCAAAACTGTCCCGATGATGTTTTCCGAGTACACAACCGGAACAAACACCATCTCTGCAAGATACCATCGAAAGACCTGTCACCATATTTTCTTTACATAGTTGTTGCAATGAGCGATAATTTAAGTGACCAAATCGCTCATGCCAAAGTTTGCTCAAGTTATCACTATGAGCAACAAAAACTGAAGGGAAAGGTGATGACCCAAAGTTGTTAAACTTGTACAACCTGGTAATATCATCAACAATTCCGGTAGCTAGAACCTGTTGAGGATCTTTAAAATCCTTGATTACAACTTGGTGAGGTGTAAAGGTCACAGTTTTACCTTCACCAGAATGAGTGATCTGATAAACTGATAACAAATTGCAGGAAATTCTTGGAACACATAGTACATCACTAAAATGACCATTATCTACTGGAACTGTTCCAGCTCCTACAACACTTAGAGATCTATCATCACCAACAAATATTTGTTTGGTGTTACATTCATGCATAGTAGAAAAGATGGCTTGATCCTTAGCCATATGATAAGATGCTCCAGAATCAATGAGCCATTCATTTGAAGTAGAAGAAGAAGATGCATTATAAGAATAACCAGAAGCACAAAGTGCATGTCCATGAGAGGCAGATTCTGAAGGCGAATCTAGGCTGATGTGGTGCTTCTTCATTGCTGCTTCCAAGGCTGCCATCTTCTTGAAACACTTAGATTCATCATGATTATCTTTCCCGCAATAGTTGCAATGACGCTCAGTCTTCTTGCCTTTTGGCTTGGATCCTTTGTCATTTTTTAAAGAAGGAGCTGACTGAGAGGGTTTTGGACCCTTGTTTGACTTATTATTGTGAAAATTTTGTTTCTTGGGAGGCTTGGACTTTTCTTTCTGTTGGGACAATAAGGCTTTCCCAGATGTATCTGCATTGTTGATTATTCCAAGATGAATGAGTTTATCTTGTTCTCTAATCAAGGAATCACAAAAGGATTCAAGACTAGGCTCTTGATAGCTAGCTGCATTCAATGACGCTTTCATGGAGTAAAATGTAGATACAAAAACAGAATATGCAGGTCCAAGTTTGGAAAGAATATGATAAATGCATTGTTTGTCTTCCCTCTCAATCTTACATTCTGCACATAAGAGCTTGAGAGTTTTGTACTTAGATAAATAATCTTGAATGCATGAAAAGTCACTTGGATTTAAAGAAATCAACTCATTTTCGAGTTGGTGACCCCGAATTTCATTGTGTTTACCAAACACAGTTTCCAACTTGTCCCAAGCAGCATTAGGTTCATCAATTCCAGATATGTGGAATCGCAAATCAGTAGAGATTGACATCCCAATCAATCCACGAGCTTCATCACATCTATTTGCCCATTTTATTTTCTTATCATCATCAGTGGGTTCTTTTTCTTTCCCTGTTGTAATTCTGAAAAGTCCCCTACTTCGTAGAACATCCTCCATACGAGATTTCCATGAGAAATAGTTGGAACTGTTAAGTAGAATATCACAAAGGGCGGCCATATTTGTAAATTAATGGCTGTAAAAGCAGAAACCAATAGTCTGGATGTGAAGAGCTCGAAAAAATAGGCAGTTTAAAAAAAAACGGCACTGAAAACGGACTCTGTATGATGAAGTTATGCTTGAACAAAGAAACTGTTGAAGAGGTCCCCAATAGTGACGTGGCAGCTAGAGAATGTCCAGCAAAAAAAAGAACCCCCCTCTTCCCAAGATGAACCTTTTGACAATCACTTTACAAAAAAGTTGCTTTTAAGTGAATCACTTTTGTAAAATAAGTGATTTCACTTTTACAATGATATTACTTTTAAATAGTGCAACAATAAATAAAAAGCTTAAGTGACTCACTTGTATCTTTTTTTTTTTATTTAAGTGAGATGCACTTTTACAATAAAGTAACTTGAAAATAGAAATTGCATGCACTTTTCTTTTTAAAAGTAACTTCCTAAGACTTGAACTCAAGATCTATTAAGGAATAAAGCAACTTTGGACCAAGTGAGCTAGTTTAAAAGGTATGTAAAATATGGAAATGAGGAAGGGGGCTTTTTTTTTTTTTTTTTTTTTTTTACTCTTCTTGCTCGGTTTGCGTGCTTGCCATTTTTCCTGCAAAACAAACCACAAAACGAAACAAAAAAAACTTTTCCACACTTGTGGAGTTAGATCTTGTTAGCTTGCCCGGAAAGTCTACGTTTTCTCTCTGTTTCTGATTTGCCGAGATCGCGCAAAGTGCACGGCAAAGAGCATACGCAGCCGAAAAAACCCTTTCCCTTTCTGTTTCTGATTTGCCGAGATCGCTCAAGGTG
Organism: Larix kaempferi; assembly: GCA_027924585.1. Taxonomy (NCBI): domain Eukaryota; kingdom Viridiplantae; phylum Streptophyta; class Pinopsida; order Pinales; family Pinaceae; genus Larix; species Larix kaempferi. The sequence goes on from BSBM01000619.1 coordinate 5,575,995, forward strand.
CACGGCAAAGAGCATACGCAGACGGGAAAGCAACAATCCGAACCAAAAAAAATCTAACAGTAAAAAAAAAAAAAAAAAAAAATGAAATATGAGATTTTTTCTTTTAAAAAACGAAATAAAACAAAATGCGTCACTGTAACATTATACCTTCAGATCTGATGAAATACGCGTTTCTGGAGCAACCGGGATCCGTTTTCGATCAAACGAAAACTATTTTTCAATGAAAACGACGCTCCGGACGCAATGGAACACCTCCCACAGCCCAGAAATGCACAGAAATATCAGAACTAGAAACCCTTTCGAGTTTCGGCAACAGCATTTCAAGATCTAGATCATAACCGGAAGCGGCACTTCATAAAAGCTCTGATACCATGTTCGGGTACACAGGGTACTACCAAAGGACCGAACACCAAGAGCAACCACTTCACACAAACAGATCACAGATCAACACACCGATGTTTTGACGTGGTTTAAACCCTCTTGAGGGAAACACTCCACGGCCCCGGCCAAATAGCTTCTACGGGACAATTTATTATGCAAAGAAAGAAAGTTACAAATGAGCTTCTCATAATCGATCAACTAAACAATGACCCTCCATGCTCTTTAAATAGAGATCATGGACCAATCGGGTGTTAAGCCACGGATCAAGGTTAGGTTTGATCTAAGAGAAGTTGAGCCGTCGGATCACTCTATGTCGGAAACATATCGTGACCGTCGGATTAAGTATTTACAAATGCATACTAATGCATACTAAAGAAACACACTATCCCTAACGGATATATTACACAAGTTGATCTTAACTAACTCCTAAGTGTCTAAATATCCTAACAAGCCTTCACAGAGTTTTCAAAGACGAAGAAAAGACAATACCCGACGAGAAAACTTCTCGGGAGTGTAAGGATGAAAATTATAATTCAAATGGATGGGGATTTGCAAAGGTCGTTGTATCTTAGGAAGCCAAGGAAGAAGAGCTTCAAGGCGAGGATAACGAAGGCAGGAATGAAAAGTTGGAAGGGTTATATGATGGGTTATTTGACAACATGGATGAGAATTTGATAGAAAAGTATGAACCATTAATTGAGGGCGAGGAGAAGGATTCATATAAAAATTTCTGTATAGACATGATTTTCCCACCTCTTTATGTTGTTACTACGAACAATACTAGATTTTTTGATGAAGAGAAATCTATTCTTTTCGAGGGAGAAGACGATAAGGTAGAAAATTTGAGAGATTTTTGTCAGATGTTACAGGTGATGGGGATGAGGGTGCTAGCTTTCTACGACCCAAAAATGATCACGGTGGCTTTGCCAATGGAGGAGATACGAGATTTGGAAGGTATCCACGTTTTTATGGCTATGGGACAACATATTGGCACTTGTAGCAAAAATGAAATCGCTCCTCAGAAGCTGATGAATGGAAACCCTCATCTAGAAAAATAGAAATGCGTGGATGCTGTGTGGACATATATATACTTTGTGTGACCACTGTGTGGGATGTGTTTATTTCATGTGTGTATTCTCTCGAAAATATACTTGAAGCTGCAATTTTGTTAAGTTAAAGTCAAAATCGTAGGGGTGACTCCTATCATCCGTATTTTTTATCCAAATGTTTGGGGATACCCAAAATATATCTGTCTGTTGAACGGGTATCTAATGAAAAGGAAATTAGTCCGCAACCATTGTCGACATTGCCGTTTACAACATATCATGCCAATTGTTTAAGCATATCAACATATTACTTATCTATATTGCCACTTGACCTGCTCGTAAGAGATGTGATCAAGGGATACATTATCAACCATAAATCACGACAATTCAAAAGTCATAATCTAACTCATAGTAGAAAAAATTGGCATCGGCAAAAAATCGGTGAGGGTCCAGAAAACATCTCTTCTCGGCAACATCGACGAAAAAATCGGCAAACCACCACAATCATTAAAAAATGCAAAATTTGTACTTTAATAGGTTCAAAATTTGCTTATTGATTTTTTCACCTATTTGCCGATTTTTCCTGATTTTTCTCAGTCTTTACCGATTTTTTCCCGATATTTGCCGATTTTTGCCGATTTTTTGTTGATTTTTTCGATTTTGCCGATTTTCCGGGCCGACAAATCGGTAGCCAAAAAAAATCGCGATTTTTCGGGACATTGTCGATTTTTTCCACTATGATCTAACTACTCCAAAGTGATATTATAAAGGGACAAAAGTGTTGGTGGAAATAAAAGGAGATCGTGATATCTAACCTTTATCTTCATATGTTATATTTTTATTTTAAAAAAAGAAGGGGAGAGAGATATAAGAGGGTACCCAAGGTAAACCATTCGGTTGCAGTGAGTAGGCAACCTAACCCGACAGGGACATCGAGTGAGGCCCTTTTGCATAGTTCGCGCAACGAGCCCAGGGATTTGACACCAAGACCTCTTGCTTGCAATTAAACTCTCAACCACTTGAGCTAACCCATTGGGCTAAATATAAGAGGTTATATTAAAAGGGTTATTTAATTCTCTAGGAAGGAAGATAATCCCACAATTGAACAAGTAAGGACTTTCATTAGCTAACTTTACATGGTTGCACGAATTTCAACGCTTCGAGGATGAAGTGTCTTTAAGAAGTCGACAATGTTATGAATATATATTAAAGTATAATTTATATATATATATATATATATATTTTTTTTTTTTTCCATGTGGTTCACTTTAATCGACTTAGCCGACCGCTACATCCACGAAATAATTTCCGACGGACCCGCCCCGAAGGGGTTTCCGCCCTGCGGCCGCTGCGTGCCTAACCCCAAGAGGGTCTATGAGGATGGATCCCGTGACCTCGCATGCTGGGAGGCCTAACCGATCGAGCTAACTCTTGGGGCTTAAAGTATAATTTATAGTATAATTTATATTAGTTTAGAATAGAATATTATTAATTTAATTGTGAAAAGGTTCATCACATAAGATATAGCTTTACGTGAAAGGTCACCAACTGGCCTATATATATCAGGCCATTTTTATTGTAATGATCATCTTACATTCAATCTATTATATATATATATATATATATATATATATATAGTCAATTGCATTAAAACAAGATGTGTTCTTTACAATGCCAAATGGCCGATGAGAGATGATCGTATTTGGAGGAGGCTAACTCGAGGGACGAGAAACAGAGAGGGGAGGCAGAAGCTGTAGAAGGCGGGAAGCAAAATCATTTGGATCCACATCATCGAACAAAAAAGTGGTGCAGGGAGGTCCTAGGGAAGGCAAAATATTGGTTGGCTAGGACATAATCGACCACACTAGCCCCCCCACTGTGAGTGAGACACTTGAAACTGTTGGAATCTAGGAAGCAAGGGATGCCATTCAAAATTAGTAACTTGAGAAAAAATACCTTGATTTAATTCTTTGCTCTTCAATTAAGATTGTCTTCCTTGGCCCTTTTGGACATAAACGATGTTGATTCTCATAGGTTGTTTTATTCCTTTAGTACATTGACATTTTTGTTAGGTGTTTTCCTCCTTTTAGGTACTCTTTGGATGCCCCTAGTCGCCTCCTCCCCTAGATGACATTTACTCAATGTACACTTAGAGCACTTGGATCTCCTCCCCTTGGAATCTTGGCCCAAAGATGGCCTTTTAGTATTAGCATTTTATGCAGTTACAAGACAGTCTCATTGTTTATCCTGACTACAGTTGGCACCATTTGTCTTGTGGCCTCAAGATCCTGCTTGATTAGTTGTGGATTTGTTGCCACCACCTATGGGTTGAGATGGACACAATTTGAGAAGATATATCAATTTTTCCATCTCCAAGAGATTAAGTTAGAGTAATACTCAGTCTTCAAATGTGCCTCATACTATTTGTTCGGAGGGAGGTTTTGTTGCTTGTTCTAGGGTTCATGAGGTTCTTTTCCTACTTTCAGTAACTATCCCCATCAAAGATACCTCTCTTTACATTCTTAAGGTGATCACCCACAAACAAAAGGCATTGTGAGAACTCTCCATGCACAACATGACCAAGCTCATTACTTCTTTTTTTAGCCAATGTCAGTGGATGGTGGTACTAAGTGCTAGGCAAACTCTCTAGCTAGGGAGGCAAAGAATGTCATATTTGTGAGACAACACACTCCGCTCTACCTAGCTAGAAGATATTTCACATATATGAGGTGAGAGAGCCCCACATGCTCCTTATGCAGTGCTATAGACCATCACACGATTCTTATCCTTTTTCTTGTGATGTTATGAGAGTTTTGACAAAGCACTCTAGAGTTGTTTCCAGGTTCATCCAATGAGGTCCCCATAGTGCAATGCACTCTCTAGAACACATTTTTAGGCTTCACATCCGCCCCTTCATAGTGAGATATGTGGATTGTTACTCCTCGTTTTGTCATGGGTGTCCACATGTGATTTTTATCACAATTTCAGTAGGGGGTTAAAGGTTGATGGAGATATGGATGACCTAGTATTGATGCTTACCTTTGTGATGATGCCTTCAATGATTTGATGGAGTACTTACTTTCCTAGCCTTCCATGATTGCTGGTGATTTTCCACTTGTATGTCACCTATTCATGCTTCTTTGATAGAGCGCCCTGTCATCTGTGGTTTGATATAACATCTTCATGGCATGGATAGTTCTTTGTGGTGGAGCACTTGGCTTGTTCACTTGGTTTGATTATGTTTGGTGGGCTTTCCATGAGGGTTCCTGAGCATTTTTGGGCTAATTTCACTTCTTAGTGACTTGGATAGTCATATATTGTGGAGTGCTCATGCTCATTAAGTAGGGTTCATGCTTGAGGACGACTCATGCTTGATTTTCCATGGAGATCTTGTTTTATGAAGGTGATTTGATGACATATGGAAGCATTTGGGTAGAACATGTTGCTGCCTAATACACACCTCAAGTCACGAGGCAAAAATCTTCAAGCCACTAGGTGTGTCCTTGAGGGCAAGCCAGAGTCAAGTGCTATCACCTGAAACTCAACTCCTCCATCTAGGCTTACTCCTAGCGAAGCCAAGGGGGGTGGTCCCTATAAAAATAAATCTAAGGCTTTTATTCTAAAAAGAAAAGCTAAAAAAATCTAGGAGTTGATTTTTTAAGCACAAGAACCACATAACATCAAAACTCACAGCATTTGATATACATCATTATCATCAAAGCATAATCATTTCAACATAACATAATATCAAATAACAAGACCAGTGCCAAAATGAAATGCTGAAAAAGGAAATGTTGTGCAATTGTTCTTGGTAAATTTTATTATTAAAAGTGATGGTTGTTCTTGGTTTGGCCCACTAAGACTCACCTTCTTGAACTGAGCGCAAGAGCAGCTTTACCAAGTGTCCAACGGGGAGAGGACGAACCTCATTAATGAGTATCACCCTGACTCTAGGGTAGTCACTCTTTGCGACCTCTCGAATTCTCGAAGATTAGCTTATGTGGATTTTCCTATTAGACTAGACACTCTAATCCCTTTCTGATGTGACCAACTAATCGGACGAGCCGCAAAGGTCCAGAGCATACGAGGAATAGAGTCTAGGTTCATTTTATTAATTTTAAACACTTGTGGAGCATCTTAAGCACTTAGAACTGGTACTCTCCCTCTTAGAAGGAAATCAATTTTATGCAAAAATGTCAAAATGCACCTTTGGGAAGGAAGAAGTAGAATACCTCGGTCATATCATATCCAAGGAAGGAGTAAAAGTAGACCCAAGCAAAATCAAGGCAATCATAGAATGGCCAAAACCCGATAATATATTAAAATTGAGAGGTTTTTTGGGTTTAACAGGTTACTACCGAAGGTTCATAAAAAACTATGCCCATTTGACGTCGCCATTGTCAGATCTTCTAAAGAAGAATTCCTTCCAATGGAATAACAAGGAAAAGGAATGTTTCGAAGCTTTGAAGAAGATTATGACATCCACACCTGTGTTAGCAACTCTTGATTTTACGAAGCCCTTCGTGGTAGAGTGTGATGCTTCAGCTTTCAGAATAGGTGCCGTGTTGATGTAGGATGACCATCCGATTGCCTTTGAAAGTCGGAAGCTCAACAATAGGGAATGATTAAAGTCCATCTATGATAAGGAGATGCTTGCTATCATACACGCATTAGCGAAATGGCGACCATACCTATTGGGTAGTAAATTCTTGATACGTACCGATCACAACAGTCTTTAGTATCTACTTCGACAGAAAACCTTATCCAGAGAACAACATAAGTGGATAGAAAAGATTTATGCTTTTGATATGGATATATTACACAAAAAGGGAAAATATAATATAGCTGCAGATGCATTATCCAGAAAAGATAACAACATATGCACTATTCGTCGTAATTCCTGAATGGATGGATGAGATACGATCAGAATATGCCAAGGGTCTAGAAGCTTGCTCCATCATCAATAACCAAAGACAACATTCAAAGTTCGAATGGAGAAATGACATTCTTTGGCGCAAGGGAAGAATTTATCTCATACCAACCTCGAAGTTCAAAGTACAAATCTTAAGGGAATCACATGACTCACCTGTTGTAGGACATGTAGGCATCTTTAAAACTTATTGCAATGCACGACAATCTTTTTACTGGAAGGGAATGAGAAAAGACATCTAAAAGTATGTTTCTGAGTGTGATATTTTCCAAAGGGATAAAAATGAAAATGTTCTATCACCAAGGTTACTTTACCCTCTACGCATTCCAAATCAGAAGTGGGAAGAAATTTCGATGGACTTCATTGAGGGGTTGCCCATGTCTGATGGGAAGGATAAATTTTTTGTAGTGGTTGACAGACTAACCAAGTATGCTCACTTCATGGGGGTAAGGAAAACAGATTCAACAAAACAAATAGCTGAAACATTTGGCAAAAATGTTTATAAGTTACATGGGTTTTCGAAAGTCATTATCAGTGACAGGGATGTGAAATTTAAAGGGAATTTTTGGAAGGACTTCTGTAAACAAACAGGGATATCCCTTAATATGAGTTCAACATATCACCCTCAAACTGATGGACAAACTGAAATAGTGAATAAATGTTTGGGGACATACCTTCGTTGTTTTGTGACAGACAAGCAAGACAAGTGGTTCCAATGGTTGCATTTGGCTGAATGGTGGTATAACACTACTTACCATACTTCATCTAAAATGACCCCGTTCCAAGCCTTATATGGCTATGAACCACCCAAATGGAAGGAATATGTGCTATTCAACTCTAAGGTACCAGCAGTAAGGAATCAACTAGAGGAAGACCAAAAGACCATCCAAATATTAAAAGAAAATCTAACAAATGCTTGGAATTGAATGAAGCAACAAGCAGACTTACGAAGGTCAGAAAGAGAGTTTGAAGTGGGTGATTGGGTATTTGTAAGACTACAACCCTACAAACAACTGATTCTCAAGCATCAAGGCAAGAACAAATTGGCTCCAAAATTCTTTGGACCATACCAAATTAACAGAAAAATTAGTCCAGTAGCATATGGATTAAAATTACTTGACAATTTCTGAATTCACAATGTCTTTCATGTATCAAGTCTCAAGAAGGTGTTGGGACAGCATCAAGCAGCCCATTCTGAACTGCCTACATTGGATGAGGAAGGATGCGTGGTCCTAGAACTTGAAGGCATACTAGCTATTAAGGAAAGGAAGCTCTGTTCCAGGACTATAAAAGAGTATCTTATTAAATGGAAGAACTTGCCCGAGGAAGACTCGTCATGGGAAACTGAAAGCTTTTTCCAACAACATCTTTCTTTACCTTTGCTTTGAGGTCAAAGCAAATCTTAAGGAGTGGGCAATGTAATAAACATAAATATAATCACACATAAAGGATAAATAAATAACAATAAAGTAATAAATTAACAATTAATAAAAGTCAAGTCAGAAAGTAAATATTAAATAACCATTAATAAAGTAGCTAATGAATAAATAGAAGGCCGTATCTTTTCATTCAAAGGTTCGAAGGACCATATTAAAAGGGTTGATGATTGTGATGTACAGATTTGATTTCTCATCATTCATTTTTCAATTATCATATAATAATTATCAAATATTAGTGCACAATCAATGTGTGTTCTTGGACACTTAACTAAAGTAAACTACGAATCTCTTTTTCCATGCACCACTTACTCGGGCAAGCCCTTTCAACTGGTACAATCTAAGTTGCCAGGAAACGTGTGTACGGGTACTGGTACGGGGACGGGGACGAGGATGCCACTTTTTGAAACAGGGTACTTGGGTACGTTAGGGGTACTGTATATATATATATATATATATATTAGAATTTATAAAAATAAAACATGTCACATCACATCATACATGTATATTTGATATTTCTAAATTCAATGATTCATATGAACATTCACATTGAAAATTTGAAACATAAAATAATAAATTTGATAAATCATATGACATAGACTCATAGTAGATATCAAGTGGAAGACTGAATGGCATTTCCAGACATGAAAAAGAAAGTTCAAAACAGTAAACATTGAACAATGAACAAGATCGCTGATTTGGCTTCCTCAAGCCATGTCATCAGCGTCCTCAGGATCAATGTCATCAGCATCACTAAGGTCCTCTATCAGGAAGCTCTCTAGATAGGCATCGCTGGAGTAGTGAGCATGGAGCACTAGCAGTGAGAAATGGAGTGCCGCGCCGGTTTAGGTAAGGGGTAAGTGTCCACATAACATGTGTTTCAGTGTTTTAATTTTTAATTTTTAAAATTTTAAACATCAAACATTGCAAATCGACCCCCCTAGACGACAAGCTAAGGTAAATTTCCCAACGGCCGTACCTCCCGAGTACCCAAACATGCGGTACGACATACCAAAATCCATGCAAGTACCCTGTTTTCATAAGTGAAGTACCTGGTATGCGAGTTTGAATTTGGGTACGGCTGGGAACGTACCATTGAAGTACCCAAGTACCCGGTACGCGTACCCGACCCCCCGATACGGGTACCCATGCAACATAGGGTACAATACTTCTGGAAAGCGTAGTAATTCTTTCTATTGTTGCAAACAAAACAACTTATTGAACAAAACAAAACTAAGTGAAAATGTGTGTGAACAAGTGATATAATCTACTGTTAATTGTTAAAGCAAAATGAAGCAAAAAATTGGAAACATGCACACCAAACAAGAGACCACTCGGATCCCCCCCTGGGGGATGGGGTGCGGGTGCTTGGTAGCCCGTGTGCTCTCTTTATTATTTTTTTTTACAATTATTTTCTTTGGAAATGCCTCTGGTCCTTTATAATAGAGGATCCAAAAGGCTTACAATGGTTCAGAATAATGATCAAATGTGTAGGAAGGTATCTGGAGCGTCTTGGATGCTTTAGATTTTAAAAAATCGGCCAGAGTGCCTCTCTACCTGTTCGTTAAATTCTGAAAATTAGCAAGCAAACGTTAGTGAAAAACACCCAAAAACACTCTAAGAGTGCTTTGGGAAAGCCTAAAAAATTTGCTAAAAAATTTCCAAGTAAAAAAGACTATAACCAAGGGAAAGAGCTAAAAAGCTAATCCCTTAGGATCTTTGCTTGCCTCTTAGAGATGGCAAGCGAATCCAAAGCACTATTTTGCTAGATATGAAATTAAATCAATTGCTAAACACCTCTATTCAAGCCTTAAAATGTGAAAGTTAAAATGACTTAAACAAAAGCTCTTGGAAAATTAGATCTAGCTCTCAAAAGTTAAATCTATGATATTCAACTAGATTCTAAGAAAAAACAAGTGAAGACTAGATCTACTTTAGGATTAGAACTTTGAACATAGATCTAATACTACACTTGTAAGTAACCGGAACCAATAACAAGGAAAAAAGAGAGATGGAGCAAAGAAGAAACCTGAGATAAGAAGATAAGACTCCAAAGGCTTGCTTGTGGGACACCAAGGGACTGGATCTGCAACAAAAGGAGTTAAGAAAGATAGAAGATGCAGGCAAGCTCTTCCACAATCCAACCAAAAGGGAACCTGCAACTCACATCATCTTACACATAAAACATTAAATCTGGAAGAATATATGCGAGAAATCGAAATAAAAATGCACATAAACTAATGAAACATTTTAATTAGATCTCTGAACATACATAGCTAAAGGGTTAGACAAGTAAACAAACAAGTGTAAGATTCCAAGTAGGGAAATCTGGATTCTTTGACTAAGTTGTCTCACTTGTTTTCTGTAGCTGCTGATTTGGTAGCTTATTGTTTGTTTTGCATGATTTGTAGGATGATTGTTTTCTCATAAAGTAATTGCATATCATATTAATACATCATAACCCAATGACAGCTGATATAATTTTAATTGACCCAAATCGTTGCACCTTGGCAAACCCCCAGAATTCAAGATACGAGTTTTATGCAATAATAATTAATGGAGTTTATTCAAGACAGTCTCATGCAATCAGATCTCAGAAGAGTATAAATCATACCTTAAAACAGTGGCCTTTGTAGAATGATGATGATGGCTGTTATAACTGTAAATAGTGAGCAGCCTCTTGTCATGTGATACCCCAGAGAGTAGATCTGAATATAAAGATGCTCCAACGCATGAGATGAAGGCTCCTTGCTGCAATGGAGTGGGCGTAATGTATGGCTGTAGCAGCTGCAATAATACGCTTTCAAATAATGGAGATATGCTGCTGTAGGTAATGATGGAGCTGCCTGTAAGATGCTTTTGAAATGATGGCAATAATATGTAGTGAGATCAGCCTTCTTTAAATAAATACGACTCAGCTCTTATGACTGTTCCACGAATTGATGAAGGTCTCTTGAGGTAGGAATGATGCCTTCCTTAATGGCTGTCATATAGTTCTAAATGAGACCACGACTTCCAGATCAATGGATCAGTATAGAACCTGAAGATGTCTGCTAGTTACCACGACCTCCAAAAGAGTTTTACTGCTCCTCTTTAATTCCATTAAATGCCCTTTACCATTATCCCATATCTTTAAGTAATTATTGCTGTTGACAAGTGGTATAGGAGATGCCCTAAAGAGACTCACATCCTTAGTAACCAGCATGCAGTAAGAAGGAGCATGGTACTGTAGCACGGAACTGTAGCGCGGCACTGTTGCACGCACTATTCGCAGCACTGTAGCATCATTGTAGCGGAACTATTCACGTCACTGTAGCAGCACTGTAAATAAGTAATCTCTGCTCAAATACGAATTAATCTTCTCCGGATGAAGTACGAATGATAGATCTGAATGATCTAACCTGATGATGAAGTAGGGCAGATAGATTTCGCTGCTGAAATACACCAGTTAGTTAAGTGCATTCACTCAACCCCAACTTTGCTCGCTGAGCTCTCCAAATCGGAATCACAAATCAATAATCAATAATATATCTTTTCCATTCGCTTTACCCTTCTTTTATAACTTTCAACTGCTCAAAACCCTAACTTTAACCTAATTAGGTCACTTTACCTTCGAATTTGCAGTTGACTTGCATGCAGGTGCCTGGAGACTCAATAAGGTGCATGCATCATGAAATAATGCTCAGATGTCATGCATGCAGGTAGCCCCTGTCTATCTAATGATGATATAATATCTATGCCCTATATATTCTGATATAGCATAAGTCCTCAGCTGATTCCCTGACTATCAGTGCCTGCTCGAACCTATGGGAATCAAATAGGTCAGCGGGATGGTCCTCAATGCTTAAGCAGAAGAGGACATTACAACAAGCTAATCCACCTTACAAAATTGTTAACAATCCTTACAGTAAGCCAGATCTAATGAAGGAAATATGCAAGTAGCTAAATACAAGTTACCTTCATTCATGCACTTGGATAGTTCATCCACACTAATAACATCACACAAGCCTGACCTCCAAAGTCTTCTTTATTCTCAACATAAAAATTGCATAAGCATTACAATGACAAGCCTCAACTCCAACAGATTCCAACTAGAGAAATAGATAGTGAGGGCTTGCTTTTATAGATCACCAGAGAGGGGGACGCAATTCCCAAGTGAGGGGGCGCATGAGTTCAGTGGGAGCTGACTGGAATAAACTCCCAAAGGGATGCGCCACCTCTCAAGAGGTAGGTGCACCCTTACCTTGTGATCTACATCAATCGTTGGATGGCTGCCATGTCAACAAAGTCACCCACCTAAGAGAGATGCGCCCCTCCTTTTTTGGAAGCAACTTGACCTCAAGAGATTTGATTGCCAATGATCCTCAGTTAACTCAAAAAGACTGCTGATGAACTCCTAATCATTGGAGACAAACTTCCGACATGCCTCCTTTAATTTTGGGATGCCGAATTAAACTTTTTTTCTTTTCTTATTTGGCCAATTAATATGTCTTTTTGGCCATTTTCGAGAGAATTTCTATTTAAGTGATAAATAATCATTCAAATTATTCTCAAAGTGGGTTTAGGGTTATAGTGGGTGCTCTGAGTTAGAAAACGAGCATTCCCATGGCAAATTCCACCTCCTAACCACTTTTTTATGACTTTTATTTTTTATAATAAAAACATTAAAAAATCGCCCGTTTTATGGGAAATTTTTTTATTTGCGGAAAACAAAAATAAACCTAGGGCAACCTAGTACATGATCATATGACTCTAAAATAATGCCTAGCATGGTAATATACATTGACACCTAGACTTTAATAACCTCCTAAGGCCTAATCACCAAGACGACGACCCCAACTTTGGAGGTTTTAGTGAAAAACTCGAACATTATAAGTCACTGAAGAGCAACCTATAATTAACAAGGAAAAAACACTATGGGCTAGTCCGATTGATGTCTAAGCCCTAGGAAGCAAAGTTTGTTACATTATTCCATCATGTTATGACATTTTATTACAACCTCTCCGCAAGGTATGAACATGCAAAAATTAAAAAAGGGAAATTGGCTTGCTAAACTTTTGAACACTGGATTATGCACAAGTACTTGTGCAAACTTTGGCGGCTCAGTTGTAAGTCCAATTGAATGCAACTTAGTTGGTAACAGAACACTCTAGCCTACTTGGCATGATTTGATGACATGGATGTTTTATGATGGGATTTTCATAGAGCGCCCTCCTTCTAACACTTGTTTCATGGCATGGATTCACATCTTTATTGGAGCTTTCTTGGTTTTGGGCATGGGGATGGCATGTTAGCACTATTATCTATCTTTATTGGTTGAACAATCCCTTTAGTTCTCCCTCGGCATGTGTGGAGGCACATGTTTGCTAGTACATGGGGTCATCCCCTTCTTCATGGAATTGGTTGGCTATTGGGGATACTTGCTCTTGGGATTGATGTTCTATGCTTTGATAGATGAGCTCTCTGTTCTATGGATTTATTTTCCACATGTAGATTGATGAGATAGCATTGGAGATTGAGTTGGTTAATATGTGGGCATTCATTGCACATGTGTTGAGTTCGTTCCCTACTTTGATGAGCTATTAGTAATTACACATGGAAATATTTGTTGGTTGAGGGTTTGACCCCTTTATGCACGGATCCAACCACTTGCACACTTCTTGGATGACTTGTGCTACACTCACGTGTCCAATCATTTGTTGATCTTCCTTGATGGGCGTCCACTTCTTTGAGGCTACTTTCACACTCATCTATGCATTGCTTTTTGGAGTGTTCATCTTGGACTCTTGGAGGGCCACCTTGACTCGTTGCTTTCCCATTTTGATGGAACGCTCCACATGGTTGTTGGTTTGCACATCTTCCCATGCTTATGTGATGGATCGTTCCATCTTTGAGGTGTCTTCTATTGTAGCGTTCACTTTGTAGGGTGGTTGCTTGGTTCTCTACCCTATTTTGAGGAGGGCGCTTACCTTGGAGATGCCCCACTTATCGTTTCTTGCCACCTTTGGAGGAAAAGTTCCACATATGAGGTGCCTTGATGATGTTTGATCCCACATTTGGAGTTAGCATCCTACATTGGAGGTGTTCTACACACATTTTGAGTGGGGCGTTTGGTTTTGGATTAGATGTAGGAGGTTCCAAACCCTAGATCTAGGGTTATTCATTGATTATTGGATCCTATCTATTGGAGCGCTACTTTAGGAGAGCTTTTGGAGGCTAGATACTTGGTTTTCATCCTCATTTGATAGAAGCATCCTACTTCTTGGGCCTCTCATTGATCTTGGACTCTGGAGACTTGTACTTGTGGTTCGAGTCTTGACCACCATATTACACTGTTTTTGTTGGAGTAATATTTTGTATTTGATTACTTCATCCTAGGCTAGATCTAGGGATTTATTGATATTTTATTGTAGAAGGAAGAGGAGCTCAAAGCTATATAAGGCTTTGTTCTCCTTCATTTGTCATGGTTGGATTTTGGAAGTTCTCTCACATCTTAATTTATATAGGAGTTGTCTTAGTGCTCCCACTTTGTATTGACATCATGGTACAACACAGTCCCATTGACCTACTTTTGAGGTCATTTGTTGGACATTAATAAAATTAGCTTATTATCTTATCTTGTCTCTCTTTGGAGCTTAATGGATATATCTTTCTTGGTGCAATTTGAAGTGTTAGGGTTTGTTCTCCTATCAAAGTGTGGCTTATTGTTCCTACTTCTCAATGTTGTCAATGGTTTATAGGATTTGTTAGACTTGTCTTTTTAGGGCCAATTGAAAGGGTTGTTTACCTCATTGTAAGGGTTTATGTGAGAATTATTTCCTCTATTTCCCTTTGATGTCTCATGCATGAATGTATTAACTTGCTTCTATCATCTTTCTAGAGTTGTTGCTTTTAATACTTCATTGTATAAGAGACACCCTAATTAACAATGTTTTGATGTGGCACCGCTTGGGCCCTCCTAGTTTAATTGCTATAATAATTTTTCAGCATGTTAAGGTTTCTTGTATCATGTGTATGTAGCTCTAATTGCTCTAACCATTCATGAACATGCCCTCTTGGACCAGCCCCTTGACTCTATTTGCCCTTGCTGGATTGGTGCTAGTCTCTTGGTCCTTCCATCACCCTTTTATTTACCTATAGTACAAAAAGACAAAATGTTTGGCTAAGCTATCTCTTCACATCAGCTTGTTCTTCATTGTTATAGCCTATCCTAGGGAAGCCCCCCTTGTGTTGGAGAAAAGGCAACCTAAAGTGTAGAGAGGGAGTTATTGAGGTGATAGTGGGTAACCCCTCTAGGTTGCTCATGGGATAGCATTGTTCTTTTGGGCTTTAATTTCACATGTTAGTATGTGCTGTAACAGGGACAAGGATGCCCTTATTTCTTCCTTTGCATCTACTTACATTACCAATGCTGATATTGAAAAGTGGTTCCTCTCCTCTTGTGGATTTTCATTTTTGTTCAGTCTTTATCATGCTATCTCTTTCCTCATATTGTGATTTGTAATTTTTATTATGTTAGCATTTTAGCTTTTAGGAGTGATCTCAACACTCGCATAGTCCTATGTTGACTGAGTGTATTCTCTCATTTTACTGACTTATTTCTTGGCCATTTGTGGAGCTTCATAAAATTATCTTCTCTTATCTTATTTTGACACAACTACAACACTTGTCATTGTTATCATGTTTGTACCATTGGATTTGTCCAGGATGAATGAGACTTATTTGCATTGCAAGCGTTTTATGTTGCAAGTAATATCTGAATGCTGAACAGCGTGGAAACATCACCAAGAGGAATGCTTCTACTACAAACAAGAGGCAGGCAGAAACCAGGCTGGATCGATTGTTTTGGTAGGCTGTTGAACAGAGAAAAACATATTTGTGCCTTGGAACACAACAAATCCATCTATAAGCATCATTAGAAACTTCAAGAATAACCACATAATGAAATTAACCCCAGATGATGCACACTTCTTGCTCTAACTTTAGTTCCAAGTAGATAAATAAGTGTGATTCCCCGCCATATGCTTTTATGTCATTGAATCGAAAGACATGGTTCGTCTTTTGGTCTCCATTTTTTTAAAGAAAAGCTTTACTTTGAAGTGTGTTGTCTTACTGTTCAAAACTGGAAAATAGTTTAGATTGAGAACTATTGCCACTACTATATATTTGAAGTTGTTTCAGGTGCTGTGGGAAGGTAGAGATGAACACAAACAATAATTGAGTGATTATTTTTTGAGGAGGCTAGAGGCTCCTTCAATAAGGAATTCTGATTACCAATGGAGGTAAAAGAAAGAATAATAACAATGAAAGAAGGGGAATGAAATCCATGTTAATTTTTTCTTAATTCCAGGCCTAGATAAGATATTTCCTAGTGATTTTCCTTGCTGAAAATTACTTTTACAGCTCACTGAATAAATTATACTGCTGGAATTTAATTAACAGAAATAACTAGCAGAAGCAAATGTAGGAAACAAATCAATAACACATGCACAAATTTCTGTCCTTCAAATCAGCTTTTCATTAATTAAATTCCAAGCTTACAAGGGCTCCCTTCCTGGGATTATGGCCTTGAGAAAATACACAACAAAGCTGGCAAAATCTCCTCTTAGAAGATGAATCTTCACTTGCAAATCTGCCCTCTGGAAACTTCAGAAAAAACCCTGAAATCACTTTGCTTTCTGCTGTCCCAACTATCCTGTCCATATGATTGTACGGATTCCATACGGTCTGTCCGTATGGTCTGTCCGCACACCTGTATGGATTCCATATGGTCTGTTCGTACAACCACGTCTCTACTTGATTTGGTACGACTGCCTTGCTGCTTCCCGAGCTGTTGTTTTCTCTCCCTTCGGCCAAAACTGGAAATTAGAAAATCCTTCTTTTTCTTTCCCACACTTGGGATGAAAGTCGTTCTTCACCCTTGCTCACACATTGATGAAATTCCTTCTTCACCTAATCGATGAGACATTGAGATCTCACTATCTCACTCTTTGTGTGTCTTCTCCTCTCCCCTTGGCTGGCTTTTTATACTTTTGGGATAAACCAAAATCCCAACTCTGATGGCTGAGATTAGATCTCACTTACTTGAGATCGACAGCTAAGATTCATTTAATTAACTTAGATCACTAATGCCCAATAGTTAGGCATTTCTCCAAATTAACCCCAATTGCTTATAAAAAGGCATTCACTTTAATAATTCTTTTAATTAAAGTGAATATCCTAAGTCCTTGAGAGGTATTGGAGATGACCTCCACATGTAAGACACAAAACCGATGTGGCAGTACCTGTCCGATGCTACAAACATCAACAATCCGAAAGTCAATGATAGTACATACTCCCAATATATTTAATACGAATAAAAAATCAGACAGCAGAAAACATCAAGAGAGGTTGAAATGATCACGATGGTTCATGGAGAATGAACGTGGGCTAAAAGTACTTGAGATGATATCGTAGAGAAAGCGTCGTATGGAAAATTTTGTGACAATATTTCCTATCACAAAGGTTTTCTGTTTCACATGTTTACATTTTCTATTGATCTTTCCTCTTTAGAATGCGTTTCCTGAAATTTTGAGCTTTTTGGTTATCTGTGTTGAATATGGAAAATGTTTTTCTTTTATGATTTTGGAATTGTATTGAAAGATGCATAGAATGGTTCATGGATGATTTCCGTGTGAAGTTTTAAACTGTGCTAGCTTGAAAGTTAAAGCATTGCAATGATCATGTATTGGATGTTATGATTGATAGAATTTGGTTTTCACAAACTCTGAAGTATGTTTAGTTGGTTGATTTTAACTTTATTGCCATAGAGCAAATGATGCATTCATTGTTTACTTTTGCATTAGTTGAAGTCATATACTATTTGCTTTTAACTTGAACTTCAAGAAAATGTTTGCAGGGTTCTCATGGTAATGTTGCAGCAAAGACACTTACTGGAAACATTTTGAGAAATAAAGAAGTGGAAGCTCCCAGTAAAAGATTTGGGATAGGTGACAAAACAAACATTTTAGTTAATATAGTAAGTACAGATATATGGTTGCTATTTTATTGTGTTTTATTTATCCTGGGAGATGCCATCTTTTATTTTCATTACTGTAAACGATATATGAAAATAAATTCTTGCTTTGTTTAAGAATAAATCCTTCGGTTTAGTTCCCATTAGATCAATGATAAAGAATGAGTAGAAACCATTCATTAGTGTTCAACATATATGACCAAACCCACAAACATTCTATCAAAGATAGAAACCATCATGATAAACGCATAATTATGCTATCAAAAAACCCATTATAATAATTGTTCATAATTCTTTGTAGGATTTGAGTAACAAAAGAAAATTTGGAATTGAAGGATGAGAAAAGCTAAAAATGGAGAAGCAGCTTCAATGTGTGCTTAACCAGGTCGGCGAAAGTGGGGTGCTGTTATCACCCCAACCAGGGTTCAAGTCTCTCCAAAGACATGCTTGTGCTTGTGCTTGTGTGCATCTGTGCTGGTGGAAAGTGGTGGGGCCATGTGCAAATCCTGGGTGACTTTGACGGAATAGATACCCCTTATTGCTTCTTAGCCAAAGACTAGCATTCTTACTGTGCAAGAATTTTGTGTCCCTTTGTTAAATCTAAAATTTGAGTTATTGCTGCTGGTTTCTGTTAAATGTAAGCATCCAGTTAAAAAAAGGAAAATCAGGGAAAGATGGATGTTTCTAATTCACTGGAGAAAAATATTATGTTTGGCTTCAAATTTGAATCTATAAATTGAATCAAAGTATCAGTTTGTATCTTGAAAGAAATGAAGAGAATATGAAATATCAGATCCACAATTTACATGGTGAACAAGGAATATAAATAGGATAAGTTGAGGAACCCATTCAAGAGAATAAAGTCAATTGGGTTTTCTTGACAGGTAGGATTCAAACTCTCTTGCCAATAGATTTTCTGAAGAGGTTATATGGCTATTTTTGTTTGTTTTTCAATCTGAAACAGGTTCAGGTCTTATGTACTTGAGGAGGAATATTTCAATATATTCACTGTTGGAATTTCTGTGTTTATGACTTTTATTTAAATTCAAAAATTCCACATCACACGCGAGGTTTCCTATATCTACTCCTGTGAGCTTCAGCCTGAGGGCTGACCTGAAATATTAATTTACAGTATCAAACAGAGGACAATATTTCATTTCACTTCAACCTCACACACTAGGCAGCCTGAGAAAAAAGATACCAAATATATGTCAACTAGTTTCATCCCTTAGGGCACACTTTTCCAAAGCATATACCAAATCTGAAATCACTTAATTTACAATAGATTTACTGGAGTAATTTTGTTCTTTTGTCTTCTAGATATATCGATGTTATCAGAACTGGACAGGTGGTTGAACCGGCCGACCCTGGGAATCAGAACCAGACCAGAACCAAACAAAAAACCGGGAAACAAACCAGATAAAAAACCGTTTGAGTAAAAATACATAAAATATTCATATTTTCAAAATATATGCATATATTCATGTGCATCCATGTGAATTCAAACCATTATACACAAATATGCAAAGTTTCTCATGTATATAGCAAGTAAGAGTGTATAAAACTTAATAGGAGGAGGTCTTTGGAGATATTCTCTATATCAAGGGGGAGTTTTGCTCGACTTTAATTCTCTATATCAGGGATTTTGATCTCTTTATATTATATAAGAGTGTCCCAATCAATTGTTAGAATGAATATGAAGTTCTTACTTCTGTAATATGATGGGACAATATACATGTCAAATTAGACATAAGAGATCCTACTGAAACATCCATCTCTATGATTTTATCCATTTGTTGAAATTGTTATATTTTAAATAATATAGGAGTATAATTTTCATCTCTTTCAGCTTTAACTACATAAGGATCACTGAAAGAATAACCCTGCACGGAAACACAAGAGACACAATAGTTTACCCTGGGAAAACCCAAACTCGGGAAAACCCAGCCAAACTTTCTTATTCAGAGATTTAGTAGAAAATACAAGTACATCAGATATAGAAGTGATCTAGAACAAGAGAGATCACATAGAAAGATGATGCCAAAGAGAGAACCCCAAAAATTAGTCTTCTACAACCCTTGAGCGAACTTCTTCCTTGCTTGAGCGAACTTGCTTGATTGTGTCAAATGAGGAGGGCATCACCTTTATTTATATTTGATTTCTGGCTGACTTTTTCACTGGGGCCGACTTGTCTATTCTGTCTGGGCGACTTGTCTTTATGCAATATAAAATTATTTATTTGTTTTCTTTCTGGGCCGACTGAGCTAGTGAGGATACATCACTAAGCTACAAGCATCAACCGCTGATGTTGATGAAGAGACTTCACCAAAGAAGTCAAGGAATGTAGAAGATGATGACCGTCGAAAGGAGTATTTCTTTTAGTACACCAATGATTGCATTATCTCTAGATGAGAAGATTGTCGTTGGTGATGTATGAAGATCCAGGTTGCAGTTTCTTCAATGGATTTCCGACAAGAAAGAAGATAAAGATCTAAGGAATCCAATGATCCTTGCAAGGAGGCAGAGGTCAAGAGGGAGCCCACAAAACAATACAAGATAAGTATCTTTATTTGGATTATCATTTGTCATTATTGCTCTTGTAGATCATATCTGAATGTTCATAACAGTTGTATGCAGATCTGTCTTCTTAGAATCAGGAAGTGTGTTATGCATGTAGCATATTATGCATTTACATATGACTGAGGTTGACGAGCAGTAGGCTCATGTAGTGCATATATATGTTGGGTAAGTAGCCTATAGTGCTGCATAGCAACTCATGAACCCTTGTTGGAACTAGTCTAGGATGAAACCTCTTTGCTGACATACTGGAGCAGTGCATGCTCCTAACAATATGTTCTGGTGGAGATGGAAGGCATCGAAATAATCACCAAGTATATTTGGGATATGGATGGATGTTGTGCTGAAGCATTGGCTAAGATGCTTACATGACTGTGAACTATTGTAAGTGCATTGAAATACGATTTGATTTCCGTGATCATGGAATGTTGCTGACTATTTGAGAAAATCTGACTTGTAGGGAAAGACCATATGCTATGGCTTACAAGAGAAGGACGATGGGACTTGTTCTAAAGAACAAGTGATGGATGTGTGGTCAGCCAGATTAAGATTCTGTGATATTTAGTATTTGAGAGGGAGCAGGATTTTTAGAAATGGCTCTCAAGATTAGATAACAGGATGGCTTCTGTGACAGAGCGAGCAACTACAGTGGATGTGATGACTATTAAGCAATAACAACAAACATATGTGGATCTAGTACATTCATTCATATGTGGACCCATGACCCACAGGTCTAGGAGATCTCATATGAAGACTAAAGATTGGTCTCTCTCTACTACAAATGTTCATCCTTCCGATGAACATAAGGAGTTGCAGCTGGTAGTCGCAGATAAGTTATCCAAAGTTCATCAGTTACTTCAATATGCTACATGAGATGTGGGGACTACATGAATAGTAGTTGGCTTCCAGTTGAACATTGCTTGTGCCTGAGTGGAGAATCAACATGCTCTAGGACAAGAACCACTCAGTTGACCTCAAAGGAGTTACAATATACATCCAGTTAGAGGAGTGGCTCAGGATTCAGCATGTGCAAATGACACAGGTTGCTGATGATGATTCCTTGATCGTGATGCTGTATACTAGTAATCAGTTCCTCACCGAGTCAGAGAGATTTATTGACAGGTACAGAGGGAGTTGGCCTCTAAGTTCAAGATGAAGGGTCTTAGCCTGATGCATTACTTCTTGAGATTAGAAGTGTGGCATAGACCATATGAGATATCCCTCAGTCAGAGGGAGTACACAGCTGAGAGATTCGGGATAATGTACCATAAAGTTCATGGCTACACAAATTTGAAGAAGCTGAGTATGCTTCCGATTCAAATTTGGTAATAGTTGATTGAATCTGTGATATACTTATACTCTCATAAGGAGTTGTGCTTATTTGCTCTATGAAAGCTGATGTTCAGGATGCAATTTAGATTGGCATCAAGGATGACACCTCATACGTATTGATGTACTAGCCAGTGAGTAGCTCCAGAGGAAGAGTATGATGCAGAGTTGCAGAGGGAATCTGCAGCAGAGATCTAGAGGGATTCTAGATTTCCATCCAGTATCATTGAGAGATCAGGAAGTTCATCTTGATTCTTAATAGACTCACTTGATGAGATATGACACTAATGGATGAGCAACATTGTCTAGTAGTACAACTTGTAGTGGTATGCCCTAGTGCTGAGGGAGTGAAAGATTGTAGCAAAGAGGGAGCAGTTACAACATATCGAGAATCAATACCATTATATTAGAGATATGGTGCCAAGAGGAGCAGCTCAACTCCTGTATATTTCGACTGATGATCAGGTTGTTGACATTCTCACCAAGCCTCTTTCCAGAGTGAAGTTTGTATACTTTTGTGAACGACTTGGAGTATTGGAGAATAATTCTCTCAGTGAGAGGGAGTGCTGAGATTTCAGTCCTGCGTGGACAGGCGGTCTTGTGTAGACCGAGATGAACTTAGTCCTGTGTGGACAGGCGGTCCTGAGTAGACTAAGATGAGCTTAGTCTTGTGTGGATAGGAGGTCCTGTGTAGACCGAGATGAGCTTAGTCCTGTATGGATAGGCAGTCCTGTGTAGACCGAGATGAGCTTAGTCCTGTGTGGATAGGAGGTCCTGTGTAGACTGAGATGAGCTTTTAGTCCTGTATGGACAGGCATTCCTATGTAGACCGAGATGAGTTCTGTGTGAACTCCTGTTCTTGTGTGTAATGTTCTCCTGTGTGGAGAAGACTCTTGTGTAGAGTATGTATGTATCCCTGTGTGGGCTGATTGTCCTGTGTGGACTGTATTGACCTTTCTTATAATGATGACATGTACAAGACAAGCCATGACGATCAGATGATGCTCAAATGTGTTCCATCGTGATGATACCTCCCTAGCTAAGAGGGAGTGTTGTTGTTGTAGCTACGTGAGGTATCCTCACTAGCGGGAGTGTTGTTGTAGCTACGTGAGGTATCCTCACTAGCTAAAGCCGACCTACAAAATAAATAAATAAAATGTACTTTTTATATTTACAAAAGAGAAGTCGGCCCAGTTAGAAAAGTCACTCCAAAGTCATGTATAAATAGAGGGGTCGCCCTCCTCATTTGCTACCACCTCAAGCAAGTTTGCTCAAGCAAAGGAAAGTTCGATTTTTGGTTGTAGAAGACATTTTGGAGCTCCTTCTTTTGGCATCTCTTCCTTTGTGTGATCTTCATTATTCAAGATCACTCTTACCTTGATGTACTTGTATTATGTACTAAATCTCTGAGTAAGAAAGGTTTGCTGGGTTTTTCCCAAGTTTGGGTTTTCCCAGGGTAAACTATTGTGTCTCTATTTTGTTTTTGTGCATAGGTATTCTTTCAGTGATCCTGTACTTGTTTCTAAGTTGAAAGAGATGAAAATTATACTGCTATTATTGAAAATCTAACATTAATAATTGTACTTTTTAAGTGAGATTAATTAAGTTGTTTAGCCTTGGGTTTCTAAGGTTTTAATGCGATTAATTAAAGCCAATGAAGAAATAGAACAAATTACATTAATTGAACAAAGTACCTAAGGTTTGCATTTAGGATTAATTTAAAAATCACTGAAGAGGGGGATGTTAGGCACAATAGTTTCTTATGCAACTAAATTTATGATAATTAAGGTTGAGGGACTCTTAGTTGGAATGCCTTGGGGGATTTGAAGCAATGTTGAAAATGTCGGCATCGACAAAAAGTTGGCAAGGGTCCCGAATACAACTTCTCGGCAACATCAGCAAAAAAATCGGCAAAAGTCGACAAACATTAAAAAATACAAAATACATTCATTTTTTTTCAGAATTTTAAACATATAAAGCAACAATAACATCATATAAACACCTTGGAACATAAATATGGAGAAAGCGCTGATATATAGTTGTAGTGGATGCAAATAACTCGGAGTGGTTTGATTTCAATGACTCGGACTGCTAAAAAATACATTAAATTTTACAATTTTAATGAAAAAATATATATTAAAGATACCAAGCTATGATTCCAAACCATTAGAGACAAAATATTATCAAAATTGCACCAAGTGCAATACATATCTAAATCAAAATTGAAAAAACATAATCATCAAAATCGTTGCCCATGTTTGGGATCCTATTCATCAATATCACCATGTCCCCCCACCTCTAGGCTCTAGCCCTTGCCTCTACCTCTAATATCGAAGTTGATCCTCCAAGGACATCAATTAACACCCTACAATTTTGATGAAACTTCTTAATCCAAGCATTAAAATAAGGTAGAAAGAGCTTCCCATGCTTAATAAGTGATTTTGCTGGACTGAAGGGTACATTTTTTTATTAAGGTCATGACAGAGGAATTCAATCAAATTCAACAATCAGGCATCGACACCACCAATATCAAGGTACATAGAGAGCTTGATGTGATTCATTAAATTCCAATCCCTTACCCACATACATGATAGAATCCGGTGGAAACATTGCAATCCTGAAATCCTGAAAACCATTAAGTCTGTTGAATTATGAATGGGATCTAAAATTCTACTTTTTGCATATGAAGTCCGATGAGGTTGGAACCACTCTCAAACATCCTGAAACAATTAATGGTAATGTTAAAAATTTAAGTAAAAGTGGCATTCTTTTTATCTTTCATTTTCCAAAAGTGACATTCTCTTTATCTTTCATTTTCCATCCTTTTACTTTAAGAATTTAACATTACCATTTAGTATTGTTGACATCAATGTCACTTGTACAAAACTCGTCAAATTTAAAAAAAAAACCCGAGTTTTTAAAACTGTGAAAAAGCCTCCTTAGTGATTTTTTCCATTATGGAGGCTTGGGTGACTTTATGGGTCGACCCGCGCTTTTTACTAAAAAGTCGCGACTTTTTCGCCTCCACGACTTTTTAAAAAATCGCGATTTTTCCCAACCGATTTTTTGGCTTAGGGAAAAACTCGCAACTTTTTAAAAAGTCATCGATTTTTCGGCGAGGTTTTCAACATTGCTTTTTTGAAGGCACTTGACATGTGGGAAGTTGCTACACTTTGGGAGCAGTGTCCTAACTTTGGGAGCAATTATTTTTTGATAGAGCTCCCTAAATTTTGCCATTTCAACGACATTAGAAGCAGAGTGGCTGTGGTATTTCCGAAAAGTGGTTGTGACAGAAAATCCAATTAATATTGAGGAAGTTGGCAATTTTAAAACTACCTCCTTGAAGCACTCACTGTTTTTCTTTGACCACTCGATTTAAGTAGTGCCCCATTTTGGATGCTTGAGCATTTTGATGATTTTGAGAGAGAATCTTTAATAAATGCTCATGGTGAAGAATGCTTGGTCAATCACTCAAAGGAGTAGTGCACCCTCTTTCCTTGAGTTATTTTGGAGTTGGTTGGTAACTAATTACATTGTTTATTCATTGTTGAAACTTTATTACGGAGTTAGTTACTTGTAGCAAGTGGATCTAACCAACTCTATTTGTTTATTGTTTGTTGAACTCTTCTCAAGGAATTAGTTAGATGAAAACTAATATTGTATTATTTCCCTTGGAGGAAAAAGTGGATTTAATTGCTAGTTTGCTATTTCTAGAAAAGTTAGTTGAGTAGTTAGTGGATCTAGAAAGGGAAATTATTATTCTATTGTAAAGGAAGTTGAGCTACACTTTCAACATAAAGAGTCGCCCATCCTCATCTATTTTCATGGTTGGATTTTGGGAGAAATCCCATTGATCCTAATTGAATATCTATTGGTTTCTTTGGAGGGTGTGTTATAACTTGTTTTAGCATGTAAGTGGCAAAGCTCTAATCCACTAATGCTGCAAGTGCAACTTTGAAAGACAAATGTCATTGTCACCTTAGCATAAATCTTTCCTACTCTTTTGGCCTCCTCTCAAGGCCAAGAGATGCTTCCCTATAGGTTATTAGATCAAGATATGGGAGAGCTAAAGGAGAGGATCTTAAACTTCGTTGAGATTTAGATGTGTTTTATGTTAAGTTAAGAGACCCACATGAGTGTTTTAATCAACCAAGATATGTCAAGACATAAATAAAACACTTCATGAAACTAGATTTGCTCAAGCTTGAGATAGAACATCGATGGACATTTCAAGAGAAAATAACTTATGGAAGTTCAAATGAAAATGAACCACAATATCTTCAATATCAAAATGGCATCCAATAGGTTGGCTTATTGCCAAAATTCATACACAAGTAATGTATATCCAATGGTGGCAATTATGTTTATTAGTTTATGAAATTATCTTTGAGTGAGGCCCTCTTGGAGAGAGAAAGATCTCTGCAAAGGAAGTCGGCCAACTTGTTAAATGTCCAATTTTGTTGTAGTGATTATGATCACTTCAACAAATATGGTTCAATCTTAGTGAAATTTAATCCCATAAACTTATAATTGATTAGTTAATGATCTTGCCATTACATACATGATTCATGAGCAATATGAATGTAAATAAAATGGTGCCAGTGAAATAAAAGAAACTTTGCACAATTGAAAGTTCCAGAATGCCAATCACCAAATGAGAGATTAAACTTGCATTTAAAGAACCATAGAGATTCAGAAATTTAGGTGTAAAATTGCTTAAGGATATCCTCTCATTCATTCATATCCCTTAGTGTGTCTTGAGTTGATTTGCTAGCCCTCATAGGCTGGCTAGGGTCTCCTCCTTGATCTTGCTTTTAGCTTGATGTAAAGTGACAAGAGCCCGTTCGATGTGACAACCCTTGAATCAAGCGGTGAACGAGGCCCTTGTAAGTGTCATTGGTTTAGTTGTCCATCTCTACCGTCCTGGATAAGATACCTTTCATGGTAGCTACTAACTTTGTGATAACAGTAACCTCCTGTGAAGGGAACTCCCCATCCTCATTCCAATCAAATTCTTGAGACTGTGTACCTGATGTAGTAGCCCCAGTGGTCTGAGACCCTGTAGTTCGTGAACCTATAACATGTGAACCTAAAACTCGTTGACCACCACCCCCTGTGATCCTGTACCTGTACTTGGGGAACTTGTCACCTTTGACCTTGTCACCCCTAATACCTGTGACCTTGAACTTTATGAAGTTGAACCTTGCACTGTACCACCGTGAGGTGTAGGAGCCTATTGCTCCCCGTTCTCTAACTCACATGATTTCCTGAAGGCTCGGTCCTCCTCAAATCTCACATCCCGCCTCACTACTATCTTTCTCAGCACAGGAATGTATATGCAGTAGGCCTTCGAATTCTCATCATACCCAACAAGGATTCCCCTCTCTGCTGTGGGATTGAACTTTGTCCTCTTCTCTGAAGGGACGTGAGTATGTGAGGCATCCAAAAATCCTAAAATGCCCTACCTTAGGTTTCTTTCTTGTGAAAGCTTCTTCAGGAGTCTTGCTCCCCAAAACATTATGAGGACTCATGTTCTGAATGTACACTGCTGTGTTACAAGCCTCTTCCTAGAGAAAGAATGGCAAACCCTGATCATGCAACATAGATCTCGCTGCACCAACAATTGCCTTGTTCTTCCTCTCTGCTACCCTATTCTGTTGAGGTGCATAAGGTACTGTCAACTGCCTCTTGACTCCCTCCTGAATGCATAACTCATTAGAATCCTTGGAGGTATACTCTCCCCCATTGTCTGATCGCAAAACTTTGACCCTTCTTAACTTCTGGTTCTCCACAAGATCTTTCAACTCTTGGAACTTCTGCAATACTTCTTTCGATTCCTTGTTCTTCAGAAAGTAGATCCAGGTCTTCCTATAGAAGTCATCAATGAAGGATAGATAGTACTCGTAGCCCTTCAATGATACAGTCGACATTGAACCACAAAGGTATGGATGTACCAAATCAAGCGCCCTTGTAGATCTGCTGTCACCGCTTGGGAAAACAGTCTTGACATACTTGCCAAGTGCACACCCTTTGCACACTTCACTGTGCTCCGTGCTAAACTTTGGCACACCTGTCACTATATCCCTCAAAATCCTCAATGCTGGATGATGTAGGTGGCCCATCGTCCCGTGCCACAGCTTACATAAGTCACAACCATCATTGTTGCTGCTATGTGCTAATGCATGATGAAGCTGAAAGTTGAGCTTGTATAGATTCCCACTACGAACTCCAATCCTCACTGCTGTAGTATCTCGATTCTCTGGATCCCTTGGGATGAATGAGAACATTCCCATCTCGGAACATTACCCACAATCCCTTGTCCTCTATAGTGGAAACTGATATCAAGTTCTTCTTCAACCCCAGAACATATAAAACATCTCGCACCGTCATGGACTCTCCAGACTCCCTCTGAAAGGAGACTGTCCCTCGTCCAACTGCCCTGACTGAAGTGTTGTCTCCCAGTACAACCTCGAGATCTAAACCACTCAGCAAAATATTTAAAGTACCCTCGAACACTAGTCATGTGGCTGGAGGCCCCGCTATCTATGTACCATACACTGGTAGTAGATGCTCTTAATGAATGACAAGTAGTTAGAGCGAACTCCTTGTCAAGCTCCTCTGTGGAATGCTCATCCACATATGTTGAAGTACAAGAGTTACAGGTAATCAGGGAAAATTCCTTGTCAACAGACTCATCAACCTTCAACCTTGTAGCCATAATTTTTGAACAACTGAAAATTGACTACAACCTTCCTCGATGAACCAAGAAACCCACTAGGTCACAGATCTGACCTCTGCTCGCACAGATATGATAGATCTCTCTCAGATCTAACCTCTCACCTCACAGATCTGATAGATTTGATATGCCTCTGCACACATCTGGCACCTGCTCTCCAGATCTAGACCCTGATCTCATAGATCTAATAGATCTGATATGTGCCCTTCCAGATCTGGTATCAAAACTCATAGAGCTGGAATGCGATTGCTCTGTTCTTTAACAGGGCTCTGATACCATGTAGATTTTCCAGAAGTCACTACTTACTCTGGAAATCTTAGATTCCAACTCGGCCTTAAGTCTCAATAAGCCACATGCATGCCAAAACCCAACTTCTCAATCCCGAAAGAAAGTATCAGCAATACAATATACTTATAACTTGAAGCACATGAAATCTATCTACAACTCAACAAATATAGCAATCACACATAAACAATAGGACACAAAGTTTTGGTCAAAGACCCTGGAATACCCTTGTGGGAAAACCAATGAGAGATGGAAGGAGATTTTATAATCTGAAGCAATTACAATCGGTACAATGGAGTACTCCAGCAATGACTTATCTCTGAGCCACACAGGCTCTAAGTCTGATCTGATGGAAGGCTGGGTGATGTGCCCCTCTGGTTGACTGTGCCCTCACTCTGAATGAATGTGCCTCTCAACTGAATGCGCCCCTATGCTTTGATTGTATCTGTCTCTGAACTACTAACTGATTAGGGCCTCTTTCCCTTCTGCCTCAAGATCACTGTCTTGATGATGCCTACTCTCAGATTTGGTGAGCTCTATCTCAGAGCTCGCCCTCCTCAAGGAAATGTGCCCCTCTGCTTAGGAAATGCGCCCCTCTGTTGAATGATCAAAATCTGATCTCTCGGCTACTGAATCCTGTCAAGTACTGAAGCAATCTCTGCCTTCTTGAAGGATTCTCCACAAGTGTGCCAAATCTGTCTCAGATCTGAGATCTCATGTCATGCCTCTCACACATTGGAAGATGTGGCCCCTCTCTCTTAGAATGTAATATCCCAACTCAAGTCTGATCTCAAATGTCGTCTGTAATATCTTTAACTCAAATATGATCTCAGATGTCTTTCATACTGGATTAATTCTGCCTGATTTGGTATGTGACTTATTTGTTGTTTGGAAAGAGTAACGGTTGTTTGATATTTATTTGTGTTTCCCAATCAACTTAAAACACAATATGAACCCAATGATAACGAGAGACATATAGCAAGTTCTGTTCAATTAATCAATAACAACATGCAATATAAATAGATATAAATCTGATCTCAAAGGAGAATTGATTATAGGCTGCTCAGACTGAGTTAGTGGCTGCATATGATATTAGCATGTGTTGACAGTGGGCTGTTGGAATTGGTGACAGCTGTTATATATAAATTGCAGCAGTAATACACTTTGAGAAGATGGCTGTAGCAGAGAGGTAATACTTTGTGATGGATACGAAGCTGCCCACTAAAATGACTCTGTCTCACAATCAGATCTGCCTTTAATTAATGCATGCAAACCATAGAGAAAGTGACGCCCAATAGAATAGATATATGCTCCTTTTACACAGTGAATCTGTGGGTGGAATAGGCTGCCACAGCTGTAGATGATGAGCAGCTTTTTGTTAATGCATACAACCCAGAATTCTGCTCCTTCCAACCAATATTTATCAGTGTGGAGATAGGAAAGTCGCCCTCCTTATGGGCTGCCACTTGACTGTTGATAAGACCCTAATTTTCAGCTGTAAGGGACTGATTTTCAATAGTGGAGATGGCTGCTAGCTCTACGTGTAATAGCAGTCTTAATGCTGCCCTTTGCATGGAGCTCTCATGCCCTAGCAATGGATCCCATTATCTTTGACTGTATAGACTTATTCGAACAGTAACCTAGGTCTTCCAAAGGATTAAGCTTCCAACAGAAATCTGGTGATAGATCACCCTTATTTAATGAAAGATAGTGCTGCCTGTAATACAACTCACGCCCAGAATCAAAGGAGAATGCCAGAGCTAAACTTACTGCCAGATGAGATTGCTCTCTGTAAGGAACACACCTCCAAGAGGAGACCACGAGTTTCTCCAATGCAAACCTTTGTGTAGACAGCCTTAACACCTGTTCACGCACTGTAGCAGCACTGTTCACGTACTATTGACAGCACTGTTCACGTTACTGTTCAAGGCACTAAAACACTGTTCACGCACTGTAGAAGCACTGTTCACGTTACTATTCATGGTACTGTTCATTGGTGTCAGATATTCTTCCAACTCAATCCACAAATTATGAATTCATCTAGCTGCAAGGTGATTCGAACCCTGCTCATAAACTTCATAAAACCTCTCACGATGAAACCCAGAATGATAGATCTGAATGATCTATCCAATAAATTGACTAGGACGGATAGATTTCACCATCGAAACCAATGTTGCTGGCTAGGGCAGTGTGCCCTAAAACCCTATGGCTCTCAGAGCTCTCAAACCGAATCTCAATAATCAATAATAACAATGGATACTGAGTAACTCACTTTACCTTTTTTTTATAGCCTTGACATTGCATGCCCTATACCTAAGTCACTTTTCTCTTCTATTTCTCCGTTGAGTTGCATGGCACTCATTTGTTGTATGCATGCATCTCCCCTTTTCCCTGTATGCATGATTGCATGCACCTCACTTTTGCATGCATGCATCTTACTTTTGCATGCATGCTTGCATGCCCAGTCCTTTGTTCCAGTTTTACCCAAAACGGAACATTACATAGAGGAAACCCTGCACCGTCACTTTGCCAGGCGGATGCCCTCAGTCTATCTCTTATGAATGCCCCCCCCTTGGCATGCGGTGAATGGGCCCTCCTCTCTCTCTCTCTTCAATCTCTGAAGAAAAATACTGAGTAACCTTTTCCAGTGGCCCCTTGCCTCCTTTTCTCAACTCACAACTTGATTAGGGTTTCGAAAACCCTAATATGAGTGCATGCAAAAATCCCGCTTTTGCATGTAAAATTACACTGCATTAAAAAATGCATGCATGCAACTTTTGCATGCAAACTCAAAAATAGAGTTTTACTTCTGCATGAGGCAAGGTAAAGGGTTGGACAACTTTCCTAGTTAACTTTTCAACAAATGCTGCCTCAAAAATGTTGATACTTGTCTGAAAACAACAACTAGGAGGGATATAAAACAGAAGATTATCTTTGCTCATGGCAGCCTTCAGCAGGTAAGAATCTTCCTTCGGAAGTGTCCCCAAAAAGATTTCATGAAAATACCCTTTTCTAGGGAGGTACAAGCTGAAAAACTCCCTAAAATCTGATCTGAGATTGCCTTCTGTTCATGTTCACATTTAGGAGTTAACAGTTAGGGCTTAAAATTTGGTGTTAACATCACCATAGAGAAAGAGGATGAATGATCTCAAAATGAGTTTGACACAGAGCAATAAAGACTGAGGTAAAGCCGGGTGGCATAGTAATTATAGCGAAGCACAGCTTTCATTGCTTCTGGGCCATAGTAGTAGGGAGAAGGTAGCTAGGAAGGGCTCACCCATTGCTTTCTCAAAGGTAAATAGAGTGAGGTTTCGGGAAGGCCATTGTGCTCGCATGTCTTCCATGCAAGTAGTGCTGTACCTTTGCCTTTGTCTTAGGACTTCTGCTGCTAAAAAATCCATGGTAAGAAATCCCTCAACCTTGAAAAAAAAATTGTTCACAACTGCAAAATAGTTTTGAAGAACTATTGCTAGCACTATATAGTTGAAGTTGGTTCTGGTGCTGAAGGTGGAGATAAATACAAACCAATAATTGAGTGATTATTCTTTGTGGAGGCCAGAGGCTCCTTAGATGGGAAACTTTGATTACCAATGGAG
The DNA here is from genome assembly GCA_027924585.1 of Larix kaempferi. Taxonomy (NCBI): domain Eukaryota; kingdom Viridiplantae; phylum Streptophyta; class Pinopsida; order Pinales; family Pinaceae; genus Larix; species Larix kaempferi. The sequence goes on from BSBM01000619.1 coordinate 5,608,326, forward strand.
GTAGGAGAACGAATAATAACAATGAATAAGGAGGAATGACATCCCAAAATCAATATCATAGTTGGAAAATATTTAATACAAATAAAATATCAGATGTAGCAAAATACATCAAGAGGATAAAATGACCAGGAGGCTTCTTGAAAAATAAAGATGGGTTAGAATTTAGAAACTTAGAAATACTTAATATGAGTGCCCAGAGTGAGTGTGGTACAGAAAATGGTGTTACAATATTTCCTGCCAGTGTTTTCTTCTGTTTTACACATTTACGTTTTCTTATTAATCTTTTCCTCTTTAAAATGCATCTGCTGAAATTTTGAGCATTTTGGTTATCTGTGTATTGAGCCAGGGAATTTCTTTTCTTTTATGATTTTTTATAAAAGATGCATGGAATAGTTCATGGGTGGCGTCTGTTGAAGTTTGAACCAACTTGCATTGTAAACTGTTTGAATCATACTAGTTTGAAAGTTAAAGCATGCCAACAATTATATCTTGGCTGTTATGATTGACAAAATTTGGCTAGTTAGTTTATGTTTAACTTTATTGGTATAGACCTTAGCATTCATTCATTGTTTACTTTTATATTAGTTGATTTCATTTACAACTAGATACTTTTGTATCTGAACTTTAATAAAATGTTTTGTAGGGTTCTCATAGCAATATTCCAACAAAGAAATTTTCTGGAAATAAGTCAAGAATTAAAGAGGTGGAAGCTCCTAGAAAGAGATTCGAGTTGGGAGACAAAACAAACATATTAGATGATATTGTGAGTACAAGATATATGGTTGATATTTTATTTTTCTGGAAGGTGCTGTTTTTATTCTTTATTACTGCACAGTGCAAATGATGTATGAAAAAAAATCTTACTTTGTTTTTTTTACAGATGGAAGCTTTTGGCTTAGTTCCTAATAGGTTTATAAAAAACAATGAGAAGAAACTATTTATTACTATTCAACAGATATGATAAAACCCATAATCATGCTATCCAAGAACCCGTAATGATAATGGTTGAAAATTCTTCTAGGATTTCATAAGGAAAGTAAAATTTGGGATTGAAGGATGAGAGAAGCTAAAAATGGGAAAGCAGGGAAAGATGGATGTTTCTAATTCACTGGAGAAAAAATGGTGTTTGGCTTCAAGTGTGGATTTATAGATTGAATCAAAGTATCAATTTGTATCTTGAAAGGGATGAAGATAATATCATATGCCAGGTCCACAATTTACTTGGTGAACATGGAATGTAGATAGTATAAGTGGAGAAGGAATTCAAGCTAAGTCACCTAACACGAGGACATGGGACATGAAGAACATGAAAATATGAGTGTCCGACACAAGACACGATAACCCTAGAAACAGGACACAGGGACGTGGTTTTATCTGTATATCAAAAAAATTATATATATATATATATATATATGTATATATATATATATATACATATATATATATATGTATATATATATGTGTATATATATATACACATATATATATATATATATACACATATTTTTTTTTTCCAAGGAAAAAGTCGTAATTTTATTTCAAATATATTGAACAAAATTACATTCTGCACATGTATTAGAATCACAGGGATTCCTACATTGTCGCATATCATCAATTCAAGATTCTGGCTAATCTAATGTCTCATACAAATTCAATCATATTGCTGTCCATACAGCCCTCATATATCCAATTACCTATATCAATATATGATCCATATGAAATAACTCCTTTCAAAAGTTTGTCCAAACAGAGCACCAAACAGAAAATAAGAATCAGCAGGAGCCAATGCTCCATCCCGATCCACCATAGCCTCTATAACAGGCCAAAAAAACCAAAAGAGACTTATGAAAACTGTTCTGTCCGAAGCCATATGCTTCCACCCAGTCCTTCAGAGCCTTATACAGATCTGTGATATTACCAAAAACAAGATACAAAAACCCAAATCGAGCAGTTATGATCAGATCGGTCAGAAGCCGTAAGCTTCCTCCCTATCCTCCACCGCCTCGTTGAATGGTCTGTGATAATAACTGTATGATCCAGCTGTTGAGTATGATGTGATCCTCCAGGTTCCGAAATTCAGACGTTGCTGCGACGCTTCTTTGGAAAGAAGGTCGGCCATGCCATTTCTCTCCCTGTATACATGTGTGAAAGTTATAAGATTAAAATGTCTTTTTAACCGTAAAACATCTTCCAGTATAGGTGAGAGTACCATCATATTGCATTGAGTATTCTCATTGGCCCAATCAATAACAATCAGTGAGTCTCCAAAAATCTGTAGTGAAAAACATCTCTGTTCTAGTGCAAATAACAGCAATAGTCTAAGTGACAGAATTTCAGCATAGTTGTTTGTACCACTGCCCAATCCAGCCGTGATGTGGAAATAGTGAGAATCAGATTTGTGAAGAACGATCCCTCCACCGCACACCGATTGATGGTCAAGTGAAGAACCATCGAAGAAAGCCCAAGGTATAGATTTATCTATGGTTTCAACGATCACAGGACGGATTCTAATCACTTTGGGTGTAGTTTTGTAATGTAAAATGATAGCCACAGCTTGAGCCACCACTTGCTCCATCGGGACTCTACAGTCCTGAAATATGGTCCTGTTACGGGTGATCCATATACCCCATGCAAAAATACATGGGGCCGCACGTATGTCTGATTCCTGTTGATCATTCCACCAATCATGGAATGCGTCATTAACACTCACTCCCCACCAGCGCGCATTAAGTTGCAAAGAATTGCATAAATTTGTCCAAACCGCCTGAGTGAACCTGCAGTGTACAAAAAGATGTGTGATAGTTTCGTCCGCCTCCCTACAGAGTGGACAGAAACCCGGGCCCTGTATAAATCGTCTCTTCAGAATGTCCCATGTGGGTGCCTTCTGTTCCAAAATCGCCCAGAAAAGTATCTTTGCTTTACCCGGGCATTTCAACTTCCACAGTGTTTTCCACCACCACACCAATGCCCTGTTATGCATCGCCACATTAAGCTGAATATAGCCAAGTTTGGGCGTGTATTTCCCAGATGGATGGAGATCCCAGAGTAGTTCATCAGGCCTATCTGTCAATCGTATATTAGTGTACCTTAATATTCGAATATAATCCTCCCAATCGCCGATCAATTCCTCCGGTACCTCAAGACGCTGGGCAGAGAGCCATCCCTGGTGCCAGAGAGTGGATAAACCAGGTTGTGCAATATCAGCCAGGAAAATACAGCCTTTATCTGCCAGAAAGGTCCTTAAGGCCACCGGCAGTGTATGTCCCCCTCTACTACCAACCCAAGGATCCAGGCCAATACGAAGTAAATGTCCATTTCCAATTCTCCAGACTAATCCTGATCCCACCAAATGAAAATGCTGAACCACCGCTTTCCAAACCACAGAGCAATTTGCCCTCGTCTTGTTGCTCTGCCTAATCCAATCAAGTAGTGTTAAGGGAGCAATGTATTTGTGATAGACCACACTGGTCCAGAGGCTCCGAGTATGTATAATTCGCCATGCAACCTTTGCTCCCAACGCTTTGGCAAAAAGAAAGATATTCTTTAATCCCCACCCTCCCAGTGCTTTGGGGATTGCGATCAATTCCCATCTAACCCACACCAATGCACGGTTTACTCCCTTACCCTTCCAGAGGAAGGCAAAAACCAAACGACGAAGCTGCTCCAAGACTCCTTTGGGAATCCAGGCAAGTGACATCCAATAAACAGGTATTGCTTCCAATACTGATTTGACCAGCACTAGTCTCCCAGCCCGCGAGAGCCATTTATGGCTCCAGCCATGTAGTCGTTGCTCCAGTTTTGCAGTTAACCATTGCCAATCTGTCTTCAAATATGCATTGGGTTTTAAGTGAAATCCAAGGTACTTTAAGCCATCATCTATATCCAGAGTCCGATAGGGAAGTCTGAGTACTATTCTGTGAATCTCCTGCTCATTTAAATGCGAGCATGTGATTGTTGATTTTTCAAAATTCACCAGCATACCCGCAGCTTCTTGCAGTAAATTGAGTCCTTCGACCACCTTATCAATATCCTGTCTTGAGCCATCACAAAATATGAGGATATCGTCAACAAATAGGAGATGGGTAATATATAATACCTGAGAGATGGAGATGCCACGAAATGATCCATCAGCTTTTGCTTTCAGGATAAAACGACTTAGGCCTTCAGCAACAAGGAGAAATAACAGCGGTGAAAGTGGGAAACCTTGTCGTAGCCCCCTGCCTGCATGGAAGAATGGGCTAGCAGAGCCATTAATCAGGACAGCAAAACTCACTGTGGTGATGCAGGCCATTACCCATTGAATAAATTCATAGCAGAAGCCCAGGTGTGTGAGAAGCATCCGGATATAAAGCCAGCTAACCCTGTCAAATGCTTTAGAGAGGTCAATCTTAATAACTGCACCCTTCTGTTTCTGCACCTTCAGAGTGTGTATACCTTCTTGTGCAACTCCAATGGCCTCATGAATTTGACGACCTTCCAAGAATCCAAACTGTTCGCCTGAAATGTGCTGAGACAGGATATTCTTCAGTCTCCTCGCCATCACCTTTGAGATGATCTTATATATGCAATTGCAGAGTGAAATTGGTCTGAATTCATCAAAACTCTCAGGCTTGTCCGTTTTGGGTATGAGAGCAATAAAGGTCGAGTTAAAAGGACCATGAACAAAACCAGCCTTTCTAGATTCTTCCACCACAGCCAGCAGTTCCTCCCCAAAGATATCAGAGAAGCCCAAGAAAAATTCAATAGGCCAGCCATCCGGCCCCGGGCTTTTGTCTTTCTGGAAGGATTGCATTACCTGCGAGAGCTCAAGTGGCAGCACCTCCTCCATCAACAGTTTGTTCTCATCCTCCCCCACAAAACGTGGAAAGAGCTGAGCCATCCTGATAACCTCAGCTATAGAGGCCCCAGGTTGTGGAGTGAATAAGTCTTCGAAGTGTCGAACACCCATCTCAGCCAAGCCATCAAAGCTGGAGACCCGTTCCCCTTCAGATGAAGATAGTTCCCAGATGGAGTTTGTGCATTTTCTCCCCTTTGCATATGCTTGAAAAAATTTGGTGTTCTCATCCCCACATTGTAACCAAATTGCCCTGCTTTTCATTCTCCACATCTCTTCTCGCTCACACAGTAACACATTCCTGCTTCTTTCCCATTCCAGCAGCTCCCCTTTCTGCAGTTCGTCCAGATATCCCATACCCTGACAATGTAGAAGTCTATCAATGTTCATCTCAGCAGCCCTCAGGTTCTGGTCATCTTTGATCCTTTTCTCACAGGCCCAGAGTATTGTGGCCTCTTTTATACGCTTGAGATTGAGTTGAAAGTGTGCGCCCGCATGCTCCAGTGACTCCAAAGGTCGATGAACCCACAGATTCTGTACTAATTTGATATAATCCTCCTCCTTCAACCAGCTAGGGTTGAACTTGAATGGACTAGGGGGTTTGTTTCTACTGCCTCTTAACTCCAGTAGAATGGGACAGTGATCGGAAACCCCCCCAGACCCCACCCATTGCTTGACTACATCAACCCCCAGTACCAACACATCAGCTACCAGGAACCGATCCAGTCTTTTGGCCACCCTTTGATCCCCTGTTCTCTTATTTCTCCATGTAGGGGTTAATTTGTTTGGCATTATGTCAAGTAGATCCTTCCCAGCGAAAGCTTGAATGAAAAAGTTAGCTAATGGATCCGGTGCAGCCCTAGGCCCCCAAACTTCAGAAGATCCCAGAGAAAGGTTGAGATCCCCACCCAAGATCACATCCCTTCCGTCAAAGAGATCCATGCTTAGCAGGGAGCCCCAGAATCCCGCCCTATTTAAATAGGGTCCATAGACATTGAGAATCGTTATCATCCTACCAATCTCTGCATCCCAAACTTCCAGCCCGATACCAGAAGTGATCCCCCAAGAGCTATCAGCTCGGTAGCTCTTCACCTTCCACCCTGTAGCCAGCCCTCCAGAGCGTCCACGAGCATCCACACCCACGAACTTCCAGCCAGGTAGCAAAGTTTCCAAAACCCTAACAACCTCCACACTGCCGCCCAGTGTTTCTTGTAATAGTAAGATATCAGGTTGATTTATATCCACCAACCTCCTAAGTGACGATTTTTTAATGGGACTCGCCAACCCACGACAGTTGAAAGACATAATTTTCATAAGTAACCCCCTTCCAGGGCTTTCGCTGCTCTAAGTGCCCATTCAATAGATGATTGTGTGCCCATTACCAGATCTACTTTTGCCCGGTCTTGTGCTTTTGACAGATGAGATTTTCGTCCCCGACCTTTCCCCACAGTACAATCAGTCAATTCAGGAAGTCCCCTACCCCCCGGTCCATCAGAGATCACCCTATTTCTAAGGGCATATCAGATACTACTACCCACAGATTTGGGAGAGGGTAAAGTTGCTACTATCGATGGCGTATAAGCACAATTAGTTTCAGGTAATAGGCAAGGAGCAGGGCATAGTGAAACAGAGCTGACGGGAGAGTGAGACTCAAAACTAACCCCCCCCAATTCTTTAGAGACAGCATATAAAGAAATATCAGATGAGATCTTGTGAGACATACCCGGGGGGGTTGGAGGATGAACCCCGACGTAAGATTGCCTGCTCTTGTTGCTTTCTGGAAGCTGCCCGCGTCAAAGGTGTCGTGGTACATACTGAAGTCCCCACAACAGTCGCCTCCTTGCTCCCAATGATATCCAGATTCTCGTTCACCAATGTTGCCATCGTTCTCCCTGTTCCCTGCTTCCCGCATGGGGCTACTGGAAGCACCAAAGCCTGGCCCGCCCCAGTGCCTAAATCAGGTGCTAATCCATCCACCTCCACCACCAGTGGGTTCCCCATCTGCACAGGATCAGTGCAAACATCAGGTACAGGCTTTTCCATCCGTCGACTGCCCCGAAACGGTAACGTGCAATCCGCGACCAGGTGTCCATGAGCGTGGCAGCGATGGCAGCGGAACGGCACCCCCACATAGTCCAAGATTTGTGTGAAGTCCCCATCCTTCGTCTGAACCTTGATCTCAGCCGATAACCCTTGCCTAAGGTCGATCTTGACCAAAATCTTGGCCACAGAGTAAAGACCAGTTACCGTATGAGAATAATCCGCACATATACAATCGCCAAGGAAGTTCCCAATTGCTGCAAAGCGTGATTCATTCCAGAGATGCATGGGGAGCCCTGGTAGCTTCACCCATATGGGTTCTTTGTCTATTTTTTCTGTCTTTGAATCAAAGAAAGGTGACCATCTTTTCAGCACAATGGGGACGCCCATCATCGTCCAATGACGGCCTAAAACAGATGCTACCTCTCCAGGGCTCGACAGGATAAAGGAGAACCAGCCTTTCGTCAAGATCCTGATCTCTGGTGCAGGAACTATCAAATCCTTCCAGTGCTCGGCCGCCCAACGCTGGAGAAAAATCCGCCCAATCCTCCTACCACGGACATGGCCAACCACCGCGATATGAGAAAAGTCCACCGCCTCCTCCATAGAGACATCCACACCCAACACAAGTTTGTCCTTCCGACGCCTTTCCTTCACCTTTCTTGTATATTTTTTATGGTTAGCGTCCTGTGCAGGAACCCCTGCTCTTGTGTTTACCAGGGATTCATCATCAGGAGGTAATTCCCCAACCCCAGGAGCCAACGCTGCTTGTCCACAAGTTGTGTAGCCCTGTCCACCACAGGTTTGTCCCCGGTCCTCGATATCACGGCACTCCACCGACTTGAGCAAATTGCCAACAGATGATGATGCCAGTCCACCTCCCGGCAGCTCGTTGTCACAACCAACCTGAGATTCGTTCCTATCCTCCCGTGCATCTGCCGAAGGAAATGGAAAATTTGAGTAAGACCCCAATTGGGGTTGCAGTGTTCTCCCCAGAAGACCGGCCAAGTCTGGCCTATCTCTATATCCTGCAGATGACCGGAAGCTAGCTAATTCCGCCTCTAAACCTTCCAACCCCAGTGAGATGACCGGCGAGGTAACTCTGGCAGATGTCGGTGGGGTAAAGAGGTGTCCATCCAAATCCAGCTCTCCCACGGGCCCAGATGCTTCCCCATGCCCCCGGTCTGACCAGAAATGGACAGTCGACCCAAACTCCGCCAAATTGTTCGCTCCCAGATCGAAAATCCCCTTATCCCCATCCCCATCCGAGGTGTAGTCCACCTCCTGCACATATCCACTCTCCATACTCAGTATTTCCTTCACAGCAGGCAAATACGATCCCCGACCAATCTGCCTGGATCCCCAGATAGGGCCCAGACCCCAATCCACCGGTCAAGAAGACCCCACACAAAACACTGTATCGCACAGGCAATTATCGCTGCACACGTCCTCCAGATCTAGGACCACCTGCGCACACCGCCCGAATCCACAGCGTTTCAGTATTATTCTCAACCAAAGCCCGATTATCAAAACTCAAACGGTCCCCTGGATTGGAGCAGTGTTCAAAATTCAATGCCACCCGCTTCAGTCAGCTCCTGATCCAGCCACGGCACAGTGTAGCCGGACCTCCAGAAACGCCGTCCGTCGCCCTAACTCTGTCCTAACCGCCAACCAGGGTTTCATGGAGCCCTCATCTTTCCAATATGGTTTTCTAATTTAGTCTCAAAAGCTCAATTCGGACGCTCAAACCAATCCGACAGTGGCCACCCGCTGCAGTCTGCTCCTGGTCCAGCCACGGCACGGTTCATATCCGGTCCTCCAGAGACTCATGCCGTCGCCCATACTCATCCCTATGTCCGCCAATTTCAGGGTTCTTGGAGCTCCAAGAAATCCGTCATTTGATCTTGAGTTCTAAAGATTAGTGTTATTTTCAATATATATACACATATATATATAATATAGATATATATAATATATATATATATATGTATATATATATATATATACATATATATATATATATGTATATATATGTATGTGTATATATATATATACACATATATATATATATGTATATATATATATATATACACACATATATATATAATATATAATATATATATATATATATTATATATATATGTGTGTATATATATATATATATACATATATATATATATTTTTTTTCCGAGGAAAAAATCTCTTTTTCTATCTGAATAAACATGAACTGCCCTCTAGGGGCTTACATACATTGCTGCCAACAGTCTTCACAAGACTGAAACTTATCTCATGAATTTCTGTTAGCTCTTCTAGAGCCTAACATACTGATTCACCATGATATCATTTACAAAATCTTTCACCTCCATTAAACCTGGAGGGAGCATTAAAGCTAACTTAGAAAGCTTATCTGCTTCAACGTTAAGTTCTCTATACACATGCTGAAAAGAAATGGAATCAAAATTTGCCAATTGCTCTCTGATTGCTTTCAGCAGGTGTTGAATATGGGGAGCGTTGATTTGCAGCTTGCCATTTGCCCAATCTATTGTCATTTTTGAATCACCATAAATCTGAAGGTTATGCACTTGTTTCTCAGATGCAACTTGGAGGATTGACCATAATGCTGATAATTCTGCCTTGTTGTTTGTGCCTTGTCCTGGTGCAAAAGTGATCTCTGTTTTTGTATGATCATCCAGAAATAAGATGCTTCCAGCACCTCCCAGAGGAGGATCCCCTTGGCTTGCACCATCAAAGAAGCCCCATGGCACATTCCTGTCAATGTATGGAGCTTTTAGGACTCGACTTGGCTTGCATTTTGGAATTTTGAAATATAGACATAAAGATTCAATTTTTTTAGAAACTATAACATTTACAAAACTCTTAAAATCCCTTAAAATCTCGAGTTTACCATTTATCTGCACAATGAGACTGTGACAGCTATTTCCCTACAGCTAAAAGTGAGAAAACGTATCAAAAAATGATTTTACAGAGGGACACGTCTAGAGCATGTGTTAGGCACATGTTTGGCATGTGTCTTGTTTGAGGACATGTTTAGGGTATGTGTCCTAGTGTATCCATGTCTGACATGTGAAAGACGGACACAGACCCCCTAAGGGATGTGTCTTGTTTCATAGCATTCAAGACAATAAAGTAGATAGGGTTTTTTTGAAGGATAGTGTTATCACCCAGAAATTTCCACCCTGTAAAAGTCGAAAGGAGTCCGGTAACACTAGGAAATAAGCATTGTCACCACGCTTACTTCCCCTTGTTAACTTTTGTACCTAGGGAGTGTTCCCTAAGTGACTTTTGCCTAAGTCACTTAAAAAAGGGAGAAAAAGTGACCCTTGCATTAAATGACTTGTGAAAAGCATTTAATTAGACTTTATAACTTAAAGTCACTTTTGGGATAAAGTTAAGTTGTGAGTGAATTTAATTTTTGAGAATTAAAAGAGAGCATTTATTCTCAACCTTTGATCTCATCCAATCTCAACCGTTGGATTAGATGCCCGTTCACTTACCCTAGGGTTTCACCCAAAAAGGCAAGGGAGGCAATTTCGAATTTCATTTTTTTGAGATGAGAGTGAGCTGAAGAGAGAGCAAGAGAGAGCAGCACGATTTTTGAGGAGAGTTTCCAGCACAGAAATCAAGGAGGGTTTCCAGCATTTATTACAGGCATGAATCCCAAGACAGCCGTACAGTACGGATTCTGGGCACTAGTTTTGAGGAGATATTCTGGGCACTAATCCCGAGTTGCAGCACGAGTTCCTAAGTGCTTTTCTGGGCACAAAAACCGAGAACAGTGGCACGATTTGAGGAGAAATTTCTGGGCACAAAACCCGAGATTTGCAGGCACAGTTTTTGAGGAGGTTGATTGGGCACAAAACCCGAGACAGCTGCACAGTTTTCGAGGTATAGTACAAGGCACATTTCCCGATACAGTTAGCACAGACTTCGAGGTGCTACAGCACGAATCTCGAGGAGTGAACTAGCACAGAAATCGAGAAAAAGTATGGATTTCAGGTTTGCTCCTGCATAGTTTTCGAGATTCAGATTGTTTCAGAAATCGAGGCATTTTCTGCATGGTTTTCAAGAGTCTGTGGGTGAATTTTTTCTGGTTGAGCTAAGTACATCTTGACTGAAAAATTATTGTACTGAAATATTGCTGAAGAAATATAAATCTCTCTCCCTCTGACTGGTTTTCCCTGTGGGGGTTTTTCTAGGGCTATTGGCCAAAAATCTGAGTTTGAAATATTTTATGGCGTGCATGTGAAATTATTTTTTCTGCCTGTTAAAGTGTTTTTTCAACATGTTTAATTGTCTGAAATTTTTATAATTAATTTCTAGCAGTGTGAAAATTGTTGGACATGAAAAACTAAGAAAACTTGACATAAACCAGCAAGCTGATTTAAACAGAAAAAATCTACATGGTATCAGAGCTTGGGGGCAAAAAACATTAAAATTTTCAGACAGTCAGAAATTTCCAGATTTGAGTATTTTCTTCTATTAGTGAACAACACCTTGTTGGGTTGACAAAGATGGCTACAGGACTTAGGTTGGAGGATAGGCTAGATGGGACAGGAAACTTTGTGCCATGGAAGGCTAAGATTTTGCTGATTTTAGAGGAGAATGAACTATGGGAGGAGGTGGTAAGAAACACTACAGCAAACCCTGTTCAGATTCCCGCTGTTACAGATGCAGCAGCATTATCAGCCTTCAACAAGAAGGACTGTAAAGCTAAAAGAATAATCCTTGATGCAGTTAAAGACCATATCATCCCTCACATTTCAGGTAAAGCTAGGGCACATTTGATGTGGAGTGCTTTAACTAGTTTATACGAGAGTACCAATGAGAACCGGAAGATGGTTCTCAAGCAGAAATTGAAAAATATAAAGATGAATGGTGGAGAGGAACTGACATCTTACCTTACCAGGATATCTGCAGTTAGAGATGAGCTAGCAGCAGTTGGGGAGGTGGTCACTGCTACTGAGCTTGTGCGTACAATAGTGAATGGGGCTTCCAAGCCCTGGGGTGCATTTGTGTAGGCTATAGTGGGCAGAGATCCTGGTCGTGAAGCATTGCTCTTGCTGCTTCCATGATTGTTCTATTCTTCCTTTTTGCAACTCCATTTTGCTGCGGATTATATGGAGTGGTTAACTCCCTCTTAATCCCTGAATCTCTGCATAATTTCTTGAAGTCTTCTGATGTGAACTCTCTGCCATTGTCTGACCGAAAAGTCTTGATATTCTTCTCTGTGTGGTTCTCGATCAAGGCTTTGAATTCCTTGAACTTGCTGAATACTTCATCCTTGTTCTTCAAGAAATATATCCATGTCTTCCTAGAAAAATCATCAATGTAAGAAACATAATATACATATCCATTCAATGAACTGGATGACATTGGTCCGCATACATCTGAATGGATGATTTCCAAAATTCCTTTTTCCTTGCTCCCGCTGCTTGGAAATGACTTATTTATGTTCTTTCCTTTTGCACATCCTTTGCAAATGCCTTCATGCTTTGCCTAGATTTCTGGAAGACCTTCAACTGCTTTGCTTGCAAGTGATAGTGCTCTATAGTGCACATGTGCAAGCCTTCTATGCCATAGTTCACTTGGCTCTATTGAGTCATGGACTAGGGCTTGTTTAGGCTGGCCCTTCAGTTTCTATAAACCTCCCTCTTGCTTTCCAATCACCACAACATCATCTATGGTCTTTCCCTTTGGCCACATAAGAACTTGGGCATCTACAAATGCAATCCTCGTACCTTTTGCATCTAAAGCTGATATGGAGAGAAGATTCTTCTTTAGTCCTGGTACATACATGACATTTTTCATCTTCATAGACTTTCCAGAGTCTAGCTTATAAGAGGCTTCACCACTTCCTTTTATGGGATACTGGTAGTCATCCCCAAGTTTCACCTTGTGGGGTGACTCATGTTCAGATAGGTTCACAAAGGATTCCTTGAATCCTGTCATATGCTTGGAAGCCCCACTATTTATAAGCCAATCATTGCTTCTGTGTGTGACAGTGCCTGTGAGAGCTGAAATCAGAACATATTCTTCATCACTTGAAGAATCTTCACTGTCTTCTCTGGTTCTCTTCCTTGGAGGTTCATCATCCTCTGCAGTGTGAGCATGATGTCTTTTCTTGTTGTTCTTCTTCTTGTGGAAGCTACTTTTGTTCCTGGGACAATTTCTGGAGTAGTGTCCCTTCTCATCGCAAGTATAACATCGAATGTGAGAAAGATCTTTCCTGGATATTCCAAGGTTCTCCCTCTGATTCTGGTGATGGTGTTTACCCTTCTTGTGATGCAGATGCTCCCTCTTGTTGTTCTTTCTGGTGTGTGTTGTGAGAGCCTGGTCTTCATTACCCATCTTTTCTTCTCGAGCTACAATTCGAGCTTCTTCTTGTGAGCACTCCTCCCACAGCCTACTGAAGGTGATCAACTTTCTTCTTGCACAAATTCCTTGAATGAAGGAATCCCATGACCTAGGAAGACCATTCAAGGTGGTCATCACTATTTCTCCATTCTCTATATCTTCTCCCACAGCTTCAAGTTGTTCTTTTATCTGAGAGACCCTTGTAAAGTAGGACTGCATGGTCTCTGCATTTTGTATTTTGACATTCTTCAATTGGTTCCTCAATGTCATCTTCCTATTTATATTCCTCTCTTCAAATAAGGTGGTCAAGGCATCAAACATCTCTTTAGGTGTCTTCAGAGATGACACATGTGGTATGAGATGGTCCTTGATAGAATCTGCAATGATTCTCTTGGCCTTAATGAGGTTCTTCTTGTGTAAGGCTTTAGCCTCATCTCCCTCTGCAACTGGAACCTTTTCATTCACATAGGTGTCCAATTCATTCTCTTCTAGGACAAGCCCAATCCTATACTTCCATGCTCGAAAGTTATCAGCCCCTTCAAGCCTATCCTCAAGCTTGGTGTGGTGAGACATCTTTAATGAGAAACTCAAATGGAAATAGAAAAGCTTTAGGTCTTACCACTTGATTTGCTGAAACTGGATCCGGAGCTGGCTAGGGTTTGACAGAGAAACCCTAAAAATTCAAACTTGGATTTTGAAACTTCTGTCTGGATAGAAAGATGCGCTTGACTGAGGCGAGCAAGCTGGTACACTTGGATCTTGAAAATTCCAAAAATTGACCCCTGAAAAATAACTTGCGAAATTCTGATCTGCAATTTCTGGCTTTTTCTGGTTTTTTTGGTTCAAAGTCAAATTAGGGTTTGACTTTCCCGGAGTTTCACCCAACCAAAAACTTCGATCTTGGTCTCTAAATTTCGATTTTGCTGAGGAGCTCCTTCCTGTGCTGATTGCACTCGAAAATTCCACTTCTGTGAAAAGCCCTAATTTCCCACAACAGTGACAAGCCAAAAATTGAAAATGCTCAGAATCAATTTCTGTTTCGATAGAAAGATGCGCCTTCCTTAGGCGAGTTAGCCTATTCTCCGTTTGTTGATGATCTGTGGAGAGAAACCCAAAAATTAAGAAGCCCTAACTTCTGCAGCTGAATAGTGTCTTCTTCTCAGGTTAGCTCTGATACCATGTTAGATTTTCACAAGTTCATTCAAGATTATCTAGGATCTAATCTGAGAGAATAACATGCATAGCATTCAAACACAAGAGACAAGAGACACAGAGAATTTCATCGGGGAAACCATAAAGGAGAAAACCCCGCAACTTCCTCAAGTAGAAATGGTCTTCAACAACTTCTCTCTTCTCCACTTGTGCGAACTTATCCTTATCCTCACTTATGCGAACTTGATGAGTGAGTGAATGAGCAAATAGAGAGGAGCACCCTCTCTATTTATACTTTTAGTTTCACTTGACCTTTACCCCAAACAGGTCGGCCCCTAGGTGTAACTGTCTGAGCCGACTTCTCTAGGAGAGTCTAATAACCCATGATGACTCAACTCAGGGGTCTAAATCCCCGACATACAATGGAGGGTTAACCTCACTGACTTTACATGACTCAAGTACAATAATGACTCTCCTGACCGGAGGAATAAACATCTCCATCGGAGGTATAATTATAAAATACAAATGCAATATAAAATATACAAGTGAATATCTTCCGAAGTTACAATTACATTAACATGAAGAACCTGCCGCTGGAATGATAAAAGAAGGTCGGGGTCATGTGACCCAGTGACCCACCCTTGGAAGCCCCAAACACCAACCTTAGGGTTTCAAACCCTTTTATGAGGCAGCCAACGATGCCACTAAGCCGTAGTACTTCCAAAGGAGAAACCAGAGGGTCTGGCCATGCCCCTACCTCAGAATAAGCTGGATAAACACCCCTCCTGGTCAAAAAAAAGACACCCTCTCCTTGGGGCACCTCTGCAGGTATGCTGGTGCTGGTACACCATCGTAACAGGGCTCACCCTTAAAATATGGAAAATGGACAAAATGGGGCCCACAAGGTGAAGATCAAGATGAAATGGCACTAGAAGGGTTGCTACCCAATGGATCTATGGATTTGATGAGGAACAAGCAATACCCACGTCACAGATCTGGAGAAAGCCCACCTACCCAAAAGTGCGACCTCCCTTGGAGAGGCCCAGTGCCTTAGATCAGGGGTAAATGGAGTCGGATGCCAACCAAATTTGGTCTCCAAGGTTTATTAATTATTATTGAGGTGGTTTTTAATTATTAAGCCCATGCAATCGCCAGATCTTAATAGATCTAAAATCTAGGGTTTTAAGATGAGGGTTTGAGATCTAGAGAACAAATGGATAAGTTAGAAGAATAAAATACGTACCTTTCAAGCGTACCTAGATAATGAGAATGAATGCCAATTATGACGAGGATTACTTCCGCAAAGATCAAATGAAAGATATGGTAGTTTCTCTTGCTCACACGATTTGCCCAAGTCCACTAGTGTGCCCCCCTCTTCCTGCAAAACCAAGGAGACAAAGCTCAATTAGCAAACAACAATGAGGGTAGATGCAAATAAGAAGTAAATGATAGGGAATAATTGGTACAAAGACAAAATCACTCCCTGTTTGAACCAAAATTTGATAGAAGCGTGCAGGTTAAGACTCCCCACCAATGCGCACTCCTCCCAAATCGTCTTCTTGCCTTGCAAATCGATATAGTGGAACAAAAATACAAAATAGCTACCAAAATCCATCAGTGCAATGGAAAAGCATTTACAATCATCATAGTCAAGCATTCATCCCACGATCCAAGCATTTACTCAAAATATATTTCTTCTATTCCAATAACCGAGAGCCAAAAGTCTCCAGATGCCTTTACAATAGGGGGGCCTCTTCCTTAAATAGGAGGAGAGAGACCAAAACCCTAACCACTTTACAAACGAGTGGTGGAGATCGAAAGATAAAAACAATACAATCAACGCCTAAGATGAGCCGATACAATATAACACGGACCAAGTCACTAGAGGGGGTGCGCACTCACTAAAGGAAGCCCTAGGGGGGTGCTCACCACATAAAAGTGACAAATATAAGTGTGTACCACATAAGATGACAAGGACAAGTGACTAGGAGCACATGGTGGGGCTAGGAGGCTTTATTATCCTTCACTAGCATCACCCCATGGCACAATGATATAAAAAATGACTCAACAACATGTCCAAGTGACTAAATGAGCAAATCGTGCCTCAAATGAGAGAAGAAAGCATCAAATCACAACCCAGAGAGTGTGTGGACCTCACTAAATGCTGCAAGCTGATCTGGAAGTAGTGGGATACATCACATATGACCTCTGAACAAACCTCATGCCAAAACCTTGCCTCAATAGCCCAAATCGATTTCCTTAATGACCTTTTTATCCCATTTTTATCCCACCTGAAAAACCACCAAAATGCCTGTAACTCACCGTCTGATGTCCAGGCACAAAATCTGACTGTACCATCATGTCTTGAGAGGGGGTAATATGGTAATAACAAGTGGCTGGACCACACCTCTCCTCTGTAGCGCCCTAGGTAAACGTGCTAGCTCAATGCAACTGCTGGACATGCCATTTCAACATGGCAAAACCTGTCAAAAGTGGAAATTTGACTCTTTCATCACTAGGAGTGCCTGAAACTGATAACTTAGTGTCTCAATGGACTTAGAAGGTCCAAATATACTAGAGATGAGTACCCATACACCTTGTGGCAACCTTTAAGATCATCTGTAGCCTCAGCCATACCTGGACAATAATAAAATAAATGATCTGAGAATAATAATAACCATAAAAAGGTACATCAATCATCATCTAAAACCTGTATCTACTGTATGGATTCATCAAAGGTGCATCAAAGGACCATAAATCATCATCATATATCATCACTGGTCCAACTCATCACAAATCCCAAGGTTGACTTGGTCAAAACTAGGTTTGACTAGGTCAAGACTGATCAAAATATTACACAGGCTAAAAAGGCCTGTTGCTGCAATTACAAATGGTTAAGACATGCTCTTTTAATCATTTTCATAGCGAGACTTAAAGTATTAAGCATCATTTCACTGGCAGTTAATAAATAATTATACTTAAGCATATGATCAAATAATCATTTAGTTACAAAAGAACCTCAAGGATATACTCAGTATGCAGACATGATCAATTTGCTAGCAAAGGGTGAAGGTGAAGAATGCAAGGCTAGGACAAGGGGATGACTTAACTGATTCAACACTGTGATACTTTGGATAAGGGAAAGGGAATACACACTTAAGCATATGTCGGATAATAAACACACAAGGAATGGCAATGTCTCACAAATTGGATAAGTTGTTTAGAGGAGTGCTTATTCAACCTTGGCAAATGTCTACAACTCACATCCAAGCTGTATCAGCTCCGTGAGGATCTTTTCTAGAATCGCCGTGGACTGGGTGCCCGACTAACCGTAACTTGAGGTTCTAGGGAACACTTAGAATTAGCTGTCCCTTACTCCATCTCACATCACAACCCGTGGGCTCCGTGAGGAATTAATCATTACATTTCATTTCCTTAGTGAACAGTCTTTGGATTTAACATATATTTAACCACTGCTTTCTTTAGTCCTATATGACCCTTTTGGGGATTTTGCATGTGCTTAGAAGCACAACTACTAAAGCTTTCATCCAGGGTGCTTTTAGTTTCCATTTCAGTTCATTTCATAACCCTTTTGGGGATTTTGCGTGTGCTTAGAAGCACAACTAGTCAAGCTTTCATCCAAGGTGTTTTTCATTTAAGTTTCCATAATTTCATAGCCCTCTTTCATTGTGATGAGAAGCACAGTTTTTAAAGTATTCTCATGGGCTTCATAAAAGATATAACAATAGTTTTCACATGTAATGATGGTAGTAAAATTTGCTTCAGGTTTTAGCCAACACAACTCAAGCAACTAGGGGGAATTTCTACAATCAAGACCAAACATCGGGGCAACCGACTAGAGTGATCATGGTATCAAATCCAACTCACCAAAGGGTAAGTTCTGTTGCTAACTCAGAGCCGAGACACAAACTAACAGGGATGCTATCCAACACAGAGGCAAAAGTGGGGAAGTCCTCCATATCATAGGCTGATGTGTAAGTCAGCGTAAAAACCAAAAGTGGGAAAGATAACGGATGGATGGGGAAAGTGAAGGTGATGCCTAAGCTAGCAAGCCATAAAGGTGGGAATGATCATGTCCACACTCCTAAGAGGGTAAAACCAACGAGTATAAAACAAGAGCTTCTAAATGTAAGTAATAAAACCATTTAGATAATCAATAAAAACCATATTCATTTCATATAGATATACTGCCAGATCATGATTACGAGATACTAAGTCAAGCTATCAAAATGACCAAAAAGCAAGATAATAAAAACAATGCACATCATATACTTGCTGGGCCATATACCTGTATCTCCTATCTGGATCACCTGTAACCACTGAAAGACTGCTGCCGAAACTCTGGGCACTGCACTACTATGTATGGGATAAAAGGTCATCTCGATCATCAAATCAGAGGTCAAGAGGCTCAACCTTTGCATAAGGTCTACTGCATGTCTGATCTGGGGCTGCTTTGATGTGTGAGTGATAAAAAATATTGCTCATCATAGGCCGATCTCATGTAAAGGCCTGGCTTAGAAACATATAATGAACTACTCTGCAATCATGGTAGCCCGGCTACTATGGATGTGATAACATCTGGCTCCAGCTGGGACAAGTGCTCTAAGGGAGAGAGTGCTTGAGAACCTCAGAATCTCTGGTCCCCAACACTAAACTGCATCAAGCACCTAACTGTTTTGCTTCATCTTCAAATGTACCTATTCCTACACACATGGAAGCAAACTACCACGAGTAACATGTATGGAATAAAATAAAATACTAAAATGAAATTCTAATCTAGAACAGAATATTAAATGCATAACAAAAAGATACTAATCAAATCAACTAACGTGCTTCATTGTTTTATTTTTGTTCAAATGCAGGGAAAAGCTTGGGAAAAAACAAGATAACTAGACTCAAATAACTCAGGGAAACTCAGGAAAAACTCAGCACTCAGAAGAAACTCAGTAGACACTCAGCACTCAGGAAAAAGAAAAACACTCAAAACCTACTGCTCAAGCGAACTTCTTCGGTCCTACCTACCCTACTTTAACCAGTCAGCACAAATGCTATGTAAAATCATAAATCCAATGCAACCACTCATCAAACAGATTAATGATTTTTCTTTGATGTTCTTTAAAATAATAGGTCAGGATTGGATTAAAGATAAATGAATTTGATAGCACAATCTTCCTGACTTGTTCAAAAAATGAAAAGGATTGGAAAAGTGCAAAATGAAATCCCGCCAAGGAACAAATTGACTGATGCAAACATCCTCCATCAAAATATCGATAGGATCGTAGAAATTATGCAAATGATTGTTTAAAATGGATAGAGGGAAAACATAAGGCACGTGACTCAATTCCTGTTCACACAAACTACCCTCCTCATTCACTTCTCTCACATATTCAATTTGGTTCTCCCTAGGATTGATGATGGAACAAAAACCAAGTGGAGACAAATTAAAGCTTAGAAGACAAAAAATCAAAATCAAACCCACTTGTTGCGCAAAAATAGAGAAAAGATGACACTGATCTTTAAACACCTTTTCTAGCCACCAAGAATGATTGATGAATTGACAACAAGCATTATTGTTCCAAAGTGACTGAAAAGGGAAGTGAAGTGATTTTTCTCTAATTATGTGTCAATGCTCATACTCCCTATTGAAAATTTCAAAAGCAAAAGATTGACTAGACCACAAACCCAAAGAAGATTGAAAAAGCTAGGACGAGAGGGTGTATTGAAAATATGTACTTTCTCCTAGATGGATAAAAAAATTTGACCTAGGAATTTGACACAAGGAAAAGCCTTTCAAAGTAACACTCTTTGTTCCAGGTATGATTTCAAGTTTTTGATCAAGTTCAATACTTACTACCCGAGGACAAGATTCACCATAACTATCCAACTCCCAGAATTGGATCAAGTTATCTTGGTTAAGGATGGAAATATATGAGCATGGAAAATAAATACTTAAGGATTCACCATAAGAAGTTGAACAATGATTAGAGCATCTAATGTGATTTACTAACTCATCCTCATCTTGAGATTGTTCTTCCATTGATTTATCATTAAATTCATATGAGGATAAATGATCATTTTCATTGCATTGATCAGGGATAAAATTTAAAAGTTTATTTATAACATCCTGATTATTTGCACAATTATCACGTGAAATCACTTTAAAAGGGCCTTGGTTGATGTCCCCATTTTTTTCTTCTTTAACAAGATGATATGAAATTGAACTATCAAGACGATCCTCAATAGATTCACAGATTAAAAGCTCAACCTCAGAAATTTCCTCATCATCAAGGCTAGGGCTTCCTAAGAATTGTTTTGAAGTCTCATCATTCATGCAATGATTAGTGATTTGCTCTTTAAAAAGAATTTCGATAGACTTACAAGTAGAAGACTCATCCTCAAAAGAAATTGGGCAGGAGGGGTCATCTCCAGATGTTGAAAATTCAATTGATGTTTGATTATTAATTGTTTGAACAATAGGATCGGAAAGGGGAGGGCTTGGATCTTGGATTTGATCATCGTATTCGTTTCCCCATTCTTCTAAGAATTTATTTTCAAACATGTCATATCCGGAAATGCTATTGGTTGTCAAATTCAAGAACCAGTGCTCAGCTCTTCCTTGGAAAGATGAGGCCAATAGTTTCATACATACATCCTCATGGGTTATAAATAATTCGTTAATAACTTCCTCCATCTTGCTGGCCCATTTGGGCCCCAGGTTGGTGTCAAGTGCTTCTTGGGATGGGTCCATTATGACACATGGCCACACCCATATTTTGCTTTGTAGAGGTGATTGCGTGTGTAAGGGTTGTCATACCTTGTTTAGCACGTCTCATTTTGCCCTATTGTTTTGATGGAAAACCCCTCCTCCTGGTCTCCATACCCATGATGTCATTCCTTAAAGAAGAAGCTTACATTGTTAAAAAATGAGGGCGTTGAGGGACAAGCATCTGTTGGGGCCTAAGTCACCTGGTTCGAGTTCGTGTTCGAATTCGACAACCTTGAAATTCGACAAAATTCGGCAACGAAAAAATTGGTGATAAAATTCAACATTAAGTTCGAGGGACGATATATTTCAAAATTTTAATATATATATATATATATATAAAATTCTAGGCACTCATTAAACATTATGTAAAATGAAAATTGCATGCCAACATTAACATATATAATTATATTTCAAAAGGATGGTATCTTGTTAAAAATTTAAGAATTTAGGTTAGGTTTTTTGTCTTTTTTTTACCTTTTAAATTTTTTATTGAATAAATTTGATTAAATTCGCCTTGAAGTTCGAATTCGACTTGAAGTTCGACATCAAGTTCGACTTTGAAATTCGGCTTTAAGTTCGAATTTGGTTGAAGTTCGGCGAATTTCGAATTTCAAGGTTGAAATTCGCCGAATGCAGTGACTAAGGTTGGGGCTAGTTGGGGCATGATGCCCTCCTTTTGGCTCACTTTGCACTTGTTGGAGCCTAATTGCAGATTTTTATTCTTATTTTATGTCATTGTGTGGTTTAGTCCCCAAGTTTGTGCATGCACTAACCTAAAATTTTATATTTTGTCATTAACTTGCAGGCTCAAATTTGTAAAAGGTTAAGGGTTGTCTGATATAAATAAGACAACCTCACATCATTTGTAAATCATGGACAAGAGTTCAAATTATATATTCTTTTATTTTCCTACTGGTTTATTGGAGCATTTGAGCTAGTGTGCACCTCTCTTGGATGTCTTTTCTCTTGCATGAAGGATGAATGGAAGGATTCCTAGGGTTTGATTGTCACATGCTAAGTGGATGCTAAGAATAGTTGTAATAACTTGTGCTCAAGGGTGGCCTAAGGTGCATTTTCCTTGCTCATTCTTGATTAATGTTGGTAAGTTTATCTCCTAACCCTAGTTTGACGTCACTCTTGAAGTGCTTTTGATTGAGGTGGGGTTTGTTTGCTAGCATTTTGTCTACTTGCTTGAGGAGACCTTCCTACCTAGGAGCTCTCCATTGTTCTATTGGGCCTTGGGATTCTCTATTTTCCCTAATTAGGGTTTCACTACCTAACCCTAGAGGTTGTTAGCTTTGCCCTAGTTGCAAGTATTGGAAACCATCTTAATCGGAGGGACGTTAGCCTCGATCTCTCATAGCTCTAGGGTTTGAGACAAAAATCTAATACCCTATATATCAATCTTCTTTTTACCAAATTTTAGTATTTATACGTTTTTTAGTTTATTTTATGCAGAGAAATATTTTAGAACTGGAAAAAGCCCTAAAAATCTAAATAAATTCAAAAATCCGAAAGTAGCCGTGATTTAGTATATTTGGTCCACCCTAAAATTTCTCCCTAGGGTTTTATCCATAAACCCTGGACTGCATCCTCTTTTGAGGAAGTGCATTGGGATCTGTGAAACCCTTGTAATTCGTGAATTAGAGGGTGTGTGATATTTTTGGCTTACTAACCAGTTTTGCCCTAGTCAGATTGTCCTCTTTCCCTTGAGGGTGCACTTTTTGGAGTGGTTGCCTTGGGAAGTGTGACATTGCCTTGGGAGATGTGAAATTGCCTCGAGAGGTGTGTTATTATTTGGAATTTGTGAGAATAACTCCATTTATATATGATTCTTGTGTCTTGATTTGATATTGTTTGACTCCGACAAGGCACTGATCATAGCTATTAAGGTTTTGTGAAAGGTATTTATGGCTTGTTGGTGGTTGCAGGTATCTTTCATTGATTAGGGTCTCCCCCTGGGTTTTGGAGTTACCCAAAGTGTTGAGAGGTTAGACTGTGGTGACATTGGGTTTAGCCCTCTCTCGAGCTTACCATCACTAGCAAATAGGGTCTACACAGCCTTGATTTGCAAAGGTGTGCTAGTTTGAGCGATAACAGTTGGAATGTTTCAAGTCTTCTACAAACCTCTCATGATTGATCCAAAGAATAGTTGTTGATAACTCTTGGAAGGGAGGGCGTCTTGGGCTATTGGCTTGCACATTCTCCTTTGTTGGTTTGGGTGAGTATTTTAAACCTTGTCTTGATATTCATTTTCCTCCTTGGCAAGGGTTTATGGGTATTTATCTTCTCCACAGTTGATCTTGGGTGGCTAGGGACCTTCCTTGATTGGAGCTCCCTCTTGTACACATTGAAGTCCATTGTTCATCCTCATTGGTTAAGTGTGTAATTTCCCTAGTGCTGACCCCTAATCTTTGAAGGAAGTAGACCAACTCTTGAAGGGTATTCTTCTTGGCCTCACTTGCCACTTGATTCAACTTGAATCCATTTCCCTAGTTGGATATTGGCACCGATCTCTGGTCTCTCCATCACCTTTCCTAAAACACCCTAAAAACTACAACCTTGTTTTGCTAAGTCTATCTCTTCCAAATCACCTTGTGCCCTTGTTTCCATAGTGTAGCAATCCTATCCTAGCGACACCTCATCGAGTTGGAGAAGAGCCAACCGAAAGTGCATAGAGGTGGTTATTGTGGTGACAGTGGGTAACACCTCCCAGGTTACTATGTACTAGTAGCAATCTTTGGTGCTTTAACTACCCCTGCTAGTTTGTGTGGTAACACCTCCAAAGCTGGAGCAAGGCTTAATGTCTTTTCCCTAGCATGGTGTCTAGTCTAGTGTCAATTTGTATTCCATACATAATGCAGTTTAGTCATATGGACATGTAAAAATTGTAATTTAGGTGTCTTAGGGGTGCATATTGTATAGCATTTAATTTATGTAGGAAAAGGGGATGTCAAATACTTTAATATGATGTATTAAACCCTTTAGATCACTTAATTTAGCCTAGCACACCCCTTGGAGACAAAGTTCCACGATTTTTGCATGTTGGGGACAAATTTGAGTGATTTTAGGAGTTTGGTAAAACGGAATATTCCCCAATTCTCCCCCCTTGAGTGAGGTGTCATTTTTTATTGGATTTGGTCCTAAGTTGCACGAAATGGGGAAACGGGGACGAAACGGGGGAAACAAGGAAACGTTGGAAACGCGACCCCCCAAATTTTGGAAACGTGGAACGCGATATATATATGTGTGTGTGTGTGTGAACAAGGACAAAATTATTATAAAACATAAACCATAAATTATTAATTACATTTAGCTGTAAGCAACATTTCTAAGTGATAAATGTTAAATGATACAAGCAAAATTTAAATCATACATGTAACATCACATTTTACTCATGAACCCAAGTCTATATCCTTTCATTCATGCAATTAGTAATATCCAAAAACAACCTTTATAAATGAGGCTATATACTTTATATCCAAAATTAGCCTTTATGTATGAGGCTGCAAGTACAATGTATCAAACTGTGAACAATGAGCATACTAACATAGAAATAAAAGTAAAACATAAGCTCATACTAATAGTCATCCTCATCTTCATAGTCTTCCTAAAAAAAAGAACAAGAAGCACGCTCGGCAACAAAATGTAGAGTGGAAGAAGTATTTCCAATTCCACTTCTAGGTTCCTCAACTTAGTGCAGCAAGAGAGATGTCCAAGTCAACAAATTTGACTCGACATCCCAATCTGCACAAGGCCTATTGCTATATTTTGGGACTTGAGTGCTGAAGTCGCTTATGTGAGGAGAGAATGAAGTGATGTTCTCTTTATAACTTTCTTCAACCTAATTAGAAGCATCTAGAATTAAATTTTATTTTAAAATTCAATGTATTAACCCTTAATTACTAAAATCCGCGGGCATGAAGAGACTTTACGAGCTGGTTTTTTAAGTGACGAGCTTTTATTTGGCAGGAAATGCACCGTACAAGAGAGGAAACGTGTTTCCGTCCGTACAGACGCGTTTCCCGTTTAGGAAACGTGTTTCATACGGACGTAAATAAGTTTCCGTCAAGTACCATACGGGTTTTCGAGTTTCAGCGAGTTTTCGAGGGTGAAACGGGTGTTAGACCCGAGTTTCCTGCAACTTAGATTTGGTCTCATTCAATCCCTATGTGTTCCCTTCTTGTCTCGTAGGTGGCTCATGAGGAGCTCTTAAGCTCTAGTTAACTTCATGAGGTGTCAAATTATGCTCTAGTTAACTCTATGAGGTGCCATATGACACTCTAGTTCACTCCATTTCATGAAATTCGCCCCTTTCTTCCTATTTTTCTATTTAAGCAAGCCCTCCCCTCTCTTTTTTGAGTTAGTTGGTTACTAGTGAAGCTTGTGCTCAAGCTCTTATACTTGTGCTCTATTGGAATTGCTAATAAAGAAGGCTCTGGAGGTCAGATCCGTGTTGCACTTTCATGTGTGGATGCCATTGTCCCAAGTTATACATATATGAGGTAACTGTATCTAGTTTAATTGCTTTGAATTTTTATTTCTTCATAGGCCTTTGAAAGGGTGTTACGACCTAGTAGGGTAGATCTCATTAGATAGCTTTCTCTTGAGATTTTTTGTAGACTACTAGATAGGAGATTAGATCTACGCATTTTTTCTGTTGTATTGGTGCCTAAGTCACCTGACACGAGGACACGAGACACGAGTGCCCCCAAAATACGAGTGTCCCCACAGGACATGGTGACCCTCGGAATCAGGACACGTTTTATATACATATATGTATATTTTTAAAATATATTAAAATTTAAAAATATAGACATATAGATCCAATAAAATTTAGAAACTAGAACATTTACGATTACAAATATTCAATAGAAATTAGAATCAAAACACATTAATGATTATTGATTACACATTTGTCATTCACAAATCACAACACATTTGTCATTCACAATCACAAATCACAATGAGACACATAGATGCATGTCGGAGACTAGGAACCATATTTCTCATTAAGTCATCAAAATCAAAATGTATTACATATATGTCGGAATGCCATAGGGCACTGGAAAATGCCAAATAGACTAATAGTTTAATAGTAAATACAAAAAAGAGGTGGATCAAGATGGAAGAATAACATCTGTCAATGACTCAATAGTCCTCCTCCATGCCTGAATCAACAAAGTCATCACTGCCCTGATCCTCATCCTCCTCCTCCTCCTCCTCCTCCTCTCTGCCAATCTAACTAACTGCATCTGTTGGTGTGGAGGATGACCCCTCCATACGATCACCCTCATTAAAAGTGGCTGGCTCTAGCACTGGATCATTAAGATCCATGTTGGCTAATGCCAACTCAGTACTGCTGTCCAAACCCATATCATCAGAAAAGACATCCCACATCTTTGTCTTTCCCTTCACCCACTCCTCCCTCTTCCTGTAAATAAGACGAAGGTTGGAGTGCACATACACCATCGTCTCTGCCCTGGACTGCTCAAGCCTGCTCTTCTTCACACTGTACAAGTTCCCATATGTGCTCCAATTCCTCTCACAACAAGAGGATGAAGTAACTTGAGAGATGACCCTCAAGGCTATCTTCTGTAGAAGAGGGCATGTTGCCCCATGAGTTGCCCACCAAACATAGGGTTTCTTAACCCCCATGTCTCTAACCACCTCATATCCTCCAAATCTCCCAGTGCCACTGGAAAACTCATAAAATGTTAGATTTTCATCATTTAATTCAATAGATCTAGGATCTTAACTGAAAGAACAACATGTACAGCATATCAAGCATAAGAGACAAGAGACACAAAATATTTCACCGGGGAAAACCAAGAAGGTGAAAAACCCCGCAACTTCCTCAAAGATAGAATAAGCATCAATACAAGGATCACCATGATCAAACCCAAGAGATAGATATCTTCAGCAGCATTCTCCTCCTCCACTTGTGCGCACCCTCGTCTTCTCTCACTAATGTGAAGTGAGTGAATAATAGAATGTGTAAAATGAGAGAGACACACTCTCTATTTATACACTAACTTTCACTTGACTTTTACTCAACTAGGTCGGCCCCAACTTAACCACTTAACATAATGCTGCCTGGGCCGACCCCTCTAGGGTGGTCTAATAACCCTTTGACCCACATGACTCATACAGGGCCGACCCCATCAAGGTGGTCTAATAACCCATCAAGTATAAGTTACGATACCTACGATATAACTTGCGACACTTGCAAGTACAATTGACGACACTTCCAATCGGAGGAATAATACATCTCCGTTGGGGATACAATAAAGTACAAATACAATATACAAGTGATATCTTCCGAAGTTACAAATACATCAACATAAAATCCCTCCTCCACCGCCTTAAGGTGGTCTCTATCCTGAAGTAGCCGTCTAAATGCTGTCTTCCTCCCCTCTGAGATCTCTCCATCCATGTTAGGAGGGACTCTGGATGAGGGCCCTAACCCACCACTGAGCCAATCCTGAGCGTAGAACTTGGGGTTCAATGAGTGGGCCAAGCAATGCAAAGGTGTGCAATTCTTATCCCACCTGGAGATAAGAATGTCCTGTATGGTGGACCATAAGTTCTCTGCCGATGTCTCATACTCAGCACACTCATTCTCCATAACAATGGTCCTCATGGACTCAATCATGGAATCCCACCCCTCATAAACATCTACTAGGATGGGCTGGTCCGTCTCTGCAAACCGCAACAAAGAAATGATTGGCTCCATGAGCTTGATGCTAAGATCTACCCTATCCCACCAACCATCATCTAACACCGTGTCCTTCACCTTTTGTGAAGCAATCTGATCCGTCTTTCTCCAAAAAGCCCAAAACTCTGAAATCACCATGGACCCAAGAGCGGTTTTGACCTCTCTCAACCTCTTGAGCATGATGAATGAGGAAGCAAACCGAGTATCTGCAATCTTCAACAATGAAAGATGTGTGTACTCTTTGTAGATTGTGAGGGCATTGGTGTGGTTTTGTACAAAGTTACGGATATGGCGTGCATCCTCAATAAGTTTGCCAATCCATGGCACATCTGAAGCAATAGATTTCAGTGCTAAATTCAAAGAATGGACAATGCAAGGTGTCCAAAATACCTGTAAGATCAATAAAAGAAAGTATAAATGAGTCATTGAGTCTAGACTCCTAGACTCTACAAGACTACAACTATGTTACTAACAACTCAAAATTTCAAATAAATGAGTAAATTAACAACGCAATTATGCAAGGTGTCCAAAATGAACATACCTGTGGATATTTAGCTTCCACAATCATTCCACTAGCCTTGCAAACAGGTGCATTGTCCGTGATGATTTGTACACAAGAATCAACACCTACTTCTTCGATGGTTTTGATGAACAAATCACCCATATACTGTGCATCCTTGTATTTCCCAAAAGCATCCACCGCTGTCAAGAACACCAGTCCATTTGGGGAAGACACCATGAAATGAAATTGATGAGTGGATGGCGTGCTGCATCCGTCCATCCATCCGAAACAATACTAACACCACATGTGGACCATTTTGATCTAATTGGATCAATAATTTTATCCACTTCCTTCCTTGCCTTAACCAATAATGTGGTTCTAAGCTTCTTTGAACCAGGAGGCACATAACCAGTTGGAGCTCATTCCATTATAGATCGACACATCTCAAAGTACAATGGTGACCGTGCAACATTGAATGAGATGAAGTTGAGGTAGAAGAAAAATGCAATGGAGAGGTCCACTTCTTCTCGCACCTCTTGTTGGAAAATCCTATCCATTGGACCACTTGAAGTTGGCCTCTTTCTTGTTGGATAAGCAATAGCATCAACCCCACTCCTAGTGCTAGAGGGTTTCCTCAAGAATGGAAGAGGATCCTCATGATGTTGTGTCTTGCTTGCTGCAGCCACCTTCCCTACCCCAACATGGTCCTCTCTTTCCATCTCCCTCCTTTGGTTAACACTCACCGCTTTGCATGAAGAAATCCCACAAGGGAGGGCCAACAAATGGCCCTTAACCTGGTAATATGTGCTCTTGAAAGCATGCTTGCAGAAATTGCAAGTCCAACACACATTGCCTCCTCCACCAAGCTTTGCTCCAACGCCTTCTTTTCTTGTAACATACTTCCACAAAGAGTATTTACTCTCTTGTGCTTGTTGTCTTGCCAAAACATGGCTAAAATGAGTATGAGCTTCACTAGAAGCAGTTGGAGCACTAATAGGAGCAGAAGAGGAAATGCTTGGAGGAGGAATAGGATGAGAGGGATTAGATGGGGCATTCTTCCCTTTCCTTTTCCCTCTAGCTGCTGCCCTAGCTGGTTGAGACATTTTCCTTCAACCTTGATGGTGAAATCAACTTGGAATCCCTTCACCTGCAAGAAAACAAACTTGAAACTCCTTCACCTGCAAAAAAAACCAATTTTGGGCTCTCTCTAGCTCTCCCTCACTCTCCCTTCAGTTCACAAATGGCAAAAAAAATAAAATCGTGTTTTATGGGCTTGCGGGTTTCCTTTTGGCGCCTTTTCGTGTCTTGGAATCGGCACACGATGTGCAGAGATAGGGCACGCGTGTTCCAAAATCGGGACACGATTTTTTTTGTGTCCCCCAAGTGGGGCAGTCGTGTCCGTGCCCACACGGTCCCCACGGGACACTTGGCCCTAAATGGACGTGTCCGGTGACTTAGAATTTGGTGCTTTATCTAACCCTTTCTTGTAGGATTACACCTGAAGGAGTAAGAAGGGAGATTCAATCTCCCACTTGAATTTCTGAAAGACAAGTATGGCAATGATTAGTCTCTCCAAGTTTGAAAGTTAAAGCATGGCAATGATTATATTGGATGTTATGATTGATAGAATTCATTTCACAAATTCTAGTTAGTTGATTTTAGCTTTATTGCTGTAGACCAAAGCATGCATTCATTGTTTACTTTCACATTAGTTGAAGTCATTTATGAGTAGTTTCTTTTGTACTTTAACTTTAAGAAAATATTTTGCAGGATTCTCAAGGTAATGTTGCAACAAAGACAATTATTGGAAATATGTCAAGAAATAAAGAAGCAAAAGCTCCTCGAAAGATATTTGGCTTAACGGAAAGAACAAGCTTGTTAGTTGATATAGTAAGTACAAGATATATGGTTGATATTTGATTGTGTTTTAGATGTCCTCAGAGACTGTCTTTAATTTTCATTAGTGTATACGATATATGGAAATAAATTCTTGCTTTGTTTTTTGCAGTGAGGCCTTTGGATTAGTTCCTAATAGATTAATGATAAACAATGAGTAGAAACAATTTAATTACTCTTTCACATATCTGGCCACACTACAAACATGCTATCTGTTACCACACAAACTAGCACCCCTAAAGTCCAAGGCCTTCATGAGGGTTCAGCTGAGGGGAACTCTAGACGTGTTGTCACTGTCACTTCAACATCAACTTCTATCACGTTAGTGTTTGGAGAAAATCCAACAAGGGAATCCCTATGCTCAACTAAGGTTCAAAGATGTATTCTACGGGAAGATGATTTGGAGTATGTGTTTTAAAGTGTTAATTCCAAAATAAATCTTCAAACTAAGCTGAAAAGATTGATTACAGATTCTGATCTGGTTATTGTGATTGCAACATTGATTAAGGGTATTAATGTAATTCCTTTAGATTCAGTTTTAGCCCTTAGTTTCCAGTTTTGATATTTGTATTGAGTGGCTGTTATAAAAGTACAGATTTAAACCAACAATGATGTTTTTCAACATCAGAAAATTCCAGCCTTCTAAATGATACAAGAATGTAATCCAGGCTAGAATAAAACAAGTAACTATGTTTCAGATGTAAACAATTCAAAGGACACTTTAGTTGCAAGTATGCATTATCAATTTGTATATTATTCAATGACTTTTAAGTTGATATTCATATACTAAATCCAGATTTAGATTTTAAGATAAGAAAGCATAAAATGAGTGATTAAATCAATGCTCAAGACTTCCTAAGGTCAGCTCAAAACAAAACTCTGTTTAATATGGCTGTAGCAAATTTCTTTAGGAATATAAATTTCAGACCAGCAAATGAGGATCTACTACGGCAGAAATATTTCAGCCTCAAAATATGTCTGAAGAAGGGGAATTGGAAGCCAAAATGGAGGTAGATCTAGGGTCAAAACTTGCTTACTATTTTTTGGACGTTAAGATCACAAAATCAGCTCAATAAATGGACTTAAAAGTATGTTTTTACTGCAGATTCCTGAGGGTTATGATAGCAGATTTGAAATCCAGAAAATTCCAGCAAGAAAAGAGGTCCAAAGATTGTGAAATGATGAACTTGAGACTGATTTCCTGTAGGCTGCAAGCAGATACAGATTCCATATCTATTAGAACAAAATTTAAAGGAGTTTAAAATGAATTTTTATGATTAGAAAAACTTGAGACTAGTGCCTAGAATTGAAGTTGGGCAAAATGGGGTCAATCAAGGCTATTAATGAGGCTTCTACAAACATCAAGGATAGATGGGGATTGAAGGCCAATCTTGTCAAATCTTTGAAGGCTAGATCTATTTCAGGGTTCTATAAAGGAAAAGACCTAAATGGTATTTTCAATCAAACTTGGGCAAAATGATCACTATGTAAGGAAACCTAGGGCATACAATCAAGAGTTGAAAATATGTTTGCCTATTCAACCATAGAATCATTATCATCAACATAACAAGATAAAGAGCTTACTTGAAATTATCCCAATATTGAAACAATTGTAGATACAATCCATAAACCAAAACACATGCGATCTTCCTCAAATTAGCGTTGGCATCAACCTGTTATCACATTTCTAGTAGCTGGGAGCTACTACCCCTTTTTGCAAACCAGATACCATTTTTGAGCCGAGTCCTTACACTTGAGATAAGCATACCAGAGATTGTGATTGGTGGATCATATATACTTTCAGCTAGACCAGTCAGGGGCAGCAGCATTCGAGCCACCCTTGTCATATGGAGCCCTCTTTATGACCTCTTTTGGTAGACATACTCATGCCTTGGTTCACTAGACCAGAGCAGTCAGTTGATGATGCCTTTCCCTTTGCCATGCAATTGCAGTGCAGATTGAGTGCAAGGTCAGCAACAGATTCTGAGCAGGTATATGGCTTGAAGTATATGATGGATGTTTCATACTTGTATTGGTAGGCTGACTATGCTAGGTTATCATTTGCATTGGTGATCATTGGTTTCATCTTGGTTGTTATAAGTAAGACTTGCATTTGGAATGGTAGAGTGACTCTGGTGTTCAGTTTTGTTTATATGCTTTCTTTGGGTTAATCCTTGTGTAAGATATAGATCAGTTCCCCTTATCCCAGTTCCACATCACACTCTGACTCCGCCCATCCGTTCTTTTCGTTTCGACTTAAAAAGTATTCCTTGACTTGGACATGACTAATGAACCCGAGGACCTCCTCCGCTGTGACCTCTTTGTTTGTGTTAGGTGCCCCATTGGGAAGATAGGCAATTGCACACAGAGACAGAAGAATATAGGCGTTAAGCACACTTTTCCATTAACAAATGTACATATTAATACATGATGGATGACCCTTGGTTTCGACTTTCAAGGTGTCTCTTGGACTCCCGGGTGACTCTTGGTCTCCCTTGCATGTTACAATAATCCTAACACCAAGGATTATATTCCCAACAATTCCCCCCTTAATCCGAAGGGTGTATATGAGTCCAAGAAAAGAGAGTTGAATAACTAGAAGTGGACAACTACCACCTGCTAAACACTTCCTTGTTGACAATCTGAATTGCCAAGCAAGTTAGCATAAGCTAACTTCTCCTGTTAAATACAAGTGCTCTCTGAAGAGTTGGTTTTGGATGACCACCAACCAAAGGTGCTAGCAAAAGCTAGAATCTTCTACTATGTGGGTGGTTTAAGGCTGACCACAAACTCTCGAACTTGGCACGAAGGCTCAGAGGTTTTGTTTGGAACTTGTCATGAGGGCTCAGAGGTTCTTTGGAGTGGTGGTTTGGGGACCACCATCTGATGAATAGCAAAATTTGAAGTCTTCTACTAAATGTGTGGTTTTAGGCTGACCACAAACTGTAGAGATCAGTCGAACATGGCAGTTCAGGCTCGCTTGTTCCGACTCGTTTGTTCTCGCTTGCTTGTTTCTGACGGTCTTCATTTCCCCCTGTTAGGAACGACGTGAGTGGAGAGTTTCATGGTGTCAAAACTAGACACAAAACACACGCGTACTTTCGTTCTCTTCTGTCTTCGCGTTTCATCTCTGAATATGGCCTCCCAAATTGGTTGTGGCTCAGGCTCGCTTGATCTGGCTTACTTGAAGAAGGACATGACTGCTTGTTGTCAGAAAAACAAGGCTTCGAAACTTGAAGCCTGACATCATGTTTCCCCTTGTCATATACAAGATAAGAAGCGGTACAATATTCTACTGCAAGTTTCACTCTGCAGGTTTCTTCAGCTTCACACACCGATCTGAAGAATGGTTATCCTTCCTGCAATGCTGACAAGGATGAAGATGAAAAGACTAATCTTTCCTATGGCCAACTCGGTCACAATGTTGGCATATGGAACTTTAAATAGATTTTACATCTTTTGACATGATTTCACTATTTTGGTCATGTGCTGGTAGCTGATAGGAATCATCTTCAACTTCAAATAAAGGATTGTTCTTAACAAACAGTAGTTCAGAATGTTGATTACTGTGTTGCACATCTTCCTCTTTGGCTTTCAAACTCTGCATATGATTGATGACAATTTGGAGAGTATCGTTGTTGATTGTGATTGAGTCGTCTACAGCAGTAAGTTCTAGAGTGTTCAACAACTCTAATGTTTCTTCAGTCTGGGACATTATGAGGACTGTTTTAGGCCTCCTTGTGCAGGAAGGACCAAGTACACTCAATCAACCTGAGGGCTTCTTGCAACTCCGCCCTTTACAAATAAGATTTTAGTAGATTCGAATTCAAAAGGTGAGTTGTGTTGGTCTCAGCCGAAAATGCACCCACATACAATCCAATTCAACTTTTCTTCAGTTTTGATACTATACAAAAACACACATGGAAGTACCAAAAAATACACTAGAACTTACATACAAACAATAATTTGCAAGTTACACTTATGACTGTTGAATTGAGAAATCTGCTATACTTGATTTTTCAAATAACGATGATCTGCTTCTGCAACTCCTTTTGGAGCAGCTGTATCAACAAACTGCAAACTTGCTTGGATCCTTTAAGTGGGTTCACCAAACCAGTCCCAAATCTTCTCTACAAGCTCAGTACTATCAACTAGCTGCAATAGTTTGTGCAAGCTTCACTACAATGAACTTGATCTCTGCAATTTCACTTATCTAGAACAATATAGTCCCTGCAATAATTTGAAAAAGGGCTCTAAAACCAACAAATTCCTTTTGAGCCTTCATGAAATGATATCAATCCAATAAATAAAAAGTGCATGAATATATGGAAAAAAGGTGGGAAAAGTCTATGCAGTGGGTGTGCACCGAATTGCATTGAGATTTACCTTTGTTCAACTAAAACCAAATTTGTGTACCAGCTAATCATTCAAGTCTCTCCAAGAACCTTGAATACATCCAACGGTGATCATCCTCCAAATTTGTAGCATGGAGTAATGGCCAGATTGAAAACATGACAGCCATAATATATCATTAAAACATAGTAGCTTCTTAGGAAGGCATTTCAGTCATTCTATGATGCATTGGAATATCTTTTTCACTTGGAGCGTCCAAGCTCCCACTGTGGTCGCCACTTTGTGCAGCTTGTTGGACTCTTCTAGGTAGAGACTTCATGCACGTAGCTCTGAAGCGAGGCTTCACCATTTGTGCATGAAGATTGAGGAGAGGAGAGGAAAGGTCACATGTCTTCCTCCGATGCTCCATTTAGTGTTCTCGTAGGGTATCTTCTTCATGCATCTCGTAGGTAACCCAAACATGCAACACGACTTCTACTTAGGCGATTGTGGGTTCATTTCCCACCGGGCGTGCCAGTCCATGTTCAATACTCCACTCACATATATCTTTGAACAATGTAGTAGTCGAGAGGTCACGGGAGGAAGCAATTGCTAAGTCACAACACTTCAAGTGGTCGTAGCTCTTCAACTGTGGTTGCAGTTCTCAAGTGGAGGTCGCAACTCTCAACTGTGGTCGCAACTCCACAACATTTTAAAAAGGAATACAACTCGAAATTAGGGTTCAATGCTACAGGTTGACATTCATAAGAGAACAATCAATTCTGCAACAAGTTGGTGTTAATTAATTGCAACACAACCTCAGCATTCTGTTATAATTAAGTTCAATCAAAAACCTCAACATACGATCAACTGGAATAGACTATGGAACAACTGAAACATCTAATTTCCAACTAAAAACGCCTCATTAGGATCTGGACTATTTTCCAACTAAAACGCATCATTTTCAGGTAGGATTCTACCCAAATCATTGTGAATTTTATCCAGAGATCACTACTCCCTCTGGATGCCCTGAGAACTCAAGCGGTTTGAGTATCTATAAATCAAAATGCAATAATGACTTAAGATACAAACACAACAGTTCTCTTAACAATTCTACAACAAACCACAACAATCACACAACTCAGGATGTACCCTGGAAACCCCAAACGGGGAAAACCAACTATTTGTGGGGCTTTATACTATCTCGAGCCTAGAGCAAAGTAAGCAGAATACAAGTACATACAAGATACCTCAGAAGGAACAACTGAACCTAATAGGGTCAAAACCCTAGATCTGCATGCAACAAACTGATGCATGCACAAAGGAAATGTGTCCTAACTGTCAACTGGATCTGGATCTGTCTGCAGGTAACTCTCTGTCAGTATAGTCTCTCTCACACCACTGCTCTGATCTGCTTAGCCAAAGAAGAAGGCCAACGCCTAGATCTGAAGAATGCGCCCCTCTCTCTGCATGGAAAAGTGCGCCCTCCCTCCAACTGTCATAATCTCGTACGGAATCAGATCTGAGCTCTGATCGTCACAGTCCTTCCTCAAACACTAAGGAAAGGATACTCTGAAAGTCTTAGCTGCTCAATCGGTCAATCGGATGCAGAACGAACTTCTCTCTCCTTAGAGAATGCGCCCTCCTTTCTCAAGAAAGTTGCCCACCTCTCAAACAGATCCAACTTTGATTAGTTTGCTCAGGACCTCCTGCCGGTGACCTCCTTCCTTCTTATAATATCTCACTGGCTAATTAGGTTGACCAAAAACCTAAAGTGAGTGCATGCAAAAACTCACTTTTGCATGCATCTTTTAGTAACAGTTGTGCATCCAAAACTTTGCATGCCCTCCAGAGAACAACTTCCCTAGTTAACTTTTCAACAATCACGCACCAACAGTCTTCACTTCCACACAGTAGTATTCATGCACTAGTTTACAGTGAATGAGCTTTCCACGATATTGAGCAATCTTCACTTTGTTAGAATTTTAAATGTAGTAACAATAAGGATCACTGAATGATAAACACGCATAGCATAGACAATAGTACGCAATAATTTATCCTGGGAAAACCCTCGTGGGGCAGAAAAACCCAACAAACTTCTTCTATATAGATTCGTCAAAATGTACAATAGTATTCGTCGTGCAATAACCCAAAAGAAGACTCCAAAAGCAACTATTCTTTATGACTCTTTCTCTCTACTCATGCGAACTTGATGAGTGAGTGAGTTTACCAAATAAGGAGGGTGAGCCTCTCATTTATACTAATCATTCACTTGACCTTTTTCCCCAACATGGACGACTTGACTCTCGTAATAGGGCTGGCTTGTCCAGTTCACAATAAAATAATCTTTTCTGGATCTTTTTAGGCCGTCCTAACAGTTAGGGTTTACATTGACTCTTTCAATGACTTTTACATGATCAATTACAACAATAATAATTCTCGAAGGAAGTACAATACAAATAATACAAATGATACAAATAAGAATATCTTTCGAAGTTACATTCTTCAACGCTCCCTCTTAACAAGGAAGGTATTCTTTTGACACCGTCACCATTGTCTTCCAGCTGTTGCAATTCTGTACTCTAATTATTGACATCTGACATCTCCCGAATCTATACATCATAAGAAGTTTCGCAGAGCAAACCCTTCTTCATGCTGGATGTATCTAACTTTGCAGCACCAACCCTTTTTCATGCTAGATGCA
Source organism: Larix kaempferi (assembly GCA_027924585.1). NCBI lineage: Eukaryota > Viridiplantae > Streptophyta > Pinopsida > Pinales > Pinaceae > Larix > Larix kaempferi. Next base: position 5,645,666 of record BSBM01000619.1, read on the forward strand.
ACTCTCCATAGAGCCAACCCTTTTTCATCCTGGATGTGCCTTTCTACAGAGCCAACCCTTTTTCATGCTGGATGTAACTTTCTCCAGAGCCAGTGCTTTTTCATGCTGGATGTAACTCTCTTGCAGAGCTAGCCCTCTTTCATGCTAGATGCAAACCTCTATAGAGCCAGTCCTCTTTCATACTGGATGTAGCCATCTTGCAGAGCCAGTCCTCTTTCATACTGGATGCACCTCTCTATCGAGCCAGTCCTCTTTCATACTGGATGTAGCTATCCTTCAGAGCTAGTCCTCTTTCATATTGGATGCACACCTCTACAGAGCCAGTCCTCTTTCATAATGGATGTAGCTATCCTGCAGAGCCAGTCCTTTTTCATACTGGATGCACACCTCTACAGAGCCAGTCCTCTTTCATATTGGATGTAGCTATCCTGAGGAGCCAATCCTTTTTCATACTGGATGCACACCTCTACAGACCCAGTCCTCTTTCATACTGGATGTAGCTATCTTACAAAGCTAGTCCTTTTTCATACTAGATGCAACTGTCCTGCAGAGATATTCCTTTTTTATACTAGATGTAATTGTCCTGCAGAGCTAGTCCCTTTTCATACTAGATGCAACTGTCTTGTAGAGCTAGTCCTTTTTCATACTAGATGCAACTGTTCTGCAGAGTTAGTCCTTTTTCATACTAGATGCAACTGTCCTCTTCCATGAACCGAGCAAGCCATCTGGTGGGTTCATCCCAAGAGATCCACCTGTGTTACCTCATCACATGTCCAGATCATCTTGTAGCCTAGGAGACTCAATTACGTCCAATAGCCTGTGACTACCTGCTATCTCATTTGAGCTCACCACTCCCTCTTGATCTGGACCATTCCAAGCTTGTCCCTTAAGTATTCAACTTCACTCTCGACAGAGGCTTGGTCAACACATTGACTATCTACTCCTTTGTTGCTATATACTGGAGCCTCACTGCTCCCTTCTGCACCATATCTCGGATATAGTGATACTTGATCTCAATGTTCTTCGACTTGTCATGAAACACCGGGTTCTCAGACAACTTCACACAACTCTGGTTATCACAGAGAATACAAGTCACCTCTAACTCGAGATAGAATAGTCCTGCAAGCAACTTCCGAAGCCATACTGCCTCGCAGCCTGCCGACTAAAGCTGCCATATACTCTGCTACGGCTGTACGAAGCAATGTTATCGGAACCGGACCGGTCATCGAATCGGCAAAGCCCAAAATGTGAACCGGACAAGAACCGGAACCGGAACCGAAAAAAACCGGGAAAAAAACCGGTCAACTAAAAAATACATAAAATATTCATATTTTGTAAAGAACATATATATTCATGTGCATACATATGAGTCCAAACCATTAATACACAAATATGCAAAGTTTCTCATATATATAGCAAGTATGGGTTCAAATAACCAAAACAACACCTAGTGCAATACATCTCTGAGGTTCTGAACCAAAGTACATCAACAAAGAGGCTCGAAATGGCAACCATAGTACTAATGAATAACAATAAACTGATCATAGAAGCATAGAGAACTTTTTTTTTTGTGTTTTTTTTTTTTTAAATTCAGTTTCGTGGGTCCAGTGTACGGACTGTCCGGTTTGGGCCGGTTTTGACTGGTTCCGGCCAGTTTTGACCGGTTCAGTACCCGGCTCAGACAAAAATCCGGTTCAACCAGTTTTGGTCCCTGACCGAACCGGTTACCTCTGTAAACCGGTCGGACCGGACGGTTTTTCCAGTTCCGAAAACACTGGTACGAAGTGCCACACTCGTCTGCTTCCTACTGAACCATGAGATCATACTCGATCCCAAGCTGAAGCAACACCCTAATGTGCTTTTTCTATCTGTGACACTCCCGGCCCAATCTGCATCAACATAACCCTGTAGGTTAATCTTCTGATCTGATGCATATTTGAGCTCATAATCAACCCTAACCCTTAGGTACCTCAACACATGCTTTGCCACAACTCGGTGAAATTGTCTCGGCTCTACCACATACTAACTCAGAGTGTTCACCGCAAAGCATAAATCTTGCCTCGTGTTTTTCAAGTACATTAACAAACCAGTCATCTGCCTATATACCGCGACATCTACCGGTTCTGAAGAAGTACAACTTAGCAACTTCAGATTCGATGCCATAGGTGTGGCCATAGCCTGGCAATCCATCATCCCAAATCTCTTCAGGATCTCTATCGCATACTTTCCTTGACTCAGGAAAAGTTCCTCTAGATTCTGCCACACCGCATCCTGGGTGCCTATGTCAAACTGTACAAGGCCTTCTTTATTCTGCACACCTGAGTCTGCTTGTCATGTGCCTCACTTCTACTACACCATTCAGGAAAACTGTCTTCACGTCCATTTGGTGTACCTTCCACTTCATCACTGCAGCTATCGCAAGTATAGCTCTAATTGAAGTGTGTCTTGCTACAGAAGCAACAACGTCTTGTCACAATCGACTCCCTCTTTTTGAGAGAAACCATGAACCTTTCCTTGTACTTCTGTAGTATGCTTGATTTTGTAAATTTACTTGAACTTTTATCACTTGTTCTTTAGAACAAGTCTTGTCATTCTTCTCTTGTAGGTCATAGCACACGATCTTTCCTACAGGTCCAATTTAGTCATATGATTAGTAACCTTCTATGTAATGACAACTTCTTATGCAGAATGTACACAGTCATGTAACTAATGCATTTTAGCCAATGCTTCCGCACAACACTCATCCATATCCCGTATACACACACGGTAACTATCTAGATGCCTTTCATCTCTACCAGAACATATTATTAAGAGCGTGCACTGCTCTTAATCATGTTAGCAAAGAGGTTTCATCCTATACTAGCTCCAACTAGGGCTCATGAGAAACTAGGAATCATGAGAAGTTGTGTAGCACTATAGGCCACTTACCCATAATAGGCACTACATGAGCCTACTGCTAGTCAATCTTAGTGCATAAAAGAAAATTATATCACAGATCTACATGTAACTGCTATGAGCAATATCCTTCAAAATAATCAGGAATTCAAATGACAGTAAATACTTATATTTTATGTGTGTTTTGTAGGCTCCTTGTTGGTTTCTGCCTCCTTGCAGAAGTTACTGGAGTTTCTGGAAGCATACTTTGTTCCATCATCCGATTCTGAAGACCTTGATCTTCTTCTTCGTCTAGTTTGGAACTTTCTGAAGTCTTCTTCCTTGGTGCTCGTGTACTAGATTCAAAGTCTCCTTTGCTTTGACATCACTTCTTGAAAACGAACTCTTCACGTTCTTGCCTCGTGCACATCCTTTGCATATGCCTTCATGTTTTATCTGGATCTCGGGTAGACCAATCACTATTTTGCTTACGATCGGTAAAGCCTTGTATATATGCAAACCTTCTGTGCCATAGTTCACTTGGTTCCATAGTGTCATGAACCAATGCTTGATTTGAGCAAGCCTCCCTCTTGCTCTTCAAAAGTTCATGGCATATTCTTCATCACTTGAACAATCTTCCCTTGCTTTCTTCTTTACTGGTTCATCATCCTCCGCAACATGAGCATGATGCCTCTTCCGATTTCCTTTCTTGTTGTTGTCTTTCTTCTTGGGACAGTTTCTTGCAATGTGTCCCATTTCATCACAATTGTAGCATTTGAAGTTTGAGTAATCTCTCGGAGGTCTTTGACCCTTGTGGAATCTTCTAGACTTGTGATGCTGATCTTCTTTCTTGTATCCTTTAGCATGAGCTACCAGAGCTTGATTATCTTCTTCACCTAACTTCTCTTCTCTAGCTTCAATCCTTGTTTCTTCCTGAGTGCAAGTTTCCCAAAGTGCATTGAATCTGATAAGTTTCTTTCGAGAACATATTTCTTGAATAAATGACTCCCATGATCTTGGAAGACCATTCAAGGTGGTCATTACAAGTTCTGCATTCTCAACATGGTCTCCAATAGCTTCTAGTTGATCTTTGATATGGGAGACCCTTGTGAAGTAAGATTGAATGCTTTCACTGCTTTGCATCTTCACACCTTTGAGTTGAGTTCTCGAGGTCATCTTTTTATTGATGTTCTTTCCTTCAAACAAACTCTTCAGTGCATCAAACATCTCTTTCGGAGTTTGCAGAGATGAGATGTGGGGGATCAAGTGATCCTTGATGGAATCAACAATTATCCTCTTGGCCTTTATCAAGTTCTTCTTATGCTTGACTTTGTCCTCATCTTCCTTTGGCTCCACAACTTCTTCTTTGATATAATTGTCCAACTCATTCTCTTCTAAAATGAGCATCACCCTATACTTCCAGGCATGGAAGTTGTCTGCTCCTTCAAGCTTGTCCTCAAGCTTGGTGTGATTTGTCATCTTGATAAACTTGATAAATGAGAACCTCGAATAGAAATTGAGATAGTAAAACTTACCAAATGAGATACTCCAACCAAGTACTGATTTTTGAGTTTTGGCTGTAGGATGACCTAGGGTTTGTCAAAGAAACCCTAATTTCTCAACGTCGGGATCTTGAGAAACTGATTGGAGGAAAAGATGCGCCTCCACAAGGCAAGTTGAGTAGACCCTTCTTTCATCCAAATCTGTAGATTGATCCTCCAAAAACTTGTTGCCCTAGTTTTCCGAATTGTAGTGGTGGGCCCAAAAATGAAAGTTCTCCGATCTGAATTTTGCCGCCACAGAAAGATGCGCCCTAGTAGGGCGAGTTTCCTTGATCCTCTTTTTCAGCCAATCTGTGGAGAAAAACCTCCGGGAAGAGAAACCGTAGTTTTCACATCCGACAGTAGCAGTAGCTCCACAATGTTTTCTTTCAGGCCAACTTTGATACCGTGTTAGAATTTTAATGCAGTAACAATAAGGATCAATGTAAGATACACAAGCACAACATAGACAATAGTACACAATAATTTTTCCTAGGAAAACCCTCGTGAAACAGAAAAACCCAGCAAACTTCTTCTATATAGATTTGTCAGAATGTACAATAGTATTCCTCGTGCAATAACCCAAAACAAGAAGACTCCAAAAGAAACTACTCTTTATGACTCTATCTCTCTACTCATGCGAACTTGATGAGTGAGTGAGTTTACCGAATGAGGAGGGCGAGCCTCTCATTTATACTAATCATTCACTTGACCATTTTCCCGAACATGGCCGACTTGTCTCTCCTAACAGGGCCGACTTGTCTAGTTCACAATAAAATAATCTTTTCTGGATCTTTTTAGGCTGACCTAACAATTAGGGTTTACATTGACTCTTTCAATGACTTTTACATGATCAATTATGCCAATAATAATTCCCGAAGGAAGTACAATACAAATAATACAAATGATACAAATAAGAATATTTTACGAAGTTACATTCTTCAACACACTTCACGGTGAATCCACCAGAGAGAGAGAGATTCAATGTTCACAGGATTCAACGCTTGACGGACAGAGAGCAGTCTTCAAGAGTAGTCTTCATGCAAAGATTAGTTGTGCAGACTTCCACACTTCAATGCAGATATTAAATGTGCATACTTACCACATCTCCATAACGCAAAGATTGATAATATATCACAACTCCATGTTTTGACTTAAGCTCCATGCAAGAAAGATGGAGCTAGGATTTTAGCTCAACGCAGATTCACATATATAGAATTTAGAGACACCAGCGATCAATGCCAGTTGCAGCTTCACATAGGTCGCACAAAGGTTGCAGCTACTAGTTCATAACAGTCCCCACAATCTATGTAGTCCTCCACGATGGGAGTCTAGTTTGCAACACACATTCATTGCTCACTGAGAGAGTAGTCTTCAAGGTGGACAAGAGAGATCCCACGAGCACGATGGAGAGAGTAGTCTTTACATGAATGCAACATACAAGAGAACAATCTTCACACGTAGAGTAGCAGCAAAAACATAGAGAATAGTCTTCACCATAACTTCAACACTAAGGAAGATCGCAACTCTCATCAAAGGAGAGGTTGTAGCCTCAATGAATAGAGAGTCCACACATTGAATGAGTTGGGGAGCTCAATTTAAAGGTCGCAGGTCAGTCATAGAGCCCACACACACGTTCAAGCAATATAGAGTGCACAAAATTCTCTGATTCAATCTTCAACGCAGAACCGTGGGAGTGTCTCTTCAATGTAGAGATTAGGGTTGCAAATATTTCAACGTTCCAGCTGTACGGTGGGAAGAATCGTTCACCAATGCATAGGAGTGCCAAAAATATGGTTAGCAGGTCTGAGATTGAGGAGGGCGTAGTATGCAGATCAACGTCTTTGAAATGATGAGACTAGGAAGGCTTAACCAAATTGAGAGCAAAGGAAGACAAAGAAACGCTTCTGGCAGGGAAGACTATGTAGAGCGCAACAACATCAGTTATGGCAACCAATCTGCCAGGCAAGCAGAGAATATGGCAGGTTTGAGCATGGGCCGCAGGCTCATAAGAGCTTTGATACCATTGTTAGGTGCCCCATTGGGTAGGTAGTTTCTATATCTGTTGCATTTAGTTTAGATGCTTTCAAGATTATGATTGATTCTGGAAAGAATAGTTTCTATATAATGTCCAATTCTGTCTCACTAGAATGGTTGTAAATTGTAATGCAACGTGTTGTGATATCCCCCCTCTTAATCATTGGAAAGTCTACTGCCAACAACTGTCTGTCTTTGTTGCATTTAGTTTAGATGCTTTCAAGATTACGTATCTTTATGGTTCCAGATGTTGCCGCCTAAAACACACTTAACCGTAGAAAAGTCTCCCAACTACTAGGTGTGTTCTTGAGGGGCAACTATGAGTTTAGAACCCACATTCACCTCGATTTCTAACTCCTCCGTTTAGACCCCGTTGCCGCCTAAAACACACTTTATCGCGGGTAAGTCTCCCAACTGCTATGTGTGTTCCTGAGGGAAACTATGAGTTAAGAACCCAATGTTACCTCGATCCTAAACTCCTCCGTTTATACCACAACTCCTAAAGATCAAGGGGGGTTGTCTCTACTTACTAAGTTTATTTTTTAGAGTTTTTTTGGGAGTTGTAAATTATCAAAATTTCGAAAGACAGTCAAACATGCAACAATGCAATGATTTCAATGAACAAGCAAACCTTTTAATAATAAATCAAATATAACTGCAAGAGAGAAATAAACAACTAAACAACAAGACCAATGTCGTCTCTACGCGGGCTATGGAGTCACAAAACTAGTTTATCAATACTTTCCAACAACATTAAAGCATTCACTTAATCAAAATATCACATTTAATAATAACTTTCAATAAATGAACAAATAAGATGCTTTCAACAAGATGATCAAGATATCACATAAAGCACCGATTTGTAGAACATGAACAACTTAGTGAATCAATGATACATATAACAAGAACAAGCTGAAAATGAAATGCTTTGGAAGCAAAATATTGTGAACAATAGTAACAATGTTGTGCAAGTGGTCCTGTAGATTTTAGTTAATTTTAGGTCTCACTTCAACTTAGGGGATTAAGGATTTTGTTGCAATGAAACTGAACTATTCTATGTGTCTACCCCAAGAGACTATCTCCTTCGATTTGAGAGAGATTGCCGGGTGCTCAACCTGAGACTCAAGGTTCCCAACTAGCTCCACGGGCCAATCCCAAAACTTGTTGGGTGCTCAACTGGAGGACACAAAGTTCCACGAGGCTCCCCACAACCTCTACCCCACTAGCTCCACAGGTCAAGTCCCTCTTTCTCAGTTCTAATGAAGATATGTTTCCGAATGCCTATTATACTAGGCAACTCAAATCCTTGCCCTTTCTTGTCACCCAAGATCGGTCGAACCGACTAGGGGAAAGAATACGGGGCAAGAATTAGGGCTTAAGTTAAATTTTAACCTTTAAGCAAAAACCCAAAGCAATGCAAGCCAACACGATTTCACAAGGGAGGCAGAGCCTTCACTTGTGAGGTGCGGGCAAATAAAATAACTTAAAGCAAAACTTTAGGAAATAAAATGCAAGCCTCAACGATTTTGCATGGATGGGAAAAGCCTCTTCGCATGCAAGGTGTGGGCAAAATAAAAGAGTGCAAGTCAAGGCGATTTCACAAGGGAGGCCGAGCCTTCTCACTTGTGAGGTGCGGGCCAAAGAAAATGCAAGATAGTAAAATGCTAAACCCAAGCTACTTAAAAAACCATGCAAGGGTGGCAATGCCTCCTCTCTTGCATGCAAATGAAAGCAAACTAACTAAGCACTAAATACTTGAAATGAAGTACAAGAAATCAAGCCCAAGAGACTCTCTTGGACTTGTTACAATAATACAAAAATCAACACTTGATATTATGTAAGAAAAGAGGGAAAAGAGGGTGATTTTGACCGTTTTCTCCAAAGTGGCCGAAATGGCAACTTGTGGAGGCCCTTTATGCTTGGAGATGGTTGAATTTGGGTAGCATAACCTTCTTGAATGTGTGCAAACCTGCTAAAAACCAACAAGCAAAAGTTGCAGAAAAAATGCCCAAAATCACTTTGGGACAATGTTAGTATATCATACAAAATTGTACAAAAATTTCTGAAAAATTATGAGTATTTTTTGATGAGATAATAACACGTAAACAATACTTGAAATCAGATTTATGTATGAGAAACTTATGGAAATTAAATGCAGAAAATTTTAAAGAGAATGGAAGAGAGAGTGCTCATTTGCTCTTTCAATGCTTGGAGTGTTGGGTGTCCGTCAAAAGAATTCCACTCTCGAAGCCAAGTAACCTGCAAACTTGTAAAATATTTGCTACACACTAGAAAGAAATGTAAGTACCTAATGAAGAGCTAAGAAACCATAAACTTGTACAAGCATATGAAAATCTCTACTACTAAACAGGAAACTAATAAGATTCTAGCAACACTACTAAAATCTTACAAAAGCAAAACACTTTGCTTGTTTGGCCTATCAAGCTTGTGAAGCTATGAAGTCCAGAAGCAAACCACCATCAAAGAGCATCACCAACACCAAAACTCCTCCAAAGATTTTCTATTACCAAGCCAAATGGCTGAAAATTACAATGGCCCAAGAATGGGCAAGATGAGAGTAAGAGAATGAGAAAAATAGAAATGAAGCAAGAGCATGAGAGATTGTAAACCAAATGAGAAGGGTGAGCCTCCTTAAATAAGAAAAGAGAGAGGGGAGAGTTCCTTTGCATGAATGACATTTGTCACTTGGAGAGAAAGGGGGCCCATGGAGAGGGGGTGTACTTCCATGGGTTAAAAATAACAAATAATGTGGAGGGGGGGAACCCCCCACTCATGTTTTATATTTCATTGCTAGGCCAAGGGGAAGGAATCATGAAGGTGGGACTCCCTCTTTTGGCTTATTTCAATTTATCTCATTTCCCATGGTGAGAGAGGGTTTCCCTTGGCGACAACTTCAAACTTGAAAAGCACTTGCTTGGGGGGCTCCTCTTGGACTTTAATTTCACCTCAGGAACATAATTTGACATTAGAAAACAATATTTCCACCTCCCAAGTGACTTTTAGGCACTTTTCCAAAATTTGCCTTACTAATTAATTGCCAATTTTCTTGATTTCCTTGACTGACTTAGGCAAAAGTGTCCAAAACCATAGCAAGACTTGTCCGAATGACTTCAAACTTGGTCCAACGGTGTAGGGGGTCTCATGCCCTAAGTTACTGGAAACGACTAAGTGGCACCTCAGAAAAGCCCTTCCCTGTTTCAGATACGGAAACGTATTCAAAATAGATGGGAAACGACAGTGATACGTTTCTAAAGAAGATGATACGGATCAGCTGATGTGGAAACGAAAACACCGGATTTGGATACGGATCAGTTGGAGTTGGAAACAGATCCGCCGAAAGGTGATACGGATCATCCGGAAAGGGGTACAAATCACCCGGAAAGGGGTATGGATCCGGATTTTGACCAAAAAATCGTGATCCGGCTTTTGCTCTTGCTTCGTTTCGATTTTTTATTGAACCCGGGTTCAACCCTATTGGGCCCGCTACATACCTTCACCCGTGAAGTGAAGTGAGTCTCCGGTGTCTCCTTGTCAAGATTTGAAGGCCGTGCTCGCTGTCAAAGTCGCCCGTTCAAGTGTAGGTTGAAGCCGATCAGTTCGAGTGAAGGTCGTGTTCAAAGTCGCCGACCGGTTGGAGTGAGGTTGAAGCCTGAACAGTGAAGGCAGCTCGCTATTGTTCCAAAGTTCCAGCTAAAACCTGACTGTTACTGTTTACAGTGTTATCAACTTATCATTCGCAGCTCGACCTTGTTATTGTTCCAGCATACGTCCAAACTCCAGGTATGTTCAATTTTTTATTTTATTTTTATTTTTCCTATCTATTAAATTATAAATAAAGGTAAATTTCAACATTCACTTTTGCTTAAGGTAAAAGTTAAATACTATTCGTTGAAAGTTAGATGCATTATTAATTTATTTTGTGCTTTTAAAATTCTTTTGATGCATTATTTGGTTTGGTGGGGCATGGGTTCAAACTGGTTTTGAGAGCAGGCTGGTTTGGAAAAGAATCAGTTCCCATTCGGTTTTCATGCTGAAGTGAACCCTTTTTAAGTTTTTTGGCCCAAAACGGTCTGAACTAGTCAGTGTAAACAAAATAAGCAAGTTCTAATAACACTGATACCAATCAGTTTTCTTATGACTTAATTTCATGAAATAAATGATCAAAGAAATGTGAATGTATACGACGTTCTGAATATTTGATTTGGATCCACTTTTCCATGCTCTACTAAAGCAAGTCTCTACCAAGTTGATTGCGTTCTTGCAAATTATTTTGAGCTGGAGAATTTTCTGTTTTCTTTTTTATTTCATTCTGTGCATCTGTTTTCTATATTGCTTTACAAATTTACTCTATTGTAATTTATTTTGAGCTAGTCCATCACTGGAGTATAACTATTGGTATATTTATAATTTAATGATCACTGATCACTTTGTATATTTCTGAACCTGCAGCGTATAGCAACACAACTTACTATTCATCTGCATCATGGAATCGTCATCTATGAATGTTGGGGAGCAAGAAATTGAATCTGCCCTTATAGAGAAAATTGATCCAAAGTCTCCTCTTTGGAAATATGTGACTGTTGTGGGAAAGATCCAAGGAGGGGGGTCATTAATATGGATTTGCAGTGAATGTCAAAAAGAATTCAAGGCATCCTACACCAGGGTAAAAGCACATTTGCTTGGGATAAAGAACATTGGTATTCGAGTATGCACCGGTCCACCTAGATTGAACGGAAAAGATGGAAAGGGTTTGAGCAAAGAAAAAATAGCAAAGTATAAGAAAGAACAGGATGAGGCAGATGCTAAAGCAAATGAATCAAATGCTGCCTTTCAGTTCAATCAACCAACAAGAATGGGGGCACATTCATCAAGGACTCCATTTCCCTCTCATGAATTTGGTAGTCCTTTAAGTTCAAACTCAAAGCGGTCTAATTTAGAACCGCTTGAAAAGAGTTTTAATAATGATGCTCGAGGCACAAAGGATGAAGCTATAGGCCGGTGCATTTATGCAAATGGCCTTCCTTTTAACCTTGTGCTTTCTCCTTACTAGGCAGAAATTATTAGAGAAGTTAATAAAGCCCCAACAGGATATGTTGGCCCTGGTTATGAGAAGATCCGCACTACATTGTTGACAGGTGAGAAGTTACGTTTGGAGGGTGCATTGAACCCCATTCGTAATTCATGGTGCATATCAGGGGTGCCCATCATTTCTGATGGATGGAAAGATCAAAGGAATAGGCCTTTGATCAATGTGATTGCTCAAAGCCCTAAAGGGGCAATGTTTTTGAAGGAAGTGGATTGTGAGGGGCAACAAAAAGATGATCAATTCATTGCTGACATCTTGATTGAAGAAATTGAATCTGTGGGGGCAGAAAACGTTGTCCAGGTCATAACAGACAATGCAACAGTGTGCAGAGCGGCGGGCCTAATTGTTGAAGGCAAATATTAACACATCTTTTGGACCCCTTGTGCTGTTCATTCATTGAACCTGAGGTTGAGTAAGATGGGGACTCAAATTGAGTGGATGTGACTTATTTTTGAAGAGGCAAAGGAAATACAAGCCTTCATCACAAACCACCACATGTCCCAAGGAATTTACAGGGAATTAGCCAAGTTGGAGCTTCTTAAGGTACCAAAAATTTAAAGATTAAAGTTTAAACTTGTAAAGTTTGTTTCATAAATGTTAGGAGCTTAGGACTCTCAGTTTTAATTTATTGAAATCTTGTCACTTGCAGGTTGCAGAGACTCGTTTTTCCTCTCACATCATAGTCTTGACGAGGCTTATGCAGGTGAAAGAAGCCTTGCAGTCAATGGTATGCGTTTCTCTTTGGAATGAATGGAGGCAATCCCAGATTGAAAGAGCACAAGCAGTGAAGAGGTTGGTTGGTTATGATGAATGGTGGGATAAGGTGGAGTACCTCTTGGCATTTACTAAGCCAATTGTGGATTTGCTACGCATGTTTGACACATATAGGCCCAGTTTGGGAGAGGTGTATGAGGGCATTGACTCCATGATAGAGAAGATACGAGTGGTCATCAATGCCAAGGAGAATGACCCAGATGAAGTCTTTTACAGAGAAGTAAAAGACATATTGACGAAAAGGTGGAACAATATGACCACTTCATTGCACCTTTTGGCCTATGCAGTGAATCCTAAATATTATTCTGCAGAGTTACTAAATGATTGAGAAAGAACTGCACCAAACAACGACCCAGAAGTCTCCCAAGGGTTTAAGAAAGCTTTTTGAAAGCTATTTGTAGATCCTGATATTGCCTATTAGATTGGTGAAGAGTTTTCACATTTTGTGGGATCTGAGGGTTTGGGTGCAGGTAATGATCCTTTATCATCTTAGGAATCAAGATCATTGTTATTTCATATTGGTTTCTGAGATCATTTCATATTTGTTTAACATCTGAGGGTTTGAAACTTGGATGCAGATATTGAGACTATGTGGGACAAGACTAGACTAAGTCCAATTAATTGGTGGAACTTCCATGGTGGGGAAATTCCAAATATCCAAAAAATGGCCGTCAAGATCTTGTCACAAGTTGCTAGTTCCTCATCAGCAGAGCGAAACTGGAGCACATATGGCTTCATCCATTCGTTGAAGCGAAATAGATTGGGCTCCAAGAAGGTCGAGGAACTTGTTTATGTCCATTCCAACCTTTGCCTTTTGTCACATAAGAAGGATGAATACAAATCGGGGCCCACCAAACTATGGGATCTAGAACCAGAGTTACATGACTTGGATTAGACATTGAATGCCATGTCTCATATGAATCCATTTGATGAGGGGGCACCATCAAGTGGACATGGTAGCAATGCTCCCGCTTCTACTTCTAGAGGCGGTGAAAGTGCTAGAATTTTAATTATCTAAGGGAAAAAACATTCGATGAAAGGACTTCCCTAATGATAAAGTTCTAGGCGACTAAGATTTACAAAAATTGACCCTCATGCTGACATATCATTACAAAATCCCCCACAGGGGTGCTGAAATTTCATGGAGAAAAGTTAAGAAGAGAAAGAGGAAAGGTTGCCTTGCTTGAAAAACTTTACTAGGTACATCTTCTTGTCTTCTAGATACATGGTACATGGTTGTCCACCTAGTTGGCTTGGTGGTCAATACCAGAGATTTTTATTATTACATTTACTAGGAAAACTGTCTAACCTTCCCTATAGTCTATGTACATTTTGCTTTCTTTTTTTGTTGTCAGATATTTCGTTATAGAAGCATCCTATCTTTTTTAGTTATTCTAGCTATTAGATTTGAAATTCAGAAGAAACTTTTTATGTAAAACTGATACATCAGAAGTTATGCTATTGTTTTAAAAGTTGGGGCTTGGATCAGTCTCATTACAAGGGTAACTACTTCACAATTTCATTGTTAACTTTTGTTGTTTCTCTGTTTTAGCTTTTACGGCTTAAAGATTCAAAGGAAGCTATTTATGGAGCTTTAGATTCATTTGCTGCATGTGAAGAAAAGTTTCCGTTAACCGTTTTGAAAAGGGCATTGTACCAGTTGGAACAGAAACAACAGTGGCATCGAATCGTCCAGGTCCTTTCTCTTTCTCTCTCTATATACATGCTAGGTTTAAAAAGGATGGCAATGCATATATACATTTAATCTCCATTATTCTTATTTTTTGAACAGATCCAGCATGCACTTATAATTCGTGTCTTGCCAGGCAAAGATATCATTGTTCATCCTGAATTATGCATTATGTTTATACTATATAGTGCTGCTATTTTTATGCCTTGAAAATTTATCCTAAGTATCATCCTGCATCAGATAAGGTGCATATGTCATGTATAATGATTGTTCCTATTCTCTTTCTTTTTCCATATATATGCTAGGTTCAGATGTGTTTCACATATACACGTTGGATCTTTTCCTTTTGTTGTAAAAATACTTCTTATATTCAGATAAATATATTTACTTCATCAAAGAAAAACAAAAGGCGGAATGGTATATGCAATGATATTTACATCCTCTTCCTTAAAGCTACAGGAATATAAATAAAATTTGAATAGGAAGGAAACTAACAATTTGCCATCTTTGATAAGCAAAAATCCTTTTGCTGAAGGCTGCATATGCACCTCCTCCCTCCACATATGGAAAAAGGTAGACAAAGAGCTAACTAGAATAAATAATTCTTGTTTATTATGAAATTGATAGAGTAATTTTGCAAATATGTAATAAAATATTGAATAATGATTTATTGATATGAAATTATGTGGTTACAATGAATCTTGTGACAGTGTAAAAAAATACGTTGACTTGTCACGAGGTGAAGGGGTGTGTGGTCTTTGACCTTTCACTAGCCTAATTATTATTATTATGTTTGTTTCATTGCCACCCCCTTAAAGGATGCTTTGTCCTCAAAGCATAATAAATAGGATTATATCTAGCTAAGCATGTTTTTTTGGTGGTGTTACCCCTTGACATGTAGGGGTGACATGATGATCAATGCCATTGTGATCTTTTATCACATCGATCAGTTCCATAGATGAGATCTGTGGTTTTCTCATGGATATTTTCCAGAGACACTTCCAACTTACTAGATCATTGATCTTGGACCAAAGATTCTTGAGGCCTTTTTAGTTGATGCCAGTGTTGTGACACATTCCTATACATATTGATACATGGGGATTGCCTTCTTCTATGTGGGATGTGACCGTGAGGGGTCAAATGGTATTGCTCTATAGTGGCTCATGTACTTTTAATTATTGTTTCATGGCTAAAGATGTATTGTGGTGTGGTCATAATTTCCTTTAGATAAGTGTGTCACCTCGTGAGTCAGGTGTACCCCTAGGGATATAAGTAGGTGTAACACTCATTTCATATCATTTCACACTTTTTACCTAGACAATTTTCATGCCATGTCATTCCACTAGCTATTTCATTCATTTACATCATTACCCTTTCGTAATTGACTTATCATATGTTATGTTCTAAGGTCTTAATACTATTCCCATGTATGAATGCCTAAATCAAATTAAAAGAGTCAAAATAGTCTAAGGTTGATGTAGCCAAATAATAAATGTTTTAAGTCTGAGCAATACCCCTTGCAAAAAGCCAGGTTCCCTATGTCCCATGTTATCAAAACTAAATCTAAAGCAAAGAGACTAAGCCAATAAATAGGCTAATAATGGAAAGAAATAAAGGGATTGCAAAAGAGACACACGGAAGGGGTAACTCAAGAAAAAGCGCTCCCTTCTAAACCACACACAAAAGAAAAATCTATAACCTTTAGCTCTTGAGAGCTAATGGGTAGACCAAACACTTATACACATTTCTATGATGGTCAATTTGTGAGCACCTTCTCCTTAGTACCACATTCAATTCATCACCTTCACTTCACATAGAAACTTAGGAAATGCATTTTGTCTTAGAGATCAAACATGTAATAAGGGTTTAATTATGGTCACACCATGGTGAATCTAAGGTTATTAGAATAATTGATTGAAAGAACATTGAGTTATTAGAAAAATGCACTTGCTAACCTTGTAATGTATTATTTCTGATATATTTGATGGTATTTCTCCTAGGTGTATATCGTTGGGGCCTCCTAGAGCTAACCCCCAAAATATTTTGCATGGTCTAACACTAGGATTGGATTGTATCGATGATGTATAGTCTCCATGTGATGAACACCCTCCTTGTACACCCATTTGGAGGCACACATGGTATCTTTTTGCATTTTTGATGGGATGTTTTTATTGGAGGGGCTCCTGGCTTCGAGAGAAGTTATCTTTTGACAGAGTGCCCAGAATTTTGCCATCTCAGTGGCATTAGTTGTAGAGTAGCCACGGGATTTCCGAAAAGTGGTCATAATAGCAAATCTGATAGATATTGAGGAAGTTGGCATTTTCAGAACTGTCGTTAAAGAGTCGCACAATAATTTTTCTGCGTGTGCCTTTGGATCCTTTTCATGTAAAGGATTCACCTTATTTGAGGAAGTTCTCCACCTTTTGAGGCATTTTTCTTGGAGTGCTACTGTTGATTTTTTGTAGCTTGGAGGTGTACCCCCATTGACTTTGTGCCTAAGTCATTAAATGGGGAAAAGTGACATGACCCTTTAGCATTAATTTCATATGTTTTGAAATTGAGTTCGCTTTATGAGTTCTGAAGTGAATTTTTTATTATTTAATGAGGAGGTGAGAGAAATTATTTTTTTAATGTTGGGAAAAGTGATTTTTCCTCAACCATGGATTAGACATCTCAAGATCCAATGTGGGCCCTTGTATCTTGTGACCATTCAGCTACTTTCATTGAGCAACCAAAAAGGCTTGAGTGAATCAAAGAGGCACTTCATTCATTCCATGAGCATTTTTGGGAGACGTCGACTTCTTGAGAAGAGGAGAGTTGAAGGTGAGAGAAAGTGGCACGAATTTCTATGCAAACCATGCGGCAGAGAAGGGCATGATTTTCCAGGTGATTTGGTTCAGTCTTTGAGAAGAACAACATGCTTTCCAACATCAATGGCACAAAAATCGAGGGAGTCCGTACAACATTTATGGCATCCGTACAATCATTCATTGCAGCTGCATTTTTTCCTGTAGTAGTGGCATGAATTTCCAGGTTTGAGAAGGGCATGAAATTCGAGCAATTTATTTGCTGTAGTAGTGGCACGAAAACCGAGGAAAGAAGACCGTACAGGGCACGAGTTTCAAGGAGGAAACTGTACTATACCGGGCATCCCGTACTATACTTTTCAGTGCGCATTTCGAGGTAGTTTGTGCACAGCAATCGAGGCAGTCCTGTCTCTGTTTTCGAGGCTGAAAATTGGTCTTCGTGGGTTGAGATAAGTTGTGCTTACTG
Organism: Larix kaempferi; assembly: GCA_027924585.1. NCBI lineage: Eukaryota > Viridiplantae > Streptophyta > Pinopsida > Pinales > Pinaceae > Larix > Larix kaempferi. Next base: position 5,662,962 of record BSBM01000619.1, read on the forward strand.
TATTTTTATACTGCTGTACATTTTGAAAAAGAAAATAAAAATCACTCTCTCTCACAGGTTTTCCCCATTGGGGTTTTTCTTGGGGCAGTTGCCCAAAAATCACAAAGTCTGATTTTTCTTGTGTGTGACTGAAATTGCTGCTATTTGACTGTAATTTCCTCATGTGTTTCAATTTCTGAATTTCTTTATGAGATTAAAATTCATTTTCAGCCGTTAAATGATGAATGGGTTTGGTCATTAAACAATGATGTTTAGTGAAACTTGAAACCGGGTTGGGGAAGATAATTTTTACATGGTATCAGAGCTGTGCTTGAAGAGAAGTTGACCAGTATACACAGGCAGATTTCCAGACTTGTAGAGAGGGACTGCTTTTGTTCACCAGGCAGATTTTTGGACTTGTGTTTTCAGTGTGACGGTCATGGCTACAGGGTTGAGGGTGGAGGACAGATTGGATGGGGTTATTAATTTTAGTCCGTGGAAAACAAGGATTAATTTGCTTCTGCAGGAGAATGAGCTGTGGGATATTATGTACAGCACTCAAACCAATCCCGTGGTGGTACCTGCAACTTCAGATGCAGCAGTGAAGGTAGCCTATGACAAGAAGAACATCAAGGCTAAGAGAATTATTCTTGATGCAGTAAAGGACCATGTGATCCCGCACGTGACTGGTAAGGACAATACTTATCAAATGTGAGATGCCTTAACCAGACTGTACGAGAGTTCCAATGAGAATAGGAAGATGGTTTTGAGAGAGAAACTTAAAAGCATCAAAATGGCCAAATCTGAAAATGTTGCATCTTACCTTACTAGAATCACTCAGGTGAGAGATGAATTCTATGTTGTAGGAAACGCCACCCCCCACGTTCCCAGGCCGTTTCCGGCTGGAAACGTGTATTGTACGGCATAGAAACGCGTTTCCGTACGGACGAGCGCGTTTCCCGAGATTGAAACACGTCCCCTCCGTACGGAAACGCGTTTCCGATACGGATGTGGTCTATAAGGCCGCGTTTCCAAAAAAAAATTTGTCCGGCCGATGGAAAATATCACCCTATTTAGTAGTAGCTGGTAGCACTGTTACCAACATCGGCGATATATCGCCGATGTCGGGATATATCGCGAGATTTCCTCCACGGCGATAATATCGACAAACATCGGCACGATATTTTGGGCGATTTTTTGTGATTTTTAGGTAAAAATCGCGAGTCGGCAAGCAAAAATCGGTTGGCCGCCCACCTGCAGGTGTATAAAAGTCTGTTTAACTCCTTTTGGGGGTTTTTTTTTGTTGTTGGAGGCTTGAGCTGCTGCTGCAAGTGCAAGCCCTGTTTGGAGCTATGTTACAGGGTTCGTCGTTTTTTATCCATCAAATTCGAAATTCGGCAAATTCAAAAAGAAAATTGTAGTTCGATGAAGTTCGGCATACTTATAAATCCTGAGTCAAGTCAATCCCTTCCGCCGCTTTCCCTTACTCTTATTCCATTGAAGGTTCGTTTTAGGTTCAACCCCGTAAAGATGGCTATGCTTCAGCTGCAGGATATTCGTTTATGGTTCAGCCTCGAAAGGCGGTTATGCTTCAACCTATACCGCCATCTCCTAAACTCAACACTAAAACTTTCGCCTGTCCTAAACTTTACGAGTAAGATTTTTCCGATGGGTGAAGGATTGTCCATGTCACATGGTTAAGAGTCCAAAAGCAAATGTAAAAGATACGAGTATATTTCAAATTAAAATATCTTATGTAATTATGTTTAAAAATAAAATGTGGTATTTTTATAGCAAAAGTAAAAGATAAGAGTATATTTCAAATTAAAATAGCTTATGTAATTATATTTAAAAATAAAATGTGGCATTTTTATTTTAAAGAATATTTTATATATATTTTAAAAACTTATATATATATATATATTGGCGAATTTAATGGCGAACCCCATTTCAAATTTCATAAAAAAATTCGAATTCAAACTGAATTTTAAGGTTGTCGAATTCGAATTCGAACCTGAACCATGTGACAGGTTTGGAGTGGACTCAAGATCCAGGACAAGATTAATTTTTGATGTGTGATGTATCATTAAACGTCTTATACAACTTATATATCGGTTTTCTTTCCATATTGATGTGGCAATGTGTTTAAATTTTATTTGATGTTCTTGTTGCTTTAGATATTTAGGAAATTGAAAAAAAAATGAATATTTTTGTATTTTTTTAAGTTTGCCGATGTTCGCTGACATTTTCGCCGATAAATCCGATAATTTCTTTTTGGACCCTCGGCGATATATTCGCCGACACGATTTTTGTAACACGATTAAATGGTAATATTAAATTCTTAAAGTAAAAGGATAGAAAATGAAATATAAGAAGAATGTCACTTTTAATTGTTTCAGGATGTTTGAGAGTGGTTCCAACCTCATCAGACTTCATATGCAAAAAGTAGAATTTTAGATTCCATTCAAAATTCAACAGACTTAAGAGTTTTCAGGATTTTAGGATTGCAAAGTTTCCATCAGTTTCTATCATGGATGAGGGTATGGGATTGACATTTAATCAAGCACATCAACCCCTGTATGTACCTTGATGTTGGTGGTGTTGATTGTTGAACTCCTTTATCATGACCTAAATAAAAATGTACTCTTCACTTAAGCGAAATCACTTATTAAGCATGGGAAGCTTTTTCTACCTTATTTTAACGATTTTATTAGGAAGCTTCATCAAAATTGTAGGGTGTTGAGTCATTGATTAATGTCCTTGGAGGATCAACTTTGAGATTCAAGTTAGAGGCAAGGGCTAGAGCGTAGAGGAGGGAGGCATAGGGTGCTATTGATGAATAGGATCCCAATATAGGCAATGATTCGCTAACATGTATGATTTATGATTTATGTTTCACATTCATTTTTTTAAGTCCTTGCTCATATATATGTATATATATATATATCGCGTTTCCCTGTTTCCAAAATTTTGGGGGGTCACATTTCCAACACGTCCCCGTTTCGGAAACTCGTCCCCGTTTCCCTGTTTTGTGCAACTTAGGATGAATTAGCGCAGTTGGGAAGGTTGTTGCTGGCAGTGAGCTAGTGCGGATAACCTTGAATGGCGTGACCAAGCCATAGGTTGTTTTTGTAGAAGCTGTTGTAGCCAGAGAGAATATGCCTTCCTGTGATTTGTTTGGGATGACTTCATTTAGGAGGAGACCCGGAGAGGATATGTGCAGGAGAGTTCATCCAACAGCAAGGAAGATGAGGAGAATGTGGCTTTGACAGCTAAAGGCAAGAAGAAGAACTCCAAGAAGTCTCCCAAGGGTGGGGCTAAGCAATAGGGTGATCAAAGAAGGATTTGAGCAAAGTCAAGTGCTTTGCTTGTCAGAAGTTCGGGCACTATACTGGACAGTGTCCAAACAAGAAGAAGAAGAAGCAACATATAGCAGCTTCAACGGAGGTTGATGAGTATGCAACGAGGTTCGAGAAAGAGTTTTCCCTATTTGTTGCTCATTCATTGTGTGCATCCATTACCAACACAAAGGGAGAACATGAGAGAGTATTCACTGTTTGTTGGCCATTCGTTGAGTGCATCTACCACTAGCACTTGGTACATTAATAGCGGGGCATCCAACCATATGATAGGTGTACGTGATCTTTTCACTGAGTTCATTGAGACTGGCTTAGATCTTGAGGTGGTGCTTGGAGATGACACTACTGTCAGGGTAGTTGGATGTGGGTATATTACCTTTCAGAGGGAGTCTGGAGAGTCCATGACTATGAGGGATGTCTTGTATGTCCCTAGGATGAAGAAGAACTTGATATCAGTTTCCACGATCGAGGATAGGGGATTTGGAGTGTACTTCCGAGATGGGTATTTACATGTTCATCCTAAGGGATCCTATTGTGATTGGTGTTAGATGTGGGAAACTATACAAGCTCTTGTTTCAACACCTTCATGCCTTGGCACGTAGCAGCAGCAATTGTGATCTATGCGAGTTATGGCATAAGAGGATGGCCCACTTGTATCATCTAGCTCTGAGGATGTTGAGAGATATGGTGACTAGATTGCTTGAGTTCAACATGGAGCATAGTGATGTTTGTTGGGGGTGTGCCCTTGGAAAGTACACCAAGACTACTTTTCCAAGCAGTGACAGTAGATCAGTAGGGGTACTTGATCTGATTTATTCTGATTTATGTCGTTCCATGTCTTTTGTTTCGTTGACTAGTTTTGAGTATTATGGCACATTCATTGATGACTTCTCCAGGAAGACCTGGATGTACTTTCTGAAGAGAAAGAAGTAGAAAGAAGTCTTGCAGAGGTTCTTGGTATCACGCAACTTGTATTTGCCCCTTGTTACCGGGCAAACTAGCAGGCTAGTTCCCAGTAAGCAAATACAAGAATAGTGACCCAATGTCACCTCAATCACGATTCTAACTTCTTTGGAGCATCGGAACCTCCAATGAGAAGTACCCTTTGGGACCCTGTAGAACGCTAATACAACCAAAAATACTATATTTTCTATGCAAGTATTAGTTAGACCAGTGCCTAAATGGAGTCATTTATGAGAATGAAGAAAACATACTATTTTATCATCCAATGTCAGTGGGTGCAAAATTATGTAAGTGTATGATCAAAAGAGTAACCAATTGTGCTATGATTCACCAAAGAACGTTAACCCATTTATACCATCAACACAAGAAATCATTCAGCAACATTCACTATGTAAGTATGTATCATTGACAATGATAACTAGTCCAAAAGTTATTGCAATGTATCCAAGTCAAAATCAATGTCAATATCGTTTAATAATCACTTTAGCATTCAATAGATACCATTTAGCATTATCATCAAAAGATAAAATAGATTTCAATAAATGAATTTCCAGATCTGTAGCAGAATTAACATGACAGTTGTGGCATAAAGATTAATGTGGAGATATATTTAGTATTCAATTAACAAACCACCAGTATCAAGTTATAACCAATAACAAAAATGATAAATATTCAAACATTAACCTTCAGAACCAGCTATGGATTCAATCGCTGAAATTACCTTTTAATTGACTTTGTGTAAGACAACTCAGATTTACTGTACATGTAATTCAGACCTAAAAAATCAGACCTATATCAGAGATTACTCACACTCTTTTTTATGTAGGAAAACAATCTTAAAATATAAAACTTATTCATTAGCTTTGTTGTTTTTATTGTTGCAGATCGGTGGGGGTTTTAGAAGGAGAAAGAGCAGAGGTCTGCAATAATTGCAGACCTGCTGCAATCTCAACAAAGGAGAGGCCACGGATGAGAGGAAGGGAAGGAAGAAAGAGGAAGAAGGGAGGTGCGAAGGAAGGAGGGAATGGGAAGAAAGGAGGGAGAGAGGGAAGGAAGGATGGAGTGAAAAGAGGTGTAGGGAGGTAGGGCAGGTAGAGGGAGAGGAAGAGGGCTACGAAGATGGAGAGGGAGGAGGCCGAAGGGAGAATAGGGCTGTGGTTGGAAGAGAGGAACAGCAGGTCCGAACTTGGAAGGAGGCCAGCGAGGGAGTAAAAGGGAGGTCCGAAGGTGTAAGGAAAGGGATGGAGGGAGGCCGAGCTAGGAAAAGAAGAGAGCGAAGGGAAAAGGAGCTGGGAAGGAGGGCCGCTAGGGTTAGAAAGGTCTGCAATTAGGGCCAAAACACAAAAATTAGGGCTTTTCCAAAAATAAAAATAAAAATTTAGGTTTAAAAATTGATAAAAGTTAAAAAAAAAACAAGTCCTTAAAATTACCAACAAGCAACTAACATAATATTTACAACAAAACAAAATCATAAGAATTAGGTTTTGAGATTGAAGCAACCTAGGGTTTGCATGGAAAAATACCTTAACCCTAGGGCATCAAGGAGGATGGCCCTCCTCTTGAGATGGCACTTGCCAAGTTTGGCAAACTAGGGCTTCTTCAACAACTACTAGAGTTGGTTGGAGAAAGCCCTAGTTAAGACAAACCTTGGAAACCTAAAACTCAAGCTTTACAATGCTAGGGTAACTAAAGGTTGAAAATGACTTTGCTAGGGAAAAATGCAACATTAATGGCTACCATTCAACCTTAGACAAAGCACACATCCAACATTTAACAAAGAAAATATCAAGAGAAGAGACTTGGATACCTCCTTGTGCATGTGTTAATCAAACAACTCCTAGCATCACCTTAGCAAAGTGCAAGAGCAAAGATACCTCAAAGAAATGTCCCCAAACTAGCAAGCATATCCATCCTCAAGAGGTGCGCATCACTCCATGAGCCCAAGAAGGGTAAAAATCAGAAAATTTAGTTTTATCCCACAAGTTGTTATCTTAAAATGAAGTGAGGAAAAGTTTATTTATACCTTTTCACACTCACTTTACAAAAATAAATAAAATCTAGGCCGACATGCCTTTTTAAATGTCAATTTGAAATTATAAAATGTCCTTAAAAATTTAAAATTAAAATAACAATAATATATAATAATCAAAACTGTTGGTAATTTGGGGTATTTTCTCTAGTCTTTACTAAAAATGAGCAAATCAACTTGTCATGAATAGAGTTCATTATCGGTCTACAAGGACCGCCTGTCCTACTAGAACTACACTCACTATGGTACGAGGACCACCCGTCCCAATCTGGACTAAACTCATTATCGGTCTACGAGGACCGCCTGTCCAAACTGGACTGAGTTCATTTCTGTCCGGTACTGTGAGCACTCCCTCTCACTGAGGAAACCATTCTCCAATACTCCAAGTCTTTCACGGAAGTACGCAAACTTCACTTTGGAAAGAGGCTTGGTGAGAATGTCTGCAATCTGTTCATCCGTCGGGATGTACTGGAGTTGAACTGCTCCTCTCTGTACCATATCTCTGATATAGTGGTACTTGATCTCCACATGCTTCGATTTGTCATGAGATATAGGATTCATTGAAAGCTTCACACAACTTTGATTGTCACAGTGAATCACGATAGGCTTAAGTATCTATCCGAAAAATCCTGCAAAGAGCTTCCGAAGCCATACTGCTTCTCGTGTCGCAACACTTGCTGCAATATACTCTGCTTCGGCAGTGCTCAATGCTACTAAGGACTGCTTCCTGCTGCACGAGGAAATCACTGTAGACCCCAAGCTGAAGCAACACCCTTAGGTGCTCTTTCTGTCCACGACACTTCCTACCTAGTCTGAATCTGTATATCCATGTAATCTCATGTCACTCCTGGAATCATATCTCAGTCCATATTTCACAGTGCCATGCAAATATCTTAGCACATGCTTCGCAACAACCCAATGTACCTGTCTCGGTTCACACATAAACTGACTGAGAGCACTCACTGCAAAGCAGATATTTGGTCTAGTATTAACTAGATACATCAGTGAAACGATTAGCTGTTTGTACATGGTAGGATCTATCAACTTTGACTCGGAAGCTGAGTCAATCAACTTCTTAAGGTTTATCTCCATAGGTGTTTTCATGGACTTATAGTCCATGATACCAAATCTCTTCAAGATATCAACAATATATTTTCCTTGGCTCAGGAAAATCTCATCCCATCTTTGCCACACCTCCAAACCTAAGAAGTAATGCATCGGACCAAGATCCTTCATCTCGAACTCAGAGGCTAACATCTTCTTGCACCATTCGGTAAGCTTCTCATCGCCTGTGAGAAATAAATCATCAATATACAGTACTAGTATCAATGGTCTGCCATCCTCAACCTTGTAGTAAAGGTTGAAGTCTTCCTCACTCTTGGTGACTCCCGAGCTCACCAAATATCCATCAATCCTGGCATACCATGCTCGTGGTGCCTGCTTGAGGCCATACAAGGCCTTCTTCAGTCTGCACACATTGGACTCCTTCCCATGAATCTTGAAACCCTCTGGTTGTTCAATGTAGACTTCTTCCTCAATTACTCCGTTGAGGAAAGCAATTTTAACATCCATTTGATGTAGCTTCCATCCCATAGTTGAAGCTAGAGCTATGATTGATCTGATGGTCGTGTATCGTGCAACTGGAGAAAATGTCTCGTCATAATCGACTCCCTCTTTCTGAGAGAACCCTCTAGCCACAAATCTTGCTTTGTGCTTCTCAATGCTCCCGTCTATTGCATGCTTAATCTTGTAGATCCACTTGGAAGTCACTACTGACTTCCCTTCAGGTCTCGGCACAAATTCCCATACATCATTCTTGATGATGGATTGATATTCTTCCATCATGGCATCTTTCCAAACTTGTTGGTTGGCAACCTCCTCGTAACTGGAAGGCTCAGAATCAATAATGTCGAACATCAGTGCTACGTATCCTGAATATCTTCGAGGTTTCTTGCTCTCCCTGAATGTACTTGGGGAAGCAACATGCTTTTCTGTATCCTCTAAAGTTTGTTGAGCCCAAATAGGCCTCTTCCTTCCAATAGCAAGATCTCTAGGAACATCTGTGGGCTCTACTGGATTTGTCGGCTCCCTTTGTCATAAAAGCCATCTCGCCATCTGATCTCAAGAGTTAATTCTGGTCATCCTGCTCCCTCTCAAATACTGAGTGTCAACGGGATCTTAATCTGGCTGACTATACATCCATCACTTGCTCTTCAGAACAAGTCCCATCATCCTTCTCTTGTAGGCCATAGTCATATGGTCTTTTCCCTACAAGTCAGATTTCGTCAATAGTCAGAAACATTGTATAATCACGAGAAATTAAATCATATTTTAATGACAATAGTTCACACAATCATGTAAGCATCTTAGCCAATGCTTCAGCACAACATCCATCCATATCCCGAACATACTTGGTCACTATCTAGATGCCTTCCATCTCTACCAGGACATACTGTCAGGAGCGTGCACTACTCTTGTATGTCAACAAAGAGGTTTCATCCTAGACTAGTTCCATCTAGGGTTCATGGAATGTTGTACAACACTACAGGCTACCTACTGCTAGTCAATCTCAATCATATAAACATGCATAACACACTTCCTATTTCTAAGAATACATATATGCATACAACTATTATTCAGATTGATCAATAAGAGCAATAATAACAAATGATAATCAAAATACTTATCTTTTATTGTTTTGTGTGGGCTCCCTCTTGATGTCTGCCTTCTTGCAGTGATCACTGGAGTCCTTAGATCTTTATCTTCATACTTGGAAGCTAACTGCAACCTGGATCTTCATACAACACTAATGACAATCTCGTTATCTAGAGATAATTCAATCATGGTGTACTAGAAGAAGAACTCCTTTCGATAGTCATCATCTTCTGCATTCTTTGACCTCTTTGGTGGAGTTTCTTGATCTACATCAGCTGCAGAGCCATGTTCTTTCCTCTTCTGTGAATTGCATTGGTTCTTGTAGTGACCAAACTTTCTGCATTTATAGCATTGAACCTTTGACATGTCCTTCTTGCTTTGATCGGGATCTGGACTTGATCTTTTGTCTTTTCGTCCAAAGTTCCTCTTTCCTCTCTTCTTGGTATGTGTAATGAGGGCTTGATCTTCTTCATGAGGGTCTTGTAATTTGCGTCTAGCCACAAGTCTAGTTTCTTCTTGTGTACAGTTTGCCCATAGCCTTTCAAAATTTGGTAGTTCTGATCTTCCTGATATGCTTCGGATGAAAGGTTCCCAAGATTGAGGGAGACCATTCAAGGTCATTATGACCAACTCTTTGTCAGCAATAATTTCACCAATTTTTGCCAATTTATCTTGAATCTCCGTGATCTTCATGAAGTATGAAGCTATGGTGTCTGATCTAGACATCTTGATGCTTGAGAGTTGTTGTCTTAGGGCAAGAGCCCTATTAATGTTTGTATTCTCAAACAATTTCTTCAATGAGTCAAACATTGCCTTTGCCGTCTTCTTCTGAGAAATTTGAGGAATCAAATGATCCTTAACTGAATCCATTAAGATCCTCCTAGCCTTGGCATCATTCTTCTTCCACTGAGTCTTCTCTGATTCTCCTTCGGGTTCTGACACTCCTTCTACAACAAAAGTTAGTAGATCATTTTCTTTTAGAGCAATAAGCACTCTAGACTTCCATGAATGGTAATTTGAAGCTCCATCAAGCCTATCTTCAACCTTGATGCTTGACATTTTGACTGGGTAGTAGTCTAGATCAGAAACCCTAGCAGAAGCTAGGTCAAAATTGAACTTTGGATTCTTGAAAATTCACTTCCACTGATGAATTCATCCTCCTAAGGCGAGTTGAATGAACCTTCTTTTCTTCCAGATCTGTGGTCAGAACACTGAAAACTAACAAACCCTAATTCTGCAGCAACTTCATAAATTAGGTAAAAATTGAAAATTGTCATAATGAAATTCTGTTTGGACAGGAAAATTTGCCTTCCTAAGGCGAGCTCAGTGAAGGTAAGATCGAACCAATTTGATGGTTGGAAGTTGGAGAAATTCCAAACCCTAGTTCTCGACAATAGTCACTTTCAACATAGCTCTGATACCATGTTAGTGTTTTGACTTATAGCAGCATAATAAACATATAAGCAATAAAAGGATCATTGAAGAACAACTATGCACAGAAACAATAGAGGCAATAGACACAATAGTTTACCCTGGGAAAACCCAAACTCGGGAAAAATCGAGCAACCCTTTCTTACTCTGAGATTTAGTACAAAGAAGATAAAAAGTACAAAATGAGTTACTGCCCCAGAAATCAGCTCCAAATGTCTTCTATACCCAAAAAATGCGAACTTCCTCCTTGAGCGAACTTGCTTGGTGAGAATGAATGAAATGAGGGAAGTAGCACTTCTATTTATACATTACTTTTCACAAAATTCCCTTACTGGGCCGACTAGTCCTTTTACAATATAAAAATTACATTTATTATTATTTTACATTTGTAGGTCGGATGAGCTAGTGAGGATGCCTCACATAGCTATAACATCAACAAGATCTATATCATAAGTAGATTTGATGTGAGTTTCTAGATCTAAATCTTCAAGAAAAAGTTTCATTTTACAAGTTAGATCTAGTATTGAGTAGTTTTCCTTATTGCAAGTCATTTTAGTGGAAAATTTTAAGGCTTGAGTTAGAGGGTAATTATTTTGGGTTTAAAAGTTTATTTGGCAAAGGTTAAAAGTGCTTCATTGGCTGCCCTCAAAAGAAAGCCAATATCCTCAAAAGGACTTGTACTTTTGAGTCATTTTAGTCAATTTTTTGCTAGTTTAGCTTAGATTTTTTCCATAATATTTTTTAGTTGCTCAAATCACTTTTAGAAGTGATTTTGGGAATTTTTGAGTACTAATTAGCTGCTTCCCGTGGTATCCCAGTTTCATCCGACCGCTTCCCTTTTTTTTGTAAGCCTTTGGATCTAGATCTGTAAAGATCCAAGGCATTTTCCTCAAAGTTTATTGTAAATCATAAATAAAAGGACAGAGCAAGTGGGCTACCAGCACCCACACCCCTTCCCGCTGGGGGGATTCACATTTTTTTTGTGGCGTGAATTTTTCTAACAATTTTTTTTCCAGCTTAAACACAATGATCTCTTTCTTACAATTTTGTGGCGTGAATTTTTTTCTAACAATGATCTCTTTCTTACAGGAGATGAGAGGTTGATCAGGGACTGCAAGTCGAATCTTGCAGTGGAGTTTGAGATGAAAGACCTTGGGTTGATGCATTACTTCCTAGGTTTGGAGGTTTGGCAGAGAGATGGGTGCTTCTTGATTGGACAGGGGAAGTATGCAGTAGAGATCTTGAAGAGATTCAGGATGGAGGACTGTAGACCTATGGCCATACCTCTAGTTTCCAACTGGAGGAAGATTGATGTATCGGGGTTAGAGTAGTTTGATCCTACACTGTATAGGAAGCTTATCTGGTCGCTTATGTATTTGGTCAACACTCGACCAAACATTAGTTTTGCAGTCAACTCTTTGAGTCAGTTCATGGTGAACCCTCGAAGAGTACATTGGACAGCCTTGAAGCACATACTTTGCTACATCAGAGGTACAGTGGAGTATGGTTTGGTTTATGAGCGCAGTGGGAGTCTACAGTTGGCAAGGTTTATAGATGCTGACTAGGCAGGATGTGTAGAGGTTCGGAAGAGTAATTCAAGTTGCTGCTTCAGCATTGGATCAGGGGTTGTCTCTTGGTTCAGCAGGAAGCATAAGTCAGTTGCATTGAGTTTAGTAGAGGCTAAATACATGGCAGCCAGCATGGCTGCATGTGAGGGGATGTGGCTGAGGAAGTTGCTCTTAGGATTGTTCGAGAGTGAGATAGAGACTACTATAGTTCACTGTGATAATCAGAGTGGTATCAACCTTTCTGAGAATCCAGTGTTCCATGACAGTAGTAAACACATTGACATCTGGTATCACTTCCTAAGAGATTGTGTTCAGAGAGGAACCATTTGGTTGGAGTACATTCAGACAAATGAGCAGGTGGCAGACATATTCACCAAGGCACTTTGCAAACTAAAGTTTGTGAAGTTCAGAGACAAGTTGGGGTTGTTACCAAATCCCTTCCTCGTTGAGAGGGAGTGTTAGAAAGTGACAACAAGGAAGGTCTTCCTGCATGCATCTGTCCTTGCATGCAGAAGATGTCACATACCCCTAGTTCTAGACATTTTATGTTATTGACAAAACATTATGTTTTATTTTTATTGTAAAGTTTTATGACTATTGACCAATTGGGGTCATGGATGACTGTAATTAATTACTTTGAATATTTTATTTTTAATAAATAGAAGTGGAGACAAATATCCAAAGGAGACTGTTGAATGAGTGTTCATTGACCCACTAGGGGGAATGGACTGTGGTGGAGAGCAGATTGACACTTGGCAGCATCCTCAACTCACTTCTAACTGTTGCAGGGGGCAGCTTCCCTACTTTTGTGGTCATGTTCCCCAAGAAAGTGGAACTGAGCAAGTGGCTCATTTACTGAAATAAACTGACCAAAAGACCTAGGCATGCTATTTATCTATCCATCAAATTCAGCAGGAGGCTGTTCATTCTTACCTTGTGATAATTTCTGAGCACAAGAGATTTGATGAGGGGAAAGTTAGAAGTGTTTGAGTGAAATAAGTCTGCACTTTGAACTAGTGCAGCCACATTGTTGAGTTCAATATTGCTAAAGGCAGGGAGTACTTCTGCTAAGTGCTACCGCTGAGTTGCAAGGGAATTTATTCCATTTATCCACACAGCATCTTTGTGCTAGTGGTTCAATGAACAGGCTCGGGGGTCTTAAGGCAAGTAGTTTGGCTGTCTTCAGGGGTTGGTTGGGTGGAACGGGCTCCTTTGGTTGTTTGTTTCTTCTTCTACAAGTCCCAGGTTCATATTGTGTTATCTTCTTTACTTCTGTTATGTTAGTAAATTAAATAGGAATGCATTTGTTATCAGCTCTTCCCATTTAATCTAAGATATTCTGCCCTAGTTAGTGAATATTTTATTTCTGTAAATTATATTGGTGAAATAAAATGCTGTATGAATGACGTAGTTAAAATTATAGAATGAATTGATTATAAAATTACTTTCCTGCATTTTTCCACACACTGTAAATAGTGCCGTACTCCAGTACATGAAAAGATAATTAGAGTAGATCAGAATGAGTATATGCAATGGATAAATTTAAATGATTATTTCATAAACAGAGTTATATTATTTTCAGTTCTGTATTATTGTTTTTATCTAATTAGACCATTTAGATTTGTACACAGAAATTACAACTTTTATAAATACCTCACTATTTATGCTTATTAAATAAACCCTATCTTTCGTTATAAACAACAATAGTATCGAAAGTAGCTTCTTTCCAAACAATCATAAAAATAGTCTTTAAAAACAAATACTATATAAATGAATTCTTTTCATTTAGCAAACACCACATACATTTATGAATAGGTCTCTCGTATAATCTTTCATATCATTTAAACATGTTTAAGATAGGCTGATTATTTAAATAGTAACCACATCGATTTCTTCAAACAAACCAAATATTATTATGACAGTAAATAAATAGTATTTTTCATACTCTTGGAATTTCCTTTAAAAAGAGCACTTTATCATTTCACTAGAGTATCGTATGGCCAAATACAAATCCTAAATACGATTACAGGTTCAAAACCTAAGTGTACAGTTTCCCTATCCTTTCAAAGTGTTATAAACCTTTTGTATGATGAAAACATTTGAATGCTTCAAGCCATAGATCGAAACCCTAAATAAAAACACTGTACAGTTCTTACAGAAGGGTTACTAGCGAGTCACACGACACTATTCAAAAACTAAATCTTCAAAAGTATAGACACATGCCAGCCCTAAACCATTGTTACCTTTCAGAACTTTTCAATGCACGACTGTGGTGCCAAATAATTATTTACGACTATCTACTGTTGATTCCATTGACAAACATTATATCACTATTATCGGGCCATGCCCTAATTATTTACATTAACAGAACACTAAGCCATGCATTGCACATAGTTTGAAAATGTTGAATCATTTAACTTATAGATTTACACAAACAATAGATAAAAGTAAATCGTTGTAAATCCAACGAGAGCCATGAGGCTCGGGAGCGAAACCCTCCCAGTGAAAACTATGCTTCGGCATCATTCATGAGCAATAGTATCAATATGTAGTATCGACTGAGATCTACTTTCAAAACCAAAAGTACTAAGGTTTACAAAAACTGGCAAGACTGCCTTGAAACTTTCACTACATTCCTTCCTCTACATCAGTTTTTCAGCGTGAAGAGCCAAAAAGGTGCCACCGAGGCTTACCGGTTAAGCAAGAACCTTTCTCCCTCGAAGACTAGCACCAGTACCACCTTCGCCGAGTTTCACCTGCCAACGATACAGTAAAGAAGGGTTAAAACTTGATACATAAGCTTATAAACAAATTGACATTTGTAATCACTATAAAAACGAACTTGTAGAATCAGAAACATTACCTGATTGTCTTTTACAAGCACAGGTTCTCGCATTACCTACAGTGGGTGCTGAATGCACCACTTGAATCTCCGGAAGTGCCAAACACTGTTCATTTGGCATAACCGAAGAACAATCGAACCCTCAACACCTTCAAACACTCAAGCTTTTTCGAATTCGGTCCACATAACTTCCCTTCTAACAAACCAAACTATACAAACTTGCAACCATCGAAAATATTGGTGAAAACACTATCAAAGGAACCGGTTGCAGTATTACAACTTCAACGCTTTACAATATAAAGTTAACCCTACACTGTACACCCCCGTCACAACGCTCATACAAACTAGTTGCAGGTAAGGAGGTCACGATATCGAACCCTGGCAATAGCAGAAAACTTAATAAGTTGCAAACCCTGGAGAATCGGAGAGCCTGTCGGCCTCCTTCCCCACTCACTCAAGCCAAATGAATGCCAAGTGCATTGGTCGCAATGATAGTGTAGTGGTGAGTTTAGGGTTTAGTCCAAAAACCAAGAAAAGCACAGATCTACGGTGATGATCTAGCCACCAGGACTTACGACATTACCACCACCCAACTGCATTAAATTGCATTTATCACTGTTATCATCATTATCGAAATAAGCATACCAACAAGGATCTAGCTAGGACTCATCTACATCAAACCTTGTAGAGCCCGGTGTTTCATACCTTGCCAAGTTAAAAACCATTACAGTGAACCACGTGAAGATTAGCCACGAGAGCAGCCACCGAGCATTCCACCACGTTAGCAATTATGGAAGCATTAACTACAAATTTCAACGTCGATTTCATTTTGCCAACTCATGAACCCAGTTAACACTCTACCTTGCCACATGGGAACAACTCGGCGATATCCACATTGTTTCAAGTGAGGTTTGCCACGAATCAGCCAGCGAGCAATCCACTACGATAAGCAGTTAAGGAGACATAAATTACTAGGCTTTGGTTGGAGAGCCTGCCAGCACACAACCACTACGAATTAAATATTGTGGTTACAACTTAGAATTCGTGTTAAGTCTTGGTTCTTGTACATCCCAGGTTTATAACCTAAGTTCATACCATTAATATTATGTTTTCCAATCTATTGCAGAGAGTTCTTGCGCGATGATTTTTACATTGGGTTCATACGCTTAAGACTTTACACTTTAAACATAATCGTAGTATTAGGATTTCTAAATCCATAATGCAAAACATTAGCATGTTCATGTACATATATATAGGACATTTTAAATGTAGATATATATGGCAATGCGATTTTTACAAATGCATGCTCTTAACATAGATAATGTATATATAACAAGATGTTGTGAATTCTCCCAAGTTAGGCCATCAATATGTTAGGTTATATATGTATTTATATGAACTTTGTCAAGCCTCTAAGTAGTCACTCACTAATTGACTATTCCATAGTTAAACATTGATTTCCATCAGATCAAAACAATAATCATAGAGTAAAACCAGACATGTGAAGTAAAGACATTTCACATAGAGATATTTTTAAATTACCTGAATAGTTTTCTGAAGCAGATAATCTTCTACACATTCAATGGGATAACTTAAAAGATCATTTCAATGCTGTATATTAAACTGAAAAATATCAGAAGATCTCTATCGAAATCTTTATCTCTTACCTGCTCTCTGCAAATAGGAAACTCAGGAACGTTAGCTAGTAATAGCTAAGTAAGCATTGGGGCTCTTCAAGGACCCCCTTCATCACAGAAAAACGATGTTTAGTCTCTAGAAAACAAAATGCATAACATAGTACGATTTTAACATTATGCACACAAACAAGTAAGTTCAACATTCGACATTGATGTGACGATAATGACTTACGACTTTTTGAGGACATTCTTAAACTAACAGCTGTTAATACTTCTGATGTGAATCATGAGTAAATTAAATTAATAGTCACTAATGATAGTCATTATGAATTGTTATCGTTAAGAACGCAGTTTAATGTTCAGTCATGTTGAAGCTAACATCTTTAACTAAGCAACATCAGCATTTATTGCTATTTAAAAATTTTAAATTTTAGTGAATTTTTGGGGATGTTACAGAATATTTAAATTGGAGAAGCCAATAAAATGTATTTAATTTATTTTTCCTAAGTTTACTTTGGAAAATAAATTAAATTGATCTTATTATTGATTGACTTTATGAAACACTTTTTATAAAGTGTAAGTGAAAAATTAAAGTGATGACCAGATCTAATCTTGGCCATCCAATTTCACCGGAGCATCTCATCCATAGATCTATAGTGAGATTAGGGTGTTCGCTTAGCATTGAGTTATAAAAGAAAGATCAATTGGTGGAGAGGACACAATTGCATTCCGACAGAGACGGAGGAAGAGAAGTGTGAGCGAGTGAGTTTTTTGAGAAGAAGACGGAGGAGTAGCCATTCGGAGAAGGCAACACAGATTTGCAGAGGAGAGAGACTGACGGGTTGGCAGAGGTGACTGTACAACAGGCATGAAGTACAGTCCATACAGTCGTACGGATTATGTACAGCAGGCCATACAGATCCGTACAGCCGTACATCAGCAGCAGTACTGGTGCATTGGAATCCGTGCCCATTCACAAGTTTTTCTCAGTGATTTTCTGTGGTACGATTTTGCCAATTGGGCAGAATTGAATTCTGATTTGTATTGTTCCATATTTTCTCAATAAAATAAAAATCTCATACTGCTGCACCGGTTTTCCCATCTTGGGTATTGTCCGGGGCTTTATACCCAAAAGGATTGAGTTGTCTCTATTGATGTGATTGCTGCTATATTTCTTTCAGTATTTATTGTTCTGCTGCATAGTGAAGAAATCCATGTGTGGTTATTGGTAGCAATTAATTGGCATGCTTTTAGCCCTAGTTGGATTTTAAGGAAATTTACACGCCCTTCTTAGCAAGGAAACTTGTCAATGATTGACCACAATGATGATGATTTGCATTTGTAGAATAACTCAATCTCTGCCCTAAACTCCACGAACTCCTATTCGATTAAGCACACAATGATAGATCTGGATGATCTATCCTCTGTATTGGCTAGGATAGATAGATTCCGCCATCGAACCCAATATTGGTCAAGGCAATTCGCCCTAACCCTGAAGAAGCTCAGAGAGCTCTCAAATCAATTCTTAAAAGTGAATAATAATAATGGCTCCAAGCAATTTGCTTTTTCTTCTTTTATTACTCTTTTTTTACATTTGCATGCCGCATGCAACTTTAATTACGCATGCATGCAATTTTAATTATGCATGCCATATTTAGTTATGCATGCCTGCCCATTTAGTCACGCATGTCACTTAAGTGAACCCCTTTTCATTAATGACTTAGTATCACTGCTAAAAGTATGCTTTTTATCCCAGAGTGACATCAATCATTGATTAATTTCTTGTTTGTCATAAACGGGATATTACAGTTTGTGCACATGGTCACAGCCGACTGAACAAGTAGGACAGAGCGTAAAGTAATAGTTATAATAGTGTGAATGGTGGCATTCATATTAGTGTAGAAAAGCATTTATATGGGAGTCAAAGATGATCCAGAATGATAGGCACAATATCTGCACCTTATGATGCCTAGTTTTGAAAAAGGTGACTTCTTTATAATGTTAGAGCTTACCTGTATATAATAGTTGGAGCCAATGACTGATACAAGTTAATGCTATGAAACCCATCCTAATCAACATAGGAGATTACAATTACAGGTACTCTAATTGATGTGTCAATTTAACAAAAGATAGTAAAAGGAAAGGTCAAAATAAGACAGATGAGTATCATTACAAAATTCCGAGTTAACAGTGGATTTGAGTTTTTTCTCTCGGCATCCATAAGATCTCATAAGAGCTCTTCTATAACAGTTTCTTGGCTGAAAACTTCTGGCTCAGACTACTCCCATTCCTTAAGTCCTTTTGTAGTACATACTACCCCCATTCCTCCAGTCCTTTTGTAGTACTCTTAATTAGTTTTATAACTTTCACAAGGCATATACTATTTTCAGTTTTTAATATCATTTATTACATTGTGCAGGTGATAAAATGGATATTAAGCAAGGGACAAGCTATGACAATGGAGACTTATGAGAAGCTATTGTGTGCTTTGGACAAAGACCGTAGAGCAGAGGAAGCTCATGCTTTTTGGGATAAGAGAATAGGCAGTAATTTGCGTTCTGTGCCTTGGCAGATGTGTGCTTCTATGATATACATCTATCAACGGAATAACATGCCTGAAAAACTCATAAAGGTAAACTACTAGTTATTGAAGAGATAGTTTCTCAAGGAGCATTCTATTTGAGAGAAGAAATAGGAAGTAATTTACATTATGTACCTCTGTAACTGCGAACTTGCAATTATACACAACATATCAATGATATAATACACATGCATAGATTTAGGTCTGATTTTGATGGTGAATCTTAATGTGAGCCTCGTCTATTACTAAGGGAGTAGATCAGGTGGATTGTTACTGTTGTTCATTGCATCTGGGAGAAAGGACTTGTAATTTATTCAGTACTTTTTTATTTACTATAGATCTGAGTACTTCTTTGTAGGGTGATGTGTTTGATGCATAAGGATCCCATCGTCAATATGAATTGTATCCCTTAGTTTCTGTTGTCCATCTGGGATAAAGGATTGTAAGTTACTTCTTGCATTTTATTTCCTTTAGATCTAAGTACTTTTTTGTAGGCTGCTGTGTTGGAGCAACATAAATTTTATCCCGCAAAGTGCCAGCAATAGTTGCATTGGAAGGAATTTACCAGAGGCATTTTCAACTGATCTTACTCCAAGACTGGAGGCAGGAAAGGATCTATAAATAACCTGCTTCTAACTACCCCCTCTATGATGATTTGGAGCAAGAGGGGACAGCCAAAACCTAAAGATCTCCAATCGTAATTAATTGAAATGACTACATTCTTAGCACAAAGACTCAATTATTGAATTCAGGCATTGCCTCAGATATGGGAAAACAAATGATATCACGACTGAAACCTTGGGTCCACATGTTAGCAAAATACACTTTTGCTTGATTCTCTATATATGACACTGAAATGATTGACAGACAACTCTCCGAGTCTTTAGATATATATTCATCTGTTTTACATCAATGGATAAACAATATGTCATTATGGTGTTTTTCAGGTAAGCTCATCAAAATGACGAAGTTTGGTTCTTATCCAGGCCCAAATGTTGGCAAACACATTATTTCTTAATGCCCTATATATGGCACGAGCAAATGATTGATGAAAGTCCCATAGTCTTCAGAATCTCAGATATATTTGCATCTCTATTCAGCATCAATGGATAACCAATATGCCACTTTGGTGATATCTAGCATCATTATAAAAACAAATAAGCAGTAAAGATGGATTAAGGACGAAGAGAAACACTGACCTATTGAAAGACTAAAGAGTCAGAAAACAGGTCAATAATGCCATCAAAGAGTTTGTGGAGTGCAA
This sequence comes from Larix kaempferi, assembly GCA_027924585.1. Taxonomy (NCBI): domain Eukaryota; kingdom Viridiplantae; phylum Streptophyta; class Pinopsida; order Pinales; family Pinaceae; genus Larix; species Larix kaempferi. The sequence continues at coordinate 5,683,270 of BSBM01000619.1, forward strand.
GCCAAAGATTTGGCTCAAATGGAGAAATCATTCGTGGGCCTACCATGGATATCCAGAATTTTATCAAAATGAACAAACACAGTTTGAATATTCCTGTTCTTGTCTCTAGTAGTGAAGTGAAATGAAATGAAAGTGTTAATGTCCACTAGTGAAAAAAGTATGGGACTGATAAATTACCGGTGTTCACCAATATATTGTTTACACTTTACATTAAGTGGAATGTGCTGGGCATTATATCCTAAAACAGAAAAATAGAAATGTTGTATTTGTTAGAATGTTAAATGTAATGGTCACACTTGTATAAATCTAAAAGTTGTTTTGTTTGTGCATGTGTACTTTCTAATAAGCCAAATGTGTAACATGTGTGGTCTAGTGGAATAGGAAACAAACAGTCTATGGAATGGCTAGTGTTCAAGATTGACGGAAGGCTAGTCAATTATCAGGCCTTAATATTTTGATGAACCTGACCGGAGAAATATGTTTTGACTGGAGAAATATGTTTCATCATATTAATACTGTTTTGGCTCACATATAATGTTGGGAGTTTGTTGGGCTTGACCTTCTGCAACGTGGGAGTTTATTGGACTTGACCTTCTGCAGGTATACAAAAAGGCTATGAAGACATAGATCTTGGGGGTCAACATCAGTTAAAATATCACCTAATGTTTCTCAAAGGTAGGAACTAATTACATCTTGGAGACTTATTACATTGCTCAATGTCTCAAATATAATCCTAGCTAAGGCATTGCCCCTTTGTATCAAATACATCCTGCGCAAAATAGTGCATCCTGAGTAGACTAGATGTGTAACAAATATAAATTATATAAATAAATATTACATAGTAATAATATTAAATCCCCCGGGGTGTAGATCAGTTGACGATAGGGTGCACTGTTAAGGTACTCCTTGTGATGTCACAGGTTCAAACATAGATTAGCCTTGTGTGCTGTGCATGGGGCAGCTTTGGTATGCCTAGGGGTATAGTGGTAGAGGACTGGAATCAACCTCGTGTCACGCGAGGACGAGCCGGCCCAGTTGCTGATTCTCCTAGTTCCAAAAAAATAAAAATAAAATAAAATAATAATAATAAACAAAGTAACACAACCAAGCTAAGGGACACCAATCTTCCATCACCTTTGTGACTAGTCAATGCATATAAGTATACCTTCAAAGTGCTAAATCATCTCAATCTCATTCAATCATTTATCAATTGTCCTATTGCATTTCTCCAAAATTCACTCAAAGTGCTTAAAAAAGTTTGTTAGTGGGTACAGTACATTAACAGATGGATTGGTTGGTTGGTATGTCAATTCTACATCGACAGTCCCTAGAGTGCATTATAGAGTTGGCACATGGTCACATATTTTTGTTATTTAGGGATTGATTGTAGGATAGGTTTTCTTGAGCAAGTGGTTCATAGACATGTACATCCATAGGACATGTTTATGCACAACCTAGCAGTCCAAGGATTGGCAAGTTAATCGACTACTAAACCAACACAACTATGGGTCTCCAACCCAATATGTCACTACAGGAAGGAAATCCTCTTTTAAGTTTCCTAGGCTTAACAGTGAACGAACCTAGACTAACCAAGGGAGAGACCTTAGCCAAGATTTTTCTAAGGCTAATTAGGATGACCTAACTAACCCCAAATATTGGCCTAGCTCTGTTTTTATGACAAATGTGTCTAACTAAGATATTCAATTAAGTAAACAAGACACACTTCATTTTTTATTAAAACAAACTATGAGCAATAAAATGTATAATACACTGAAATAAAAGCATTAACAACATAAATAGACAATTTGAGCTTCTTGGAATAAATAACCCAAAACCAAGGCTTAAAAGTCATAGGGATTATCTAGCTATTATAGCCCTTCGATCCACCCGCGAGATCCAATGATGATGCTTGGCCCAATCTTTCAGAGCACTAACCAAGGAGGCTCAACCATACCCTTGGCCACACCACTTGACCTCTCAGATGTGTGAAGAGTAATCCTCTCGAATGTTGTGTTTGGTGCACAGTAACTAGATGACCAATAGGTTGGTTTAGGATACGTATGGGGTCCCGATATACACAAGGTATGTGGGGTCCAAATCCATGCTCAATGTTGTCTAATGTGGTACTACTCAAATAGGGGTACTAGACTGGAGTCAAAGGGGATGTCCAACGTCTTGCACCTTGTTACTGCTCAAACTAGCAGCTCTTTGCAAATCAAGGCCATGTAGACTTAGTGCTATTGAGGGTAAGCTCGGGAGAGAATTAAACCCAATGCCACCATAGTATAACCTCTCAGCACTTCGGGTAACTCCAAAACCCAGGGGGAGACCCTTATCAATGAAAGATACATGCAATCAACGACAAACCACAAATGCCTTCCACGAAACCTTTATAGCTATGATTAGTGCCTTATCGGAGTCGAACAATATCAAATCTAGACACTAAAGTCATATATAAACAGATTTATTCACTTTATCAAATAAAATCATGCCTTTTGAGGCAATGTCACACTTCCCATGGAAGGCACTCCAAAAAGTGTGCCCTCAAGGTAAAGAGAATAATTGGAATAGCGCGAAGTTAGAGGATAAGCCATAAATTTAAAAAAAACACCCTCCAATTCACGATTTGCGGGGGTTTCATGGATCCCAATGCATTTCCTCAAATGAGGACACCCTCTAGGGTTTGTGGCTAAAACCATAGGGCAAAATTTTAGGGTGGACCAAAAATACAAAAAGCACGTCTAATTCACCAATTACAAGGTTTGCACACATCCCAATGCACTTCCTTAGAAGAGGATGCCCTCTAGGGTTTGTGGCTAAAACCCTAGGGCAACTTTTTAGTGTGGACCAAAAAAACAAGTTCATGGCTACTTTTGGATTTTTTGAATTTATTTAGATTTTTAGGACCTTTTCCAACTATAAAAGACATCTAAAATTTGATAAAAGGAGGATAGTTGAAGGATAGGGTATTAGATTCTTGTCTCAAACCCTAGGGCTATGAGAGATCGAGGCTAATGTCCCTCCTCTTAAGATGGATTCCAATACTTGCACTTAGGGAAAAGCTAGCAACCATCTAGGGTTAGGTAGCAAAACCCTACTTAGAACAAATAGAGAATTCCTAGGCCCGATAGAACTATGGAGAGCTCGATGATAGGAAGGTCTCTTCAAGCAAGTAGACAAAATGCTAGCGAACAAACCCTACCTTAGTCCAAAGCACTTCAAGAATGATGTTAAACTAGGGTTTGGAGATAAACTTACCAACATTAACGAAGGAATGAGCACCTTAGGTCATCCTTGAGCACGAGTTATCACAACTATTCTTAGCATCCACTTAGCATGTGACTATCAAACCATAAAAACCTTTCCATTCACCATTCATGCAAGAGAAAAAGACATCCCAAGAGAAGTGTGCACTAGCTTAAATGCTCCAATAAACCGAGAGAAAATTAAAAGAATACATGATTTGAACCCTTGTCCATGTTTTCACAATGAGGTTAGGATGTCTTATTTAAATGAGATTCTCCTTAACCTTTTACAATATTGAGCCTACAAGTTAATGACAAAATATAAAAAAATGGGTTAGTGCACCCACAAATTTGGGGACTAAACCACACAATGACATAAAATAGCAATAGAAATGTGAAATCGGGCTCCACCAAGTGTAGGGTGAGCCAAAAGGAGGGAGCCATGCCCCAAATAACCCCAACAGATGCTTGTCCCGCAACACCCTCCATTTTAACCATGTAGGCTTCTTCTTTAAGGAATGGCGTCATTGAACTGGAGACCAGGAGGAGGGGTTTTCTATCAAAAAAATAGGTCCAAGTGGGAAAAATAAGGTGTACTAAACCGGGTATGACAACCCTTACATATGATATCACCTTTACAGAGCAAAATATGAGTGTGGTTGTGTGTCCTAATGGGCCCACTCCAAGAAGCACCAAACACCAACCCAGAGCCAAATGGCCCGACAAGGGGTAGTCACTAATGCCACTAAGCCAACACTTCCTAGAATGAAAACCAAGAGGACCTTCCATGACCTAATCAGGGGTATTTACCCCCAAAATCAACACTCTACATAATATAGCCCAAAAAAGTTGGCCTTTACAATTAAAAAGAAACCCTCTCTCTAGTATGTCTGGAAAGGATGCATCAGGCACTCTAAGGCATAACAACTGGCTCCATCTGACGGACATGCGCTCTACTTGGGAGTGTATGAGAACCCCCTAGAATCTCTTGGGTACCTGTAGAGCTACACACACATCTAACAACAAAGACATTAAATGCATCGGAGGCAGACACCTTCGTCCTACCTTGTTCAAAATGAAATGCAATAAATGAAAATGAAATAATGACAAGTGCAATGCATAGGTAACAGTAAATGTTGAACTCAAATGAAACTAAATCTACTTACTCTATTCATGGTGAAAAGTATAGGTTAAGTGAAATAATACCACCGATGCAGCCACCTGAGCATGTTATTCATACCAAGATTTCTACCTTTGCCTTTGCAAATAGTCCAAGATAAAACCACATCAATGACAAACTGAATATATGGTACTACCTCCATTGGAATGGGGTTAGAATGATGGACAATATAGGGAACCTGCAAGCCTCCAAGCTCTAGCCACCGGGAAGGATCACCTTCACAATCTTTTTCTATCCACGCATGAACCAGGCTCAATTAGAAACTGCCTTGATCACATACCTGTTTTCTAGAGTGTTTGCCCCAAATGACCTTCAAAATTGTCAAGGAACAAAGAGCGAAGAACGGAAGTAGATGTTGCTATGGAATTTTCCCACGGATTTTGAGCTTTGGGAATCACTTGTAAAGATAAGACACTGAAATTTCTTGTGACCAATATCACTGCATCCCTGTATCCTTTTAACCTTTGATTTGCATCACAATTGGGTTAGAGTTGCCGACAATATTTAGAAACTTAATGCCATAACCGTTAGCTAACTCAAGCAAGAGAGATTCATATTTAATCACTTTGTTAGTACCTTCAAATTCTAGACAGAAAGAAAAACAATGACTATCAGCACAAGGAGAAGTTAATACAATGCCTGGACCCATACCTGACTGAGACCAGGTCTCATCAAATTTCATCCCTCAAAACTGATCAACAACGTGGGTAGCGAAGGCTGTAGATGACCCGATATCACTTCGAGAGCAAACAATTTCATTCCCTGGATCTTTGGGCGGTCCAAAACTTGCATCAATTTCCCTCAAGCATAGTTGAAAGTGTTGGCTGAAATCTGCAATAGAAGTCTCCATATGCAACCTTATATCATCCTCAATGGTGAATGAGCATGGTTGAAGCAAATCATGAGGGATGCCAAAGGAAGGTCTCTCAAGGTCTTTGAAATTTAGACTTCCCTTACTGGAGGAATCATGTACGGTTTCTTCAACCAATTTCCAACAATCCATGCCCACATCATCATCGTCATAAGAGAAGTGTGCATCGTTATATCCATGGAAACCATCTTCTTCAACTAAAATATTCTCGAACCTCTCATCTTCGAAAGATCTGTCTGTATGGGTGAAAGAGAAAGGAAGGTTCACCAAATCATCATCATTAAAAGGATAAGGAGAGGTATCCATCACACCTTCATCAACCATATCTTCATTATTTTTCTTAGCTGGAAGCAATTCTTCGACAAAGATCTCTTCATATTGCTTGAAACCTTTAAGAAAATCTGGCTCGGCTTGATCTCGATTGGATGGTTGGAAAGGTTCGTAGATTTCTTCTAAATTTTCTGATATAACACTGCCAGGCCTCGAAGAGTCATAGATCAGAGGAGCGAGGAACTTCCAATAATCATCGTCTTCAAGAATCTTGTCATTTTCTTTTAAGAGACTCAAGACATCATAATGATTTTTGAATTGATGGTAAGAAGAATTCATTGTTTTCTCACATTCTTCAATCAGGCCCTTCTCATCTTCATTTTTTTGAACCTCATCATCTTTGTCTCCAGGAATATATTCTTCTTTGAACATGGGGACTAGAATGTTATCGACAAGATCTTGATTAATGGTTTCTTCAAGCAAGCTCTCCAGGGCTTTATCTTCGCCATGGATTTCTTCAACAAGGTCTGCTTCATGTCCTTCAAGGATCGGGGCGATCTGATCATCTTTGCTATGTTCTTCTTCAAGGGCTTGATCTTCTTCCTGGCTTTCTTTCTTGAACAAGTCCTTCACCTTTCAACATAGGGCATCCACTTCTTGCGTTGTGTTGGGAACCAACAGCTACAAAATACCTCTATCAGTTCTACGGGAGAAGATATTGTACCTTTGCCTAGGTCTTTAAACTAATCGAGGGATTCTTCGTCTAAATGCCACACAAATGCCTTCATGTATGCATCCTCATCTTTCTGAACAATGAGATTTGGAGCACTTTCCATAAAATCTTTGACAAAGTATAGGGTATCATCATCTTCATTAGAGAATTCCATCACGAACCTATTTGGTGACCCATCTACAGCGCTCAACAAAACAAGAGGAGCAAAACGTTCTTTAGGAGTTACTTTGACAGGCTCCTTTGTAGGAAGAAAAAACATGGCCTCAATAGTTTCTTCATCAAGATTAGGATCCCACTCTTTCCCAAATGCCTTGACTAATTGCAAGAGTGAAGAAGTCCCTTAAGGAGGAAACCCATGATACCAATCTCCCATATCCTTGTCATTTTGCAAATCAAGAAAAATTACAAACCCCTTCATTATGAGATCCTTGTCCATAATATCCCATGTGACAAGATATTCTTTGAACTTCACAATATACTTTGCAACTATATCTTCATATCGATGAAATTGTGGTATGGCCTTATCCCAACTACATTTATCTGACAAATTTGAATATTCCAAAATATTTGAGAAATCCAATGGAGCATACGGATTGTGCATCTGTATTTCATCAATGGACGCCATATCTTCTTATTAATAACTGAAGCCTTGTTCTGACTTGCACTTTGATTTGCTTTCTTCAATGGAGTCGCCAAATAGGACCTGCAAGGTTATCCCTCAACAGTAATCCTATCAAAGTACAAAGCAAAACTTACCTCTCGGATCCATTCTTATAGAGTACCTCTTTATTTTTCTTCAGTGGAGTCGCCAGGTCAAATTTGTCAAGTTAGATCAATACAAATCTCACTAAAGTACAAAACAAGACCGTACTTAAGTCACACGAAAGATGTTGGATGTTTCTGAAAGATGATGGATTCAACTCGGGAACACCTCAAATGGAATGTCATCACTTTTCCTTTGAGTCCCCGGCAACAGTGCCAAAAATGTTACTGCTCAAACTAGCATCTCTTTGCAAATCAAGGCTATGTAGACCTAGTGCTAGTGAGGGTAAGCTCGGGAGAGAATTAAACCCAATGTCACCACAGTCTAACCTCTCAACACTTCAGGTAGCTCCAAAACCCAAGAGGACACCCTTATCAATGAAAGATACCTACAATCATCGACAAACCACAAATACCTTCCACGAAACCTTTATAGCTATGATCAATGCCTTATTAGAGTTAAACAATATCAAATCTGGACACTAGAATAATATATAAATGGAGTTATTCACTTTATCAAATAAAATCATTCCTTTGAGGCAATTTTACATTTCCCAAATCAATGTCACACTTCCCAGGGAAGGCACTCCAAAAAGTGCGCCCTCAAAGGAAAGAGGAAAATTGGACTAGGGAGAAGTTAGAGGATAAGCAAGAAATACAAAACACCCTCCAATTCACGATTTATGACAGTTTTGTTGATGTTTCTCCAGGTTGTAGCATTAGGTAGACATTCATCCAAGGGAAATGGCCTAAGTCATATGGCTAGTGGTGAATGGCCTAGGAAGGGGCCGACAATCTCCCATTATCCTGAGTCATATGGTGTGGGTAGATTGGCCCCAGGGTGCTATCACATTGCCTACTCCGTGATGAAGTGATCTATTCTATATTAGAGTGGTTTGACTTGTTTATTTGATAGGGGATTTCATCCCCTTGTAGAATATACAAGTCTAGTCTAATGTTGAATTGACATAGACTCTAAGAAGTGTCTGAGAGTTCTTAGTGTGGGTGAAATCAACATTAGAGCTCTATGCGTGAATAGACGTGCATGTGAGGAGATGATCATCAACAAAGACAACTTTTCTATGAAGAAGAAATAACCAAGAAGACAAGTCAACCATTGAAGAAGTCCCAAATAGCATTGAAGAAGCCCGAAGGAAGATTGAAGACAAGAAGGCAAGTCAGCCCTAGCAGAAAGAACAAGTCGGCCCCAGGAGGAAAAATTAAAGTGAATTCAAGTGTATAAATAAAGTGCTCACACTTTTCATTTTCATCATCATCACATCTTCTCTTCTCTTCTCCACTTGTGCGCACTTTCCAAAAAGGCCTAGAAAAGGCACAAGGAGCAAACATTTTGGGTTCTCATTATCTCATAGAGCTTCTCTATCTCTCCCTAAAAGTTCGCTAGGGTTTTCTCATGAAGGAGGGCTCATTGCTAGGGTTTCTTCATGAATGGTAATGTACTTATTGGATCAATTTCTTCTAAGAAAAGTTGGCTGAGTTTTCTCCCAAGTTTGGGTTTCCTAGGGTAAAATTCTTGTATCTATTGTGCATGGTTGTGTTTCTATGACCTTTTGTTTCTGCTGCAATTTAAGTCGAAATTTTCAGTGTGCAATTATTCAATGAAAACTGTGGGATGAAATGAATGCTTGAAATCATTAGAAAATAATTGTTAAGATCTGAAAATTGTATTTCTACTATAAGAAAATTCAACAAGTTTCACGGATCCCAATGCACTTCCTCAAATGAGGATTCCCTCTAGTGTTTGTAGATAAAACCCTAGGGTGAAATTTTAGGGTGGACCAAAAATACGGAATCACGTCTAATTCACAAATTACAAGGTTTTCACGTATCCCAATGCACTTCCTCAAAAGAGGACGCCCTCTAGTTTTTGTGGCTAAAACCCCAGGGAGAATTTTTAGGGTGGACCAGAGAAACAAGTTCATAGCTACTTTTGGATTTTTTTAATTTATTTAGATTTTAAGGGCTTTCTCCAGCTATAAAATACTTTTATGCATAAAATAAATCAAAAGAGATGTAAAATTTGATAAGAAGAGGATAGTTGAAGGATAGGGTATTAGATTCTTGTCTCAAACCCTAGGGCTATGAGATATCGAGGCTAATGCCCCCCCTCTTAAGATGGCTTCCAATACTTGCGCTTAGGGAAAAGCTAGCAACCATCTAGGGTTAGGTAGCGAAACCCTACTTAGAGCCAATAGAGAATTCAAAGGTCTAATAGAACTATGGAGAGCTCCTTGATAGGAAGGTCTCCTCAAGCATGTAGACAAAATGCTAGCAAACAAATCCTACCTTAGTCCAAAGCACTTCAAGAATGATGTTAAACTAGGGTTAGGAGATAAACTTACCAACATTAACCAAGGAATGAGCAAGGAGATGCACCTTAGGTCATCCTTGAGCATGGGTTATTACCACTATTCTTAGCATCCACTTAGCATGTGACTGTCAAACCATAAAAATTCTTCCATTCACCATTCATGCAAGAGAAAAAGACATCCCAAGAGAAGTGTGCACTTAGCTCAAATGCTCCAATAAACCAAGAGAAAAATAAAAGAATACATAATTTGAACTCTTGTCCATGTTTTTACAATCAGGTTATGGTGTCTTATTTATATGAGACTATCCTTAACCCTTTACAATATTGAGCCTACAAGGTAATGACAAAATATAAAAATTTGGGTTAGTGCACCCACAAATTTGGGGACTGTTGACCACCAAACCCGACTTGGTGGACAACCATGTACCATGCACATGTTGAATGTGCCTTGAAGATGAGAAAGAATTACTTAATGATTTATTCAAGTGAGGTAGCTCTTTTTCTTATTTTCTCTCCATGAAATTTCCGCACCCCTACGTGGGATTTTGTAAGGATATGTCAGCATGAGGGGCTAGTTTTGTGTAAATTAATCACCTATGACTTTATCATTAGGGAAGTCCTTTCATCGAGTGTTTTTTCACTTGGATAATTAAAATTCCTTTCTAGTGATTTTAATTATTTGAGTTTTTCACTCAAAAATACCTCCAAAGTGGTGAAAGTCGTTCTAGTGATCGAGTCCATGGGGTGATTGAGGCTTAGGAATGTTCTATATTACCATGCTAGACATTATCAAGAGTCTTGCGTAATTTCATTAGGTTTTACATAGGATTTTTTAATTTTTGGTCATTAAAAAATGTCCCTCAGGACAAAATGTCGTAATGTAAATGAGGGTTACTTGGTCCTTTTTGATGTTGTATAGGGGAATGGGTATGTTATCACACCATAGTAGCAGGGCTACTATTCTTGTACAGCAGATATCTGCACATTCCAGAGCTTCCTTTCTTCCAGAGCATGGCTATATATTTTTGGATCACTCATGATCAGAGCAGTACATTATTCAGATTTTGTATATGACCTTGTGTCAAGGCTGAGCCTTGAGAGTTCAGATTTGATGACTGATGTGACCACTTATCCCATTACAGTTTCAGTTCAGTGCCTAGAGATGTATTTCAGCAGTGTTTCAGATGATGCATGATGATTATTATTATGATGATGTTATATAATCTATGGATATGTTCTCACTGACTGTGGATTATTATCTTGTTGATTTAGTCATGATCATGGCATGTGCTTGGTATATTATTCCTGATGTGGCAAACTATTTCAAATGAACTGTAAATCATAAAATGGACAATTGCTTGCACTTTTAGGTCATTTAACAAAACTTACTGGTATTTCACCTTACATAGACATGGTCTTTCTCCGACACCAGTTGTCTGCTAGTGTAGGCTCCATATTCACTGGTCTCCATCCATACATGACCTTCCTGTTTGACTTTAAACCCTGACATGTCTCATTTGACTTTCTGATACTGAGGACTTCCCCATTTTTCTACCTCTGTGTTTGGACCGCATCCCTGTTTATTCAGTGTCTCGGCTCTGAGTTGGTGACAGAACTTGCCTTTGGTGAGTTGGATTGTAGGCCTAAATCATTCTGGTCGGTTGTCCCGATGTTTGGCATTGGCTCGAACTCCCCCTAGTCACTTGAGATGTTGTTGGCTAAAACTGAAAGCTCATGTTCTACCTGTGGAAACTAAATAAATTCGCCCATGGAAACAAAAAAGGGCAAGAGCAATGAAAAGCTAAAAAATACTCCTCGAAGAGTATAAGAAAGGTCCAAAAAAGCAATAGTTCTTAAAAGCTATATCTAAACAATTGCTGACCTTGTATAAATATATGAAAAACATGCCCTGGATGCAAGCTGCAACTAGTTGTGCTTCTCAGCACATCTGAAATCCGAAGGGTTATGTAGGCCAAAAAGGCCATGGAAATAAAATTGAATGATCCTAATGAACCTGGATCAACTTGATGTAGACATGATGCCTAAGTTGAATAAGCACTCTCTAAACAACTTATCCATTTGTGAGGCACAGCCATCCCCCGTGTTCCTTTGTCCAGCACAGAGTTTGTAGCTTCCCCCTTCTCCCAGTCCAAAGTATTTTTGAGTTAAGTTAGACAAGTCAAACCCTTGGCCCAACCTTGCTCCTAGCCTTCATCCTTCACTAGCAGTTTGACCATGTCCAATGGGTGAGTTTGTCATTTGAACTATTGTGCAAGTAATTTTATATAATCACGGAATATGTTAACATGATTAATGCCACTGAATGGAATTTTATACTTTGAGCTTAGCTGTGGGAATGATTAGAGAAACATTGTCCTAGTCTACTGATGTGATTTATCCTTGATTATATATTCTTGGGATCCGTGATGATGTGGACCATGTATGGATGATTATTGATGATGATTTATGGTCCCACATGTTTGATGATGATATCATATGATGGACATATGATGCAGATGATGTTTGATCCAGTTCAGCAGGTTTATTATTATTTCAGATCAGCAGATTATACATTGTCCATATATGGTGGACCCTACAGCTGGCCCATTAGGGTAACCCATGACGTATGAGTACTCATTCCTAGTGGATTTGGGTCTTCTGGATCCATTGAGACACTTATCTTTCAGTTCCGGGCACTTCTGACAGTGATTGATGCATTTTTACACTTGTTGACCAGATTTGGGGCTGATTTCCCAGCCTGAGCAGCAGGGGCCCCGAGAGGCCAGTTCACCTAGGGCGCTGATGATGGAGGGGGTGGTCCAGCCACTTGTTATTACCATTTATTCCCCCTCCCGGAGAGCCTGGTGGGCTCAGATGGACAGCGCTAGCAACCTAGGAGGCAGTTTTGGCACTTTCACAGTTCCCGAGGCAGTTAAAAAATGGGATAAAGTGGGCACTGAGGAAATCGATTTGGGCAATTGAGGCAAGTTTTTGGCATTTGGTTTTCACAGAGGTCTTCCAGGGTGGCATCACTACCTTCCAGCCAGTTTTCACCATGTGGGTATGCCCGGATTGATCACAGGAGGACATTTACTGCTTGACTGTCATGGATTCTGAGGACAGTTTGGGTCATTTTTATTATATTGGACATATTTTATTATTTTTATTGTGCCTTGGGGATGAGCTAGTAAGGATTAAAACCTCCTAGCCCCACCATGAGCTTATATTGTTATGTCCTAGTCACCATGAGGTGGATTTTGATGCTTATAGTTTCTCTTGTGGATGACGTCACCCCTCATTGTACCTTTTTAGTGGGGGCGCTATCATTATGTGGGTGATCCATGTGATATATGGTTACGATTTATTATTAGCCATTGATTATGTTGTGAGATCTTTTAATCTCAACCACTCATTTCAAAAAGTGGTTTTGAGATCTAGGGTTTTGGTCTTTATTATCCTATATAAGGAGGAGACCCCCTCATTGTAAAATTCATCTAGAGATTTTTGGCTCTTGGCTCTTGGAATAAAATTTCTATCTTTTGGAGTACATGCTTGGATTGGAGTGGATGTTGGTTGTTTCGATTGTAAATGCTATTGTCCATTGCACTGGAGGATCTATTGTAGCTATCTTGCATATTTGCCATATTTTATTTGCAGGTTAAGAGGGCGATTTTGACAAGTGCGAATTGGTGGGGAGGCTTTCCCTTCAAGCTTGGAAGAAGTCGTTTTGGGTTTGACAGGGAGTAGTTTTGCCTTTGTGTCAACTATTCTATGTTTTTCTCTCTCTTGCTTGCATCTACCTTCAATTTGTTAAACTAATTGATGCTTTGCTCCTTGGCTTGACAGGTTAGAAGGAATCACATGTGGCTTGGAAAAATCGATTTGGCAAGAGGGCTTCAACAATTCTCCATTTGATCTTTGGCAAAGTAATCCTCGTCTCAACTAGCATTCATCTCTTCATCCAGGTATGTCCCAAAAGGTATGATCTTCTCTTCCTTGAATCTTCCATAATTTCTAGATCACAAAAAAAAACCCTAATCAAATTAAAACCCTTGTTTTTGGTATTTCTTAGATCTACTTAGATCTAGCCATCCTTTTGAAAAGATATTGAAAACCCACCTCTATAGCATCCACCCCTAGTTGGATCTATAGTTTGGTGGTGATTGGCTAAAAATTGACACACTTTTCAATGCAAAAAGCCTTCTTGAACCTAAATCGATTTTCCTAAGAGAAGCTTGTTGGGCAAGATCTAGCACATGGGTATGTGAGATCCCACTTGATTTGACATCTAGACATTAGATAACACATACCCATATCCTTACTTTGGTGAAAACTACCTTGTGGACATCTTTCCATGTTTTGAGGGGTTGAAACCCCCTTTTAACCTCATTGGCACCTTAAAACTTAGATCTACTAAGATCTACCCATTGGATTCACTTGAAACTTTGAAGGAACATAGATCGGGGTGCTAACACCCCGGATCTACAGTTTGGTGGCCATTGGACTTGGTTTGGTCCACCAAACCCACTTTTGCCCTTCCTTGAGAAAGTCGCACCCCCTTGAAGATTTGAGTTGGACCACTTCTAGGAAGTGGGTGTTGGAGATTTTCGTGGATTTGGAATGCCCTTGCCTTGAAACCTAGGTCTATACTGTCCTTTCGTCAAGATCCACCTTGGGGATTGCATTCCTTGTTTTAAGGGATTGTGGTCCACTTTTGGTTATCCTTTAAAAACCTAGATCTAGTAAGATCCAACCATTGGATCTCATCCAATCCACTTGACTTGGCTTCTAGGTGTCCCGATCTATATTTTGACATACCTTTTGACCCCATTAACCCATCCAACAAGGCACTAGTCCTTCTCCAAGCAAAGCGCACTCCTTGGGATTAGTGTCAAACCCTAGATCTAACACATGGGTAACCCTAGAACCAACTCCAACTTATAGATCTATCCTAGATCTAACCTATAGTACCACCCTCACACCTAACTTCACCTTGTGGGTCCATCTAGAACCATTTCACACTTCCCAAGAAACTAGACCCACTTATGCAAACACATTGGTACTATACCTAGTAATCATACCCCATCATGTGGCCTAAACCATTCATAGGTTGAAACACTTATTATCCATTACACCACCTTCAACCATACCTTAACCTTTAGGTCCACTTAGCCTTGCATTGGTTTCCGTAACTCATCACTTACCTACCCTTAGAAACCTTTGTTTAGGTCCAATCAACTGTGATTGGGGTATAGGGTCTCCCCCTTGGTCTAATTACACATTGACCTAAAGCGAAGAGTGCCTCGGTTGACGTGACTCCCACCTACATTGGGAACCGTGGCATCTCTTGGGTCACCTCTTTAGTTGCCTAGCTCCTCTACCGTCCCGGATGGGATACCTCTAGGGGCAACTACAAGTTGTGTGATAACAGGGTACTCAAGATAAATGGCATGAGACCCCCTACACCCTTGGACCAAGTTTAAAGTCATTCAGACAAGTCTTGCTAAGGTTTTGGTCACTTTTTCCTAAGTTAGTCAAAGAAATCAGGAAAATTGACAATTAATTAGTAAGTCAAATTTTGGAAAAGTGCCTAAAGTCACTTGGGGTGGCCAAGTTAAGTTTCTAAAGTTTATGTTATGTCCCTAAGGTAAAATTAAAGGCCAAAGGTCCCCCCCCAAGCAAGTATTTTTCAAGTTTGATGTTGTCGCCAAAAGGGGGAAACTCTCTCTCACCATGGGAAATGAGATAAATTGGAATAAGCCAAAAGGGGGGGTCCCACCTTCATGATTCCTTCCCCTTGGCCTAGCAATGAAATATAAAATTGAGTGGGAGGTTCCCCCCCCATTGTTTGTTATTTTTCACCCATGGAAGTGCACCCCCCTCCATGGGCCCCCTTTCTCTCCAAGTGACAAAAGTCATTCATGCAAAGGAACTCTCCCCTGTCTCTTTTCCTATTTAAGGAGACTACTCCTCCTCATTTGGGTGACAATCACTTAGGCTCTTGCTCTATTTTCATTTTTGCTCTCTTTTGCTCCCATTGCTCCCATTCTTGCTCTTTTGCTCTCATGCTCTCTTGCTCACATTCTTGTCCAAGAAGAGAGCCATTGTAATTTCCAGTTTTGAAGAGTTAATAGAAGAAATCTTTGGAGGAATTACTGTCATTGGCATGGTGGATGAGGTGATGTTGTTTCACTCTTAGTTTTACATGCATTTGTGGAATCTCAAGCAAAGTATTTTGCTTAAGAATAGCATTGTAATAGTTTTGTTACATGTTATGTGGGTTGTCTCTTAATATTTGAGAATACAATATGTTTCTTGTTTAAGTATCTTGTCTCTCAAGTCTTTGTTGATTTCTCACTCCCATTTGCTTGTTGAGCTAGTTTGTTATAGGTTGCCCAAGTTTGGAGAGTGGGATTCTTGGGTGAGATACCCCACTGTTCAACAAATTTCGAAGAGGACTTGGCATCTTCACTAACATTTTTCTTATTGCAGATTTCTACAAGCTTCTTTTGCACTCTACATCATCATTTTTCAAGTTTTTTACATGCTAGTTTTGGCTTAGAAAAATTTCTGTTTTTTACATGAAAAATTTAAAGTCTATTTAAAACTCATTTTCATCACATTTGTACTATAATAGCTTGCTGTTTTGTGGAGGTTTTTGATATTACAAGGGGAGGGAATGCTCAAATTTAGTCAATAGCAAATACCAAGAGCACTCAAGAGTGGCCACTTCAAGCCCTTCACAAAAAATGGTCAAAATCACTCTTTTCTCCCTCTTTTCTTACTAATAATAAGTGCTGAAATATACATCATTGTAACAAGCCCAAGAGAGTCTCTTGGGCTTGAGTTTATTGTGTTTTGTTTCAAGCATTTACATCTTAGTTAGTTTACTTTTAGTTGCATGCAAGAGAAGAGACTTTGACCATCGTTGCATGGTTTTGTTAATTGGTTTTTAGTTGCATGTAAGTGAAGAGGCTTTGCCTATCCTTGCATGGTTTTGTTAGTTTGCTTATAAGTTGTATTTACTTCAAGATTTCATTTTGCCTGCACCTCACAAGTGAAGTGGCTCTTCCACTCCCGTGATATCGCGCTTGGCTTGCAATTTATTTCTATATTTTCTTTTCAAGTTATTTATTTGCCCGCACCTCACAAGTGAAGTGGCTCTGCCACTCCTGTGATATTTGCGTTTGGCTTGCAATTTATTTATGTATTTTATTTTGAAGTTATTTATTTGCCCGCACCTCACAAGTGAAGTGGCTCTGCCACTCCTGTGATATCGTGCTTGGCTTGCATTGTTTTAGTTTAGTTTTGCTTAAAGGATAAAATTTACTCAAGCCCCGTTTTTGCCCTGTATCCTCTCTCCTCGCCGGTTCAACTGATCTTGGGTGACGAGAAAGAGCAAAAATTTGTGTTGGCTAGTTTAATAGGCACCCAGAAACATATCTTCAATAGAAAGGAGAAAAAGAGCTTGACCTGTGGGGCTAGTGGGGTAGAGGTTGTGGGGAGCCTCGTGGCACTTTGTGTCCTCTAGTTGAGCACCCAGCAAGTTTCGGGATTGACCCATGGAGCTAGTTGGGAACCTCGTGTTCTCAGGTTGAGCACCTAACATTCTCTCTCTGATTGAAGGTGATAGTCTCTAGGGGTAGACACATAGATTATTTCATTTTTTTGTTATTGCAGCAACAAACCTAAATTCCTTAAGTCAAAAAGAGACATAAAATCTACTAAAATTTACAGGACCACATGCACAACATTGTTCACAATATTTGCTTCAAGTACTTTATTTTCAGCTCAATATTGTTATATGCATCTTGGCTTCCTTAAGTTGTGTATGTTCAACATTTTGATGCTTATGTGATACATTGATCATTTTATTACAAGCATCTTTCATTCACTTGTTCATTTACTTGAGGCAATTATCTCTTGTTATATCTTGTTGAGTAAATGAATTAATACTTTTGGAAAGTACTTGTTAGTTGTTATTGTGACTCCATAGCCCGAGTAGAGATGACACTCGTTTTGTTGATTAATTGATTGTTTCTCTCTTACATACATCTTTGATTCATTGTCAAAAGGTTTGCTTGTCATTGAAATAATTGCATCATTGCATGCTGACTATCATTTTCATTTTTTAGTAACTTACAACTCCCAAAAAACAAAAGAAACTTAGTAATTAGGGACTACCCCCCTTGGCCTTTAGGAGTTGTGGTCTAAATGGAGGAGTTTAGGACCGAGTTGACATTGGGTTCTTAACTCATAGTTTCCCTCAGGAACACACACAACGGTTGGGAGACTTTCCCGTGTGCAAGTGTGTTTTAGGCGGCAACAGGGACTAAACCACACAATGACATAAAATAACAATAGAAATGTGAAATCGGGCTCCATCAAGTGCAGGGTGAGCCAAAAGGAGGGATTCATGCCCCAACTAAAACCAACAGATGCTTGTCTCTCAATGCCTTCCTTTTTAACCATGTAGGCTTCTTCTTTAAGGAATGACATCATTGGTTTGGAGACTAGGAAGAGGTGTTTTCTATCAAAACAATAGGTCTAAGTGGGAAAAATAAGGTGTGCTAAACCGGGTATGAAAACCTTTACATATGCTATCACCTTTACAAAGAAAAATATGAGTGTAGTCACGTGTCCTAATGGGCCCACTCCAAGAAGCACCAGACACTAACCCAAGGCCAAATGGCCTGACAAGGGGCAGTCAACAATGCCACAAAGCCAACACTTCTTGGAATGAAAACCAAGAGGACCTGCCATGACATGATCAACCCTCTACATAATATAGCCCAAAAAATTTGGCCTTTACAATAAAAAATAAACCCCTCTCTAGTATGTCTGGAAAGGATGCATCAAGCACTATGAGGCGTAACACACCTAACGAGGATCCAAGGAGACATGTCTGAGCAATGATCACTATACTAGTATTCTTTCTCTAAACCGCAGTTTTACCCACTGAATGACAGCTCCTGAAAATATTTGGAGACGCTGGCACATGTCTACTACCCAAGACTCCCAATTTGTCGTTTGAACCATATATGCACAATAATGCTTCCAATATGAAATATTCAATGTATCATTTAAGATCAACAATTCATAGTATTTATGTCAATTTCAACAATGAAATCAATTCAACTAACCATAAGTTGCATATCCTACAATCAATCAATGAAGTATAATTAGATAAACAATCCACATGAGCTTTCAATATGCCAATGTCAATCTCAATATAAGAAATACTAGCAAATCCCCACGAAGATTATTCACTTATGATCATAAAGACTTTCATTCCAATGGAAGTAATATCAATATCAACCTTAAAGAAGATTTCACTTAATCCACTTGAATATTAAATCAAGTATCCAAATCAATGACCCAAAATAGTGATTTCTCAACAAGTTAATCAATCCATACCCTATTGAAGGTTATTCATATCCTGACCATTAGAAAGCAATTGTCACAAATTTTTAAGAAGCATATCCTTATTTCAAAGATCATTCATATACTCATGGTCTTACACAAATTATGCTTACTAGGCAACCATAGATTTGTAATTAACTTCCAAAATTAATATTTAGCCTTCAATCTCACTAGCATAACCAAGGAATGAATTAGTAGGATAACAAGGCTTTATTTCATTATGTCCAAAAAGATCATATCTTTAGCTTGATGGTAAGTATCAAAGTCATCATATGTGTGAGCAAAATCTTGATGACAAGTAAATTTAGTTATATCTGTTGATGTTTCTCTAGGTGCAGCATCGGGCAGACATTCACTCATGGATAGCCATGCTAAATTGGCTAGTGAGGCCATGCTGAATTGGCTATTAATGAATGACACATTCACATTCTAGAGGTGAATGGCCAAGACAGGGGCAATGAATCTTCCAATCATATGGTGTGGAGATGGTCCACAGGGTGCTCTCACATTGCCTACTCTCGTAATGGAGTGATCTATTCTATATTAGAGTGTTTGACTTGTTTATTTTATTAGGGGATTTCATCCCCTCGTGAAATATACAAGTCAAGCCTAATGTTGAAATTGACATAATCACTAAGAAGTGTTCGAGACTTGTTAGTGTGGGTCAAATTAACATTAGGGCTCTATGCAGTGAATAGACATGCATGTGACAGAGAAGTATAACATTATCACAATGGACAACCTTTCCTAAGGAGTCGAAAGTTCCAATAATAAATGGTCAACAAATGAATAACCAATGAAATGGTCAAACTAGTAAGTCGGCCCTAATAAGAAAGTCAAGTCAGCCCCTAAGTGAAATTTCAAATTAGGGTGATCTAATGTGTATAAATAAACTGCTCCAGCAGTTCATTTGGATCATCAAGTTTTCTCTCTCTCTCCACAAGTGCGCATCATTAGCTGGGTCTAGTGAAGGTTGAAGTGAAGATTCATGAAGCAATTATTGAATACTCTTATCTCTCTTTTTGGGGTTTGCTATCTCTCCTCTTGAAGTGTGCACCTTCCATGCAATTGAGCTCACCCTATGTAACTGGTGATGTAACAAGTGATGTTTGTCAAACCCTTGTGAACTAGGGTTCTACTATTGTTGTTGTTGTACTCTTATTATTGGAAATTTCTTCTTAAGAAAGGTTGCTGGGTTTTCTCCTGAGTTACGGTTTCCCAGGGACTTACGGTTTCCCAGGGTAAAACTTTGTGTCTACTGTGCATGGTTCTCTTTCAGTGATCCTTTTGTTTGCAAATTTGAAATTGAAATGTAATAATATGTGGGATGAAATAAGATTTGAAAATAATACTGCTAAGTTAAAAATTCAACAATATCAATTAGGACCATGCATACTACCAACTAACTCATCAAGTTGACATATCAAAAACGATTCCCATGACTATGTAAGTGGACTGTCATAAAGCATTAACCTCAAGGTTTATATGGAAGTGATAACAGTGCCAACCAACAGAGATAGTAACTAAACTCAAACCGATTTCCGAAAGAAAAGAGAGATTTTAACCTTCCCAACCAATTATAGGCTGGCATCACCCCTCTGAGACTGATGCAATCTGATTTTTCTTTGCCTTTCTGTTCCTTGTCCCACTCAGTCCTCAAACTTAAGGCTACTGTAGATTGTGTTTCCAAACCAAATCTGAGTTTTCATGAGTTTATTGTGGTTTAAATTGGTTGAAGACTTTCTACAAACACTTCCCATGCATACTGCTGAAACTTACTGATTCAAGCAAATGAATCTGAATGTGATACTTTGGCTTGGTATTTCATCAAACAGGTTATTGTCGAAGATTTGCTGGTGGTTTTCTCATGTAATTTTCAGACTCAAATTAAATGACATTTGGTAACATATTTGCTTAACTGAGAGACCAAAGGCAGCTACAGGAAGAACACTCGAAACTTGACTATAAGCTACAGGAATCACTTTAAAATTGATTATAAAAGCTGCAGGAAACAGCTTGGATCTTAACTGAAATAACCAGCAGTCACACAGTAGTGAATCTCAACAATAATAAGCAACTTATGAGAGTAAATAAAGTATTCAAGTCTGACCTGTTACATCAATAAGATTACAGTCCCTTTTTAAACAGAGATTATGCACTTGTTGAGGACCACGACGCATCCTTTGGTCTGTGAAATAGGACAAGATTACAGGACTCCTGTAGATCTGTAGCAACCTTCTTGCCTGTGAACAGAGATGGTAGGACAGACTTATAAATGCTAGCCCCAACCACTTATACCACAATGAGGTAGTAGTTCGTGTAGGTATCAAATTAATAGCATAATTCTATCATGCTGTAGCAGCTCCTTAAGTGTGGCCCAGAATGACTTAGGAAGTCATAAATAACATGAAGCTAAATACTTGTATGCTCAGCAATAATGATAAGGCCCCAAACCACACCAAAGCACCCTTCACATTAAGTCTGCACCCCCTATTTTGATGTCATACTTCACACAGGAATAAACTCAGCCACAAGAAGAACTCGACCTCTCAGGTATGTCTCACAATAAGCAGCAGCGTCCACAAAATGACTAATAACAATGCCAGGCGCTTATCTTCTTACTCAGATGTGGAGATATTCATCCCCTTCAACGCTAATCAACAGTAGCAGAGGTGACTGTAAGTGTGCCCTTCAGAATATTGTGCAATCTTCTAGTATATGGTGCTCCCTCTTCAACTACTGGCAGCCAAGACTGAGTGCACCCTCTTTCTTTCCTCCTTAACCACCACAGAGTTTAAACGTCTCTCACTGCTGTGCCTTCCTTGGTAGCTGAGATCTAAATGGGTGACTGAAATGTGTAGTCCCTTCATTGACTGGTGCGTCCCCTTCAAAGACATGACCTTATCTCCTCATTAGATGTGCCCATCTTCTACCAAAGCATTGAGACCATGAAACTCCTCAGATCTGAAACGAATACTGAACAAGATTTTATGGCAATGAAGAACATATAAGAGATCCGACTGATTTCTCGTCATAAGATGGCTAGGGTGGATGGTTTCACCACCGAAACTATTTTCCTCTCTTAGTGTTTCGTTCAAGAGAAAGCAAGCTCAAGAGCTCTCCAAGATTTCAAAAATGCAAAATACATGAATGAATGAGAGGGGGGTCAATTGCCCTTTTTAAGCTCATTTTACCTTTTTGGACCACTTTTACCTTTTTTCCCGCTCAATTAATTAATTAAAGTGACTTTATAAAGTCATTGTCACTTTATTAATTTATTAAGCCTTTACTCAAAAAAGTGATTTATTTCATTTAAAAAAGTTTTTGGGCACTGGAAGTCACTTTTCATCCTCCCAACATTTAAAACTCTTCATCCCGATTCCATTGAGCTATTGCACCAAGCTGTTCCCTCAGTTAATATGATCGAGATGACACCCTTAGTGAATTTAATTAAATTATGCCCAATAATGCTCCCAATTTACAGGAATCACCAGAATGCAATGGAACCAAGAACGAACTGTACGGAAGTGATCCTAATGATGAATAATGGGAAATGGACTAGGTTGGGCCCCATAAAACTCCTCCGAACCGTCTGAACTCACTGGTAACATAATTTCACTCCTCTGACCTGGCTGACACAAGCCCCGAAAGTCATTTCCTACTGCAGAACAGGGGAATCCAAAAAAATGGGGACATTACAAAGATTAAAGTCAGTTTCTCCCCTATGGAGAAGGCACAAATCTCATCTCAGGAACAACTAATCAGCATATTTCCCTTTGCTGAGAAAGGGGTAACAAGTGGGATTCCCTCAAGGTCAAAGCTCTCCAAGAAACAAGAGTGCTTCCTCAAAAGTTATGAAGTGAAGCTAGTGAAAGTGCTTCCACCAATATGGCATAGATAAGCATGCTTGTCAACAGCCAAGTGGAGCGTTCCATGAATATGGGCTAAGAATGAGTCGAGGAAGCTCCCTCAAGAGAACACTCAAGAAAAGAATGAATAGATGTGCAAGCATCAATCCCTAGAGAAAATGTCCACAATAGATAATCAACTCTATGTAGAAGGGGATGGCCCTATCTACAAGCCGAGAACATGTCTCCACACGTGCCAACAAGGAGAAATAAAGGGAGCATTTAGCCAATAATGAAAGCCAACAATGTGGTGGAGTGGAATGGGATGGGAGTGGAGGTACGAGTTCAGTGGTTTGTGATTTGGAGAAGTAGGCTTAGTGTTAGTGCAAGGATGCTCGTTAGATTTTTTACCCTAATTAGAGACAAAAGCATCTAGACTATGGGTGTTGGTTCACTTGGATTAATTATAGGCAGCGACAAGACAAAATCCAGGCTTGGTTGGATCATTTTTATGGCCCTCATGAGGAGATAGCCTTTTCTATCAATCTTCGTCCATTGGATGTTTTCATGGATGTGATGGTTCATATCATTTTCAAATTAAAAGTTTGATTTCTTTAGGGCGTTTAGCTAACACTGCCATCTTTAGTGTTTGGCATTTAGAGTCAAAGTATTTCCAAGCCCTTGTTCAACGGGTATGGAACCTCTCCTAGCCATTGGGCACACAGGGGTGGTTTCTTTGGTGGGAGATTGTTGTGTGCCATATTTTTAAATTCATGAAAGGTTGGCATAGAATGATAGCTTGCAAGTGGAGGCAGAAGTTGCAGGTGACTGGACATAGATTGGAGGAGGTTCACATATTTCATGAAGAGGACATGCACAATGTCACTCTTCAAGAGGAGGTTGTGAAATTGGAGATGACGGTGAGGTGAGGTGAAGATCATATAGCTAGGGGTGCTAGGGTTCATTCATGTCTTTAGTGGATTTAGGAGGGGGATAAGGCATATTATTTTGACTTCCTTAAGTGGAAGGTGGCCACAGATAGTGTGCTTGGTCTTTGTCAGTCAAATGGTTCTCTATCTGAGGATCCTTTTGACGTTCGAGGTATATTTCTTTCTCATGTTCAATCTATTTTTGCTCCCTGTGATTTGAGTGGGGTGTTTCCTACTCGAGATGTTTGTTTCAGGCTTTTCCCTTGCAAAGTCTTCACTAGTGATCAAGATAGATTAGATCAAGAAATTTTGAGGGATGACATTTTTGCCACCTGGACATCTATGCAAAATGGCAAGCCCCTTGGGTTTGATAGTTTTCCCTGTGAGTTTTACAAGTCCAACCCCATTAGTGATGATTTCTATTATTTAGCTTTGGAAGTATTCGCATGTGATCGCCATTCTGAATTTCTTAATTATTGGTTGGTCAAGCACATTCCCAAGAATTCATTGAGAGATTCCATTATGGGTTGGTGGCCAATCATCTTGCTCACTATTGCTTAAAAAGTCATGGCTATGATGATCCAGTTGGTTGCTAGGTATGTGGTGCAATTGGAGCAAATTGGCTTTGTTCAAGGGTGTTTCACTCTTGATACCGTAGTTTCAACCTGGGAAGCAATGGAGTGGGCTCAAGAGACTGGTTAGCAGTGCCTTATGTTGAAGATTGACTTCAACAAGGCATATGATTGGGTTCATTGGTCTTTCATCTCAAAGATGTTGTTTTGCTTGGGTTTTGGTTCTTGTTGTGTGGCCATGATAAACACCCTCTTCACCAATGCATTGACCTTTGTTTTAGCCAACAAATCCTTGTCCTTGTTGCTTGTTCTTCTTCAATCTATTTCCCAGGGCTGCCCTAACCTCCTTATTTATATGTTTTGACTACAGATGCCTTGGGTTATTTATTGGAGGAAACTCATATTGCAAGGTAGATTAAAGGTATTCAACTCTTAGATGGCTCAGAGATGGTTAATAACCATTTTGTAGATGATTCCCTTCTCTCTATTAGTGTTGATTAGGGGTTTGTTGATGGGGTCTCTCTTGCTTGGACGCTTTTTGTGTTGCTTCAGGGGATGTGGTTAGTGCTCATAAAACTAATTATTGGCTTATTGGGTTGGAATCTCCTCTCAAGTAGATTCCTATTACTTGGTCTCATATTCACCCAGGAATTATAGTGAGGTATTTGGGTATCTCTTTCGGGGTTGGTTTGTCGTCGGTTGCCATGTGGGAATAGTGTTTCTAGAGGCTACAAAGTTTGATGTTTGGCATTATAAAGACCTACTTGTTGTAGGGAAGTTGACTATGGTTGGATGTACTCTCCAAGCCTCACATGTCTCTTGTTGGTATCCCAGTAGGACTAAAGTTTCAACGGCTTAAATAGTCGTTGAGGGCATACTTGTGGTTTAAGTATGGTGGTGAGCAAGGTCTTCCCTTGGTTCCTTGGGATGTGTTCACTATGCCCAAGGAGGAGAGGATTCGTGGTTTGATCAATGTTGGATCACAAGGTAGTATTTTAGTAGCTAAGTGGGTGGTGCGGTGTTTGGAGTGTTGCAACATCTTGGTAGAGTTTGGGAGACATTTGATTTATGCGACATTATTTCCATGCACCATCTCTTTCAAGTTTTAGGTTTGCTCATCTTCAGGAGCAATTGGTGGGTTGGTTTGATGGCATTAGGAGGGTAGATAGTTTGGTTGGTATCTAGCTTGTCAACAGATTTAGAGTTGGAGGGAGCAAGGTGATTGTATTGTACATGTGTCATGCTTTTAGGCATGTAGGCTGAGTTGAACATGCATCTTCTTTTGGCGAGGTTGATGGGATCTTGGTGCACACTCTTGGAAGGAGTGGAGGTCTCTTGCTCAGGAGTATGAGCTTATTAGCATTGATCGTCTCTTGATCACAAATTTGCAGGCCCTCATTCTGGAGTCCAAGTTGTTTATGATGAACATTGGTATGCCTTGGTCCTTGTTGATGCTCAAACTAGCAGCCAAAGATGGTGGACAAGTTGACCAGTTGCTAATCTAACACAACCATGAACCCCCAACCCAACGTGTCATTAACGGAAGGGGATTCGTCACTTTTGGCTTCCTAGGTCCAACAGTGAACGAACCTAGATTATCCAAGGGGGAGTCCCTAGTCAAGCTTTTGCTTAGAGTCGTATAACAACCCCAAGTATACACCTAGCACTAACTTTTTATGAGTGTGTCTAAAGGTTCAAGATACTTAGATTTAAGGTGAGTATATAATTTTTATTAGTCAATGTAAAACACCATTCACGACAAATCATTCAAGATTTCACATCAACAAATTATCACACTTTATGAAACATAATAATGAACAGAACTAAGCATATAGGAACCATTAACATTCCGTGAAGCAAGATTATACTCAAAATATATCGTTACCGTTTCAAAATAAGAAAAGGGAGGATGGGTTCTCGAACATGGCATATAAAGTAGCTCTAGATGCAAACACAATAAAAAAGGCACCTACGCACTAAGTCACCGCATTCGCCGATTTTCAAGCTTCAAAATCAGAAATCGGCGAACTTTATCTGATGACGAATTTATTGGTGAAGTCCGTCGATTTTAATGGATCCCTAACCCACGAGCCCACTTTTTCAGTTCGGACTTCGACTAAGGAACGCGAAATTTCCTGTCGCCACACTTGCTGTCGTGAATTCGCTCACCACCGTGCTGCCGTGCCGTCGGATTTGTGCTTCGTCGGACGCCCTCGATCGGAACTATTCTCCAATAATGGGGTTTAAGCGCATAACCTGACGCAAAGTAGTCGACAGAGGTTCTTTAGTGAACTGTCACAACTTTGAACACAACTATTCTCCTGTCATAATCGGGGTTTAAGCACATAACCATTGGAGGTCGGCAGAGTTTCCTAATAGCATGAACTATCGCAACTCTGAACACTGATTTTATCCAGTGATGGAGGAGACTTGCATTACAATTTTGGTTGGACGTAATCGTCTCGTAGTTTGAAGGGCATGTGGTAGAGCTTAAACCTTATTGCCTATCACCTTTACTGGTGGTTTCGTCTAATCGTAAAGGATGACAAGTGATGGTGTAACGTAAGTCTAGATCACGAAGCTAGGGTTGCCATAAAAGATAGAGTGAATCCAGGGTAAAATTAGCATATTGAATTTTATTAAAAAAATTATGTTTTTTTTTTTTAATTTTTAAATTTTATAATCTCTCAAATTTAATACTGAATTTTATCACCAAAATTTGTATTGCCGAAGTTTTTCTGAACCTCAAGGTCGCCGAATTCGAACTAGGTGACTTAGCCTACGCATACATCCGTGGTGGTATGGGGCATCCAGTTGTCTAGAAACAACCCCGATACACTCTTAGTTTCGAAAGATGTCTAACGAGTTCTATACAAGAGGGCGTGCTCCTCGTTTGAAAGCGTTACATGCTAGAACTCTTCATTACAAGTTTTTCACCAAAGCATCCCCAAATTTTTGTTACACTACAAATAGGCTATTGAGTAATGAGATTACCACATGTCATAATCATGCCAAGATAAACATCAACATACTTTGTGAAATGATGCAATGATGAGAATAAATTAGCAACCATCACCTCATAGAAATTTAATCCATGTGAACATAAGATAAAAAAATAAACTTATGGATTATATTTAGGTATGGACATGTGAATCAGACTCTTGGCTAGGTAAATCATGCTCATGTGTAGCAGACAGACTTCAAACAAACTTGCAGATGGCTGATATGTCTTCAAACAAACCCTCAGCAGCTCATGGTTCAGTAGATCAGCATTTAACAAGTTCATGGGTGATAGATCAGTGATGCAAAGGTTCATGGCTAGGTTAGGAGCAACATAGGATAGACCAGATCTGAAAAATAAATAAATAAATAATCTCCAGGAGGTGTACGGCCAGCAGCATAAGACAAACCCTTGACGTCAAGAGGAACAAGCAAAAAATCAGAGCTAAGATGTATTCGTGAGGATGAATGATAAGAGGAGAAAAGACTCCAATATATAGGATTGTGATCTTCTAAAGAGATCATTCAATTAATCATTTAAATTAGGGTTCCATAGAATTAGGAAGTTTATCAAAAGATAAAAAGATAAAGAATAAAAAATAAAATATAAAAAGTAAAAATAAAAGATAAAAATAAAATATAAAAAATAAAATATAAAATATAAAAATAAAAATAAAATATAAAAAATAAAATATAAAAAAAATATAAAAATAAAAGAACCTCATAATGTGGACAAACAACCATAGTACCCATAAGATCAAAACAACAAGGGTGGTATAAAAGGTGGGTCAATGACCCTATTTACCACAACTCAAAGACAAGGTACCACAAGACCAATAACCAACAAGGTGAAAGGATCAAAAGATAACTCAACCAAGGTGGGGGAGGTACAACCAGTCATCTCTCTCTCAAATGTACAAATGTTCCATATAACCTGAAAGTTCATCATCACTGTATAAGGAAGGGTTCACACGGATGATGTGATCATGTGGTCCTCTATACTGCTCCTAAGGTCAAATGTCAGTGGCTTCATCAAGGGGTGGCCAGTCCCTTGAGAAGACCATCTAACTCAACCATCTTGAAGACTTAGGAGAAGAGGACATCACACATCATCATCTTGGTAACTGACCAAGTGCCTCCATTCTCAAGGAATGGCTCTCTGTAATGTCCTCTTCTGCTTAGGCGTTGAGGACCGTCCCGCTAACTTATTTGATTCCCATAGGTTCGAGTGGGCACTGACAGTCAGGGGATCAGTTGAGGACTTATGCCATATGAGAATATCTAGGGCATAGATTTTATATCATCATTAGATGGATAGGGGCCATTTGAGCCCAAAGCCACCTGCATGCTTGACATCCGAGCATTATTTAATGATGCATGCACCTTATTGAGTTTCCAGGCACCTGCATGCAAGTCAACTGCAAATTAGAACATAAAGTAACCTAATTAGGGTTTTGAGCAGTTGAATGTTATAAAAGAAGGTAAAGCGAATGGAGAAGGTATTATTATTGATTATTGATTTGTGATCTCGATATGGAGAAGCTCAGCGAGCTAAGTTGGGGTTGAGGCTTGTACTCAACTATCTGGTGTATTTCGGCAGTGAAAGCTATCTGCCCTAGTTCATCATTCAGGTTGGATCATCCAGGTTCAGCATTGTTCTTCATTAGGTATTATCATCATTCAGTATTCAACAGAATTATATTTTATATCATATTCAGGGCTCGCTCTTCCATGCATGGGCGCATTCTTCAGGTAGCCTCCTATTCGCATTAGGGTTTACAGAAGGCAGAACTTGTGCATGCATCTTCCATTCTTCTCGGAGCACCCCTATTACCCTTCCCCTGGAAGAAGGGCTTCTTGGTCGAACTATTGGAGGAGTTATCAGCATTCCGGATCATTGGAGGACGTGAGCTTTATTGAGGGCGCATTCCTTAGGGAGGATCTCCACGTTTTAGGCTTGGAAGCCATCAGAGTCTCTGTATGCAGGCTCTATCATCTTCAGAAGGGCATTATAACCCAAATCCACCTCAACAGGGTGTTCTTCTGCGGAGTATTTATTATATTGGAGCATTCAGAGCTTGGAGGAGGGCGCACTTCTCTGTGGGAGGACGATTTGACTTATCTCTCTATTCCTCCGGCACAATCCTTGCATGCTGGGATCATCTTCATCAACATTAGCAGATCTACATACTGGTATGTGCATGCATTAATTTCTCCTACTTTCTAGCATTCCTATATTTTCTAGGGCACAATTCTGCATGCAACTGCATGCATGCAGAGATCTGGGTTTACTGTCATATTCTGTTGAGATATAAGCCACTAGCCATCTACAATATCAGAAAATAAAATTAAAAAAAAAAAAAATCAGTTTGGGATATTACAATTGTATCAGAGCATGTTCCTTGTCAGCTGTGGGGCACGCATAGTATAAACAGTCAATGAATTCAGAAGATCCATACAACATTACCTATAGGAGATAGAAGTCTAGAGATTGTGGTAGAAGAGAAGAAGAGTTAGAGGATATAGATTTGGAAGATAAAGGGTATCCGTTTGACATAAATAAAGGTAAAGAAATGATGGCAGATGAGGAGAAGACAACTTTCAATAGTCTCATCTCAGCTATCAATGCACTCACCACTGGCCAAAAAGAAATGGCAAGTGCCATTAAACAGATGACAGAGAAGAAGTGACCCCCCCCACCACACAGTCCTTTATTTCCCCATAGTGATAGGGTGTCCACCAGTAGTAGTGGAGAACACTTACATTCCAACATGCACAGCCATCCCCACCTATATAGCAGACCCTCTCGTCCTACCATGCCTCATTTCCTGGATAGCCCAGCTGTAGTGCCTCTAGCACAGGTAGAACCCAAAGAAAATATGACTGCCTATTTGAGAGAATATAGGGCCTTGGGAGATGACTTCCAGTCAGCCATGTCCTTCACTGACTTCTTCCATTTTAAAAGTAAAAACAAACCCAGAGCTTACACTAGGCCATTCACCCAGAACTATGAGTTACAGCGCACCATAGGGAAACTGACTATCCCTAGCTTTGAGGGTTCCCGGGGAGGTCCAGCACGGAATTGAGTGCAGAAGTTGGGTACATATTTCCAGCTAAACCCCATGCTTGAGACAGATGCCATTAAATTGGCTACATGACATTTGGATGGGGAGGCCCATGGGTGGTGGTACCACGGATTGGTGACATTGGGTCACAATACCATTACTACCTACTCAGATTTCACATAGAGGCTCATTGAGCGATTTGATAGGAAGGACCCTGACAGAGAGTTGGCACAGCTCAAGCAGACAGGTAGTGCAGATGCATTCATTTCAGAGTTTCAAAGGGTGGCAGTCATGGTGACAGATATTTCAGAGAGCAGGTTGATTATGCTATTTATTGAGGTTCTCACAGAGCCCTTACGGGGATGGGTCAAGTCTTATAGACCCACTAACCTAGCTGATGCCATCAAATGGACTAGAGACTTACAGGAAACAGTACCCAAGAGTAGGTTTCCCCCCAGAACCAACTTTCCGATTAAAGATAAAGAAAAGAAACCTTTCCAGAAAGAGTGGCCAAAGAAAGAAAGGATGGATAATGATGTCCGCCAAGACCTAAAAAGGAAAAAATTATGTTTCACTTGTAGAAACCCATGGGAGCCGAGTCACAGATGTTCTGGAAAGGGAAAGGCCTACTACATAGAGGCTTATTCCGACAGTGGGGAGGAGGATGACCAGGAGCAGGAACAGAGGGATACCCATGAGACAGCTGAGAAGGGATAGCCATCAGGTGGTTCCATTGCTACCATGACGGAAGTTCCGAGATTCCACACCCTCCGGATCAGAGGTACAGTACAGGGCCACAGAGTGGGAGTACTAGTAGATGGTGGGGCATCCCACAATTTTATTGACGTTGCTTGGGTTAAAAGGAAAGGCATTCAGATAGAGACTTTTGATGGATTTTCAGTAGCTGCAGCAGCTCACACCATGGAGTGTAGTCAGCGGATTCCAAAACTCAAGGTAACACTTGGGAATTATACAGTGATAGAAACATTCTATGTAGTAGATGTACCTGACATGCATGTGGTATTAGGAGGTTAGTGGCTTAATTCCATAGGGAAGTATTCCACGAACTACCAGACAATGGAGATGGAGTTTATGGGAGCAGAGGGACATAAGGTAGTTCTGAGAGGGATGAACACCTACCCTCCTACAGCAGTATCATCACACAGGATGGAGGCAGTACTCCGACAGGGAGACATCGAGTGGGCAGCCGAGTGCATGGTTACCTTTAGGAAACCACCAGATAAGGCCACACAACATCCAACAGATATAGAGGCCTTACTGCAGAAGCACAAAGCAGTATTCGGAGACCTTCCAGCAGGTCGACCTCCTGATAGGGGATTTGAGCACATCATTGAGATAGAGGAGGGGAGTCAAGCAGTTATCACCACCTTACAGACACCCCAAAAGATACAAGGACGAGATAGAGAACACTATCAAAGAACTGCTCAAGCTGGGGTACATCAAGCCCAGTTCCAGTCCTTTTGATTCTTAGTTGTGCTGGTTAAGAAAAAAGATGGTACCTTACGCATGTGTATTGACTACAGGGCTCTGAATAAAAAGACTATCAAGAACATGTACCCAATTCCCAGGATTGATGAGTTGATGGATGAGCTGCAGGGGGCAAAGTACTTCTCAAAGATTGATCTCTGCTCGAGCTACCATCAAATTCGGGTTAGGGAACAGGATGTTCCAAAGACTGCCTTTCGTTGTCACTACGGACACTATGAGTTTCTAGTGATGCCATTCGGGCTCACTAATGCACCAGCTACCTTCCAGTCTTGCATGAATAATATTTTCAAAGGTCAGTTACGCAAGTATCTTCTGGTATTTTTTGATGACATATTGATATACAGTAGAACTTGGGAGGAGCACTTGAAACATTTGGATGAGGTACTTGGAATTTTACAAGAGCAGTCACTTTATGCCAAGATGTCCAAATGTGAGTTCGGCATGTAGGAGATGTTGTATTTAGGGCATGTGATAGGTGCCAACGGGGTACAAGTTCACTTAGAGAAGATTCGAGCCATACTGGATTGGCCCACACCCAAGAATGTGACAGAAATGAAGGGTTTTTTAGGGCTTTTCACTTACTACAGGAGGTACGTCAGTGGGTTTTCACAGATGACAGCACCCCTCACCGATCTCACCAAGAAAGGGGCTTTCAGTTGGTCAGAGACAGCACGACAGACATTTGAAAAGATGAAAAAGGTAATGAGTTCATGCCCCGTACTAGCTCTACCAGACTTTTCTCTACCCTTTGTGTTAGAGTGCGATGCCTCCGGAGAGGGGATTGGAGCAGTATTGATGCAGAACAATCACCCCATTGCATTTGAGAGCAGGAAGCTCAAGGACTATGAGCGCCACTACTCGATTTATGACAAAGAGATGTTAGCCATTCTTCATGCGCTAACAAAGTTCCGACAGTACTTAGTAGGTGGCAGGTTCAAGGTTAAGACAGACCATAACAGTTTGAAATACTTCCTTGAGCAGAAAGAGCTAAACGAGAGGCAGCAGAAATGGGTAAGCAAAATTCAAGCCTATGATTTCGAGATTGAGTATGTGAAGGGAAAGAACAATGTAGTGGCCGATGCACTTTCTAGACGACCAACTGCATTATCCCTTATGAGCATCTTGTCAGATTGGAGATCTCACCTTTTGGTTGAATACTCCAAAGACAAGTTTGCTTGCGAGCTATTGGATGGACAGTTGCAGGATGACAGGTACCGGGTGATTGATGATATCATATATTACAAAAACAGGATCTTCTTGGTTCTAGAGTCTTCTCTCAAGAAGAAGATTTTATAGGCATCACATGATTCACCTTTGGCAGGGCATCAGGGGTTTCTCAAGACCTATAGACAGATTAGGGAGAAGTTCTCATGGAAGGGCCTAAAGAATGATGTGATACAGCATGTGAGAGAGTGCAGCTTGTGCCAACAGAACAAAATAGAGCACACCCACCCAGTCGGTTTGTTGCAACCATTGCCTATTCCCAAGCAGAAATGGGAGAGCATCTCCATGGATTTCATTACAGGGTTGCCCAAGGTTCAGGGTAGAGACTGCTTGTATGTAGTGGTGGATAGACTGACCAAGTTTGCTCACTTCTCTGCCATTTCCTCAGATTACTCAGCAGCACAGGTGGCAGAGCTATTCTTCAAAGAGGTATTTCGACTCCATGGACTACCCAAGACTATTGTCAGTGACAGGGATAGTAAATTCACAAGAGCTTTTCCGGCTAGTAGGGACTGAGCTGGCTATGAGCACCAGTTATCATCCGTAGAGTGACGAACAGACAGAGATTGTCAACAAGTGGATTGAGGGGTACCTAAGAAATTATGTGGCAGGCCAGCAGAGGACATGGATCAAATGGATGCACTTGGGTGAGCATTGTTACAACACCACCCACCATATGACCATTGGGATGACACCCTTCAGAGCCTTATATGGGTATGATGCTTCCACTTTTGCAGATAGGATGTTCGGTGATAGCAGGGCCCCCAAGGCCAAAGAGTGGATTCAGGAGGGTCAAGATATCCTCAAGATTCCCAGGGAGAACATATAGATGGCTTAGAATCAACAGAAGATATATGCAGATAGGCACAGGGTTGAGCGCAGTTTTGAGGTTGGGGACTTCGTTTATTTGTGCCTCCAACCTTACCGTCAGTCATCTCTTGAAAAGAAAGGAGCGGAAAAACTCAAACCTCGCTTCTACGGTCCATATAAGATAGTCAGGAAGGTTGGAGAGGTAGCATATGAGCTCGAACTACCCCCAGAGAGCAAGATTCACAACGTATTTCATGTTTCCAACCTCAAGAAAGCAGTTGGTCAACAGATTGTGACATCTTTCGAGCTGCCCCCTCTTGAAGATGAGGGGCAACTGGTTCTGATTCCTGAGCGCATCCTAGAGGTGCGAGAGTGGAAACTTAGAAAGAGTCATCAGAGACTACTTGGTTCAGTGGAGAGACTTGCCCTTCGAGGAAGCCACTTGGGAGGGAGAACATGTATTACAGCACCCAGCTTTACAGTTGCTTGAGGACAAGCAAATTCGAGCGAGGAGGACTGTAATGTCCTCTTCTGCTTAGGCATTGAGGACCGTCCCGCTAACCTATTTGATTCCCATAGGTTCGAGTGGGCACTGACAGTCAGGGGATCAGTTGAGGACTTATGCCATATGAGAATATCTAGGGCATAGATTTTATATCATCATTAGATGGACAGGGGCCATCTGAGCCCAAAGCCACCTGCATGCATGACATCTAAGCATTATTTAATGATGCATGCACCTTATTGAGTCTCCAGGCCCCTGCATGCAAGTCAACTGCAAATTAGAAGATAAAGTAACCTAATTAGGGTGAAATTAGGGTTTTGAGCAAAGTCACTTGACACGGGGACACGGGACACGTAGGACACGAAAATACGAGTGTCCGACACGGACACGGTGACCCCCGAAATCAGGACACGTAGGATACGTTTTATATACATATATATATTTTTTTAAAAATATATTAAAATTTAAAAATATAGACATATAGATCCAAAAATATTTAGAAACTAGAACATTAACAAATATTCAATAGAAATTAGAATAAAAACACATTAATGATTACACATTTGTCATTCACAAATCACGATTCACAACACATTTGTCATTCACAAATCACAATGAGACACATATGCATGTCGGAACCATATTTCTCATTAAGTCATCAAAATCAAAATGTATACATATATGTCGGAATGCCACTGGGCACTGGGCCACTGGCAAATGCCAAATAGACTAATAGTAAATACAAAAAGGGGTGGATCAAGATGGGAGAATCCCATATGTCAGTAGTCCTCCTCCATGCCTGAATCAACATACTCATCACTGCCACTGCCACTGCCACTGCCCTGATCCTCATCCTCCTCCCCCTCCTCCTCCTCTCTGCCCAAGCCCATCTGACGATCTGCATCTGCTGCTGTGGAGGATGACCCCTCTGTACGTTCACTCTCATCAAAAGTGACCGGCTCTAGCACTGGATCATTAAGATCCATGTTGGCTAATGCCAACTCAGTACTGCTGTCCAAACCCATATCATCAGGAAAGACATCCCACATCTTTGTCTTTCCCTTCACCCACTCCTCCCTCTTCCTGTAAATAAGACGAAGGTTGGAGTGCACATACACCATGGACTCTGCCCTGGACTGCTCAAGCCTGCTCTTCTTCACACTGTACAAGTTCCCATATGTGCTCCAATTCCTCTCACAACAAGAGGATGATGTAACTTGAGAGATGACCCTGAAGGCTAACTTCTGTAGAATAGGGGATGTTGCCCCATGAGTTGCCCACCAACGATAGGGTGTCTTACCCTCCCTATCTCTAAGCACATCATAGCCTCCAAATCTCCCAGTGCCAGTGGAAAAATCTACAAAGCCATCCTCCACCTCCTCAAGCATGTCTCTATCCTGAAATAGCCGTCTAAGTGCTATCTTCCTCCCATTTGCAATCTCTGCATCCATGTGAGGAGGGACTCTGTGTGAGGCCCCCGATCCACCAGTGAGCCACTCCTGAGTGTAGAACTTGGGGTTCAAGGAGTGGGCCAAGCAATGCAAAGGTGTGCAATTCTTATCCCACCTGGAGATAAGAATATCCCGAATAATGGTCCATAAGTTCTCTGCCGATGTCCCATACTCGGGACACTCATTCTCCATGACAATGGACCTCATGGACTCAATCATGGAATCCCACCCCTCATAAACCTCTGCTAGGATGGGCTGGTCCGTGTCTGCATACCGCAACAAAGAAATGATTGGCTCCATGATCTTAATAGTAAGATCCACCGTGTCCCACCAACCATCATTTAACACCAAGTCCTTCACCTTTTGTGAAGCAGCCTGATCCGTCTTTCTCCAAAAGGCCCAAAACTCTGAAATCACCATGGACCCAAGAGCGGTTTTGACCTCCCTCAACCTCTTGAGCATGATGAATGAGGAAGCAAACCGAGTATCTGCAACCTTCAGCAATGAAAGCTGTGTGTACTGTTTGTAGATGGTGAGGGCATTTGTGTGGTTTTGTACAAAGTTACGGATATGGCGTGCATCCTCAATAAGGTTGTCAATCCATGCCACATCCGAAGCAATGGCTTTCAGTGCTAAATTCAAGGAATGGACAATGCAAGGTGTCCAAAAAACCTGTAAGAGCAATAAAAGCATGTATCGATGACTCTACAACACTAACATTGCAATGACCAAATTCAAACAATGAGCAAATTAGAAATGAAAGGTGTCCAAAATGAACATACCTGTGGATATTTAGCTTCCACAATCATGCCAGCAGCCTTGCAAACAGGTGCATTGTCCGTGATGATTTGTACACACGACTCAACACCCACTTCTTCAATGGTTTTGATGAATAAATCACCCATAAATTGTGCATCCTTGTATTCGCCAAGAGCATCAACCGCTTTCAAGAACACCGGTCCATTTTGGGAAGATACCATGAAATTGATGAGTGGATGGCGTGCGGGATCCGTCCATCCATCAGAAACAATACTCACACCGGATGAGGGCCATGTTGATCTAATTGGCTCAAGAATTTTATTTACCTATTTCTTTGCTTTAACCAACAATGTGGTTCTAAGCTTCTCTGAACTAGGAGGCACATAACCATTTGGAGCACGTTCCAAGATAGTTTTAACCGTCTCAAAATACAATGGTGACCGTGCAACATTGAATGAAATGAAGTTGAGGTAGAAGAAAAATGCAATAGTAAGGTCTACCTCTTCTTGCGCCTCTTTTTGGAAAATCCTATCCATTGGACCACCTGTAGATTGCCTCTTTCTTGTTTGATAAGTATCCCCACGCCCACGCCCATGCATGCTAGGTGGAAATGGAGGCTTGGTGCTAGAGGACTTCCTCAAGAATGGAAGAGGATCATCCTCTTTTTTCTTGCTTGCTGCTGCCACCTTCCCTAAGCCAACATGATCCTCTCTTTCCATATCCCTCCTTTGGTGAACAGTCACCGCTTTGCATGAAGAAATCCCACAAGAAGGAAGGGCCAACAAATGGCCCTTAACCCGGAAATATGTGCTCATGAACTCATGCTTGCAAAAATTGCATCTCCAAGACACATTGCCTCCCCCACCAAGCTTTGCCCCGGGCCCATCTTTTCTTGTCACATACTTCCACAAAGGGTATTTTTTTTCTTGGGCTTGTTGTCTTGCTAAAACAGGGTTAAGTGGAGCCATAGAATGAGCTCCACTAGCAGCCGATGGAGCACTTGACGGAGGAGGAGAACCGCTTGTGCTTGGTGGAATAGGAGGGGAGGCACTAGATGGTGCATTTCTCCCTCTCCTTTGCCCCCTACCTCCTGCCCTAGCTGATTGAGACATTCCTTTTCTTTTGTGATGGTTGAGCTTGCAATCCTCTCCACAAATCCACCGGAATGCACTTGGAATCGCTTGGAAACGATGGATAGCCTTCAAATCTCCTTCAAATCTCCTTCACCTGCACATACAACTCACTCTCAATCAAATGCTTCCTTGCAAATGACAAAAAGAAAGGCAAATTTTGATTTTTAAGTGAACCCGGACGCACTTTTCCGCCAAAAACGTGTCCTGTTTTTCATCAGCGTGTCCGACAGTCGCGATTCGCTTCATCACCGTGTCCGATTCGCTGGGAAAGTCGTGTCCCGATTCAGGATTCGATCCAAGGTCGAATCGGACACGAATTCCAATCGAATTGTGTCCGATTCGACCGATTCGGGACACGGCAAGGGTCAAGGACGAATCCTGTTTCTGAGGTTTTGAGTAGTTGAATGTTATAAAAGAAGGTAAAGCGAATGGAGAAGGTATTATTATTGATTATTGATTTGTGATCTCGATTTGGAGAAGCTCAGCGAGCTAAGTTGGGGTTGAGGCTTGTACTCAACTATCTGGTGTATTTCGGCAGTGAAAGCTATCTGCCCTAGTTCATCATTCAGGTTGGATCATCCAGGTTCAACATTGTTCTTCATCAGGTATTATCATCATTCAGTATTCAGTAGAATTATATTTTATATCATATTCAGGGCTCGCTCTTCCATGCATGGATGCATTCTTCAGGTAGTCTCCTATTCACATTAGGGTTTGCAGAAGGCAGAACTTGTGCATGCATCTTCCATTCTTCTCGGAGCACCCCTATTACCCTTCCCCTGGAAGAGAAGGGCTTCTTGGTCGGACTATTGGAGGAGTTATCAGCATTCCGGATCATTGGAGGACGTGAGCTTTATTGAGGGTGCATTCCTTAGGGAGGATCTCCACGTTTTAGGCTTGGAAGCCATCAGAGTCTCTGTATGTAGGCTCTATCATCTTCAGAAGGGCACTATAACCCAAATCCACCTCAACAGGGTCTTCTTCTGCGGAGTATTTATTATATTGGAGCATTCAGAGCTTGGAGGAGGGCGCACTTCTCTGTGGGAGGACGATTTGACTTATCTCTCTATTCCTCTGGCACAATCCTTGCATGCTGGGATCATCTTCATCAACATTAGCAGATCTACATACTAGTATGTGCATGCATTAATTTCTCCTACTTTCTAGCATTCCTATATTTTCTAGGGCACAATTCTGCATGCAACTGCATGCATGCAGAGATCTGGGTTTACTGTCATATTCTGCTAAGATATAAGCCACTAGCCATCTATAGTATCAGAAAAAAAGAAAAAATATCAGTTTGGGATATTACACTCTCAGCCCAAGGCTGAGCTTCAGTCTCAGACTGAGTCATGTTGATCAACCTCTGGTCCTTGACCAAGTCTTCCATTCTCCCAGAGAATGGTCCTCAGCCTCAAGTTGAGCTTTCAGTCACAGGCTGAATGTTGATCAATCATCTGCAGGACCTACTTGGTCCTTGACCAAGAATCTGCCTGGTCCTAGACCAGGATGTCTCTGTCTCAACCTGTAGGATCTGCTTGGTCCACATGAGCAAGAAACTGTCTGGTCCCAAACTAGAATACCCTAGAGACAAATAGGGGCCCTAGTCACATGCTAGGGACTTTGCCATGGCATCAACCTACTTGGTCCTCGACCAAGAACCCCAGGAGACAGCTGGGGGCCCTAGGGTACCTTCTAGGGTCTTACGCTTTACTCTGCCTGGTTAACTTGACCAGGAACCCTAGTTTACTGACTAGGGTGCCATTCTCTCTGAGAATGGGTCTCGCAGCTGCACTAAAAATTAACAGTCTAAACCATAATTGATCCAACCTTCTTCAAATTGACTGAGTTGTGGCAGCAGTGATCAATGTGATGGCACTTGTAAAGATAAAGGGCCAATGGGTATCCAAAAATGTCCTCGGAATAGAAATATACCAAGTCAAACTCAAGTTATGGCATACCACCCATCTGACCACCTAGAAGCACTAAGAACTAAAATTGAAATACTGAGATCTAACTGATATTTTTCAATAATAGGCCTGAATAATGTATACCTGTCTAATATGTCCCAGATGGACCAGCAACATAGAATGTCCATGTTGGACTGATACAAGATGCATAGTAATCGTCAACAATTGACTCATCACATAACTAGTCATGCATGGCACGATGATATACCAACCACAAAGATATATTCAAACAGGTTCTTGGGATGAATGGGTTATCCATTAGCTAGTATCAAACTAACTCCAAGGCATTAAAAAGAGCTATGTTCTCCGATGGGGGTGAAATTTAGATGGTCAACCTAGGTTAGGCAAGTAATTTTTATATGGATTAAACAAGACTAATCGATTCCAAACAAGGGGGAACAAGGGAAAATTCTATATTTTTCACCATTCAGACAAACACTAGGGATGTGTGTCACAAAGGGAGTCAAAAGCAGTGAATTATTTTCCCAATCGGACATTATCAAGTCACCTTTACCGTTATTTGCATTTAACTTAGCCATTTCCTTTAGATTTTGCATTTATAGCACATTGGCTTTATTCATCTGATATCACATTTCATTTGCTTAGGATGACAATTGAAAGGTATCGGCCCTGGATAGCCTTGTGGACCCCAGATAATGACACGGCCTAGCTCTGCTGATAGCGAGCGTCCATAGCCCCGATGGAGTTGCCACGGTGATGCCTTTTTAGAGCAAATAGGCTTAACCCCTTAATTCAAGGATTACCTACCCTTCCAACTGCCACCTTCTTTAACTTTAACATAGGATAACGTAGATAAGATCTTGGGAAGAGCATTGCTCACTTGACAAATCCTACTGTATGAGAGGGCCTTGTACAATGAAAATAAAGATGACCCACATTCACACAACATTCATTGCTACAAATGATCAATCCCGAGACACCACGGGAGAACTGGGAAGCCCTCATGATGAAAGAAACACAGAGGGGTAAGGTCAAGAATCCATCTGTCAAGTTTTTACCAAAGGTTGCATACCAATTTAAGATGAAATGAGACATGTAAGACGGATGATAGACCAAAGGTGGACCCAAAAAAGGGGGAAAGAGCTCTTAATAATACCGAGGGTACTTGGTGACTTGGTTAATACATAAACCACAAGGTGGACCCAAAAGAGGGGGAAAGAGCTCTTAATAATACCAAGGGTACTTGGTGACTTGGTTAATACATAAACCACACATCTTTCACCCTCGTCAACCTAAGGGTCGATACTGCTAGCTATATTCATCAGACAATCACAAAGCATTCTTGTTCAATCTTCTATAAAGTATACATCATCATCATCATCACAGCATGGTATATAGTATATCCTCCTCTGATCATCCACAAAATTTAACCACATTCACATCAATAGGGGAGCCCAAGAGCAGCATAGATGGACTCCCATTTCCTGGGAATTTTGCAAAAATAAGTCTGCAAGATCTGTAGGGGTGCCCCACAAAATGTGGCACAACAGTCCTTTTGGAGGGACTGTGGGTGGAGTTTTGGTCATCCGCTTCTGCAGTATG
Source organism: Larix kaempferi (assembly GCA_027924585.1). Classification (NCBI taxonomy): domain Eukaryota; kingdom Viridiplantae; phylum Streptophyta; class Pinopsida; order Pinales; family Pinaceae; genus Larix; species Larix kaempferi. The sequence continues at coordinate 5,724,424 of BSBM01000619.1, forward strand.
ACTCCTTCTATTTGTACTCAACCCTTCATCCAAGATGTTCTCTTTCTTTGGTTCTTAATACTTGACAGGTATCTAAGGACCTGGAGGAGCATTGGGTGTGGTGTTGGGTGCAGTGTCTGTGAAGTGTATGGTCTGTGTGCCTTTCTTATAATTTGAGGGTTTTCTCTTGGCATGTCATTTATCAGGGAATTTGTCTAAGGCCAGATTGGCCAGGATTGGTCTCTGGGATGGCCTATGTCCATTTTGTTAGTGCCCAGATACCGTTAAGTATTTCTCCTAGGAATGTTGGTTTGCCAAGCATTGTTGGAGTGGGTTTGAGGATCATGACTCAGTGCTGCTTCAAGGCAGAGTGCATTTATGGCTGTGCTTCATGACTCAGCCTTTGTTTGGGGATGGCTGTGCTCTTGTATGTGATTCTTTCTTCAGACTTTGGCATTGCCAGTGGATAGCAGTGTTATTTCTGTTGTGGAAACTTAGGTGTAAATCTGTTTTCAAGCAGGAGGTTAGCTCTTCGTCTGCCTTCAGTACTTTGTGGAAAGATGTCGTTCGTCATCATCTTTTTGGCAAAAGGAGCTTTGTTGATTAAAGATGCCCAATCTTTGGATCGCACGGAGTACTTTGTTTTTATTTCTGCTTTGGTTACTCTTAGGAAGAAGTTATGAAGTCCATTGCATATATCCTGATTCCTTGAATCCTTGGGCTTTTACCGCTTTTTGTATTTCTGATCTAAATATAAGATGTATTTTTCAATAATAATAATTATGATACAGATATTGTTTTCATATAGTATAAATTATTGTTTTATTTTTTCTTTAAATTTTTGGGGAGTGTTGTTCCCTCCACCCCTGAAATTTGGGGTTCCTCACCAATCATCCCTGAGACTTGTCACTTGATGTCTGAAATCTGGTGAAACATAGGAGAAAGGTAGTAAAAAGTTAAAACAAATTAAAGATGATATATATATATATATATATATATATATATAATTGTAGAATACTTCTTATATTCACAAGGACATATATATATATATATATATATATATATATATAATTGTAGAATACTTCTTATATTCACAAGGACATATTTATGGCCACACCTACAGAGGGTTTTGAACCTGGGTCACCACGTTAATACAAGCCCAGTCACCTCTCTGCTTTATGTTAAAGCCTTGGTGCTTACTTATTTGATATTTCCAAGAAAATAATGGCTAGCATTCTTGGAATTTCTTAAAATTATTATTTCCAACACTGAACTTATGATTCAAAGCATTACCTGTCTTTTTGTTATCTTATTTATCTTGTACTTTTTGACATTGGTTCTTACTGAACAGACCTACATCAGTTCTCCAGTTAACTGACACTTGTCTTGTCTTTCTGTGTATGAAGCTTTTTAATGCTCTTGAAATGCACAATTGGAAACCACCAGACAAAGCTGTGATAAAAAAAGTGGCAGACACATATCAATTATTAGGTTTACAGGTGGAACAGGAAAGGGTCTTAAAAAAGTACGAACGTCTGTTTACAGCTTCATCAAATACTGGGTCCAAGAAAAAGAAGGGAAAAAGAAGGGAAAAAGAAGGTAGAGAATGGCAGCGGTGAGAATGCTGGTACTATTTCACTCTTTTTAAATAAACATCTGCAAGTATTTGGCAAATTCAACTAGTCTAAAAATGCTAATATAGACATTTGTTACTGCGTGTTATTGTTGATGTTCAAGGTGAGCATGTTAAAAGATGTTGGTAAATGCATATCAATTTAAGAAGGAAATTAGAATACAACACATGATAGGGCTTCTATTCTGGTAGCTTGAAAGCCAGCAGTTAATATTGTAAAAAATACATCGTAAATGTCATATTATCAGCACATACAAAAGCTTGGCAATCACTTCTTGTGTGTTATTGATGCTTGCAGGCATATGGTGCCATTATATTTTATCCCAAAAAATCAGTTGGATGTATTTTGGATTTTTCTCTTATTTCATGACACATTTTCTCCAACACGTTGTCCATTTCAGACATTATGATTTGGAAAGCTGTTGTTTCTGATCATTTCCTCGGCATGTCAGGAGAAGACAAGCTGAACAGAGGAGGTGATTCACCTAGAAATTGTGAGTTGCTGTCAGAAAGTACTCCATCGAATTCTTGATGCTGAAAGTGATTTCAGTGGGACAGTAATCACTAAGATTGATAGCTAACTTGACTGGTAATAAAGTCTCGATATTTGTCAGCATTTTGGGGCCTTTTAAAAGGCTTTCTTCTTTGCATATAGGTGGCCTAAGAGTTCAGGCCAGGTAATTTCCAACCATTCTAGATGAGTATTCCTGACTGCTAGTAGATGGGCCCTCACTGTGGTTGTTGTATCTTCTGTCCATAAAGCATATAATAATTCTCAAAGTCACTTTAAAGTCACCACTAATGTTTTGTGGTAGCAAGCTTCTAAAAGCTTACATCAGGGTGTTGGCATATACTTTCCCATGTCCTAATATAACAGTCAGCAGATGTTAGCTGAAGGCTTGTAAGCAGAATTCTATAAAATCTGAAATTCATAGATATTGGCACTTAATAAGGTCTTTGAATTATATGCCAAGAAACTGTCAATCAAGAAAGGTAGAAGGGGCAATTTTGGCTAGCTAGGTCACCAAAGCTAGCCTTGATTAAATGTTGAAGTTTACAGTAGATATTTAGTTACTCATTTACAAACAAGGGTGACATTCTCATGGAAATTTAATCTTATGTATAGGGATTTTTCATCATAAATTGATAGGAAACTTGTGCTTTGTAGACATTGTGATTGTTGTGTTTGATATTTTGTCCCCCTTGAGCTATCTTGAGCTTGGTCCTGTAAAAAGAGTAAACCAGTTGCGCTTTTGACACTAAGTAAATAATCTCGATCTTTAACCAATATTTCTTGATCCATTTCATGTTTTTTTCTGGTTTGCCATTGTTATCAAATGAAAATGCATGGTTCATTTTACATTTTCATAGGTGTCCTTTCTCAGCATCATAGCACCAAGAGATGTGTGCCTTGGAGATTTATTGGTGGAGATAGGTCATGAGCATTGTTTTGGAGATCTTGTTCTAGCATCACCTGTTTATCATGCATAGGAAAATTAGTGATGGACATCCATGTGGTACCCTTCTTTCAAATGTTGGAGGATGTTTACATGTTTGAAGGTGTGTTTTGTTGTTGAGTTCACATATTTGGAGGCACTATTGCACATGTGGTAGTAGTTCAACATTTGGGGCACTTGTCTACATATTTGATGTATGTTTCTCCATTGGAGGATGCCTTTGGGGTGTCTTCATGGTTCTCAAGGCATGAGTTACATATTTGAAGGGATTTCTTGTTGATTTTTGTAGCCATTGGACAGGTACTTCTGCATAGGCCAAGTGTTTGGCATGCAGGGGTCGTCCAAAAGACCTCTTAGACTTAGGAGTTTCACTTTAATTAAGTGTACTATTAAAGTGAAATTACTTTCGTAACTACTTTATGTTAGAGCATTTTGTTGAGATCTAGCGTGTTTTCAGTAATAATTGCAAGTGATTATTCGTACTATTTAACCAAGTCTGACATAAAGTAGTTACAAAAGTACTTTCACTTTAATAATTTACTTAATTAAAGTGAAACTTCTAAGTCTGAGAGGTCTTTTGGACGACTCCTACATGCCAAACACTTGGCCTATGCAAAATTACATGTCCGATACTACAAAAATCAACACTCCCTCTTAGCGAGGAAGGTACTTCCCCGAGAGCCACCTGAAATTGGTTCTCCTCTAACCCTAGCACACTGTTGATCAAATCATCCTGCACTCTGGCATCCCTACAACCTTGTTGGTTAGCTGCTCCTTGTTTACTGGAAGACATGGATTCGATGATTCTACACGCATTACACATAAGTGCCAAGAAGTTTGAAAACTTCATCAAAGGCCTGCTGTCTGTCATTGTGCTCCTAGGAGTTGTCTCTTGCTCTTGAGCATCAGTCAATGCCATCTCGTACCTGCTAAGTCTCCTATTAGAATTGGAAGGGGCCAACTCCCTCTTCCCCTCTAAAGGTTTACTCTCCATACTGGAAGTCTGTGAGCTCTGCTCACCCTTCAAAGTCTGTTGCTCCTTGACCTTTGTCATTGACATTGATCCATGATCCAAGATCCCCTTGGATCCAACTACAGGCTTGCCCTGTAACCTATAGATTTTTTCCTTTCTAATATCAAGAACTCGTGTTGAGTCTAATGCAAATCCCATCGGTCAAATGAGAACTCGTCCCCTCCCAAAAAAGATGGTGAATCCACTGTCGACATTGAGGCCAAGTTCATCCTAAGCTCTGATACATACAACATGTTTGTCACCTCAAGAGATCCTCTTGACTCTAGTTGAAACTTGATGGTTTCAACTCCCTTCACAACACACTTGGCATGAGTGCCAAGCTCCACATGCAAATCTGGGTATGTCCCTAACAAACTAGTGAACAACTCACATGTCCCCGTCATGTGACGAGCAACCCCACTATCCATGAACCAATCACTATCGAAATCTATGTAAAAAATACAAGAGACTAACGAGAACTCTTTCTCAAACTTCTCAACAAACTCTTTCTCTTGAGCTTCTGCAATAGTTGCTACCTGTTGAGACTTGCCCTTATCTTTTTTTTGTTCTGGACACTATGAAGCATAGTGGCCACACTTGTGGCAAGCAAAGCATTTGACTTTGCTCATGTCCTTCTTCTTCACTCCTTGTGAAGTTGACCCTATATTGTTCTTGTTCCTCTTTGCTTGATCGGCAAGAGCAACATTCTCCTCATCCTCCTCCTGTTGGCCTACAGATAAAGACTCTTCTTGAATCTCCTCTTGGGTGAAGTCATCGCATAACCTCTCCCAACTAGGAATATGTTTTCGTGCAATGATCCCTTTGACGAAGGTTTCCCATGGCTTGGTGAAGCCATTCAGGGCAATCGTCACCAACTCTGGATCTTCCACTTTCTCCCTAACTACTGCCAACTTATCACGAACTTGTATGATCATGGTGAGATAAGAAGCTACAGTATCAGTCTTGGACATCTTGGTGCTTCTAAGCTCCTCCTGCAGCACCATCTTCTTGTTTTGATTTTTAGTTTGATATAGACTCGTTAGAGCATCCCACATCGCCTTGGATGATGTCTTCTCAGCTATGTGAAGGATGAAATGATCTTTTACCATGTCCAAAGTATTCCTCATGGCCTTCATGTCCTTCATATTGTGAACTCTCAATGTGGTCACCCCTTTGCTTGCAAACTACCACAAGTTGTTCTCCATGAGAACCAACGTGACCTGAGCCTTCCAAGGGTTGTAGTTGGAGGCTCCCTCCAACTTGCCTTCGCATCAAATTCCTGCAGCAGCCATTCCTCAACTGTTGGTGTTGCTGCCCAGACCCACTGCCCGCTGCCCGAATATGTAGCTTACTGCTGCCTGAGGGTTTTTTGCACATTTTTGGGTGCTGCCTGGAGTCTTCTTGGGTTGCCCAACTTCTCTGAGCAACTACATGGACCTGTTTTGAGCTGCCTAAGGTTGCCCTAGCCCTGCTGGTGGTTTCTCGAAGTCTATATGCGGTCTGCCTTAAATTTCTAGGCACTTTTGAGCCTGCTCTGTGCTGCCTGGCTTGCCGACGGCTTCTTTTCCTGCTAACGGCGGCTGCTTCTTCTTGGCGGTTGTGCTTGCTATTTTAGCGGCTTGCTTGTTGGCCGCAAATTCCTGTGTCGATGGCTCCTTGGCGGCTGGTGGCTTCCCACTGCCGTCATCACTTCCCTACCAGTTCGTTTGCGTCTATGGCACTCGGGCTCGATCTTTCTACTGGCTAAGTTTCCTGCATGTTCTCCCCATCCACATGCTCGCTCCACAACAGTTGTCACCTACACAACCTCCCTATGCCGACGCGATCTGCCTCCCCGCGTGACCTATGATTCACGTTGGTTCTGCCCCAGCTGTAGCTCAATCCACTCGATTCATGGCTTACTCTGCCACCGCACGCCTGCATTCTGCTATTCACGCCTTTCATCGGTGGCTACAGTCCATGCCAACTCTTCCGAGCTCAGCCAACGCCCAATCCGCACTCTGCACAGTTCCTCGTAGCTCCTGCCCTGCTCGGCTTGATCACTCCACGTTCCGGCTACTGTTGCGGCTGCAACCCAGAACTCTTCCTCTGTTGCTCTACTTCTCTTCCTCTGGGCTGGCTTCAGTAAAGCCCACAACCTAGTGTCTGCTCCATGGATCCATGAACCTTCGCTCCCATTTTCTCGTCTAGTCCGTGCTAGCCACACTCACGTCCGTATCGCGGCTTGCTTGTAGCCTGATCTCACATTCCCTCGTATGTAGTACCCGTGTCCACTGGCCCGTGCCCAGCAACACACTTGGCCCTCTAGAACTCAACTCGATCCACGCAATCTACACGTGCAGTAGCTCTCAACGCAATTGTACGATGTTGTTGCAGTTCGTACGTTCGTACGGCAATCGTATCGTGCGAATGCCTATTTTTACGCTGTAAGGCGTTTCTCCAAGTGAGAAACACTTCCCAAAATTTTTCTTTAACTTTGTTTTCACCGTTGGATCAAAGTGTCCGACGATTGAAATGATCACTACGGTTGATTCATTCACGCCGCAGTTGTAGGTAGCGTGCTATCCAAACTTTGTTCTGTCAGTGCCATATTTTACCAGACTCCTCATGTCGTCGTTTCAGGTACCATGCTATCAAAGCTATTGATTGTTTCAGTAGACTTCCTAGACCTCACGGTTGCCCACCACCTGGTTACCACTGCATCCATCACAATTTAGCATGATATGCTAGTTGTTGTCCTCGAAGGAGCCCATGTTGTGAGACTGGGAAACAAGGCATCCATTAGCCAGGGTATCAAGGTCAGCAGGGGCTTGTATTAGTCGTTTACATTTAGTGCTGTGAGGACTTGTGCACAGACCGAGAGATTGAATGTCTTTATTCCTCCCCTTTCTGGAGACATATCCATACAGACCATTTACAGCAACAATGGCTAGCCTTGCTTATGCTTAGGCATTCATAGCTCCTTTTTTGTGATTTTCGTTGATTGTGAGCCCTATGAATTCATCCATTCTTGCCCGTAGCAAAGGATTGCTCTGATATGATTTTGAAGCATTGAACGCAGAAGCTTCTCTAATGGCGATCATGCACGATAAATGGATCTAGGTATTGATCCCATTTTCACTTTTCTTTCTTGAATCTTTGAAATATAGTATGTTTCACTTAGAACAATGCATAGAAAATGAGGGTAATGCATTGTGCAGGCGCAGTAGAAGGAAGGGGGGTCGAAAGCGCGAAGCTCCCACGCGGTTGCAGTGGTGGGGGATAAGGTGTATGTGTTCGGTGGAGAGGTGCATCCGCGAGTGTCGGTGGACAATTTGATGCACGTCTTCGATCTGAAGGACAATTCCTGGTCTGTGGCGAAGGCCAAGGGAGAGGCACCGCCTCCCAGAGTGGGCGTTAGCATGGTCCCTCCTAGCTCAGTCATTTATCTCTTCTGTGGCCGAGACCAAACCCACAAGGAGCTCAACCACTTCTACTCCTTCGATACAGAGTCCTACCAGTGGACCCTCATCTCCTCCGAAGCAGATAGCCCACCCCACAGGTTCTATTTATCCTTTGAACCTTTTATCTTAGATCATCATGTTTTTCAGAGGTCCTTAGATATTGATATTGTGCACGTGCAGGAGCTATAATGCGATGGCTGCAGACGAGAAGCGCGTCTATGTGTTCGGTGGGTGTGGGTATGAGTGCCATGTTTTATGTAACTGATTATTTTCAATATTTGTTTCAGAACAGAATTGGAGATGCAAGAAGTCATGATTTTTAGAAAGGAAGAATTAAACGCTCAACGACCATCAAGGAGATGCCCCTAGGTTCACAAAATGTAATCTGCCTTTGCTTCTTGCTTTCTTGATTTTGATTTTGTGCACTAAATCTGATCAAAAGTGTAACCTGGATTGGGTTCTTGTTACGCCGTAAGGTGTTTCTTTAAGTGGGATGGACTCCCCAATTTTGCTTTTTGTTGCGTCCCAAGCCCTTCAATCTGGTTGCCGACGATTGGGATAGGCTGTGCCGTCTGATCTGTCTGCTTCCAAATGAGGCGGTGCCAAGCCTCTACTGTTGATTTTTATTACGAAATGCCAAGCCTCTATAGTTGATTCTTTCCCGCTAGCGGCCACGTGAGCTCCATGTGCTGGTGGAGCTGGGTTAACACAAAGTCTTGCTTTGCATTCAACGTGCTAAGGGCGTCACGTGTCAGTGACCTCCGGGAAAGGCTTTTCATTCCAGTAGTTCGCTTTCAAGCACATGCACAACAGCGCGCTCCCAGGAAAGAACTTGAACGACCGTACACCTTGGATATAGATAGTGCTTGCCAAATATTGCACTATCCGTCCTTGAATGAGAAAATGTGGAGATTCTTTGCGCAGAAGTAGCTCAAGTCAATTAAACTTTAGAGCACAAAGCCCAGTGTAATTTCCTGCAGCTACAAAGTCCACTCCTTAACAAAAACTGTTGGAGTATAGTAATGTAACGAAACAATGCCTATTCTATAGTAGTGATATCATTTGAATGGGAAGTAATGCCCATTTCCATATATTTATATAGAGACAAAAGTAAATTTGCAAAATTTTAAAGTTTAAAACCGATCGGTATTACTTAAGAGTTAGAATAGGATCCGCTTTTGAAAACATGTGTAAAGATTGATTCAAATTAGAAGTGGAGGAGTAAATTTTGTAAGCTTTAAAGATTTAGAATGGATTTGTATTCTGAATAGTGCACATACGCGTTGCTTTTCCATTTGTTTAATGCTTTTTTCAAAAGATTAGTAAATGGATTAAACTTAGCATATTCGATGTAAATTTGCAATTTGAAAAGCTTAGAATGAATTCGTGGTAATGAATTGAGAAAATCTGAGTGGGTGTCTCATTTATTTAAAGCTTCTCTTTGTAAGCATTCATAAAGATTGAGATTCAAGTTATGACAAAGTTCACCCAATGGAGAGTACACTGGAACATAAAGATTCACGAGAGATAAGAAATTTGACACAAATGGCGCCACTTGTCAGAGAATTTAGGCTTTGTTGGATGTATGTTCTATATTAGTTAATGATTGTACTGTATCCCATAAAGAGATTATTTAGGTTATCTAAGGTCAGTCCGAGACATTCAAGATTTTCACTGCATCTATAAGAAGATTTTATTTTTACATATGGATTCCTTCAGCACCCTTTCATGCATATTTCCTTTTTATTTTCAAATGTGATCCTTGATTGTTATTCTACTTTTGGTGTTGACAATCTTTGTAGAAGCTATTTTGATGGTAAGAGCAACCGATCAAGCTTGTTCTTTTAATTTGTTTTTTTATAAATTAAAATAGTTTAGTTTTATTTTGTACATTTTTCCCTGGCACTCTTTTGCGTTCTATAGCTATGTTTCTTTGGAGATTCAAGATCATAGAGTTCGATCCAAAATTGTTGGAATAGTTCACCACCGTTTGATTTCGTTCCCGAATCATAAGGTTGTCAAATGTCTCTGCTTCATGAAAGCTGAGAAAATTAGTACTATGTTAGGGTGTGTTACTATTTTCTGCTATTGAAATCTTGTATGATCTAAGATTTGTGGTAAATACCATTTTCAACTCCCGCCATCCATGCAATACGACGTTCGTTTTTGCACCCAAGGTGCAATTACTAGTTTTAATTCTTCGTAAACCTTTGCAAATGACGAATTCGTGCTCAGAGCGAAATTCGCACTGATACCATATTGATTTTAAACAGTTTGAATAATCACTTGCAATTATTACTAAAAACACACTAGATCTCAACAAAACAACGCACCAGAAATACTTAGGAAATCACGCATATTTGACACTTTAGATTTACCCTGGAGGGGAAAAACTAGCCAACAGATTGATTCTATTAATAATATAAAAGCCTCGGGCTGCCTTCCTGGGATAATGGCCCATTGAGGAAAATAAATAACAAAAGCTAGCAATCAAACCTCAAGATGAATCCTTCGATCTTATTGGTTACTAGCCCTCAATTGCCCCTCGCTTCGTTCCTCGAACCCTGCCCAGCACACTTAGTTGAAAGTCCTTCTCCAACCCTCTGTGTGGTTGTTGTCTTTATTGTGTCTCTTCCTCTCACCTAGGTTGCCTCTTATACTATTACAATATGCAAATACCCAGGGCCAATACCATGGGTCACCAAATACCATGGGCCCTTACTTTACATAAAGTAGTTACAAAAGTACTTTCACGTTAATAGTTCACTTAATCAAAGTGAAACTCCTAAGTCTGAGAGGTCTTCTGAACGACTACTGAATGCCAGACACTTGGTCTATGTAGAAGTACCTATCTAATGCTACAAAAATCATCATTTCTCACCATCAAGGTGTCATCAAACATTGTGCAAGGCATAATCTATATATTTGGAGGCAATATTGACCCCTTGCCACATACCACTAGCAATATTACACACATAAAGAGGAACACCACCTTATAGGGAGGTATTGGTGGGTTTTATGGCATACTTAATGGTCAAAGCGTTTATGAGGAGGAATTCCCTACCATGGGATGTTGACAAATCGAATCTAAACACCTCTCCAAGGTCAAATACACATGAATGGAGAAGTGCCCCACCTTTTGAGCATTGTATGGCATGCTTCATGGTGAAAGGAGGGGTTATGGACAATTTGATGGCTACAAATAAATGCATGTTGAGGAGTATCCCAACCTTTTAGATGTGTGGGAGTATCTTATGGAAGATTTTGATGGAGCACTTCACTTATGGGATTAACACATGGCAGCAAGGAAGCATCTAACAATTCTCGCAAGTCTAAATAAGTCTCTAGATGAGGAGCATCTTGCATGGGAAAAGGATGTGTCCTTGTGGAACTATTTCAGCCCTTCTTTAATGGATTTCTGCATCCACAATGATGAGCACCCTATTCCAAGTAGACTCCAAAATATGTTATGATTACTTCTTGAGGAAAAGATGGATCTATGGCCTTTTGGAGTATTTGTTATAATATTTTATTGAAAAGTTGTTGAGGAGAGAAGCTATGTAAGGAGACTTCCTCTCATTTGAAATGTAGAAGTTCAAGAGGAACAAATACCCCTTATTAGGCCAAGGGCATTGTTATTTTTTAATTTTTAGGTAAAAGGGAAGAAAGGTGTTTTGATGGAACTATGTTCCCATATCTTCCTAGTTTTCTATAGATCGTGTTGATGTTTAGGGTCGGCACGATAAATCTACAAGTATATTTCTCTTTTCAAAATCCTTTACACTATTTGTCAACTATTTTATATCAAGAGGACGAGACTCATGTGAGGCATTCAACTCTTAAATTCATTGATGTAATATGATGTTATGAAAATATTATTGGCTATGTTAGATTTTGGGTTACCCCAAAAGTATTTACACCATATTTGGGGTTGTTTCAGGAGATTTGGGGTACATGGTGTATGATTAGCCCATGAATGGTTCGAGAGGGATTTGCAGCATGCGAGATAGCTTGTGATATGTATACAAAGTTGAGATAGCTTTCTCAGTGGATGCTTGATCTTAGGATGTTGTTTCCTCAGTATTCTTCCCTTAGGCATTGAATTTCTCTTGCTTGATTGGTGAACACATTTCATGATGGCCACATGTAAGAACCACTTTCTTGGAGAGCACCCCATTTTGGATGAAGAGTGTTTTGCATCATGGAGGGGGGCTCCTAACCCTAAATGGCATGTGGCACACTAGATTCTTGTTCGAAGGATTGGAGATGGTAGAAGGACGCTTGGGGCCTCAACAATGTTCTTACAGGGGGTAGTTGACCCAATGGAGTACATTGCTTATGAGGATCAATGGAGTTCATGGAGGCTTGTGATGGAGTGGTGTGGACATGCCTTGTGTAACTACATCACCTTGGAGCCATTATTGTGTAGGGCATCATCTTGGATCATGACGCGTGTACTTTAGAGTGGATGTCTCACTTGTGTTGGCCTACGAGGGCTCATGTAGGTTGCTTGTAAGGGCTTCTGCTCACATAGTATTGTTGGCCTCCCTTACCTCGTATAAATAGAGGAAGGAGAAAGTATTTCCATTCATATAATCATTTGTACTTAGCTTCTTGGAAGAAGTCGCTAGAGTTTCCTCATGAACCCTAGGGTGCATGAAGTCTGGAGGAGACATATTTGTTGGAGCTTGATTCTTGTGACTAAGGTTTTCTCTTGTGAAGTAGATGTTAGAGATTATCATATCATGTGTGTTCATTCTTACTTGCTCTTTTAGAGATGTGACCTAAAAGAGGAGTGCACTTGTCCTCTCTCTCTCGCTTGGAGTCTTCACATGTACTTGGTATCTCTCTTTTAAGGTGCTAGGGTTTCTTGGTCTTCATGGAGTTTCTTGGATTTCTTCGGTTAGGATTTTACCCTTTAAGATTGGAGATTAGGGTTTTGAGCGAGGTTGTTGGGAGTGGGGAGCAAGAGTGGGAAGCACAATTTTTAAAGTCCTCTGGGAGCGGAGTTTTTTTATATAATACATATTTCAATATATTTTGATGGATTTATATTAAAACAAACATGGAGAAAGTTGAACTAGTTGAAGAAAACATAGATCTAACTATTGGATTAATGATGATCATTAAATCATCAATTATTTATTACACATATAACATCAATCATCAACCATTTATTACACATATAATATCAAACATCTAGTAGTTATAACATTGTCATCAAATGATCAATCATTAACTACAACATCAACCTTCAAGTTTTAACATATAACATTTGCCATCAACAAACTTTACCAGATAACATCAACCACGAAATGAAACATAGCATTCCATTCATTTATGAAGAGTTGTAAGATGCAATCAACAATTCAAACTTCAAACCAACCATCAAGAACATACCTAACCTATGCCCAAAACTGACCATCATGAACAATGTTCTCCACCTCCTAAAATTCATGTCTATCAAATGTGGATGCAACCCTGTCTTACAAACCCTGCCATTAATCACTTGAGACCATGCTAGCCAATGCCCCTTTTTCCTTCAAAAGGCGCTTGAAGGTGAGGTAGTAGCTAGCAAATCCAGTCTTTGCAATCGTAAGACCTCCAACCTAGAGTGATTGCAGAGAATGTGGTGGGTCAAGCTATGATTGGTAATAAATTTTATCATTTTCTTCCCTCTCTTGTATAATGCACCATTGCATTTATAATTAGGGTCCTTCATCTTAATAATATCGTGCATCAAAACGGTAAGTGTGTGAAACAAATACCCTAACCAAATATGGTAGGGTAATATCCTCAATGATTGCTCATGTTGCCTTACAATTATCACTGACTTGAATGACATTGTACGACTCAATCTCTTGAATGGTTTTAATTAAAGGTTCTACAATATTAATACAAGTCTTATAATGTAATAGTCATGGGTTGAAAGGAAGACCGCACCACTAGAAGACACACCAAGAATATTTATCAATAGCATGCCTTTAACAGTTGTCCAACCATAAAATATAATGTGAATGGATACCCCATATTGGGTCCAATCATTTGTAAAATATCTTAGAGCAGTATGGATTTTGGCCCTTTCCCTATCAAGTCCCATGGTTATGGCTTTTTCATAATCGAGCCTCCTTTATCCTTTAGGGGCACCATTGATGGTTTGTACCATTTCATGCCAATAGGATGAGTGAAGAACATTGAATGGTACACTACATGCGTAGAGACCAGAAACGTTTTGCATCCATTCCATTCTTGCAACCTTGGTTAAGGAAATATGATATTATTCTATGCATAGGTGAGAATCCACTACCATTGGGGGATGGGGATCAACCACCATACATTCTATGTGAGCTTGAGGTCTCATATTCAACGCTTGAATTTTTGGATTTGTTTTGTGTGGCCTTCTCTTCTTTGTATTTATTTTTCTCTTTCATTGGAATTGTGTCATAGGTTTTGACTCCTATGGTCTTACCTTCATCCCATGGCATAATCCCACATCGATGCTTTCTCACACAGGTATATGAACCTATAAGTTTTATTACACTGGGATCATATAAAATTTGTGGTTCCGCCCACTTTCCCTCTCCCAAGCCTTGTTACATACTTCCACAAGGGTGTTGAAGTCTCTTTGTGTTTTTGTCCATCATCACTATTAGCGTCATTATCATCCATCCCTTCCATTTCTTCCTCCTCTCCATGGTATGTGCCACTGCTTAAATCTTCCTACTATATGGGGATGTGATTGTCTTTGTAGGATGTCTAGGATAGCTCATGATGTGGCATCCACTAATGTTGGCTCGTGATGATGGCTCAGAAGATGATGTAGTTTGGCAGGTTGTTGTTTCTCTAGTGAGACATTCTTTCATATTCACAGATGTCCATTATTCATTGGATGATTGACATGTTGTGATAGCATAGTTAACAACTTTGTTGTAGATGACAATAGTTGATTGTGGGACTACATCCAGTATTGATTTGCAAAGAACAAGTTTGATGGGGTTGCAAAGGGGTTCAACAGGTGTCTATGTAAACACTTTCCTTATAAAAAGGGAGAGTTATATTTTTGGGTTACTTCGAAAGTATTTACACCGTGTTTAGGGGTGCTTCTTGAGATTTAGGGTGCATGGTGTATGAGTAGCCCCTGGATCGTCCGAGATGGATTGTAGCATGAGACATAATCCATGATGGGTATGCACATTTGAGATAACTTGCTCATTGGATGCCTAACCTCAGGATGGTATTGGATTGGTGTTCTTCCCTTAGGCATTAGAGTTCTCTTGCTTGATTGTTGGACGCCCTTCATGATAACCACATGGAGGAACCACTTGCTTGGAGAGCACCACACTTAGGATGACAAGCATTTTGTAGCATGGAGGAGAGCTTCTAGTTCTAGATGGCATTAGGTTGTTTGGATTCTTGTTCAAAGGATTGGAGATGGATCGAGGATGTTTGGGGATTTGGCAATGTTCTTGCAAGGGGTAGTTGACCAAGTGGAGTGCTTTGCTTAGGAGGAATGATGGACTATGTGGAGGCTTGTGATGGAGTGGTGTGGACATGCCTTATGTAGCTACATCAACTTGGAGCCATTATTGTGCACAACATCATTTTGGATCATGACATGTGTACTTTAGTGCGAACATCTCACTTGTGTTGGCCTATAAGGGCTCATGTAGGTTGCTTGTAAGGACTTGTGGCCAGACTATTGCATTTGGGGTCTAAATCCAACGTTAATTTGACTCTTTTTGCATTGCTTAAACGTCGAAGGAAAAAATATCAAACAACGGTTAGGCATCATTGTATTAATATTGCTTGTTCAATGTGGCAACGTTGCTTAAGCGACGTTAGGTCGACGTACCAAAGGTTGCTTAAGCAACGATCCGTAGAATGGAACCGACTCTTAAGAGACATCCATTGGACATTACGAACGTCTTTTAAGCGATGTTGGGTTGATGTTCCAAAGGTCACTTAAGTGACGATCCACGGATTGGAAACGTTGCTTCAATGACATCCATTGGATGTTACAAACATCTCTTAATGGCATTCCTCGAACGTTGAAAAGTAAACGTACGTCTCTTAAGCGATGCTCATTGGACGTTAAAAATGTCCCTTAAGCAATGTTTCTCAAAAGTTGAAGATTAAACGTGTTGTGTAAGAGACATACATTTGATGTTTATTCCATACTTGCAATGCTTGACAAGTCCATTAAGTGGCGTATGTTTAATTGAAATATAAAAAAAATACAAAACACTCAAGCTACTTTTCGTTTCCCCCGTCATTGTTGTTCCAACAATGCAACATTATGAGTTGGTGCAACATCACTTGAGCCTAAACTATTTCGAATTTTACATAATTATGAGTCTCATTTCCTTCCACTTTCGTTTAACAAAATAATTATGCCAGTTTTAACATCATTCGCTAGTACACCTTTAGAACACAACAAAGTAGACATTACTCAAAGTTGATATAATGTTTTTTGCTATAGCACATATTTCATTAAATTTGGAATTATAGAATGGATCTAGAATTTAGAACTTTAGCTAGAAACGAGGAAAGTCTTAGACTTGGATTCCTTACATTATTTCTATTAATGATATTTATAGTTTGTATTAAAAGCTAAGTTGATTAAGATTATTTAATGACATTAATATTGTGTATGTTACTATGATTAACCAATTTAATTATAGTTTGTTTGATATAGTAACTACTAACTAATTTAATTATAATTTGATATAGTAACTACTATGTCTGTGTTGAGTTACTATACTAGTAAAAGGTTGACACAATTTTAGAAGGACCCATATAAAAACTATTTAATGACATAATACCAATGTGTTTGTTATTATAACAAGTTTAATTCTAGACATAGTAAGTAATATTGCTTGTGTTGAGTACCATGTTTTATTATATTAGGAGGTTGGCAACATTTTATAGTCGACAAGAGAAAATATTATATAAGGTATATTTAAGTTTATTGTTTTAATGATCAAAATCAATTATAAATTAGAATAGCAACATAGTGTATTTATATTATTATTATTATTTGTATTTTTCTACTAAAAGTTCAGTTCATCAAGGATTACATCATGAATAATAGATTGTGCAAGAAATTTCTTACATATTATTAAATTTATTTAATGACATTAATAATCAATGTATGTTACTATTATTAACTTTAATTTTTGTTATAATTTGATATTATATTAACTATTGTGTCGGGTTGAGTTACTATAGTAAGTCTAGGAGATTGACATCATTTTAGAGTAACCTATAATGTTGTGGAATTATGACATAATACGAGCATTATATTTGTTACTACAACAATGTTAATTATTGTCATGGTAACTAGTTTTGTCTTTGTTGAGTATGATGTTTTATTTTAGGAAGTTGTCACCACTTTAGAGTCTACAAGAGATAATATTTTATGGCTTTAAAGTTTAGGTTTTACCTTTGTAATGATCAAAATAAATTATGAATTATAGTAGAAACATAATTTATTATTATTATTACTGTATTAAAAACTAAGTTGATCAAGGTTTGCTTTATGAAAATAGATTAATGGGCAAGAAATTTCTTACCTATAAAGTTATTTAATGACATTATTGTTAGCAATGTCTCCATTATTTATTAATATTAATTATTTTAACAATCAAAATGAATTAGAATTGTAATAACAAGAGTGTGATACAATTTGATTTTTTTCAAATACAAGAAGAAAGAGGGAAAACTGACTAAACTAGTTATCGCAAGTGTTCACTATTTATTCGTGAAGTGTTTGACCATGTTAAATTGAAAAGAGCATATTAATATTCCTCTAAAACTTGGATTCTTTAGAATATTTATATTTCCGTATTAAACAAAGTTCATCAAGATTTGACTCGTGAATAATAGATTGTGTAAGAAATTTCTTACCTATAAAGTTATTTAACGACATATTAATATTGTGTTTGTGACTATTATTAATCATTTTAATATTGACACTAAGTGTTACTACTTTGTATGTGTTGAGTATAAGTTATTATACAAGTACAATGTTCTCACCACTTTCGAGTCTACAAGAGAAAATATTTTATAAGTCTAGTTGTGTCGTTTAATGATCAAAATCAAACTATCATAGATTAGAATGCAACAAAGTAGTACAATTCGATTTATATCAAATATAATAAGGAATATTAGGGAAACCCACTTCAAACTTTATTGCAAGTGCTTTGCATTTATTCATAGACCAAGTCTGGAAGATGTTTTTTAATGCATTAGTGAATTTGATTATGCACAATGATATAGTAAGAAGTTATGTCGATCTAAACAAAGCATTGAAAAGTTAAATATTGAATGGTGTTATGTAATTCGCATAAAGAATCGCCACATGAATTAACTTTAAAGTTGAACCAAAATTTGCATATATGTACTAAATAATATAAAATTCCTCAAAAACAACATGAAGAGAATATTTGACATACTACAAACATTGAAAAGTGTTTCTTCATGTATATTAATAGGTCTTTAAAATAACAAAATTACATTCGTGATTCATCTCCACTTAATCTCGCTATATTCGCTCTAGTAGATCAAGTACAGCTTCTACACCACATTTATTTATCTTGGTCTTCTTGCAATGTTCTTTCTTTGGCATCCATGCCCAAACTATGGTATTAATTGGAATAGACCCAAGTTTTGTGTCATCGGGATTCAGTACCCAATGTTATTCTAAAAAAAAAAATTTGTATTCCCCTGAACTGGGCTTCCACCAATCAACCTTTGCATGAAGAGTCTCACTTTCATCATCCTCAAAGATATCTGAGGTGACTTTGCCATCCAAATCATCTCTCCATTCTCATTTCTCGATGTAACTAGCAACATATTTCATTTCTCAACATCAAACATAATATTGAATGTTGGATTTGGCTTGTTGCACTTGGGTCCAACATATACTAGTTCATATGTCACATTATTAAAATCCCCATCCATAATACTTGAGATTACACAAGTGCATTACAATCAGCATTGACAATTTACCTTATCTTGGGCTAGAAATCCTTAGAAGAAGAATCACTTCCAGCCACTTTTGTATGATCATTATAGATTTCATCTAATGCATCAAGAACTCTCTCCCAATACTCTACTTTATTTTTCTATTCCTTTGTTACAATTGGTGAATTCTCATTGCCAATAGTGCCTTTCCACATTTTTATGTATGATGTTACTCCTTCCTTTAGTTCTTTAAAATAGACATCATTCTCTTTGGGACCTAAGAAAGATGGCTTCATTGTGGCCAATTTAGGTTGATCTTTATCATCTATATTCCACAACTCAATTAGTTATGACCACTCAATATCTCTTATGGATTTTTTGTACCTCGTCACCGGAACATCATTGAGTACAGGAAATTAGAAGAATTGCACATTAAGATTTTCGAATACTGCATTTTTCCCCTCCTTGATGTATTCATTAAGGAAACTTTTGAAGTTATACTCTTTGTCAATAAGTGTAGGCGGAAACACTTATTTTTCTTCTATTATGTGATATGTATCCATCATTTCAGGTAAAGAATATATATATTTACTTTTCAAGTTGGAATACATTCTTCCATAGGTTCCATCTATGTCTTCATGGGTGTGCCCCACAAGCAAGAACCCAACCTCAATAGTGATGAAGACACCAAGTGCAGTTAATAGTGATAGAAACCTGAAAACATAACATTTCTTATTATCGCTTTTTGCATTATCCAATTGTAACAACAAATGTGGAGGAAGAGGTTTAAAATCAACATTCTGATTTTTTTGATCTTCCATGAGATAGAAAATCATCTTTGTACACTCTACATTTTGAGTAAATAAGGTTTCAAGTAATGCATTTGAAAGTGGGTTTCGTGAACTTCCGCTCTCATAAAGTAGATCACCATACATATCAAGGTGTGGGTCTTTAAGGTCCCTCGAGCATTTTGCAAAAGATGTAATGGTAAATTATGATCACGTGTACAAATGGTAGGGAGAAATGACCAAAACCTCTTGTATTATGCACGTGTGTTAGCATACATATCAACAACAAAGCCAAGTGTGTTCCTGCAATAGATTTTGATTTGACACGTAATCTTGGGATTGAAGTCTTTGTTTTGTCCATTTTATCATGGATAATGCTCAAATACTCATTTGGAAACTGCTCTGACATAATTTTGTGGTAATAGTAGCAATATCTTCCATGCGTAGCAATCTTGTTATGTTTGTTCAGTCTACCTCATGCCTTTTCTTCCAACTCTTTTGTAGTCCCCAACTTCATATGTGCTTTGAACACAATACGTTCACTACATTTACTAAACTGGTGTTATTTGAGAATGCCACATCTTGAAAATGAGTATTCCAAAACTTGCTCATTGTTGGTTGTGATCTTGATGGATAATTGAGCTTGTGAAGAACCTCATTGATCTCTTTTAAGAAAGAACTTTGTGTGTAAGTTGAAGGCAACAATCTTAAAGGAGCAAATGTTCCATCTTCTTCAACTTCATGTGTTTGGTTTGGTGGAAAATCTAGCTTATCCATGACAATTATGTGCAATATTTCTATGGATGTCACGGTATGTGCACGTGCTTTGCATTTGTTGATGTTACCATGATTGGCTTTGATGTGTCCATTTTGGAAATAATGTTGGCAGTTATAGAAGGTGCTTTCAGGAATCTTATGTATCTTGTGTCATGCTTTCTTACAAATAATATCATTAAATCTCATGTCATGTACTTTCCTAACAATAGGAGGTACTAGGCTGTGAAATTTAGTTCACACCAAGATGTGATCAAGAAAATTGCAACTCTCACAAGTAACCTCACACAACTAGTCAAATATGATGCAAACAAAATTACTCTCATGAATAATAATACATCAGCCAACCTTGGGCAAGTAATAGGCTATAAATATATAAGATTACATCAGAGATTCGAATGCATATGGATGCCATTCGAATCCTCACAAAAGTAGGCTTACTAAAAATATGCAAAACCCCCCTAGGTGGAAAGTGTGCTTTCCAAGTCACCTCAAAGGCTCATGAATTTCTGAATTAGTGATCAGATGGTGATGTATGATGGAAAAGCATGCTAAATCCGGAATTTGGAAGGAAGAAACGTCATGGAGGATGAGTTGGCCAAAAAACAGTTAAGACTAGTCAACTAGCTTCCACCTTTCACCAAAAAGTGGTAAAAAGCAGTAAAAGGAAGTAAGGTGCCTTTCTATTCCAGGATAGGATAAGATCAGCCAGAATCCTAGGAAATCTTATCTAGAATCTTCAGAAATGCGCCCAGGTGATTCTAGGAAGCTTGTGGTCCACACAATGTATTATTTAGCCAACTACATAGTCTAACACCTAGGAATTAATAAAAAATTATCAATAATGCTATCCTAAGGTATTAAATGACATGGATGGGTTTAAATATTTCAACACCCCCCCCCATAAGCATGACTTTATGTGCTAAAAATCATAAATAAAATAGGGCCCAGTAACAAGACATGGTCACCCTTTAACATACTGCCTTGTCCATGAAACAAGGAAAGAAGGAAAACCTCATGGGAAAAACCTCCCCTCTAAAATGGACATAATCAAAATTGAAAGATTGTTGATCAATCCTTCACTCCACCACATGTTCAACCATCCCAAGCAGTGATCTCAGATAGCTAAAAGTCTTCTCAGTAAAAGCTTTGGTGAAGATGTCTGCAGTCTGCTCAGTTGTTGGGAAATATTGTAGATCAATGATGTGGTCATGCACTAAGCTCCTGATGTAGTGCATATGAATCTCTATATGCTTGGTCCTCTGTCTCTGTAGTGCATCACTTGAGACCCTTATAGCACTCTGATTGTCACAAAAAATGACAGTGGGAGTGTTAAAGGAAATCTCAAACTCTGAAAGAATACCCTGCAACCACACACACTGATTAGCAGCATTCACTGTTCATTTGTACTCATCCTCTGCTGAATATAGTGCAATTGCACTTTCTTTCTTATTGGACCAGCAAACAGAACCTCCTCCAAGCATGAAAACAAATCCAGAAGTGGATTTTCTGTCAAGGCTATCACCAACCCAATCTGAGTCAGAATCTGCAACATAGTGAATCCCATCAGACTTTGTGCCTTGCACATAATGCAAGATTCTTTTTGTAGCCCTCCAATGAAGCTCATGTGGCTGCTCCATGTATCGTGAGGCCACACTCACTGCATATGCGATATCTGGTCAAGTATGGGTCAAGTACAACAAGCTACCAACTAGATGCCTATACAAGGTGATGTCCACCAATGGTGTAGAATCTGCTTCTTCAAGTCTGAATCCTGAAAGGAAGGGAGTCTTTGAAGGCTTGCAATCAGCCATCTTGAAATTCTTTAGCAGGTTAGATGCATATTTGGACTGAGTTACCTTAGTTCCATTCTCAGTTTGAGAAATCTCAAGCCCCAAAAATTGCTTAAGAATTCCCAAGTCAGTCATGGAAAAAGCTTGATGCAAAGCAGCCTTTAATGAAGCTATTTGATCAGTAGAGCTACCTGTGATTAGCAGGTCATCAGCATATAACACAATAATCATAATTGAGCCATCAATCAGCTTCATGTAAACATTTGGATCAGATTTGCATTTAGCAAAAGATTGTGACAAGAGAAAGTTGTCCATTTTGGCATACCAAGACCTGGGGGCTTGCTTAAGCCCATATAAGGACTTCTTCAACCTGCACACATAGTTAGGATCAAATGTATAGCCTTCTAGTTGCTGCATATAAATATCTTCCTCAATATCTCCATGGAGGAAGGCACTTTTGACATCCATGTGATGTACTTCTCAGTGCTTGGCAGCAGAAATTGCCAGAACTAGTCTTATCGAATCCTTCTGTGCAACTGGTGCAAAAGTCTCATTGTAGTCAAGGCCATGGACTTGGGAGAAGCCCTTTTCCACCATCCTAGGCTTTTATTTCACTGTTGCACCATCAACTGCAAATTTAGTCTTGAAGATCCACTTACACCTTACCATTTTTTTTGCCGAAGGGGAGCTTGACTAGCTCCCATGTCTCATTCTTTTGCAGTGAATGAAACTCCTCATCCATAAAATCCTTCCATCTTGGGTCATGTGAGGCTTCCTCATATGTCTGAGGATCAGAATCCACCATCAAATAACATCTCTCATATAAGTAAGGATCATTCACATTTAGAGCATTCTCAAATTGTGATCTAGTCCTCCTAGTATCCTGAGGATTTCACACTAGTTCACCAATTGCTTGAAGGGTCTTAGCAGCCCACTTTGGCCTTGTTGGTGAATTAGGATTTGTAATAAAATGGTTTTCATCATCAGAAATATCAGAATCAGAAAATTCAAGAGGAACTTCACTTACATCTTCAGGTGGTGGTGTGGAGGGTTCTCCAATTTCAACACTCTGTGAGGGCTCTTCTTCGAATTGAACACTTCTCTCAATGAAGGATTTTTGAGAGGGCATGCTCAGCAACTTGTAGCCCTTGGAGTCTTCTGAATAGCCAACAAAAAGACATGGTTGGATTTGGGGCTGCATAGCCCTCCTCTTCTCAAGTGGAATTCTAGCCCAAGCCTTGGAGCCAAAAATCCTGAAGTGAGAAATATTAGGTTTGTGCCCAGTCCAAGCCTCAAAATGAGTGATTATTTTTAGTGCTTTGTGAGGCACTCTATTCTGTATGTATGTGGCACAATTTATTGCCTCAACCCAAAGTCTTGGAGACAAGGACTTTGCCTCAAGCATGCATGTGGCCATCTCCTTCAGAGATATGTTCTTCCTCTCAACAACACCATTTTGTTGAGGTGTGCAGAAAACAGTGTGTTGCATCTGTATGCCTGAAGAGGCACAAAATTGTTGAAACTCAGATTTGATGTATTCCCCACCATTATCAGATCTAAGGATCTTGATATGTCTACCAGATTGGTTCTCAACTGAGGCTTTGAAAAGCTTGAACAGACCAAACACTTCTAACTTTAGCTTGAGGAAATAGATCCAACAGTACCTGGTAAAGTCATCTATGAAGGTGAGGATGTATTTGGCATGGTTCAAAGACTCATGGGGGAATGGACCTGATATGTCACTGTGAATAAGCTCCAGGGGTGATGAGGTTCGCTCAGTTTTGGCTCTTTCAAACTTATGCTCTGGGTGTTTTCCTAGGATGCAACTTTGACAGACACCTTTAGAAAACTTGATATTGGGAAGCCCTATGACCATCTCTTTCTCATGGAGTTGGGAAATATATTTGTAATTTAGGTGACCAAATCTTTCATGCCATAATTTGCTTGACTCATTGGCATGGGTAAGTAGAGCAGAAGGTGAGGAGAATGGCACAAAATGAGAGAATCTATAGATTTTTGAGCTATGGTCAGCAGAACCTAAGGCAACAATTCGGCTTGTTGACAATTCACGGATTTCAACATCATTAGGTGTGAAAATCACCTTTTTAGGAGATCTAGTGTGAGTCATCTGGTATACTGACAAAATGTTAGCAGCAAGTATTGGAACATACAACACATTAGTGAATGAGCCAAGATCTAGATCAATGCTTCCTTTACCTTTGCTTGAAGTTTAAAAATCATCACCCAACACAATGGTTGGACCACTAGAAGACTCAAGAGATGAGAAACTCTCTCTTGTAGACACCATGTGCCTTGAAGCTACAAAATATATGATGAAAGAGGTAGGCTTTGATGTGCTTGCCATCAGTGCATGCACTCTCTCCTTATCTTTAGAATTTTGTCCTCCATCCTTTCTTCTTGCGCTCTCAGGAAGAGGAATATTTGATTTCTCTAGGAGTTGAGCCATTTGATCAATGGTCTTCTTCATGCAGGAGCTTTCAAGATGAAAGCCCCTGTTTCAATAGGTACACTTTGCCTTCTCATTCTTCTTATTTGGATTCCTCTTGAATTTTGAGGAGTCTTCATGGACTTTATGTTTGTCCTTCTTCTGATCAGTGGGTTTCTTGAAATTTCCCTTCTTCTTGCATTTCAAACTCTTTGAATCTCCAACAGTCAAACAGTGATCTTTTGATGGATTTGTGATTGCTCCCATCAAGACCAACTTGTCTTGTTCTTGTGTAAGAGATTCCATGAATTCTGAGACAGTAGGACTCTTCCAGTTTCGAACTGCTTTCCTTGTGGCATGGAAGGTCATAACAAAGACTGAATAATCAGGGCCAAGCTTGGAGAGAATGGCCAAGATTAGTCGCTTATCCTTTTTATCAATTCCACATTGCTTCAATTGAAGAACAAGTAACTTGAACTACGAGAAGAAGTCTTGAAGGTTCTCAAAATTCTGTGGACTCAATGAAACAAGTTCATTATCCAATTGGTGGCCTCTTAATTCATCTGTCTTGCCAAACAAATCTTGGAGATTCTCCTAGACTTCATCGGGTGTGGTAAGACCATCTAGATGGAATAAAAGATCCCTGGATGTGGTGAGACACAGGAGACCATAGGCTCCATCTCTTCGATTGTGCCACTTTTCTTTCTCAATTGCTGAGGTTGGCTCAGTTTCAGTTGCCATAGTCACCCTGTAGAGGCCTTTTCTCCTCAACATGATCTCCATCTACGCCTTCCAGTCAAAATAATTGAATGGAGTGAGGATGATATGATGTGACTGATCCATGACAGCTTTGAAATAGCTTTTAGAGTGGTTTGGGTGCGCCCCAAGATGCTCAGTTGCGCCCTCTCGGTGATTGATTGCGCCCTGTAGATGACTGAATGCGCCCTCCTTGAGACCGGTTGGATCCCGCAAGAAAATCAATGGAGAAAAGAATAGCTTAACAGCTCTAAGCCATGTGAAATTTAGTTCACACCAATATCTGATCAAGAAAATTGCAACTCTCACAAGTAATCTCACACAACTAGTCAAGAACACTGAAAAACAGTCAAGTATGATGCAAACATAATTACTCTCATGAATAATAATACATCGGCCAAACTTGGGCAAGTAATAGGCTGTAAATATATAATATTACATCAGAGATTCGAATGCATAAGGATGCCATTCGAATCCTCACAAAAGCAGGCTTACTAAAAATATGCAAAACCCCCCTAGGTGGAAAGTGTGCTTTCCAAGTCACCTCAAAGGATCACCAATTTCTGAATTAGTGATCAGATGGTGATGTATGATGGAAAATCATGCTAAATCCAAAATTTGGAAGGAAGAAACATCATGGAGGATGAGTTGGCCAAAAAATAGTTAAGACTAGTCAACTAGCTTTCACCTTTCACAAAAAAGTGGTAAAAATCAGTAAAAAGAAGTAAGGCGCCTTTCTATTCTAGGATAGGATAAGATCAACCAGAATCCTAGGAAATCTTATCCATAATCTTCAGAAATGCGCCCAAGTGAGTCTAGGAAGCTTGTGGTCCACACAATGTATTATTTAGCCAACTACATAGTCTAATACCTAGGAATTAATAAAAATGATCAATAATGCTATCCTAAGGTATTAAATGACATGGATGGGTTTAAATATTCCAACATAGGCTATGGTCATGAATATTTGACGTGATTGTGTTGGAAAGGAGTGAATTCAAGACAAATTCCCTAATACCACTTGTATTTATGTGTTCCATACCCCTTCTAGCAGCTGCAATGGCTTTCATATCCACATGTTGAAGACAATCTTGTTTGCAACATTCATCCACTGCCAAAAGTCAGATTTCTTTCCCTTCATATGTCTTTGTTTGACATTTGGCAATTTTTTTTTGCAAACACAACTCATTTAATCCTTTTATATGGCTTTGTTACATGCATAGCAATTGAGCCTGAATCTTTTTCATTATAAATATCGCCATCCCATTTGTTTAACAGACTTATGTCGTCTATAAAATCCCATACCACCAGACCACCATTTCCTTGGGTGGCTCCTTAAACTTTTCCTTGACCCTTAACATCTCACATTCGTCGTCCACCAGCTTATGTATTGGCCATTTAACCAAACAATGTATAGACTTATGCACAATCCTACATATTTTGCAATTTCTATCTATGTCTTCCACAAAACATTGAATTCCATTTCACCTAGTGTTTCACCCTCAACCGTGTCATCCTTGTGGACATTAACTATGATCCATTTGGAAATGCAAATGCTTGTTCCCGTGCATTCTTGTGTAAGATCCACCTTTTTACATGTGAATGTAACCCTATCTTGGGGAATATTTATGGAATGATCATGACAATGAGGTTCCAAATCCGATTCTAGCCAAATCTCATGAGATTCCAATGCACCCCCTAGTGTATGCTCAAATCTCATTGGATGTGGTAGAGGAGCATCATGTCTTAACACCTTCTCAATTTTAATCACTATGCATCCCTTCTTAACCATCCTTCCATGCATCTTATGCCCAAGCTCTGTATTGAATATGGAGCCCTCACCCACCTTCACTCCATGTAGAAGATCTACCTTATCTCCAATAGAAAACGCAGAAAAGAGATTTGCACATGTACACCAAATTAAAGAAACTTGGTATTTTCTAAAAAAAGACATTCAATGTACTATCAATAACACTTAACACATGCTTCAAGATTTTGATTTACCTCTGTTATGCCTCAAATCCATGATCTTCCATGGATGTATGTACCCTTCATCAACATCTTCCACAATCAAATGTGGTTAAGTGACATCAATTAACCCTTTCTCCACTATAATAAGTTCCAGACTTTGTAGATTCAACCCTTCATAGTCCAATAGCTTGACCATTAATTAGGAGATCAACATAGTCCCCTCTTGTCAAAATTATATTTTCCATTATAACACCTTCCAATTCTGTAACACAATTGAATTGTAATTTCTAATTAAGGTTAAAACATCTAAAGTGTGCTCTTATATTTTAGAAAAAACACAACCTTCAAAAAAGTAATATAGTTGCAATAATTCAAAACATTATGGCTGCCATTTTGTACACAATGAAACATTGTTCCCCACCATCTAGTGCCTGCTATCAAAAGGGAATTTACATATAAATTACACAAAATATATATGAAGGCCTAATAATTAAATATCCAAGTAGTATCAGAGAATGACAGATATTAACTCATAAACCACCAAGTTCCTAATTAACTTTGGACATGGCACTTGTATTATTGATGTATGTGTATGAATCGTGTTCATAAGAAATTTGTAGAAGTTGGAGAACTGCAACAAGGTCCTTTGCAAAATCTAATAAAGTCCAAAATGGATGCTACGTTGAATGTCAAAAATGTCACATGAGAAGGAAGAGTTATATTTATAGCCCACTTAGTGAGAATGTTTGATGTTTGAACTTGATAAGTTGGAAGCCAAACTAGAGATTTTCTTCCAAATAAAAGTTATAGTAATATATAAATACTATATAATTCTCATTTTTATTCTAGAAGTTAGGAAATCACATTTTGAATCTTTAGTTCAAATGTTAGGACTCCATACTTTTATACATATGAGGACAGAGTCTTTAGGACAAACAAATTGAGCACATTGCCAACAACAACATTGCACGATGAAGGAAAGCTAGTACATACTAAACAAGTTATACAACTTGACAAGAACTTTATATTCAAAACGAGAACTCTAGCGATAAAAACTCATATTTTTGTGTTAAAAACAACAACGAAAAACCCTCGATTTGAAAAGTGGTGCTACTAGTAGCACCCTTTTTTTCAGAGTTAAAATTACAACTTTTTTGAAACCTCAACTGATGCAATTACAATCAAAACCCTAAATCAAAAAGTGGTGCTCTCGGAATCAAATTTTTTGGGCAGGAAGTTAAAATTACACCGTCCAAACTTTAACCTTAGTAATCGATATCGTTCAACCGAAACTCCTAAAATTAAAATAAAAATAAAAATGTAAAATTACAAAAAAACATAAAACACATGAAAAACAATTAAATAACCATAAAAAATAAAAACAAAAAATGCAAAAAAAAAAACATAAAACACATTTAAAAACATTAAAAACAATTAAATAACAAAAAAGATTAAGATACAATTAAATTTAAAAAATTAAATAATTCTTTAAAAAAATTGCATTATACTTTAATACCGTGACAAAATGTTTGAAAAAAAATATAAAAATAAAACAACAAAACAATATAAAAACACAAATAATAAAACAAATAAACAAATAAAATAAATCACAAAACATTAAAAATATAATATTAAAAAAAACAATAATAAACATATATATATATATATATATATATAACAAATCACAAAATATTAAAAAAAACAATAATCAAAAAACAAAAACAAAAAGATATAAAGACATATAAAATAGCACATATGGCATATTATAGTTTATGTTTTTGTTGAAGTTTTATGTGGTAATGGGGTGAGGTATGGGGGGAGGGCAACTCTCGAAATCGTGCCACCTCCAATTGGTGGCCCCGAATGCATTACCAAATAAAACTCAACGAAGACATAAAAGTATAATGGTATTATTTGTCATTTTATATGTTTCATATTATTTATTATATTTTATATATTATTTATTATATATGTTATAATGTGTTATTATATGATATGAGTATATTGATATTAATTGTTATATAATTTCATATTATTTATTATGTGTGATATTTTATATATGTTATAACGCGTTATTATATATTATTTTTATTATTGTTTTTTTTCATTATCAAATCATTACCTTATTAAACCATTTACATATTTAAAATAATTTTTTATGATTATTTTTTATGTTGTTATGTTTTAAATTTAAATTATATATTTTTATATTTGTTTGTTTTAATATTTTATTATGGTGTTTAAATAATTTGATATGGTTTTTAAAATTTATTAAGAGTATATTGAGGTTTAGGAAGAGAATCAAGTTGTAGAAAATGTGAATTTCGATGAAGATTTTGGCTTGTATAATTTTTTTAATTAGTTTCATGCCGTCGAGGAAAATGACAAATTTGAGAATTTTTTGATAAGATATATTTTTACAACGTTTCGACTTTAAGATTTTATTTTGAGAATAAATATTATGTTTGTAATATGTTATTTACAAATATATGATATACTTCTTATTGAGTTTATGTGAATCATCACTTTATAGAAATAATGTTAAATAATATCATTTTTATATGTAAAATCTCTAAAAATACATTAAAATTTGTTTGAAATGTCTTTATTTTCTCTTTTTTTTTACAAATTTGCCCCAAAAAATGACTTGTTTAAGAGAAAAGTTTAAACTGAAATGTATATCTTTTTCATTCTAACTAGCTTCTAAATGTTAAAAAAAAAATGTATGTATTTTTGAATTATAACTAGCTACTAAATGTTTTTTTTGTAAACTTTGAAAAAATGTCCTTGTAAATAAAAGTTTCAAAATCGCAAAAAAATGACTCAAAATGAAAAATTGTGCTGCCGGTATACACAGTTTTTGAAATGGAGGTAAAAACAGTTACTAAAATTGACCCTTGAAAAAACGAGAACAATGTCGAGTTCTCGTCAGGTTGTATAACTTGTTACTAGCTTTTTATTTTAGCACAAGCACAAGTACATTACCAACAACAACATTGCATTGTTAAGGAAAGCTAGCACTTGCTAGCTTTCATTTTAGTACAAATACAAGCTCATTTAAAACAACATTGTACTGTGAAGGAAAGCTAGTGCATACTAGAATAAAAGCCAGCGACTATTATAAGGAAAGCTAGTGCATTGCCACCAAATACATTGCATCGTGAAGTAAATCTAGCATCTGTTAAATTTCCTTTTGGCATAAATACAACTACATTTCCAACAACAACATTGCACTATGAAAGAAAGCTAATACTCACTAACTTTTCTTATAGCACAAACACAATCACATTTCCAACAACAACCTTGAGCCACAAAGAAAAGCTAGTGCTTGCTAGCTTTCCTTCTAGCACAAGCACAAGGGCATTGCTAACAACAACATTGCATAGTGAAGGAAAGGTAGCACATGCTAGCTTTCCTTCTAACACACTAACACAAGCACATTTCCATCAAATACATTGCACTTGAAGGAAATTTAGAACCTGTTAGTTTTCCTTCTAGCACTAGCACAAGCACATTGCCATCAAGTACATTGCATCGTGAAGGAAATCTAGTGCATTGCCAACAGCAACATTACACTCTGAAGGAAAGCTAGAGCTTACTAGAAGGAAAGCCAACGCATTCTAGCTTTCCTTCTATAATGTGAAATTTTGCACAGTTAATCTAGAGATAAAATTAATCCTCACTTAATTTCATAGAGAAGCATAGGAAAATAAAGAAGAAAAAATGTGATAGAACACAAGAACTTTGGAACTCAATTGCAATACTTTACATGCCACTATTATTCAGCATTGTGTGTCCATTTATAATACATCCTCAAGAGAGAAATTTGTGAGCCTTAGGAGGCATTTGAAAACCATACATGTGGCAGGCTTACTTTGGAAGATTCACATCACTAGACATGAGAGCCAGTTGCAACTCCAATCAATGGCACTTTAACTGATGGTAGGTGGCTTGGAGGGCACATGAGTCAGTTAACTGGCAGTAGATAAACCAAGAGGGTGCATTAGGGAGTTACAGGCTAAAAATAGATGAGAGAGAATCTCTAGGGGGCGCATTAATTAACTAAAGATGTCATAACTACTAGTGTAGCTCCAAAATTGCATGAAATCAAGGAGGGCACCCGAAATCCCTAAAATCAATGAGACTAGCGCATAATATCCCAATATTCATGCTTGTGTGGATAATGGAAGCTAAAACCGACAAATATGCAGTCTAGTGATAATCACAATGATGGACTATGCACTAGGAAACTAACTAGGGTGTTTATGCACTAGGAAAACAAAAAGATGTTCTATGCCTAATGTCTAGAAGGGTAATATGTCCCAACACCCCCCCTTAAGCCTGACTTATGTGAGGAAAATCAAAATAGGGCCTTGGTAACAAAGACCAAAGGTCACCCTTTACAAAAAAAAATTATTTGTCCTTATTAATCGAGGAAAAAAAGCAAACCCAATGGGAACAAAATCCCCCTAAAAAAGGACATGAAACGGAAATTAAACAAAAGGTCTTCACAATGCAGCATAGCAAAAAAACAAGTGTAGGAGCCCCTTTGAACTCAACTTCTACTGATGGAGGAGCATCATGTAAATGCTTCTTGATGCGAACACATACATAATCAGATCTGAATACATAATCAAAGATGGACAAGAGATCTATGCACTCTCCTATCTGAAATGCATTAATGAACTCAACAGAATCGGGAACATGTGCAGATGCATAATTGACAATGTAGCTATGTATCTTCCTTTCAAACTGATTCATCACCTTCCCAATTTTACAATGGAGCTTATGAGGCGTTGGAACAGAAAAATAGGAACCATATGGAGCAGCAAACATCAATGGTGAAGTGTCTCCATGAGCAAGTAGGATCATAGAAAGAAAAGGTGGTGCAGCTGAATTGTACTGATTGTTGAGTGAACCTACATGGTCTTTAGACTGTGTATCCTTGAACTTCGAACCAAAAAAGGTGAGATCGAGTCTATACATGTGGAATATCATAGCAAAGAGAGCCAATGTGATGGAAGTACAATCACCGTAAGATATGAAAGACTAGAATGCAACTGAAACAAGTGGCATAGTTTCGGAAACCATGGGTTTGTCAACTGACACACTTGGGGGTTGAGTCTTTTCTGAATCTAATGGTGGAAAGGATGGATGTGTG
Organism: Larix kaempferi; assembly: GCA_027924585.1. Taxonomy (NCBI): domain Eukaryota; kingdom Viridiplantae; phylum Streptophyta; class Pinopsida; order Pinales; family Pinaceae; genus Larix; species Larix kaempferi. The sequence goes on from BSBM01000619.1 coordinate 5,756,602, forward strand.
GGCCATACAAACAACTTATCAAATTATTCATCAAATTCATAGATCTGATAGGAAGGATTCAAATGGGTTTGGAAAGATATTTCTATAGGCAAGTCAGAAACATGTGAAAAAACACAAGGATTGAGAGGTGGTTCTGGTGGACTAATTGGAGATTCTTCCAAAGAAGGGATGGAGATTTCTAATTCTGATATATCAAAATGTACATCTAAATCGAAACTATCATAAGCATAATAAATTGGTTTGACTCGAGCACTCAAAGCATAAAAATGATTGCCTTTGTGAGTAGCATTGAGACAACGTTCTTGGTGATCAACATGCTTTTTTGGTTCTTTCTTTCTTGTGAGATCAGGAACATCAATGTTATGTATTTCGAGCAATTCATTCATGATGTCCAATTTATTATTCATACAACATTTCTCAGAATGGAAACCTTTGTTGCAATAAAAACACTTGGATCTTCCTTTCTTGTTCTTCTTCTTGGAATTGGAACCTTCATCAGTTGAGTGGGAACCCTTATCATCTAACAGCTTCTTCTCTTTCAATTTTTCTTTCCTTTGGAATTCTTGGCTCCACAAGATGCAAGCACATGGTCCTTGGAGGATTTCAAATCCCCCATATGTACCAACTTGTCTTTATCTTTGGTGAGAGAATATATGAATGTGCTCAAGGATGGAATCTTCCAATTTGAAACTTCTTGCTTGGTTGCATAAAATGTAGAGACAAACACTGAGTACTCAGGACCCAGTTTTGATAGGATGGAAAGAATGAGTTTCTCCTATTTCTTCTCAATCCCACATTGCTTGAGTTGAAGCTCTAGTGATTTGAATTTTGAGATGAAATCTTGCATGGTGTCAAAACTGCTTGGACTCAATGACATCAACTCATTCTCCAATATATGACCTCTCAGCTCATCTTGCTTTCCAAAGGGGGACTTGAGCTTGGTCCACACATGATTTGGAGTTGTTAAGCCATCAAGACGAAATAGAAGATCTTGGGAGATCCTGAGACAAAGCAAACCGTACGCTTCATCCAATCTGTTAAACCACCTAGCTTTCTCAACAACAGCATTTGGTTCATTTTCTAACGCCATGGTGACTCTGTAGAGACCCTTCGAAGTAGGACTTCTATTCTGGCCTTCCATTCGAAATAATTGAAGGGATTCAGAATCACACCTTGAATCTAATCCATGCTTTCCTAATGTTCTCCTAGTGAGACAATACACTACAAAAAAAAGATCTGCAAGATGTCTTACTTTGGTGGTATGCACATTTAGGAGTGCATCACACCTAGGAAGACCACTTTGGATAAACCAAAATGACCAGAGAAAATTTCCCTAGGAAATATGTGAACCCTCCACTGCTTCTAGTGCAAAACTGGAAGCAACTACACCTACAAAAAACTCTGGAAACACTCTAGAAGACTACTTTGCTCATCAAAGCTCTGATATCATGTGAAATTTTGCACATCTGATCTAGAGACAAAATTAATCCTCAATTAATTTCACATAGAAGCACAGAAAAATAGAGAAGAAAAAATGTGATAGAACACAAGAGGTTTGGAACTCAATTGGAATAATTTCCATGCCATTATTATTCATCATTGTGTGTACATTTATAATACATCCTCAAGAGAGAAAGTAGTGAGTCCTAGGAGGCATTTGAAAACCATACATGTGGCAGGCTTACTTTGGAAGATTCACATCACTAGACATGAGAGCGAGTTGCAACTCCAATCAAATGGCATTTTAACTGATGGTAGGTGGATTAGAGGGTGCATGATTCAGTTAATTGGAAATAGGTAGACCAAGAGGGCACATTAGGGAGTTACAAACTAAAAATAGTTGAGAGAGAATATCTAAGGGGCGCATTAGTTAACTGAAGATGTCATAACTTCCAGTCTAGCTCCAGAATTGCATGAAATCAAGGAGGGTGCCCCAGATCCCTAAAATCAAGGAGACTGGTGCATCTTATCCCAATATTCATGCATGTGTAGATAATGAAGGCTAAAAATGACAAATATGAAATCCAGTGATAATCATAATGATGGACTATGCACTAGGAAACTAACTAGGGTGTCTATGCACTAGGAAAATAAAAATATGTTCTATTCCTAATGTCTAGATGGGTAATATGTACCAACATATAACACGCACAAGAACATTGCTAACAACCACATAAAATCGTGGATGAAAGATTTCTTTCTAGCACAAGCGCATTTCCAACAACATTGCACAATGAAGGAAAGTTAGCGCATGCTAGCTTCTTTTTTTAGCACAAGCACAAGTGCATTACCGAGAACAACATTGCACTATGAAGGAAAGCTAGCACATGTTAGCTTTCCTTCTAGTACAAACACAAGCTGATTTAAAAAAACATTTCACTGAGAAGGAAAGCTAATGCCTACTAAAAGGAAAGTTAGCACATGCTAACTTTTATTCTAGTACAAGCACAAGTCCATTGCCAAAAAATACATTATACCATGAAGGAAAGCTAGCATCTGCTAGTTTTATTTTTAGCACAAGTAAAACTACATTGCCAACAAGAACATTGTATCCTAAAGGAAATCTAACACTTGCTAGTTTTACTTACAGCACAAGCACATCCATATTTCCAACAACAACATTGAATTTCAAAGGAAAGCTAGCGAGCTTTACTTCTAGCGCAAGTGCAAGCACAATGCCAACAACAACATTTCACTATGAAGGAAATTTAGTGCTTGCTGGATTTCCTTCTTCCACAAGTACAATGGCATTGCTAACAACAACATTACACAGTGAAGGAAATCTAGCGCATGCTATCTTTCCTTCTAGCATAAACACATTGCCATCAAATACATTGCACAATGAAGAAAATCTAGCGCATGTTAGCTTTCCTTCTAGCACAAGCACAAGAGTATTTCCAACAACCAAATTCCACCATGAATAAAATCTAGTGCATGTTAGGTTTCCTTCTAGCACAAGCACAAAGGCATTGCCAACAACAACATTGTACCATGAAGAAAATCTAGCGCATCCTAGCTTTCCTTGTAGCACAAGCACAAACACATTCCCAACAACAGCATTGCACCATGAAGGAAATCTAGTGCATGCTACCTTTCCTTCTAGCACAAGCACAAGGGCAGTTTTAACAACATTGCATACTAAAGGAAAGCTAGCATGTGCTAGCTTTTTGTCTAGCACCACACTGCCAACAACAACAATGTAGCATGAAGGAAATCTAACTCATGTTAGATGTTAGCTTTCCTTCTACCACAAGCACAAGGGCATTTCTACCAACAATATTGTACAGTGAAGGAAATCTAGTGCATGCTATATTTTCTTCTAACACAAGTACTATCGGATTGCCAACAGCAACATTGAACCAGGAAGGAAATCTAACGCATGCTAACTTTCCTTCATGGTGCAATGTTGTTGTTGGCCAATTCACCTGTGTTGTGCTATCTTTATTTCTAGCACAAACATAAGGGCATTTCTAACAACAACATTGCACAATAAAGGAAATCTATCGCATGCTAGATTTTCTTCTAACACAATCACTATCGTATTTCCAACAACAACATTGTATCAGGAAGGAAATCTAGCGCATGCTCAGATTTCCTTGTAGCAAAACACAAGAGAATTGCCAACAACAGCATTGCACCATGAAGGAAATCTAGTGTTCTTCTAGCAGAAGCACAAGGGTATTTCTAAAAGCAACATTGCACAGCGAATGAAAGCTAACGCGTGCTAGTTTTCCTTCTGGCACAACCACATTTCCATCAAGGAAAATTTTAAGGATCCATAATTTTCTTAAAGTGTAAAATCTTTGGCGAATCTTGCTAATTCTTAAATTTCCAAGTATAAAATGTTGGGCGATATTTTTCTCAAAAGATTCAAATTTCTAAGGGTTTTATATAGTTTATGGCCAATTTTGGCGATTTTTAGAGTAAACAAAAATCATCCCATGGAATTTGGGAGAATCGATTTAAAAAAATGGAAATTGAAGAATCTTTTTTGGAAAAAAGATCAAAAATTAGCCCATGGGCTAAATTTCGCCCCTAAAATTTTCCTTGATTGCCATCAAATACATTTCACCATGAATAAAATCTAATGCATGCTAGCTTTCCTTTTAGCACAAGCAAAATGGCGTTTCTAACAACAACATTGCACAATGAATGAAAGCTAGGGCGTGCTAGCTTTCCTTCTAACACAAGCACAGTCTACTGGATTGCCAACAACAACATGAAAGCTAATGCATGCTAGCTTTCTCTCTACACAACCACATTGACAACAAATACATTGCGCCATGAAGGAAATATAGCACATGTTAGTTTTCATTTTATCACAAGCACAAGGGCATTGTTGAAAATAACATTGCACCATGAAAGAAATATAATGCATGATAGTTTTCCTTCTAACACAAGCACACGATCATTTCTAACAAAAACATTTTATAGTGAATGAAATCTAACACATGTTAGCTTTCCTTCTAGCACAACAACATTGCAATCAAATGCACTGCACCTTGAAGGAAATCTAATGCATTATAGCTTTCCTTTTAGCACAAGCACAAGGGAATTTCTAACAACAACATTGCATAGTGAAGGAAAACTAGCACGTGTTATTTTTCCTTCTGAGACGAGCACTACCAAATTTCCAACAACAACATTGAACCGGGAACAATTTCTAGCACATTCTAGATTTCCTTGGAGCACAACATAAGTGAATTTCCAACAACAACATTGCACCATGAAGGCATGCTAGCTTTCCTTCTAACACAATCACAAGGGCATTTCTAACAACATTGCATATTGAATGAAAGCTAACACATGTTAACTTTCCTCTAGCACAACCACATTACCATTAAATACATTGCACCATGAAGGAAATCCAATGCATGCTAGCTTTCCATCTATCACAAGCACAAGGGAATTTCTAACAACAACATTGCACAGTGAAGGAAAGCTATTACATGTTAGATTTCATTTTAACACAAGCACTATCGGATTTCCAACAACAACATTGTACCGAGAAGGAAATATAATGCATGTTAAATTTCCTTGTACCACATCACAAGAGAGTTTCCAACAACAGCATTGCACCATGAAGCAAAGCGAGAACATGCTAGCTTTCTTTCTATCTCAAACAAAAGGGCATTTTTAACAACATTGATTATTGAATGAAAGTTAACACATGCTAGCTTTCCTTCTAGCACAACCACATTACCATCATATACATTGCACCATGAAAGAAATCTAATGCATGCTATATTTCCTACTAGCACAAGAACAAGGGCATTTCTAACAACAACATTACACATAGAAGGAAATCTAGCACGTGTTATCTTTCCTTCTAACACAAGCCTATTGGATTGTCAACAACAACATTGAATCAGAAGAAAATGTAGTGCGTGCTAGCTTTCCTTGTAGCACAACATAAGAGAATTGCCAACAACAAAATTTCACAGTGAAGGAAAGCTAGCACCTCCTGCTAGATTTCATTCTAACACAAGAACTACCTTTGGATTCTATTTTTTCTTCCACAATAACACCAAAATTGGAATCCAAATTAGCGCCAAGGTTTGCGTCCAATGTTGCTTCCACAATCTCATTAGTAACATCAGTGTCTGCCACCACCAACATCAACATCATCATCATGGTCATCATCCTAATCATTTAAAAATATCAATATCATAAGAAATAAGTTTTTTGATACCCATATATAGAAAATTCAAAATGGTCAAGAATAATCAAATTTTATATGTCTACATCAATCCATGATACAAATCAATATGACCCAGAATGAAATATGAACTTGGATCATCATAAAAGCAACAATACATGTCTAGTAACATGGAGAAAGTAATAAACATCCATAATCTCATTAGTAGTATTAGTGTCTACCACCACCAACATCAACGTCATCATCATCATCGTCATCCTCATCATTTGCTTCTTTGTTGCCATCTAGTTTTGCTTCCACGATAACACCAAAATTGGCTTCCAAATTAGTGCCAAGGTTTGCATCCAATGTTGCTTCTAGATTTGTGACAGATTAGGCTTCTATTTTAGCTCCAAGTTTTGTTTCCTCATTAGCACCACATTAGGCTTCCTTTTTAGCACCTACATTTGCATTCAATTTTGTGCCAATATAATTATTATATTATATTATTATAATTATTTCATTAATTTCAATAGCTCTCATATTTCATTTATTTCATAGTTCTCAAATAACATAATGAAAAATACAAATTAAGCAAATATAACTAATGAAATTAATTGCATAACATTTATGAAGAAATTTAAGACAAATTGGCAACATTCATCCAAAGTAGTAATTTCATCATATTTATTAATTCTTCATCAAAAGATCATTGGCAACTTCCAATATATGTAAATTTACAAGATAATAACATTATCATTATCTTTCATCAAAATAAGTGAAATTATAATAGATTATCATATCAATAACCTCTCATACAGATAATTAAGGTAAAGTTAAAAGAACAAATGAAAGATATATATAATGAAAATACCAATATCACAAGAAATAATTTTTTTGATGTCCATATATAGAAAAGTCAAAATGATCAAGGGTAATCAAAGTTTATATGCCGACATCAATCCATGATACAAATCAATATGACCCAGAATGTAATATGAACATGGATCATCATAAAAGCAACAATACATGTCCATTAGCATGGAGAAACAAATAAACATCCACAATAGAATCAATAGAATCAATGGCTACCACCACCCACATCAACATCATCATCATGATCATCATCCTCATCATCTTCATCCTCATCATTTGAAAATACCAATATCGCAATAAATAAGTTTTTAGATATCTTGATCCAGGTGGATATCGGTGGCGGCCCACCTCTTCCAACTGGCTCAAAACAGTCTTCCAACAATTTTGGTAAATTACTATTTTAGCAGTTTTTCGGGTGCTGAACTTCCGGAGCCATTTTGAGGCCCTAAATGACATTTTTTGGCAATTTGGGGGGCCAAATGGTTGCCCCCGGCATGCATTTGGCCCCAGTCGAAAGTTGTAAATCTCGGATAGACCTTTCCAACGGGCTACCGAGCGCCCCAAACGGAGATCGTATGCAAAAGTTACGACCCCGGGAAGTTGATGTACTAACTTACCCAAACGGGGCCCACATGACTTTATGACGGTTCATCTTCTAGGGTTAGGTTTTTTTGGATGTTTGGGATTCTTTCCCTCATGCTTATGATAAATAGGCCCTTTCGGCCTCTCTTTGTATTCATCTCGGCACGAATGAGCATAGCGGCCACATCTCTTCTCAGAGATAGCTACCACCATTCTAGCTATTGTATTTTACAGGCTGTTCTATTTCCGCTATTTAATATAATATGTGTTTACTGTATCACTGTGTTATTTTGCAATATATCTTTGTATATGATTCTGTATATGCTATCTTTTGTTTCGTTTCCACATAAATCCGGATCATATCCATATATATATAATTCAAAATGATAAAGAGTATTCAAATTTTATATGTCGACATCAATCCATGATACAAATCAATATGACCCATAATGTAATATGAACTTGGGTCATCTTAAAAGAAACAATGCATGTCCAGTAGCATGGAGAAAGTAATAAACATCCACAATATCATTAGTAGCATCAATGGATACCACCAACAACATCAACATCATCATCATCATCTTCATCCTCATCGTTTGCTTCTTTGTCGGCATCTAGTTTTGCTTCCACAATAGCACAAAAATTGGCATCCAAATTAGCGCCAAGGTTTTCATCCAATGTTTCTTCCACAATCTCATCGGTAGAATCAGTAGCTACCACCACCAACAACAACATCATCATCATGATCATATTCATCATCATCTTCATTGAACCCAACATCATCTCCATCATCATATTAATGTGATCCATCATCATTATCATCAAATCCTTTCTCCGGTCCACTATCATCATAGTCTGGATCATCATCCAAGCATTCATATTCACTAGTTTTCTAGAAACAAAAAAAACATTCAATATTAAGTGTTAGTATTAATTTCATGCCATAATGCATATTTGTGTTATATTGCAAATAGTGTTATAATCCATGCATTCTCAATGTCTACCACCACCCACATCAACATCATCAACATCATCATCCTCATCATCTTCATCCTCATTATTTGAAAATACCAATATCACAAGAAATAAGTTTTTAGATATCCATATATATAATTCAAAATGACAAAGGGTATTCAAATTTTATATGTCGACATCAATCCATGATACAAATCAATATGATCCATAATGTAATATGAACTTGGGTCATCTTAAAAGCAATAATGCATGTCCAGTAGCATGGAGAAAGTAATAAACATCCACAATCTCATCAGTAGCATCAATGGATACCACCAACAACATCAACATCACCATCATCATCTTCATCCTCATCGTTTGCTTCTTTGTCGGCATCTAGTTTTGCTTCCACAATAGCACAAAAATTGCCATCCAAATTAGCGCCAAGGTTTGCATCCAATGTTTCTTCCACAATCTCATCAGCTACCACCAACAACAACAGCATCATCATCATCATCATCTTCATTGAACCCAACATCATCTCCATCATCATCTTAATGTGATCCATCACCATTATCATCAAATCCTTTCTCTAGTCCACTATCATCATAGTCGGGATCATCATCCAAGCATTCATCTTCACTAGTTTTCTAGAAACAAAAAAAAACATTCAATATTAAGTGTCAGTATTAATTTCATGCCATAATGCATATTTGTGTTATACTGCAAATAGTGTTATAATCCATGCATTCTCAGGAGTTTTCCAACCATTAATATAGATATCATCTCATCAATAGATACTAATAACACATATCAAGTGTATCCACAAGCATCCACACACACTCACATACACACACATGTACACAATCAATTTTCAATTCATAATAGAACAAGACATCAAGTTAACCAAAAAAAGACAACGTTGTCATATATAAAGTGAAGAAAAATAGGACATCGCATATAATCTTCTCTTAGAACAAAAATTTTGTCCAAAGTTGTTATGTCATTCAATATATATATATGACATTCAATCTATATCTATAAGAGCATATTAGCCATGGTTTTCATCTCTCAAGCAAGATCATGAAGTGTTATCTTAGTTAAACATTGTAATCACAAATTAAATGTTATATAACAAGCTTAACAATATCCCCTCATAAAATATGACAACATGAATATTATCATAGATATAGTTTTTTAACATATTAATCATATCATTTGTCTAGAAATCACAAAGTTTACAATACGATAATTAAATTATATATGCAACATTAATTGTCCATATGATCATACCAATAATGACCTTGCATTGAAAATGAATGGTTCAACCAATGATGAATTATTCAATTCAAATAATAACCACTATTATTGAATTATTTATTATCATGGTCAAGCAGTTAAAAGTAATTTACATAGTCAAATTCAAGTCATGGGTTTCTTACTATCATTACATTAAAATTTTCATGCAAAAGAAGTATAATATATGGTCCTTAAGTAGCATGCAATGCATTAGTGTCCTTTGCGGGATGTTTTTTTGAAAGCTATTTCCAATGGAACTCAATTTCGCTACTCTGATTGGATTTTATGCCCCTAGTTGAAATTAGTCAAGTATCCTTGAATGGCTATAGGAAGAAAGATGAAACTCACAATAAATTGAAAATAGAGACTTGGATAGACAAACCATCGGTTCCATTGGACTCACGAAATCATAGTATCCCTAGGGACACCCCTCTACCACAAGTCCATGGACTGAATGTTGGATATTTCGATGATTTTCAGAACTAGGGTTTTGCTCAGTAGCATGCAATGAAATTTCTAAATGAGACTATAAATTTGGAAAACTCTGCCAAATGATCATGTAGACATTGTCATCATCTTTTCCTTGCCCATAAAAACTTGCAGGAGGTTATGGCTCTCAATTCCACTGCTTGGATTGGATTTTATACCCCTGGTTCATATTCCCCAAGTGTCCTTGAATGGATTTAGCAAGCGATTTGAAAGTCATCATAACCTAAAAACCAAGACTTGGATGGACAAACTACCAGTTCCTTTGAACTCATGGCATCCAATTATAGCTAGAGACACCCCTCTGTAGTGACTCCATGGACCGAATGTTCTTTATTTCAATGATTTTCGCAATTTGAAAGTCACCAAGACTCGAATGGACAAAATATCAATTCCTTTGAACTCGTGACATCAAATTACAACTAGGGACACCCCTATATAGTGACTCCATGGACCGAACATTCCTTATTTCAACAATTTTCACAACTAGGGTTTTGCATAGTAATGTGCAAAAGCAATTTCTTCATTATGGGGTAAATTTATAAAAATTGTGCCAACCTAATGTTTGGACATCATAGTGATACCGACCTTGCCCAGACACACTTGTAGGAGGTTACGGCACTCAATTTCGTCACTCGGTTTGGTTTTTATGCCCTCGGTTGAAATTCGCTAAATGTCCCTGGATGGCTATGGGAAGCGAGTTGAAATTTGCCATAAAATCATAATCAAGGATTGAATGGAGAAATCACCAATCCCATTGGAATCGTGACATCAGAGTATCACTAGGTACACCACTCTAGCATGAGTCCAAGGACTAACCATTGTATGTTTTTGACGATGTTTGCAACTAGGGTTTTGCTTAGTAACATGCAATGCAATTTTTGCATTAGAGGGTAAATCATTTAAAACTTTGCCAAACAAGGTTGTGGGCATCATGGTCATCTCGGCCTTTCCCATACACACTTGCAGGAGGTTACAACACTCAATTTCGTTTCTCAGTTTGGTTTTTATGCCTTGGTTGAAATTCACCAAGTGTCCCTAAATTGCTTTGGGAAGCGAGTTGAAACTTGTCATAACCCGATAACTGAGGCTCGAATGGAAAAAATGTCAATTCCACTAGATTCATGACATCAAAGTACCGCTAGGGACACCACTCTAGCGTGAGTCCATGGACTACCCATTGTCTATTTTGATTATTTTTGCAACTAGGGTTTTGCTTAGTAACATTCAATGCAATTTTTGCATTAGAAGGTAAATTTTTGAAAAATTTGCCAAATGATGGTGTGGGAATTATGGTTATATTGGCCTTTCCCAAACACACTTGCAGGAAGTTACAACACTCAATTCCGATACTCGGTTTTTTTTATGCCCCCGATTGAAATTCATCAAGTGTCCATGAATGGATTTGGGAAGCAAGTTGAAACTCACCATAACTCGATAACCGAGGCTCAGATGAACAAATCGTCAATTCCATTGGAATCATGACATAGAGTACCACTAGGGACACCACACTATCATGATTCCATGGACTGAATGTTGTCTATTTTGAAAATTTTCACAACTAGATTTTTTCTCAATAACATGCAATGCAATTTCTGCATTATAGGGTAAATTTTTGAAAACTATGCCAAACGAGGGTGTGGGAATTGTGTTCATATTAGACTTTCCCAAACACACTTGTAGGAGGTTATGATGCTCAATTTTGTTGCTTTGATTAATTTTCTTGACCCTATTTTAAATTCACCAAGTGTCAATGAATGGCTTTGGGAATCAAGATGAAACTTGCCATAACTCGATAACTGAGGCTCCGATGGATAAACTGTTAGTTCCCTTGGAATTGTGACATCAGAGTACCACTCAGGACACCGCTCTATCGTGATACCATGGACCAACCATAGTCTATTTTGACGATATTCGCAACTAGGTTTTAGCTCAGCAACATGTAATGTAATTTCTACATTAGAGGGTAAATTTTTGAAAATTGTGCCGAACAAGGGAGTGGGCATTGTGGTCATCTCGTCCTTTCCCAAAAATTATTGCAGGAGTTATAGAACTCAATTTTGTTGCTCAGATTAGATTTATGCCCCTGGTTGAAATTCGCCAAGTGTCCTGAATGGTTTTGGGACACGAGTTGAAACTTACCATAAATCAATAATTAAGGATCAGATGGAAAAACCTTCAATTCCTTTGGAATCATGACATCATAGTAATGCTAGGGACACCACTCTATTGTGAGACCATGAATTGACTATTGGCTATTTTAACATTTTTTACAAGTAGGGTTTGATCAGTAACATGCAATGTAATTTATGCATTAGAGTGTAATTTTTTGAAAACTATTCCAGCCAAGGGTTTGGGAATCATGGTCATCTCATCCTTTCCCAAGAAAATTTGCAGGAGGTTATGGGACTCAATACCATTGCTCGCTTTGGTTTTTATGCCCTAGGTTGAAATTCACCAATTTTCCTTGAATGGAATTGGAAAGCGAGTTGAAACTCACGATAACTTGATAATTGAGGCTTGGATGGAGAAACTGTTGGTACTGTTGGAATCATGACATTGGAGTACCACTAGGGACACCACTCTAGCATGAGTCCATGGACGGACCATTCTCTATTTTGACAATTTTCGCAACTAGGGTTTTGCTAACTAACATGCAATGCAATTTCTACATTAGAGTGTAAATTTTTGATAAATTTGCAAAACGAGGGTGTGAGAATCATGGCTATCTTGATTTTCCAAAACACACTTGTAGGAGGTTACATAAATCAAAACCATTGCTTGGTTTGGTTTTTATGCCCCCAGTTGAAATTCGCAAGTGTCCGTGAATGGCTTTGGGAAGAGTGTTGAAACTCACCATAACTTGATAATTGAGGACCGGATGGATAAACCGTCAATTCCGTTGGAATTGTGATATTTAAGTAACACTAGGGACACCACTCTATCATGATTCCATGGACCAATCGTTGTCTATTGTGACAATTTTTGCAGCTAGGGTTTGCTTAGCTACATGCAATGCAATTTCTGCATTTGAGGGTAAATTTTTGAATTTTTTTTCCAAATGAGGGTGTGGGAATCATGGTAATCACGGGATTTCCCAAACACACTTGCAAGAGGTTGCGGAACTCAATTCCATTTCTCGGATTAGTTTTTAATTCCCTCAGTTTAAATTCACCAAGTGTTCCCGAATGGCTTTGGGAAGCGAGTTGAAACTCGCCATAACTCGATAGTCGAGGCTTGGATGGAAAAATCGTCAGTTCCATTGGAATCGTGACATCATAGTACCACTAGGGACACCACTCTATCATGAATCCATGGACCAACCAATGTCCAATTAGACAATTTTCACAAATAGGGTTTGCTTAGCTACATGCAATGCAATTTCTGCATTTTGGGTAAATTTTTGAAAACTTTTCCAAAGAGAGTGTGGGAATCATGGTCAAATTGGTTTTTACCAAACACACTTACAGGAGGTTATGGCACTCAATTCCATTTCTTGATTAGTTTTTATGCCCTCATTTGAAATTCACCAAGTGTCCTTAAATAGCTTTGGGAAGCGAGTTGAAACTCACCATAAATCAAGAACCAAGGATCGGATGGACAAATTGTTAGTTCTGTTGGAATTGTGACATTGTATTACCACTAGTGACACCACTCTAACATGAATATATGGACCGACCATTATCTATTTTGAGGATTTTAGCAACTAGGGTTTTACTCAGTAACATGCAATGCAATTTCTGCATTAGAGGGTAAATTTTTTAAAATTGTGCCAACTGAGGGTGTGGGCATAATGGTCATATAGGACTTGCCCAAACACTCTTCTAGGAGGTTATAGCAGCGATTCTTCCGCTCAGATTAGTTTATATGCCCCAGTTTGAAATTTGTCAAGTGTCCCTGAATGGCTTTAAGAAGCGAGTTGAAACTTGCCATAATAGATAACTGAGGCTTGGATGGACAAATCGTTAGTTCCACTGGAATATTGATATCATATTACCACTAGGGACAACACTCTATTATTATTCCATGGACCAAATGTTGTCTATTTTGATAACTTTTTCAACTAGGGTTTGCTCAGCTACATGCAATGCAATTTCTCCATTTGAGGGTAAAGTTTTGAAATTTTTTCCAAACGAGGGTGTGGATATTGTGTTCATATCGACCTTTCCCAAACACACCTGTAGGATTTTATGACACTCAATTTTGTTGCTCGGATTAGTTTGTATGCCCCCGATTGAAATTCACCAAGTGTCTATGAATGGATTTGGGAAGCGAGTTGAAACTCGCCATAACTTGATAACCGAGGCTCAGATGGACAAACTGCTACTTTTGTTGGAATGGTGACATCAGAGTGCTTCTTGAGACACCTTTCTAGCATTATTCTATGGACTTATCGTTGTCTATTTCAACGATTTTTGCAAATAGGGATTTGGTACTAGTTGTCCTATTAGTGGGCCATCTCATTTGAAATAAGTTATGCACAATCAAAGATTGCATCCTTGTGCAACATGTAATGCATGAGATACAAAACATACGTGGGTACTTGTGTTGAGTTTTTTTGACCAAATAACTAAGCAAACAACCAAGCCAGCTCTTAATAAGGCTTAGCCAAATCAATAGTATCTATCTATTATGCCTAGGAGTTGTCCTATGTTGATCATAGAATCCTTTTTTTTAATGGCTATGTGATCCCTATGTGCATCTAAGAAAGCATAAACTTTAGAAATTCTGAAAAGCTTTGTAGGTTTTACTAGCCAGATAATTCTTTGAATGGAAGAGGGGCGAGGATAATTCTTTGAATATATATAATTACATTATGGGGTCAATAACTAGGTGTTGAATCTAAGCTTTGTTTATCACAAACCCTAGGTCCCTCTCATGCAAGGACTTCAATCCTATTACTTCTCCAAGTGAAGTCTTGTCTCTCTAATATGTACACATGCCATGGCAAGGCTCCTCAAGTGGTGCAATTTCTAAGCACGGGCCCAAAGTATCAAATACTCCTCATCACAAGCTTCCTTTCTCTCAAAGAAAAGCATCCAATGCTCCCCCTCAACATTTATCTTGGGTCCACAGATAAACCCAAACAATTTGACCTCAATCCAAGCATCCTCTGGTCAAAATATCATCTTACTGAGGCATGCCAAGTGGTCCCAACATTCCTAATGTGAAACACCCTCCTTCCTAATGCCCATTGTTCGTCCTCCAAGGTATATCCAACTCCCATGCAAGAAATCATCCTCCTAAACATGTGTACCATGTATAATATATTAATGCCACATATGATAACCACCTCATAAAGTAGTGTTCCACATGTAGTACCAAGTCCAAGGTTAAGAAACCACCTATAGAAAACTCTCTAAATTTCATCAATAAAAAACGTCTAAGATACAAATAATTATCTAATGTTTCACCATGCACCTCCACATTTATGATGGTGTAAAAACTTTCTAAGCAGCCCAAAATATACCATATATGGTTAAAGTCTATTAACTTCACATAGAGTGGATTATTTACTTTACTTTTCACCTTTGATAAATATGGAAGAGAATAATTTCAAATTACGTAGGTAATGATGATAACTTCAATCAAGGATAATTTTAGGGGCGAAATTTAGCCCATGGGCTATTTTTCCATGTTTTTTTCCAAAAAACAATTCGCCAATTTGCAGTTTTTGAAGCCCCATTTCGCCCAATTTTGATGGGGTAAACTTTTTTCACACTAAAAATCGCCAAATTATTATATAAACTATATACAATCCTTAGAAATTGAAATATTTTTAGAAAAATATCGCCAAATATTTTATAGTTGACATTTTAAGAATTGGTAAGATTCGCCAAGGTTTATACACTTTTAAATAAGTATGTGTCCTTAAAATTATCCTTGACTTCAATGCTTGCATGTGATTCTACCTTGCCAATTAACACACACATACAAATATATATTTTTAGGGAAAACCTAATGGGATCCCCCCTCTTCCCCGAAAAATCTAGATGGAGGCTACCTCAATAACCAACCATAGTAACAGTTGGTAACCCAACAAAAGTCAAATACACTAGAAAATTATTTCAATTAGAACCATAGAGCTCACAACAAAATTTTCCTTGATATTGTGGTTCAAAGTAATTGAGGTAACCCACCACCTATATCTTCAACATTGTGTTCCTTTACAAGTAATCAAGGTTAGTGGCATCTAACTAATAATTATGTCAACATTTTAATTATGCATGTTGTTACCACCCATTTTATATCGGTGTCCACTAAGGCATATGGAAAAATTCATTAGACGACTCTAGACATACTCTTGTAACATCAAAGGGTACTATTTGTTGAAGTATCCTTTGAATCAACAAAAAAACAATAATAGATCAATGTTATGGGTTCGGTTAGAGTCGCAATAGACACAAACAATGAAGTGTAAGCATCAAACTCTCCTCAACCTCCATTCTGACCATGTCCTAGGAAATATGGGCTTGAGAGAAGCAATGTTGTACACTGTAGACACATGAAGAGCAGGTATGGGCACTCAAAAATACACCTACACTAAGTATCCTATCATACTCTGATAAGAAATTGACCAGGGTACTTGATCGACATCCTGGGCATGTATTACAATAGTTTGGTGAGAAGTCTTATGTTACAAGGAATAAATAAAATGTGAATACTATTTGAAGGAATCTATGCATCAAACAACCCTAAATATGAACAACAATATTCTAATCC
The DNA here is from genome assembly GCA_027924585.1 of Larix kaempferi. Classification (NCBI taxonomy): domain Eukaryota; kingdom Viridiplantae; phylum Streptophyta; class Pinopsida; order Pinales; family Pinaceae; genus Larix; species Larix kaempferi. The sequence continues at coordinate 5,773,160 of BSBM01000619.1, forward strand.
ATCAACAACAACATTAAGATAGCCTTAAAAAGATAAAGAAGGTCCAAAATCTGATCTGGATTTGTTTTCTCAAGTCATAATATCATCTAGAAGAAAATGACAAATGATGAACAACAAAATTTTGAAGCATGGGTGTGATCAAGCAAATCTAAACCAATTCCCAGTAGCATCTCCATGGCCCAATATTCCATTAAATCATATATCCATTTGCAACTACATCAACATAATCGAGTAAGGGTAATAATGAGAAAGACAAGGAAAGAATGGTGCTATTAGATCACAAATATGTTTTGAGTAGATCTTTCTAAGCTATGATATTGATTTTAAGTTCCACATGCCCAGAAGACTATTTGAAATAGTTGGTGTTGGATACAAAGTAGTAATAGATCTAGGATAGAGTTGAGGACATTCTGATGGTGGCTTGCAGATTTGAGCTTAATAGAAGAAGTTTGGGAACTCAATAAGGAAACAACCAAGACAAATGGTAGAAGCACCAGAGAGAATAATTTGATTTTACTGGATCTACTAAGTTTTCCCAAAATAGATTTTTCTCCCATGGTAAGTGGTTCAAGGTATTTTCTTTCTCCATAGTTTATCTTGGGTTGTTAGGAATTTCCCTTGTTGGAGCTCCTTCTTGTAGACGCTGAATTGCATTAATATCCTAATGGTGATGCGACTTGCTTCCTATACCCCACCCTAATTTATGAAGGAACTATAACAATTCTTGAAGGACGTTCTTCTTGGTATCACTTTCCATTTGATTCACCTTAACTCCATTTCCCTAGTTGGGTATTGGAAAAAATTATAATAATCATAACCAGTTTTTTATTGGACACTCAATAGATATATGTATTCATTGATAACAAAATAGATATATGTCTTCATTGATAACAAAATCAACATTTGACTAACCAACACATATTTATAATTTCAATCACATTATAGCAAACGAATTGATTTTAAGTAAATTAATACAGAAGGTGACAATGAAACATTTGCATTAGCAATTGTGTTCAAATACAAGGTGGATTGTGCCTTTAATCCAAACACTTACATAACCATAGTTTCTCCATAGAGGTGTAGTCATTTTCTAGAAAAAGCTTATGGTTGCACTCCGTTTTTTATTCTTCAAACACAATAAGTGTTTCATTTACATGGGAGGAGGTGGATGCTTTCAAGGCCACCACTCTCTACTTCACTCCCACGGTGGTTTAACTAGAACAATAGCCATGGTGGGTATCCATGGCTTTGTTACCATAGTAATAATGACTTTATGGCAATGTCCATGTGCATCTTGCTTTCCTTTACTTGGTTTCTGGGAAAGTAACCTTTCAACTAAAACAAAACACATAGAAATGCAAGAAAAACTTCTACAAAGACCTATAATTTTGTCCGTTAATTTCAAATAGCACCTACAACGGTCCACCTAATGACAACCAAGAAAAAACATTTAAGAGAAAGAGTTCACCCATTTATATATGTGTTTTGCATTAAAGAAATAAACCACTTACATACCCATTTATATTTGTGTTCAAGACTCTAAGATGATGGCAACCTATCATAGAGATTTGGTGACTTGAGAACTTCGACACACTTAGTAATGTGAGAAAGACAACATGTAGTGTACTAGCAAGGAATTCATCTTAGATGCTCTAAGTGGTGAATGAGTTGTTTTTATAATTGCATGAGAACATGCCATTCCTTAGAAAAAGGCACATTGGAGTTGGATGGAATAAATGTCTTTGCCAAGACATGGAGATTAACGTTTCAATATGGTTGTAGATTGTAGTGTAGTGCCTTATTTTGTGGAATGTTTAGTAGGCATGGTTGTTGGACATCTTTGAAGAAACATTTATTAAGTCAAAACATATATGTTTCCCTCAAGTAGTTATTTTATAAAGGTGGCGCAATTATGCATGAAACTTGTGTTAGTTAGCTAAGTTATGAGACAACCTTGGAAGGAGGTGCATTCTAAGGAGTTGAATTTGTCCCAAAGTATACTTGGGTCCATAAGGAGTAGTTCCCATGCCCCATAAAACTATTCCATGTTCTTAGATGAGACCAAGACTTGTGATATGCCTATAATGACTACAAGGAAATTTGGGAGGGTACCAATAATATTATCTACGAATTTGATTAAGGCAATAATGAAACCCTTGAACGGGCCTTATGTCATTTCACAACAATAGGAAGAGTTTTCTTTAGAAAAGAATACTTGGGTGTTTAGGACAATGTTTCCCACATGGAGAGTAATTTTGAAGCATTGGAGGATTTGGTGGAAATAGTCTTAGAAAATGCTAATATGTTGTGTGCTTTGGTGGAATAGAAGTAGGACGTTGCTAGTGAGATGAAGCTTGCACCGGTAGTGGCTCTAGAGGTTATTAACAAAGGCTCTCACCAAAGTGTAACTTGTTGAACTCAAAAGGCAGTCTAAGAGGATGCTTGTGTTTTGTGGAAGAATGATATGAATATTTGATGTAAGTAGTGTGAGGAGGAAATCGTTCAGCAAAACTCTTAGATGCAAGATAATGTATCAATTGAAGAGAAGATTAGTGAATCTAAGCACATGTTAAATGTATTTCAACATCATACAAATTAAGCAGACCATTTTTCCTTGATTAGTGCCTTCTTCTCCACTTGCCATCTTCAAATTCTTGAGTGTATTTTGGAGCCTCTCACAAGTTCCAAAACCTTGTGGTTTTCTCTTCTTTTCTCTTGAATGTTAAACCCCCTTCCTCAAGTGAAATTCTTAAACTATCTTCCTAAAAGGAAATTCTTTAACCAACTTCCTCAAGAAAAAATTACAAACACTCTTCCTCAAGCAAAAATATTCAAGCAACTACAAGGGAATTCTTCAAACATCAAGGGAGAATTTAGGGGTTGTTTTCCCTTGCAAATCTCCAAATATGAAGTTGTAATACCCCCATTTTTACCCTCATAATATTTTGGGCTATCATGTAAATATTGTATGCATATTATGTATGGTTCCTAGCGTGGAGCTCAAGGCCAAGGCCCCGCTAGTGAACACTTGACCCTCAAGAGGAAAGTATTGGATATTATGTCGCCCATGTGCTAGAGAACCATTGGAATTGTAAATATGCATTTTTAAAATAAATACCCACAACTAGCTATGCAATGCAACAAGAGATGGGGGCATGATATTACAAGGAATTGGGAGGGAAATATTCAAACCCTTGAGCCAATGAAGTCAATTCAAGTGTCCATGAGAGAACCCATCAACCATCAACTACCCATGTTGACTTTGGTGCCCAATCATTCATTTCTCCCAAGAGTTGGGTGAAGTAGTTAATGCCTTAGGGATTGGGGAGGTATGGCTGTCCAAATTCGAGTATGGGCAAGCCACCCTCATGGAAAATCGTGTTTTTTCTTCCTAGGCAAGAAAAAAACCATGATTTTCTCCCTAAGCCATTACCCGTGAAGGTTTTTCCTCTCTCGCGTTTTTGGAACTGCCTGGGCGTTTTCCAGCCACGTTTTTTCTGGTTTCTCGAGGTCTTCTAGCTGGGAAGAGGGCGTTTTTATGTTGCAGACCTGTTGGGAACTGCCTGGGCGTTTTCCAGCCACGTTTTTCTGGTTTCTCGGGGTCTTCTAGCTGGGAAGAGGGCATTTTTGTGTTGTAGACCTATTGGGAGCTGCCTGGGCGTTTTTCTCCACTGATTTCCAGTGTTTTCCTCCCTTTTAGCATTGCTGGAAACTTGTTTTTGTATTACATACCTGTTGGGAAGGAGAGAGCACAATTTGGGGGTTTGTAGAGACCATTGCAGCTCTTTGAATTCCCATGGACGTTTTCTAAAAATGAATTTGCTTTCCCTGGCTTGATACACCATCTATCACTTCGTTTTGGCTACCCACGTTTTTCCTCATACCCAGCACTTGGGATTTTGCTGTTAAGAGTATCCATGCTCAGTTTTGAGTTGATGTGTGTTAAGAAATGTTGGGGTTGAGATGGGTATCCATTTCTTTGGGCTGTGATAAGCTTGAGAGTCCCCTTTTCCTTGTAGATATCATGTCCAACTCGGGGGTGGTCTCTAAGTGCTGAAATAATACAGGCTAGGCAGAGACCTACGGTTGGGAGGAACGTTGCAACAACATAGCTAGTTGTTTGGGGCCATTTCACCATAAAGATAAGTGTCTTGCTGTCTATGCATTTACTTCTGCAATGTTTAGATTGATGATTGTTTTTTATATGTTGTATGCATATAAAATATGTGTGTGGATGAGTTTTTAATTCCGTTGTGCTTAATTGTTTAAATGGCATCTGCACACTCTTAATTTTATTGTTGTAAATCTAATGACTTGGCGGAGATTATGAAAAGCCCCATATAATGGTAGCATATTCCCTTCCAGGAGTTGGATCCGCGGGAGGGGACATTACATTGTGGTATCAGAGCTTAAGGTTCAACACTACGGCTGTTGGGCCCTTCATAGAAATATAAATTATTGCGTGCATATATATTTAGTATATGGAATTAAAATGAATTAAAGAAACCTAAAGATCTCATAGCTTCTATTTGATTAGGATGGAAAATCATTTCCATGACTATTTTGGGGGATTATTTCAAAACTACTTGCATTGATTTCATTCTATGAAAGTGAGGAAGGAGGGAGAAAATCTCTTTTCAAGTTGAATGCTTACTTACATTGTTTCTAATGCAGTAGCATTCTGTTTTTGTATTTGTTGATTGCCTCCATGGAGGAGAGAAGGAGGCGCAACCTCTTGCCATCTTATATTGTTTTGTTGTTTTGTTGTTTCATGCTTGACATGGAAGAGGTGCAATATTTCTTGAAACACTTTTACTGTTTTATGCGAGTTTGATCTGTAAGTAGCTTACCTCTGTAAAGAAACGAGGGACATATTTCAAGAAAATTTCTAACTGTTTTTGAAAATTTGAAAATTTTCTAAGTGTTTATGAGTTTCTGCCAAAAACTCTGTCGGCAAAGATAAGCCCAAAAGCGCCGCAACAGTCGGTGGGAAAGTTGTTAACTCTGCCCCGAAGGGAAGCGGTCGGTGGTCGCAGGGTTAGCGGTCAAAGATTTTAACCTTATCTCTTGCAACACGATCGGCGGAGATGTTGCTAATTCTGCACCAAAAAGAAGAAGGAAAGATTTTAAATTTTTCTAAGTGTTTTCAAATTTTGCCTAAGGGCTGCGGCGGCGGAAGTTACGCTAACTTCCTGCGCACGCGCGGCGAAGTTAAGATTAACTTTGCGACGTGGCGGCGGGAGTTACGCTAACTTTCTGCGACACAACGGAAAAATTTATGCTGAGTTTGCGACGCACAGCGGAAAAATTAGCATTAAATCTGCGACACGCACGGCAGCAAAATTAACGTTAAGATTCGCGCCAACCGCAGAAAATTTAGGCTTAAATGCTGCGACGCATTTCGGCAAGATTTTGTGAAGTTTTTGTGCGAAGTTTTCGGCAAGATTTTGCGAAGTTTTCGGAGACAATCATGGAAAGAATGAAGTGTAGAAGCAGGAATTGCATAGAAAGTTTGAGGAAATGCATTGCAGAAAAGCAATGGGAGCAGTAAGGCAATGCTGATGAAAGGGAAATCTCTCACCTTAAACCATTTATGTTTATAACATAATAATTGTATGCTTGGAAAATATCATGAATGAATGTTATACACGTGAATACATATATTGAATTTCTACTTTGTGAGAAGATCATAGCTAATAATTGCTTGTGTGCATGGTAGAGAGCCCATGAAATTGGATCAGCTATGATGTGGAAGAGGAAATTCCATGCTACAATGAGGAATTGGAAGGGAGAATTCCTCCACTACCCTCTTAATATTTATAATTCTGAAGTGGTCATGCATATAAATTATGGCATAGGAATGCTAAAATGCAAGAGAATAGCATATTTAAAATATGAATTAGTGTGCATGATTAGAGAATCATTGCATAGTGCATGTAAATTGATTATGCATGAGCATGATGTTGCATAGGGGTAAAGGTAGTGAAGTTACACATGCAGTGGCCCATTAATGGTATCGTCTATGTTTGATGCCAATTGATGGTTTTATGAATCAGACCATAGAAGCATGACTGAACATGCAAGAGATTAGATAGATGAAGTGAATATGCACTAGATGGCATATTAATAAACATTGCACCGTGCATGTGAAAATATTTTTGCATGTATATGATATTACACATTGGTAAAATAGTGAGGTTTTACATATGCAAAGAGCCACTCAAGATAATGATTGTGGTTGCTAATAATTAATGGTGTCCGCATTGGTTGTAGGACCAAAGATAACCAAAGCATGGCTAAGGATGTGGATGATGTTGTTGCACATGACCAACAACCTTATGAAGAAAGGTTGGGGCAAAAAAATCTATGATCATGAGGGTACAAAAGAACTGTGAAGCCTTGGTAAGAGGCCAACTGATCAGGTAACATCAAGCGATGTTAATAACAACCATGCAGGTAATGGTTATTTGTGCTTAATTGCATGAATGTTGAAAGAGGATTTGGTGAGATCCCTTCAACTATGTTTTGAACTATGATGATTTGGTTTGCATATGGTATTGAGTGCTCGAATGGGACTGTTAACCTACCAAGTATGGTGAGGTATGGGTAAGTGAAGGCAATGATCCTTACACCCTATAATTGCTTAGAAATCTCAATGCATTCATATGAAATTATGTCATGCCATGACGATTGTGAGTTTAACAACCAAAGCAAGTGAGGACTTATGGCCCTATCATGGTAGTACATGGTTAGGCCATGATATGTTTGAATGCATAGTACTCATAAATTAATGCAGGGTTGCATTGAGGAGATGTGCATTAAAATATTATGTACAATCTTGTGGTTATACATTGAGTGATTGCACACTAAAAGATTATGTGAGTGATGTAAAAGTGCATGCATATGTATAGGTACACATGTTGAGACGCATTGTGTGAATGCATGATTGTGGTATATGTTTCATTACAACTAGATAATAGATGGAATGGTGAACTATTGTCAATCCTAAGAGCATTTCATGAGCTACTGTGAATGCAAGAGAACGATTGCATAAAATGATGTAATTAAACCATGCAACTCTAGTATGGTAATGATTCACATGAAGTAGATTATTTTGGTGATATTAAAATGCTTCAATGACTGTGGCAGCAATGAAATATTATATGCATAGAGACTTACAAAGCGTTTGGCTGATGGAAGTTTCAGAGTTCGGGTAGATTGTTTTGGGCATGGAAAATATGGGTAAGTCCATGATGAAGATGGGAATCTACCATGAGCAAGAGCCAAACTATATGAGAACAAACTCATGGCTAAGAGAATCAATTTCCGTAGAGGATAGAATTGCAATTCATACTTGAATTTAATTATCAATGCCATTGACTGATTAGAGAAATCAGATTTGAATTTTATTGTTAAATGCTGCTAACTGTTTGGCTATTTGATAAATGTGCCAGGAAGACACATTGCAGGAAGACCAGGAGTGATGGCCTGCAAAAGCCAAACTAGATGGGAAAGACCCCATGCTTTGGAAATGGGTTTCAGGTGAAAATCCATTGATAATATCTCAACCAAACTGCATGTCGGTAAACCATGAGAGTGAGATGGTAAAGCTATGCCCAGAAGGCATGTGAGATACATCTGCAAAATGAATGAGTATTATGTGACCCTAGACAAGAACATGCATGTCTAAATTATTAGGGTTAATATGCAGAGCATGCTCTATCTTATTTATATCATTGCAGACTGCTTGAGTATGATTAGGGCCTACATGGCTCACATCAGAAAGGGGGTGCACACCTTTTCTGGTGCTGGGTCATGATAGGGTTTTCAATATTGACTACACCCTAAGGGAATGGATGCATTCCTGGTGTTTCAATACTTGATAGTGAATGATATGGATTATGGTTACAAAATTGAACAACAATACTGATGAGCTTGCTTATCCTTCTTGTGTTGTCATCCTACACAGATGCAGATTGATACTGCACATTAAGAGGCAAAGTGAAGAAGGGTACGCAAAAGGACTGTATAGGAATTGGTAACCTTTCTATGCTCACACGAAATATTACCAGAAGGGATGGACAGGCTCGAAGAGTTGTGTAATAAGAAGAGGTATCATCCTTGTGTGAGTGGGGTCATGCTAACCTGCAGTCAAGAAAGTCACCTATAAAGTTCCTAAAAGGAACCACCGATTTGCACCAGAGAAGGAGTGACGTCCTTGTATGAATGAAGAGTTGTGTGTGTGAAGGGTTGTGGTGCAAGAAGGTGTGGTGACATTGGTGAAGGCATAAAATCTCTATTGGGACAGCAGTAGGAGGGCGGGCGCCAAGACTGACTGAAAAACCTGAGATTCCTATGGCTCCATAGTAGAGCCTCGGCCTATAATGGTCAGGTGGCGCAGTTTCCTTCCATTGGTCAATGACCTAGACGAATGTGCTGGATCGGTAATGGAGAGGGCCAACCAGGTATGGGACTGGTTGGGAACCACCAAATGCTTAGTAAATCCAGTTGGCGTGAAGGTGTACTGGTGAAGCATTAACTACATCCAATTCCATAGGCGATCCCAAGGCTTGCAAAGTGAAGCAGGATCCTGTAGACCAGAGGGGAAACGCATAATACAGATAAGTATTCAGTTTCATTTATGTCTTGTTTGGAATAATGAAGATTTCAGGTATAAGTCTTCTAACAACTAAGCTGATACACTAATGTTTCTTTGTTGGAAACCTTGGTCATTGCAGGAAAGCAAGACCCTGAAAGCGCTATAAAATTACTGGTAAATCCAGAGATTAAATGAGTGGGTAATATGAAATTATCGATAAATCCAGAGAGTAACTGGTTGGGCATTCACTGCTTAATATTGTGAAACGGCGTGTATGCTGGCCCAATACCCCTTAAACAATTGATAAAACCAGTCAACGTACTGGCTTGGCATTGCACTGGCCTGGCATTGCCTATTTGAATGATTGTGGAGTAGCCTACGTGCTGGCCCAACATTCATAATTGTGTCCACAAGAAATCCAAGGCTCATAAAGCAAAGAAGGATCCTGTGGAATAAAGTGAAGACATCCAATACATATAAGTATTTGGTTATCTTGCAGCTTCTTGCTTATGAATATATGTGTGTATATGATTTGGTTATGATTTCTCAAACTCTTGTTTAAAGAAAAACCTTATGAAATAAACTAAACATGTGAATTGATTCAATGTTTGAGTGTAGGTATTGTTGGAAGCAAGGACCAGGAAGGCATCATAGGGATGCATATGGACATATGACCATCCTAAAGAGCTCAATATGAGCAGTAATAAAAGATGGTGCTAGTGAACATGAGTGGGTCCTAGCAACCAGAGGTTCTGTAAGCAGAATGGGAAGGGGTACCCAAGTTGAAAAGCATTATACAAACCTTAGACACTAAGTGTCATAGCCAATAAAGGGAAATTCAAGCATTCACATTAAAGTGAAAGAGACTAAGGAGCATGAAACCACAGTGATGGCATAGCTTCGTAATAAAACAAGACTAAGAGGGAGAAACTCTTATTCTTCTCTTTCCTTTTTATTGATGCATTTATAAAACAAAGAATTGTTGAATGCATGTCATGACTAGAAGAAGAATGTGTTTATTTGCTTGAATTAAATTGTGAATGCTAAAATTGTTATTTCACTGTGAAAGGATGAACATGAAAGAGATCATGTGTATGTTGGGAAAGCATGAAAAAAATTTGGAAGTCGCATGAGTGAAGCATGGACGTTCCATGTCAATTGGGAGATAATTGACTAATTTTAATGTTTATATTATGCTTGTCCTAACAAAGAGTTTCCATGATAAATTTCACAGGGAGAAATTGAAACAATTGGTTGCAGCAGACACAAGCAAGTATTGCTAGTAAGTAAAGAGTGGTCAGCTGTGCACATTGACCATGGCGGCAGACCAAGGGATATTAGAATTGGTTGAAAGTCTTCTTCAAACAATTGCAAAAACCCAAGAAAATCTTGGAGAGATGTTCAAGCTATAGAGGCAACAGAATGAGATGAACCACGAGGTTTTGCAGGACTCTATTCGTCTGCAAAAAGGGGTAAAAAGCATTCTGGGAGCAATCAGTAAGGGAAAGGAAAGTGGATCAATGAAGAAGCATTCATCCAATCGGCCGATTAAGAAAAGTTCCAGGTGGGAAGACTCCACGAAGACTCAAAGGAAATGGATCAGGAAAAGGTAAAGCAACCAGTGAAATGTTGGGGATGTGGCGGAAATCATTTCCTCCGCGACTGCCCAACAGGAGAACATCAAGAGGGTAGCAGCCGTAAATTTTCCAGGTTTGTGGACCAGCTGGAAGGTAAAGAAAAGGAAGAAATTGTTTTGGAACAATGTCCTCATGTAGAGCTAGAAGGTCCCAGCCAGCAGGAACAATTTGTGAAGGCCAAAGGACTTGGTCCTGAAAACCCAAGTAAATGATGAAACGCAGAACAGACCTGCCACATTTTGTGAATTTCGGACATATATAAAGCATGTATGTATTCCCAAGTTATGGAACACCGAGGACGGTGTTATTCCAAGGGGGAGGGGAATGTAATACCCCCATTTTTACCCTCATAATATTTTGGGCTATCATGTAAATATTGTATGCATATTATGTATGGTTCCTAGCGTGGAGCTCAAGGCCAAGGCCCCGCTAGTGAACACTCGACCTTGAAGAGGAAAGTATTGGATATTATGTTTCCCATGTGCTAGAGAACCATGGGAATTGTAAATATGCATTTTTAAAATAAATACCCACAACTAGCTATGCAATGCAACAAGAGATGGGGGCATGATATTACAAGGAATTGGGAGGGAAATATTCAAACCCTTCAGCCAATGAAGTCAAGCCAAGTGTCAATGAGAGAACCCATCAACCATCAACTACCCATGTTGACTTTGGTGCCCAATCATTCATTTCTCCCAAGAGTTGGGTGAAGTAGTTAATGCCTTGGGGATTGGGGAGGTATGGCTGTCCAAATTCGAGTATGGGCAAGCCACCCTCATGGAAAATCGTTTTTTTTTTTCTTGGGCAAGAAAACAACCATGATTTTCTCCCTAAGCCATTACCCATGAAGGTTTTGCCTCTCTCACGTTTTTGGAACTGCCTGGGTGTTTTCCAGCCACATTTTTTCTGGTTTCTCGGGGTCTTCTAGCTGGGAAGAGGGCATTTTTGTGTTACAAACCTGTTGGGAACTGCCTGGGCGTTTTCCAGCCACGTTTTTCTAGTTACTCGGGGTCTTCTAGCTGGGAAGAGGGCATTTTTGTGTTGCAGACCTGTTGGGAGCTGCCTGGGCATTTTTCTCCACTGATTTCCAGTGTTTTCCTCCCTTTTAGCATTGCTGGGAACTCGTTTTTGTATTACATATCTGTTGGGAAGGAGAGAGGACGATTTGGGGGTTTGTAGAGACCATTGCGGCTCTGTGAATGCCCATGGAAGTTTTCTGAAAACGAATTTGCTTTCCCTAGCTTGATTCACCATCTATCACTTCATTTTGGCTGCCCACGTTTTTCCTCATACCCAGCACTTGGGATTTTGCTGTTATGAGTATCCATGCTCAATTTTGAGTTGCTGTGTGTTAAGAAATGTTGGGGTTGAGATGGGTATCCATTGCTTTGGGTTGTGATGAGATTGAGAGTCCCCTTTTCCTTGTAGATATCATGCCCGGCTCAAGGGTGGTCTCTGAGTGCTGAAATAATACAGGCTGGACAGAGACCTACGGTTGGGAGGAACATTGCAGCAACATAGCTAGTTGTTTGGGGCCATTTCACCATAAATATAAGTGTCTTGTTGTCTATGCATTTACTTCTGCAATGTTTAGATTGATGACTGTTTTTTATATGCTGTATGCATATAAAATATGTGTGTGGATGAGTTTTTAATTCTGCTGTGCTTAATTGTTTAAATGGCACTTGCACACTCTTAATTTTATTGCTGTAAATCTAATGACTTGGCGGAGCTTATGAAAAGCCCCATAGAATGGTAGCATATTCCCTTCCAGGAGTTGGATCCGCAGGAGGGGACATTACAGAAGTAAGAATCAACAATTTTAGAGCTTGGATGCTCCTCCCTCCTTCCAATGCGTCAAATTAGTGTTTTAGCTCTTCTATTTGAATGTTTTATGAGTGAAATGAACTCTCTCCACCCACGTATCTACACACAATTTTATTTTCTATCTTCAAAATATTTGTTGGAGCTAAACTAGATGCAATCTACCCATGAAATTGTGACCTAAATTGCGCCCCAAATAGCGTTTAGAGTAGCACCTAGTATAGCGTCCTCAATAAACCAGATTTAGCATCTAGTTTCAGCTGGAGCTACACCTGAACGTGCTTGCAAAATTTAATTCATTTGGGATGCCTTTTGTGGCATCAAGTGTGTTAGTTTTAGTGTCCATCCAACAAAATACAGTGAATATGAGTGACCCTAATGGAATTTGATTGACCATAATGGCACCTAAATGGCCCTAATGGAATTTGATTATCCCTAACCATATTTGAGTGACCCTAATAGCATGATGATGATGCTAATGATGCATGATGACAATGATGTTGGCATTGATTATTATTTGACTAGAAGATGATGACGATGACGATGAGCATTACATCGACGATGAGGACGATGACATTGATGATGACAATGATATTGTTTATTTGTATGATGTTAACGATGATGGCGATGACGATGTCAATGTCGATGATGTTGATGCATGCCATTATAGAACTATTTAATCTTGATTGATCCTAATGGCACCTAAATGACCCAAATGGAATTTGAGTGACCCTAATGAACCTAATGGAATCTAATTGTCCCTAACAACATTTGAATGACCCTAAAGGAACTTGAGTGACCCCAACAACATGACGGTGATGCTAATGATGCATGATGACAATTATTTTGGTGTTGATGATTTTATTACAAGATGATAACGATGAAAATGAGCACTGCATAGATGATGAGGACGATGATGTTGAATATTATGATGATGGGGACGATGACAATGATGATGACGATGATGATCTTGTTGATTTGTATGATGTTGACGATGAGGACTAAGACGATGATGACGACGACCATGTCGATTCCAATGATGATGATGTTTGTGATTATATAACTATTTGATCTTGATGGCACCTAAATGACCCTAATGGCATCTGAGTGATCCCAATTCCACCTAAATGGCCCTAATGGCATCCTATTGTCCGTAACAACATTTGAGTGACCCTAATGGAACTTGAGTGACATTAACATCATGACGATGATGCTAATGATGCATGATGACAATGATTTTGGCATTGATGATAATTTGATTACAAGATGATAATGATGACAATGAGCACTACATCGATAATGAGGATGATGATAAGTACGATGACAATGATGATGAAAATAATGATATTGTTGATTTGTATGATGTTGATGATGATGACAATGATGTTGATGTCGATGTTAATGATGATTATGCATGTGATTATAGCACTATTTGATCTTGATTGATACTAATGGAATCTAAACAACCCTAATGGAACCTAAATGACATTAACGACATTCGATTGTCCCTAACAACATTTGAGTGACTCTAAGAACATGACGATGATGCTAATGATGCATTATGACTATGATGTTGGCGTTGATGATGATTTGATTACAAGATAATGAGCACTACATCGACGATCAGGATGATGACTTTCAAAATTATGCTGATGAGGATGATGACAATGATGATATTGTTGATTTTTTATGATATTGATTTTGATGAATAGGACAATCTCGATGTCAATGTTGATGATGCATGTGATTATAGAACTATTATTTGATCTCGATTAATCCTAATGGAACCTAAATTAATCTAATGGCATCAGAGTGACCCTAATGGTTCCTAAATGGCCCTAATGGAATCTGATTGTCCATAAAAACATTTGAGTGACCCTAATGGAACTTGAGTGACCCTAACAGCACGATGATGATGCTAATGATTCATGATGACAATGATGTTGGGGTTGATGATGATTTGACTACAAGATGATAACGATGACAATGAGAACTACATCGATGATGAGGACGACGACAATGAGAACTACATCGATGATGAGGATGATGACAATGAAAATTATGATGATCGGGACAATGACAATGATGATCACGATGATGATATTGTTTATTTGTATGATGTTGATGATGATGACAAGGATGATGATGACAAAAAAAAATGTTGATGCCAATGATGATGATGCATGTGATTACACACTATTTGATATTCATTGGTCCTAATGGCACCTAAATGACCCAAATAGCATCTGAGTGACCCTAATGGCATATGGTTGTCCCTAACAACATTTGAGTGACCTTAATGGAACTTGAGTGACCCCTAAAAACACAATGACGATGCTAATGATGCATGATTCCATTGATGTTGGCGTTGATGATCATTTGATTACAAGATGACAACGATGACAATGAGCACTACATCGACGATGAGGATGATGACGTTGAAAATTATGATGATGGGGACAATGACAATGATTATGATGATGATGATATTGTTGATTTGTATGTTGTCGATGATGATGACTGAGACAATGATGACGATGAAGATATCAATGTCAATGATGATGATGATGCATGTGATTATAGCACTATTATTTGATCTTAAATTATCCTAATGGAACCTAAATGACTCTAATGGCATCAAAGTGACCCTAATGGCACCTAAATGACCCTAATGGATTTTGATTGTCCTGAACAAGATTTGAGTGTCCCTAATGGAACTTGAGTGACCCTAACAGCATGATGATGGTGCTAATGATTCATGATGACAATTATGTTGGTGTTGACGATGATTTGACTACAAGATGATCACGATGACAATGAGAACTACATTGATGATGAGGACAATGGCCATGAAAATGATGATAATGAGGAAAATACAATGATGATGATGATGACGATGATATCATTATTTGTATGATGTTGATGATGATGACTATGACGATGATGTCGATGTCAATGATGAGTATGCATGTGATTACACACTATTTGATATTGATTGATCCTTAGGGCACCTAAATGACACAAATGGAAACTAAGTTACCCTAATGGAACCTAGATGGCCCTAATGAAATCCAATTGTCCCTAACAACATTTGAGTGACCCTAATGGAACTTGAGTGACCCTAAAACATGACAATGATTCTAATGATGCATGATGACAATTATGTTGGGTTTGATAATGATTTGGCTACAAGATGATAACGATGACAGTGAGAACTACATTGATGATGAGGATGATGACGATGAAAATAATGATGATCGGGACAATGACAATAATGATCACGATGATGATATTGTTTATTTGTATGATGTTGACAATGATTATAAGGACGATGATGACGACAAAAATGTTGATTCCAATGATTATGATGCATGTGATTACACACTATTTGATATACATTGATCCTAATGGAACCTAAATGACATAAATGGAATCCGAGTGACCCTAATGGAACCTAGATGTCCCTAATGGCATATGATTGTCCCTAAAAACATCTAAGTGACCCTAATGGAAATTGAGTGACCTTAACATCACAATGACGATGATAATGATGCATTATGCCAACGATGTTGGCGTTGATGATCATTTGATTAGAAGAGGATAACAATGATTAGTTCATACATGATTTAGTGTGGTTAGTGGTCACCTATCGTTAGGCTTGGTCAACATACTTAATTAGTAACTATAACCATCATCATTTTTGTTGATGATGATGTAGTGCTTATTTTGATTGTTATCATCTTATAATAAAATCATCATCAACGTCATCATGGACATCGATATCATCATCATCGGCGGTGGTGATGTCGTCATCAACATCATAAAGTACATAAACATCATCATCATCATCATAATCATCGTTGTCAACATCATAAACTACATAAACATCATCATCATCATTGTCATCATCTTCATCATCATCATCATTGTTATCATCATATATCACCATTATACTCATTCATGGCATTAACATTGTGATGATGAACAAGGCATCCTACTACCTTACAAGCATTCCATAAAGTACATTTCCCTTTTCCTAATTGGACCGATGGTTCTTTATAATTATTAATTTCCATGATCCTTGTCATCATCTTCATCATCATCATTGTCATCATTTCCATCCTCATAGACATCGACATTATCACCATAGTCATCATCATATATCATCATCATAGTCAATGTAGGCATCAATTGTGATCGATATCATCTTATAATTATCAAATCATCATCAATGCCATCATAATTGTTCATACTGCATCATGGTCATGTTGTTAGGGTTTCTCATATGCCATTAGGGTCACCCAAATGTTGTTAGGGACAATCAAATGCCATTAGATTCATTTAGGTTCCATTAGGACCAATCAAGATATAAAAGTGCAAGCACGTGCTTCATCACCATGGACATCAACATCGTCGCCATGATCATCATCATCAAAATCATAAATTGCATCATCATCATCATCATTGTCATCTCCATATATCATCATGATAGTCATTCATGTCATCAACATTGCCATAATACATCATTGTCATGTTGTTAGGGTCACTCATATGCCATTAAGGTCAATCAAATGTTGTTAGAGACACTCGAATGCCACTAGATTCATTTAGGTGACATTATGTTTGCTTAGACGTCGTTAGGGTCATTTAGGTGCCATTAGGAACAATCAAGATCCAGAAGCTCTAGCACATGCATATTCATCACGAAGATCAACATCATCATCCTGATCATCATCAACAACATCATAAATTACATCAACATCCTCATCATCATCATTGGCATCCTCATATATCATCATGATAGGAATTCATGACATTAAATTGTGATGATGAAGAAGGAATCCTACTACCTTACAAGAATTCCATAAAGGACATTTCCTCTGACCTAACTAGATTGATGGGTCATTATAATTAGTAATTGTCATGTTCCTCATAATTGGAATCATCATATTCATTGTCGTTGTCATCATCATCATCATCATCATCATCATAATCATCTTATATAGGGACATTATCACAATAGTCATCATCATGTATCATCATCACAGTCAATGTAGGCATCAATTGTGATCAATACCAGCATAGATCCATCTTAAAACCGAATCTACCAAGCACCGAGAGGGATCCAATTTCTTGAGGTGTAATTTTTTTTATCTTAATTTTTTTACGTGATCATTAAATTTTACACCTCAAGAATTTCGATCCCTTTGGTGCTTGGTAAATCCGGGTTTAACATGGATCTATGTTGGTTTTTAATTTTAATTTTTTATTTTATAAGCCAACATGGATTTTTTAATTACTTTACATTTGGTTCTAATTTTTTATTTCATGAGCCAACATGAATTTTTTTAATTACATTTTTATTTTTGTAATGTAACATAACGTTACTTTATGTTACGTGACAACATCTCCCCCATACTGGGTTGTAGAGCACCTCTCTACTCTTGGTGCAATCATATTATAATTGTCAAATCATCATCAACGCCATCAGCATTGTCATACTGCATCATCGTCATGTTTTTAGGGTCACTCATATGCCATTAGGGCCACTTAAATGTTGTTAGGGACACTCAAATTCCAATAGAGTAAATTAGGTGACATTAGGGTTGTTCAAATTCCATTAGGGTAATTTAGGTTCCATTAGAATCAATCAAGATCAAAAGGTGCTAGCACATGCTCATCATCATGGACATCGACATTGTCATCATCATCATCATCATTGTCATCATCATATATAACCATGATAGTCATTCATGTCATCAACATTGTGATGGCGAACAAAACATCCTACTACCTTACAAGAATTTTGAAAGGATGTTTCCCCTTACCTAAATAGATAGATGAATCTTTATAATTAGTAATTGTCATGATCCTCGTTGTCATCGTCATCATTATTTTCATCATCATCATAGTAGACATGGACATTATCAGCATATTCATCATCATTGAAATCATCATATATCATCATCATAGTCAATGTAGGCATCAATTGTGATCGATATCATCTTAGAATTGTCAAATCATCATTGACACCATCATCATTTTCATATCGCATCATCGTGATGTTAGGGTCACTCATATGCCATTAGGGTCACTTAAATGTTGTTAGGGACACTCAAATTCCATTAGAGTCGTTTAGGTGACATTATGGTCGCTTAGACACCATTAGGGGCATTTAAGTGCCATTAGGATCAATCAAGATCCAAAAGTTCTATCACGTGCATCATCATCATGGACATTGACATCACTAATCATCAATATAAAAAACATCATAAAGTACATCAACATCATCATCATCATATATCATCATGATAGTCATTCATGTCATCAACATTGTGAAGATGAACAAGGCATCCTACTACCTTACAATAATTTTGTAAAGGACATTTCCCCTCACTTAACTAGATCGATGGGTATTTATAAATAGTAATTTTCATGATCCTCATCGTCATCGTTGTCATAATAATCATCATCGTAGACATGGACATTATCACCATAGTCATCATCATTGCAATCATCATAGTCAATGTCGGAATCAATTGTGATCGATATCATCTTATAATTGTCAAATTGTCATCAATGCCATCAAAATTGTCATACTGCATCCTCATCATGATGTTAGGGTCACTCATATGTTTCTAGGGTCACTCAAATTCTTTTAGGGACACTCAAATTTTGTTAGGGACACTCAAATGAAATTAGAGTCATTTAGGTTACATTAGGGTCACTCAGATGCCATTATGGTCATTTAAGTGACATTAGGATCAATCAAGATCTAGAAGTGCTATCACATTTATCATCAACATTTACATTGAAATCGTCGTTGTTATCATTGTCCTAATCAACATCGTCAACATCATACAGTACATCAACATCATCATATATCATCGTGATCATATTCATTCATGTCATCAACATTGTGATGATGAACAAGGAATCCTACTACCTTACAATAATTTCATAAAAGACATTTTCCATCTCCTAGTTGGGTTTATGGGTCTTAATAATTAGTAATTGTCATGATCTTCATTTTCATCATCTTCGTCGTCGCTATCATCATCTCCATCAACATTATCACCATATTCATCATCATTGTCATCATCGTATATCATCACAGTCAATGTCGTGATTATAATCGGCATGATCATTGTGATGATGAAAAGGAAACCAACCACCTATTAATTAAATGATTTTCGTAAAGGAGATTTGGCCTCTAACTAGGAATGTAGGAATCTATTGTCATCGTTATCATCTTGTAATCATATTAGTAAACGCCATCGTATTTACCATCATGCATCATCATTTTTGTCGCCATGTTGTTAAGGTCACTTAGATGCCATTAGGATCACTCAAATTTTGTTAGGGACACTTAGATGTCGTTAGGGTCATTTAAGTAACATTAGTGTCACTCAGACTCCATTAGGGTTATTTAGGTTCCATTAGGATCAATCAGGATCCATAGTGCTATCACATGCATCATAATCATTGACATTTGCATCGTCATTATCCCCATTATCATTGTCATCACCATCATTATCATCATTTCCATCATCATAGATATGGACATTATCACCATAGTAATCATCATTGTCATTATCAATGTAGTGCCCATAATTGTCATCGTTATCATCTTGTAATCAAATCATAATCGATGCCATCACCATTGCCATCATGCATGATCGGCATCATCGTCATGTTGTTAGGGCCACTCAAGTTCCATTAGGATGATCAATCAAATGTTGTTAGGGACAACTGGATTCCATTAGGGTCATTAGGTGCCATTAGGGTCTCTCGGATTCCATTAGGGTCATTTAGGTGTCATTAGGATCAAATAAGATCAAATAGTTATATAATCACATGCATCATCATCATTGGCATTGATCATCGTCATCATCATCCTAGTCATCATTGTCAACATCGTACAAATTATCAACAATATCATCATGGTCGTCATCATTATCATCGTCATCATCATCATCAATCTGACAATGAAAAAACCATCATAATACCTTACATGAATTTTGTATAGGGGCTTTGACATCTGATTGGGATGGCTCTTAATTACTAATTGTCATCGTCATTATCATCATCATCATTGTGGTTATATTCACCGACGTCATTTTCATATACCTCCACATTATTGTCATTCTCATCATCATTGCCAACTTCACATATATATCATCATAGTCATTATCGTCATCATCATCATGATCATCATTTTGATGATGAAAAGGGAATCCAACTACCTAATTATAACATGAATTCGGTAAAGGAGCTTTGGACTTTGAGCAGGAATGGATGCACCATTAGCATGCTCTGGGCATTATATATGAGTCTTAATTAGTAATTGTCCTCGTCATTTTCCTCATCATTATCCTAGTTTCAAAAAAAGATGCAAAAAAACGTTACGAAAAGCGCCATCCTATGAAATAGCATTGACTTTTCCAAGAAAATGAAGAAAAATACACTAGAAGTGTTAGTAGATGCCAAAAGGGAGCTAAAAAAAATGTTAATCACAAGGTTTTGTTGTAGTGTTCAATCATTTGAAATTATAGTAATAGTTTTTTACTTTTATTTTCAAAAATCATGGAGTGTGAAGCCAATGAAATTTCAAAAGAAGCATCCCAGAAGGAAAAAAAAAAAGTTCAAAAAATACACTACCAATATCTTCTTTAAAAGGTATGGTAGTTTCAAAATTAGATTATATTTCATTACAAATTTTTAGACAATCATTTTTCTTGTAGTAAGATTGTGTATCGTTAGAGCTTCCTTAATCGTGTTCATATGTCTAAATGGAAAGGTTCAGGAGAGGCATTGTAAAGGGATGACAAGAGTGCTCAGAGATAGTTGCACAGTGAGTGCAAAAGATAAGGCAAGCAGAAATCCTAAGGATCCCATAGAGGCATGGAGAAAAAAGAAGAACTCGAAGAATAAGCAGAGGAGAGCAGAGTTCTGAGTATGGATCTAATGGAAGAAGAAGAAGTGAACATGAGGACATGCTTTCATCCTATCAGAGGAGTATTATTGAGTGTCATTATCGAGGTGAATTAGGAGTTTTTGAGTGCAATAGAAGTCACTGTAGGCGTTTTTGGCACTGTTGCAGGTCGACATAAAAGTATTGGGTGCATTTCAGTCCTCCGTAAAAGAGTTCGAAGAAGAGATCTCAATCGTATGTTGATATATCAGGCACAGTCATAACCATTTGATTGAAATTATCGGAGGTGAAGTTTGATGGAAGAGGAGTCGGTGTCCTGCAGTGGAATTGTGTCAAGAGTGCATTAGATGAAATTCTGACGAAGAGGTCTAAAATACCTATCGGATTTGTGGCCGAAGAGCATTGGAGGAGAAGTACCGATGGGACACATGTCATCTTATCGGAGTTCCATTTTGGAGTAAGCAAAAAGGTGTTATCGGGAAAAAGGTCGATAGCCCAGAGCCGACTATGAATCAATGAGACCATATCGGAGGTAGCGTTTCGTACTTGTAGAATGGATTCATTGAAGAAAAGGTTGATGAGAAAGGTCCAATAGACAGTGTATCGAATTTTTCAATCGAAGTGGAACCCAAGAGCAATCAGAGGAAAGCCCAAAAAGGTAGTGGTGATACAACGGAGGTATGGAATTTTGACATTGAATACTAAAGAGTCTCAGAGGAAAGGCCAAGAGCATAGCAGAGGAAAGGTCAACATACAACCTATATAGTGTAGTGGACCATGGATTTTGAGGATCATACCAAAAGAGGTATGAATGGAGGCTCGGTAGAGAGGGATCCTATGGCATGGAGAAGTCGCACGTGAATATTTAAGAGAGAACGATAGTTGTAGATCCAAATGGCATGAGATAAGGTGCAATAAGAAGGTTTCAATAGTTCATAAGACGTCGTTGGATGGTGGATAGGAAATGGATCACAACCGTTGGATCTGGAGAGGGCGAAAAAGTTACAAAAGTGCCAATAGAGCATGTGATAGCCATTGGATGAGAAGGGAGATGGAATAGAAACCGTTGGATTGTCTTGCAACGGAACGAATATTCTCATAGATGAAGAGAAGGGTGAAGAGGGGGTCAAAGGAGAGGGAAGGATATAGAAGATGGATTAATGGAAAATTTAATGTTTTATTACATGATTTGAATGTGGATCTGGGATGGACACCACCTATATGTTAGAGGTTGAATCTGGGTAAGGCTCAAGGAGCTCTCCATGAATGCATAGTAAATGAATGAGGATTTAAATCAAGGATCCATGGTGTTTGTGCATATTTAAGGAAGCTTTCGGATCAAGAAGAAGACGGGAATATTTGGGGAAGCAGTGAGAGAGTAAATAGGAATCCTAGAGAAGAGAAGAGAACCCAACATAGAGAGTAGGGAAAAGGAGCATGCAGAGATAGTGAGATATGAGCAGCAGCATAAGACAATACATCAGGTATGGTGTAGATAAGTTGAGTGCAGGATGAAGAAACCGATCAGTAGACTCCATAAGGATTGTAAATCCTAGCTGATACTGAGACTAGAAGGCTAGAAGATTGAGTGAGGTGAGAGGTTGAAGGGTCATTGGAACCCTTGTGTACAATTTTTTTTAGGAAATCCCATTGAGGCCATTATAATTGTAATTTTTTTAATTAATAGATAATTTCAGTTAAGCCATTTATGTTTAATATTTTGTGCAGAAGTCTTCATGTGTGTTTTAGTATTGGACTAGTTGAGTCCAAGCCCTCGTGCATAGGGATAGTGTGTTATTGAAGTCACAAGACGTTCAATGCCTTGCATCTTTTGGTATCAAAGTTGCGTGACTCTGACCTGTGAACAGTAGGTCATTTGCGTCAATTGATATCAGAGATGAAGTGTGAGTTGTGCGCTCTAACCGCGAGTGGTATACCACTTGCATCAGATGTTATAGAAGAGGATTTGATAATATTTTTTTAATTGATGTTTTTTATTCATTTGAAATTATCATAATATTTTTTCTACAAATTTTTTAGATGCTAAGAACTATGATGCAAGTGAAATTCCAAACAAAGCATCAAGGAAAAAAAAGACTACATATATGACACAACACAAGTCTCTTGTAGCTAGTATGACATTTTCAAATCTATTTAATATTCATTTACAAATACTTATACAATATTCTATTGTGCAATTTGAGACTGGATGAAGTTTGATATATCAGTATGTGGGTAGTAAGCTTGCATAGGGCATGAACTTCTTGTTCTTGTGCATGTCAATGAAAATGATGTATTATAAGGTTGTTTAATAATATTTGGTATTTCATGTTTTTTCTATATTTGGTATTTCATGTTTTTTCCATCCATTTGAAATTATAGACAAAGCTTTCTACTATTGTTTTTAGAAACCATGGAATCTAGTGCATATGAAATTCCAATTAAAGCATTGAATGAAAAATGTAAAGCAAGTGATACACAAACATTGTATCCTCCAATTGGTATGGTAGTTTCATATATTATTTATAATCCTTTAGAAATTGTTAAAATAGATGGTTCTTTCAAATTTTAATAGAAAATTATATGATAATATTTTTAATTATAATTTTATTTCAATTTATGATAATAATTTCTTATTATTGTTTTCAGAATCACTCGGTTCCAAAACAAGTGAAATGCTACATCCATCAACCAAGAAACAAAAAATTCATTCAACACAAATTGCAGTGTCAACAACACTTTCTACTTCTACTTTTGAAATGATTACATCCAATAAGTTTGAGTTTGTGGGAGATTGGTATGTTCAGGTAGAAACTCCCATGAATATGTTCCTTGATATGTATATATTTGGATCCACAGGTGAAAAAGATCCAGATATCTTAGAAATAATTGTTAATTGTTATGCTTATGGGGAGAGTGACATCGTCTTTCAAGTGGAGGTTATTAAATAAAATGAAGTAAAATTAGTTTCTTGTCTAGTGGAGTACACAAAATTTAAACCAGATTTGATTGAAGTTTCAAGTAAGGATCCGCCAAATACAATAAAATATTCAATGTTTAAGTTGGATAGTTCTGAGAACTTCAGTAAATCTGGTTCAAAGAGTTGCGTAGATATTTTAGAACATATCACTAATGTTCTAAAATACCACAATTTCATATGTATGAAAACATCATATGTGCTTCTTTATTTGCATAAAAGAGGTAAATTACCTAATAATATACCAGACGATAAACTTGATGCTCAATTACTTGCTTTGAGGAGAGTATATTTAAAAGAATTGGAAGAAAGCATTGTAAAAAGTGATTTCAAACCTGCTACAGAATTTCAAAAAGCTAGAAATTAGAGGAAATTTGGGGTCTAAAATGGGCCTTATAAGAAAACGTGTCATGGATGAGCATGCGATGAGTAAGATATTTTAAACCAACAAAATTTTAGTATTTTGGTCAACCATCACAGTTGAGTTGGACAAGAACCAACTCCATATAACACTCACCTTGGTTAAGATTTTGAAAAGTTCATCTTGAAATATGATAAATATACTTGAAATAATAAATATAGAGTATTTTATATTATCACTACTTCTAATTTATTTAAAATATAAATCTCACATTAGTTAAAATGATAGTGGAATAATATTGAAATAATAAATATAGAGTATTTTATATTATCACTACTTCTAAATTCTTTAAAATATAAATATCACATTAATTAATATGATAGTGGAGTAATCTTGAAATAATAAAAACATTTATATAACTAATCTCTTAAAATAAAAATAAATAAATTTAAAAAAGTGTCATAAATAAAAGAAAAATAGGAGAGAGATAAAATAATATTTTTCTATTTTTGTGATAACTTTCTCCTCCGAACTCAGAATTTGATTTTGTTGGTACCATTGGAAAGGTATCGTCGATACCTTTCCAATGGTATAAAAAACGTCAAATTCTGAGTTCGGCAGAGAAAGTTATCGCAAAAATAGCGGAATATTATTTTATCTCTCTCCTATTTTTCTTTTATTTATGACACTTTTTTAAATTTATTTATTTTTATTTTTAAGAGATTAGTTATATAAATGTTTTTATTATTTCAATATTACTCCACTAGCATTTAAAAGACTTCGAAGTAGTGATCCTATAAAATAAAAATGAAAAATAGGAGAGAGATAAAATAATATTTCTCTATTTTTGCGATACCTTTCTCTTCCGAACTCGGAAATTGACGGTTTTGGTACCATTGGAAAGGTCTCAACGTCAATTTCCGAGACCTTTCCAATGGTACCAAAAACGTCAATTTCCGAGTTTGGAGGAGAAAGGTATCGCAAAAATAGTGAAATATTATTTTATCTCTCTTCTATTTTTCTTGTTTATTTTTAGTATTATTGTAATTATATTTTTTCATTATAATTTTAGTTTTTATTTTTGGTTTTAAATTTTATTAAATATATTTTTTCAGAGAAAAAGGTTTTCCAACTAAATTTGTTTAAGGGTCATCCAAGCCAGAATATGTCTCAATGGAATTGAACCCAGTTGGATGGAATGAAATCTATCAATCCCCACCAACGAACCACCGTATCCTTGACTAATTTTATTAAATATATAAAAAGAAGTAGTGGTACATTTATTAAAAAAATAAATAAATTATAATATAAATTTAAAATTTTTACCACCATATCATTTATTGTGTATGCACAAGAATCTAAACCTTTCATTATTATTTTCAACCATCATCTCTTAACTCTACACACACCCAACATACTTGTCAACTACCATTAATGAGATATTATAGGTTGACCTTCACTAGATAACACCTTTAACTTAGTGTGACATGGCATATTTGTAGTGTGATGTGGCTTTTTTTATTATTTTCCTTAGGAGGCCCATTTTAGACCCCAAATTTCCTCAAATTGAGGTGAAAAAGATCCAGATATCTTAGGAATAATTGTTAATTGTTATGCTTATGGTGAGAGTGACATCGTCTTTCAAGTGGAGGTTATTAAATAAAATGAAGTAAAATTAGTTTCTTGTCTAGTGGAGTACACAAAATTTAAACCAGATTTGATGGAAGTTTCAAGTCAGGATCCGCCAAATACAATAAAATATTCAATGTTTAAGTTGGATAGTTCTGAGAACTTCAGTAAATCTAGTTCAAAGAGTTGCGTAGATATTTTAGAACATATCACTAATGTTCTAAAATACCACAATTTCATATGTATGAAAACATCATATGTGCTTCTTTATTTGCATAAAAGAGGTAAATTACCTAATAATATACCAGACGATAAACTTGATGCTCAATTACTTGCATTGAGGAGAGTATATTTAAAAGAATTGGAAGAAAGCATTGTAAAAAGTGATTTCAAACCTGCTGCAGAATTTCAAAAAGCTAGGAAAGTTGAATCTCAAACAGTGAAGCTTGCAAACCAATGTGATGAAATTCATGAAGCCTTCAAGGACAATTATTTATTTTCAAGCTCTTTTAGCAGAAAGGTGGATGTTGAAAGATGTATAAAATCCCCCAAAGTGTTTAAATTGATCGTCAGATGATTTAAATGTTCAAGTATTAGTGAAACCATTCCTTGAGAAATTTCAAACAACATTGTCTGATGCTCTTTTGATTCCATTCAATATCAATGTGTCTGATCCACTAGTAAACCCTGTCAAAATTGTAAATGAGACAGATATAAATGCTAAGAACGTCAACTTTTGGATAGTTGATGTCTAACGCACCATTCAAGCAACCAAAGAAATTTTAACAAATCCTAAATATAGTGTATCTGTGGAGGAAAAGCAAAGGTATAAAAAACATAATGCTCAATTCCTGGATCCATCAATTGAAGCCATTGTTGTGATTCACATTTGTTTTCAATTAAATTATGCAAATAAGTTGTTCTACAAAACTCCATTCATTGATTGTGTGCACTCTGCAAGACATTTATTGATTACCAATGACAAATTAAAGGAAAGGAGGATTGGAAATTCCAAGACACATGAAGACAAGGTACGTAATTTTAATTATTTTGGAGCCTAATTATTTATTGTTTTCTTATTTATAGTGAATTCTCATTATTTTATATTGACTTATTTAATTTCAAAATATAATTCATATTTTCATATCTACATTGAACTCTTACTAGTTTATATTTATTATTTTTAATAGATTGATGATGAAATGTTGTACTCCTTCTTTGATTATGCAATTTCAAATTTTGTTGATAATAAATTCTCTCTTGATCAATCTATTTGGGAAAAACCGGACACGGTTTTTAATTGTTACCGACAAGGCACATTGAAGTGTTCTCCAAGCCAACCTGATTTTTGAGAAGTACAAGACAAATAATCTACACGGTTTGACAATCACTTCTCTTCGCCCCCTTTAGGGACTAACAATTGAAGAAATTGATTCTATAGCAAATAATATATTGGATGTAACCATTTGGTTTTCTAATCCACTGAACCATCCAACCAATGCCATAAAATTAAAATATTAGTGTTCTAAATTGAAAACCAATAGAACAATCTCTAATGCAATGTTTGAATATTGTCAAAGTCATGATGAGAAATTGAATGATAATACTTTTACCACATTCAATATTCTTGAGCATTATGAAATTAATGATATCATATTTACCAACTTCTGTAAAATTGTTGCATTGTCTACTTATGTAAAAGGATCACGAAATCGAAAAATAGAGTTCACTTCTCAACAAGCAGGTGGAGTCCTTGACAAAATAAGAAATCGATAAATAAATGTTCATCAAGTTAACAACAATTTTGAATTTGGTTGTCATTTTGGGGGCCCTGGTATTTTATCAACACTTTTGCCCTCTTTTTCTTCTCTGTGGCAACCAATATTACCTTGTTGTTTTGGATACATTGACTTTGGAAAAAGCATTCCACAAGGGTTATTATATTGAATTGTTTTGATTTTCTATCCAAAAAATGAATTGGATGACTTTACTATAGTTCTCTTAGTGGAAATTTGGTTGTGTAATGATGTACGCCAAGTTTTGGAAATTTCCATATAGAACTCCATGTTCAACTATAAGATGACTAATGACATTTATGAATATAAGAAACAAAATAGTTATAGTTATGATATAGGTTTGACTATACATTTGTATACTTCATAGTTTATAAAAAACAAATTTGAGGCTTCAAAACACTCACACTTTTGAAGGCATGATTGATGAAAGTGAGAGATTTTTATTTCTAGGTGGATTTATTGGAAAAGTACCAGCAATGTAGTGATGCGAATGTGATTGTTTCTCTTTATGTGGGGAAAAAATTAATCCGGGCATGGTGTACATATAGAAGAATAATTGCATGCATTGTACAAACATAGTCATAAAGAATGTCCATGTTGAATATTCACAAATATTTTCAACCATCAAACCCAAAATCCATCAATTTCCTGGAAAATTTAGGTATTGCGATTCCTTCATTGTTTCTATTATAATGATTTGGATTCTATGTTGTTTAGAATGATTAATTGACAAGTTGTTTACTACGTCCACCAATGATGGAGATTGTAAAATGGAAAATGATGGCATTGGGAAACAAAGAAACAATCAATATAGTTTGGACAATGTTAAAAAAACTTTGCAGATGGAAATAAAAGGAGAAGAAGATATCAGACCAGGTACATAATTTGTTTGGTTATTTCTCTTGTTATTTTTTATCTTTTCAACTGTCAAACCCAAGATCCATAAACTCTCTAAAAAATCCATGCACTACACTTCCTTTGGTGTTTCTATGATAATGATTTGGATTCTATGTTGTTTAGAATTCTTAATTTGCAAGTTGTTCACTACATAGATTAATGATGGAGATTGTAAAACAGAAAATGATGACAAAGGGAAACAAAGGAACAATCAATAGAGTGTGGATAATGTTGAAAAAAATTTGGAGATGGAAATAAAAGGAGAATAAGTTATCATACTAGGTACATAATTTGTTTGGTTGTTTCTCTTTTTATTTTTTATCTTTTCAATCCTCAAACCCAAGATCCATCAACTTCCTAGAAATTCCAGGTACTCACTTCCTTTGTTGCTTTTATTATAATGATTTGGATTCTATGTTGTTTAGAAATCTTAATTGGCAAGTTGTTTACGACAATGACGAATGATGGAGATTGTAAAATAGAAAATGAAAACAATAAGAAATAAATAAATAATAATATAGTGTGGACAATGTTGAAAAGGTTTGGAGATGGAAATAAAAGGAGAAGAAGATATCATACCAAGTGCATAATTTGTTTCGTTCTTTCTTCTTTTCTTTTTTTAATTTATTTAATTGACACATTTCATAACAATTTTGAATGTCTATTATAGGGAACTATAAGAACAAAAGCATTAATCAAGAAAATGAGCACGAAATGATGGAGATGGAAAACCCATTGGTAAATCACAATATGATATCATGTACTTTGAACTCTTGTTGTTTCTCTTGTTTTTTGTTTTGTTTCCATTGTCACGATTCATAACATTTCATATGTTGATTATAGTTAAAAAGAAGGAGAATGAATACAATGATTAGGGGAATGTGCCACAAAAATAAAATCAAGAACAAAATACTATATTGGTTAGTTAACATGATTCGTTGTTTGACTAGTTATTTAATGAATTTTATTCATTCTCACAATTCTTAATATTTCTTATGTTTATTATAGTGACTAGCAAGGAGAACAAAGACATTGATCAAGTGAATGTGGAACAAAGCTATAATCAAGAACACAATATCATGCCATGTACTTAACATGTTTTGTTGCTTGTTTTGTTATTCAGTGAATTGTATTAATTGTCACAATTCATAACATATTAATTGTATATTATAGAGCCAAATAAGAAGAACAAAGATAGTAATATGAAGATTGTTAAACAATTCTATATCAAGAACACAATATAATATCATATACTTATAACTTATCAACTTGTAATGTCCTTGTTGTTTAATGATTTGTATTCATTTTCACAATTCAAAATATTTCATACATTTAATATAGTGATAAATAAGGAGAACAAAAACGGTGATGAGGTGCAAATCTATAATCATGAACATAATATCATATCAGGTATTTATAACTTGTCTTCTTGTTTCTCTTATTATTTTTCATATTTTAATCCTTGTAACAATCATAACATTTCATATGTTTATTATGGGGACAAATAAAAATAGCAATTGGAACAACTTTAAAAGTTGCATTGGTAATTTTTTCTTTCATTATCAATTAAGTAATAAATGTGTTATATTGGGGTGGCAGGCGCCGGGGGGGTTCTTTTTTCACCCCGAGGGACAAGTCAAATAGACCTTTGCGTGGGGTCTAGGATAAGAAACTAACAACATGGTCGAAGCATTGACTCTATAACAAGGTCTCTATCTCATACAGGAAGGAGAGATAGGATCAATGATAGTGATCAAGGACTTGGTGGTGTTCATAAAAGAAATGAACTTCGGGGTTAAGAAAGCAATGAATCTTATTGGGAAACTATTGATGAGAGTGAAATCCATAGCTAAATTATTCACAACAATCACCTTCTTTCATGTCCTTTATCAAAACGATGGAATAGCATATACAATGGCCTATAGGGGAACCACCCTCCACCAAGCCGAGATAGAATCAAAAGATGGTAACATTAAACATTATTTACTCCCATGAATTTCAAACTTCGGAATAGATAGGGTGCCTCTTCTAAGAATTGGTACAATCTGGAGTGCAGGACAACTAAGGTACATTTAAGGCCTATATCAACCCACTCTTCTCCCTCTCAGCGACATTCTTCTCCTCAACACTTTGGGATTTTGGGCAAGCAGGGTATGACATTTTGTGTTTTCTCCTTGGTTCTCGTTTCATGTCAATGTTGGTGGGCATTGGAAAAAGGGGTTAATGTTCATTGGAGAGAGAAGTGAGGGAGTTGACCTAATGGAATCCATTCGCCGCATTTTCATTTGAATAGGGACATTCTCTGTACTAATATGGAAAACTATAACCGGTTCCTTTCTTGTGATATATTGAATTTGAGTACCATGGTGAGGGATATCAAGGAGGAAGTATCAAGCCTCTGGTGCACCATGTCCCAGGTCTCGGGAAACCAACAGGATCAAATTGCATACCTAAAGCATGGTATTGAAGAAATAAAGGGAAAGGTAGAAGAACATTGAAGTAGAATGGAGCACATGGAGGAAGATCTCAATGCCCATCTACAAGCTTTAGCAGATGACCGACATTCCATAGAAATGTGTCCTTGAAAGTCTTGTGACACCCTGGAAAGAACACAGCTCAATTTGAGGACTTCATAATTCACCCAGTTATAGTAGAGAACCAATAGGGCTTCAATTTCCTATTCAAATGTTTTCTTATTTTAGGTCAATATGCCAAGACAGGATGGCTGAGCTTAACCAGCCTGTACATTCAGGTTGGCTAAGCCAACTCGGCGCTTGACTTTGTTGACCGGTCCCACCGCCATGATGGCCCGGTTCGGAGGTTTTCAAATTTTTCTGATCAAAATTTTTCTTGGCCATTTTACCTGCAGGTACCTTCTAGCGGCTCAAAAATCGAGGCTCCACCCCTCTGCGGCCCCTTCACCCCCGGCCCCTCCTCCCCTTTTGGTTTGGGCACTGCTCAAATATGTTATGTTTTTGTCGTTGTCTGGCGTGCCTTTTTTACTGTAACTCTGCAGGCGACCTACCCAATAGGATACCTCAGATCAAAGTCAAGCGGGGACAGGTATGCTATTTTATTTGCCCTTCCTCCTATCTAGTTTGCACTATTTTATTTTCCCTTCCTCCTATCCGTTTTGCACTATCAAAATGCAGCCCTCGAGCCCTAAATTTCAAACATTTATGAGCCTTGTTTTATGGATACAATGGAAATGGCGATACATATAGCAAGTAGAGTGGATTGTGGAGTTTTGTGGTTACCCTCATTTCTTTCACATCTGTGAAGTTGATGTATTACCCTCCTTTATTTCCTCCACTCACCGTCTAGCTTTGCATGGAGTAGATAATTACATGCAATTCAATTCGATATTGAGATATTTACGCGTAGACTTCTCTCGGCTCTCCCTTTCGACGTTCAAACGAGAATATTGGAAGCCTGGGGTCTCCCTTATGGCCTTTCCCTTTCCATGAGAATGTTGCAAGTCCTCGGTGAGATGATTTGGGAAGAATTTAATGCATTTACATTAGGTGAGATGATTGCGGGTGCATTAACAGTAGTCAATGATTTTCCTACAGTTATCCCGAATGACGATGCATTACAATTTTCAATTTGTCATGAACTATTTTCCATTCAAGAACCTGCAAAACAGTTGCCCTGCAACCATCTTCATCATGCGGACTTTATTGACCAGTGGTTTAATCGCGGCAGATATACTTGTCCATATGCAGAAACGAGACTACAATGCCCCAACTATCAGATGCGGATTAAATATTTGAGTAGTTCGTGAGTCTGCTATTTTCTTCTGTAAATTTTCCTGCTATTTATCTTTTAGTTTTAGAGGAGATAATCCTAAAGTTGTTTAATGTCCACTTGAAAGGAAGCAGATTACATATTTTTTCCTTTAAAGGTGAATTGAGAGCTTAATGGATTAATTCTTTACTCTTTTACAAAGTAATAATAGTTTTGGCATTATATTGCTTACACATTGTAAAATACTAATAATAGTTTTGGAAAATACAACTCAATCTCCGATATAACCATTGTGCAAAAGTTCATAAAAAAATATATGAGAACCATAAAAAGGGGCCTGGAAGATATCACAAATCATCCATGTATAAAACATGATTAGAATGATTAGAAGAAAGAAAGAATCTGACTATTTAAAAATAGTTAAGCTTCCAATGAGACTTCGGACATTGGTATGAGCCTTATATTATGTCAGTGTGAATATAATAATTACATTGATATTCAACTTGTGATGGTTGGTTCATAATACCTCCTATTAACCACTAGACCAAGCTTAATCAAGAAAACCAGAGAAAGATAAGCATAGTATGCAATCACGTCTGCTCAAATATTGAAACAAAGTAGTAATTGACTAAAGATAAGTGAAATGGGGCATGGGCAGATTTCATGTTGGCTAAACACCCGTCTAACATCAAATTCTACGAAATAGGAACAAAAAATGCTTAATATTTTGTTGTTTCACGAATTCGCTAGTATCATCCCATAAGTAAATTTGTAAACCCTGACATGATACAAGCACACAGTGAAATAAAAACCCAGGGAGAGAATTATCAATTGTACTACATTGTACATAATTTTGTATATAGTACAAAGTGGTCCAAAATTGGAAACTAGGATAAGGTTGCTGACAGGATTAAAAGTAATCTTTGAGATATAAACAATCTAATTTTCTTGGCATTGCATTCCTCAACTAGAAATGCTAATAATACATTAGGTCTAAAATTTCAATCACCCATATGCCCAAATTATATAATCACTCATCCTCCTTGCTTATCCATCCTTTGTATTATTTAATTACAATATGAAATTTCCACATGCCTACAAATGCATTGACTCGGAAATTTCCCAGATGGGATAACTAATATTTCCTACTTGCTGAAGATAAATTACTGGCACTACTAATACCATAAAGTTTTTGCAATGCTGCAAAGAGCATGCTGTGAAAATCCTCACAGCATATCCAAGAGCTAATGTGTACCTCACAAGAAAGAATTTCAGAAAATAGAAGAAGAATAGCAGCAGAACATAGATGCAATAAAACTCAGATAGGAGCATAATAATCACACATGTTTCATTAATCTGAATAATAAACAATAATGATACAATACACAGGATTCGAATACCAAGGGGTGTAATTCAAATTAGCCTGCATGGATAGATCAAAAGATCAGTAGAGTGTCATCAAAGCACAACTAGGAGTCCTCATCATCATCAGTGGAGTCATCAATGCATAAGTAACGGCCAACCAGGTGTCAAACTGAGTCTAACTGAGTGTGGTAGGTGTAACTGGCACATGGGAGCACTAATGTAGTGAAGGAGGCTTAGTGGAGGGCGCATGGGGAGCTTACTAGAGTCAAAATAGGCAATCTAGTCTCACTGGGGATCCAACAGAGTGTTTCAGTTAGTTAACAAGTCAATCAATCCTCAAATCAAGGAGAGATCCACAAATAACTCAACTAACTGAAGTGTAACTGAGTGGTAGGTGAAGAAGGGTGCCTTTCACAAGTGGTAGGTGAAAGTTGGGTGCATCACTGACTAGGAGGGATAAAAATGAGTTGAAAGAAGCTCCTGGGGCTAGCTAAATGAGGACTAGGTGCTAGGACTAATGACTGGGATGCATGCAATTGCATGACTGCATGCATGACTGAAAATGAAAAAATGGAAAATGTTGTTAGGACTAGGATGGAGTATAGGAATATCCCAACACCACCCCTTAATCCATCCTGAGCCCTGGTAATTAGGACCAAAGGTCACCCATACAATCAAATAAATGATAAAAAAATAAGAATTGTCCATAAACCGAGGAAATGGAGAAAACCTCATGGGAAAAATACCCCCCCTCAAAAGAACAGTAAATAACTCAAAGAACCATCATACTAAGCAGAGAAGGAAGAAGCTTTCCTCAGTGAAAACTTTTGCAGAAAACTTGGTAAGTTGATCCTCTGTAGGATGCCAATGCAGGTGCTAGATCTAGATATGGTCTTTTGATGTGCCTCCCACTGTGTAGAATATGTATTGGATGAAGCAAGTCTTTCAGGAAAGCTTTCTGCTACTGGAACGAATGGATCATGATGAGTCTTCCCAAAGGATGGTAGATTGAACCCCACCATCATGCAACATCTCTCAGGAAGAGGTAGATGGCATAATGCAAGGTTGGCATGATGCTGAAATCTGGTAGTTCTCTTATCAAATGAATCCTCAACTATGTTCCCAGCAATTGCAAGGACTGTGTGAGCCCATATTGGCCTTGGCTCTGGATTGAGAACATATGTTGGCTCTAGATCTGAATCTAAATGTTCTTGAACTTTGATCTTGACATCAAGATCTTCATCTTCATCTTCATTAGAAGAAGAGTCGCTCGGATCTTCATCAGATTCCAAAGGAGTAGGAAGAGAGAAGGGCAGGAAATGTGAGAAATCATATGCCTTGGAGGCATGATTTGCAAACCCTTTCTCTATAGTCTTCCCAGTAGAGATCTCTGTAATCTCAATTGTGTCGGAACCAAAAGTCACCTTCTTTGGTGATCTGGTGTGAGTCATTTGATGTACAGACAACAAATTTGTTGTCAAAGAGGGAACGAATAGAACATTCTTGAACTTTCCATGCTCCATATGTACTGTACCCATCCCTTTGGCAGAGATCTGAGAGTTGTCTCCCATGTGAATAGTAGGACCATCTTTGATATCTAAAGAAGAAAATGATTCTTTAGATGAAACCATGTGGTTGGAGGCTCCATAATCTATGAGGAGGGCCTTTGATTTTGAAAATCCAGCCATCAATGCATGGCAATCCTCGTGACCATCATATCCACTTCCAGAATCAAACACTTTTGCATCTTTTGGATTAGAAATTTTGTTCTGTTCAAGAAGCTTGGTTAATTGATCTATTTTCTTGTGCATGCAAGATCTCTCTGGGTGGTTTCCTCCCAGTCATCAGTCCCAGCACCTAATCCTCATTTAGCTAGCCCCGAGAGCTTCTTTCCACTCATTTTTATCCCTCCTAGTCAGTGATGCGCCCACCTTTCACCTACCACTTGTGAAAGGCGCCCTTCTTCACCTACCACTCAGTTACACTTCATTTAGTTGAGTTATTTGTGGATCTCTCCTTGATTTGAGGATTGATTGACTTGTTAACTAACTGAAACACTCTGTTGGACCCCCAGTGAGACTAGATTTCCTATTTTGACTCCAGTCAGCTCCCCATGTGCCCTCCACTGAGCCTCCTTCACTGCATTAGTGCTCCCATGTGCCAATTACACCTACCACACTCAGTTAGACTCAGTTTGACACCTGTTTGACTGTTACTTGTGCATTAATGACTCCACTGATGATGATGAGGAATCCTAGTTGTGTTTTGATGACACTCCATTGATCTTTTGATCTATCCATGAAGGCTAATTCAAATTACACCCCTTGGTATTCGAATCCTGTGTATTGTATCATTATTGTTTATTATTCATATTAATGAAACATGTGTGATTATTCTGCTCCTATCTGAGTTCTATTACATCTATGTTCTGTTGCTATTCTTCTTCTATTTTATGAAATTCTTTCTTGTGAGGTACACCTTAGCTCTTGGATCTGTTGTGAGGATTTTCACAGCATGCTCTTTGCAGCACTGCAAAAACTTTATGGTATTAGTAGTGCCAATAATTTATCTTCAGCAAGTAGGAAATATTAGTTATCCCATCTAGGAAATTTCTGAGTCAATGCATTTGCAGGCATGTGGAAATTTCATATTGTAATTAAATAATACAAAGGATGGATAAGCAAGGAGGATGAGTGATTATATAATTTGGGCATATGGGTGATTGAAATTTTAGACCTAATGTATTATTAGCATTTCTAGTTGAGGAATGCAATGCCAAGAAAATTAGATTTTTTATATCTTAAAGATTACTTTGAATCCTCTTAGCAACCTTATCCTAGTTTCCAATTTTGGACCACTTTGTACTATATACCAAATTATGTACAATGTAGTACAATTGATAATTCTCTCTCTGGGTTTTTATTTCACTGTGTGCTTGTATCATGTCAGGGTTTACAAATTTACTTATGGGATGATACTACCGAATTCGTGAAACAACAAAATATTAAGTATTTTTTGTTCCTATTTCGTAGAATCTAATGTTAGACAAGTGTTTAGCCAACATGAAATCTGCCCTTGCCCCATTTCACTTATCTTTAGTCAGTTACTTCTTTGTTTAAAATTTGAGCAGACGTGATTGCATACTATGCTTATCTTTCTCTGGTTTTCTTGATTAATCTTGGTCTAGTGGTTAATAGGAGGTATTATGAACCAACCATCACAAGTTGAATATCAATGTAACTATTATATTCACATTGACATAATATAAGGCTCATACCAATGTCCGAAGTCTCATTGGAAGCTTAACTGTTTTTAAATAGTCAAATTCTTTCTTTCTTCTAATCATTCTAATCATGTTTTATACATGGATGATTTGTGATATCTTCCAAGCCCCTTTTTATGGCTCTCATATATTTTTTTATGAACTTTTGCACAATGGTTATATCGGAGATTGAGTTGTATTTTCCAAAACTATTATTAGTATTTTACAATGTATAAGCAATATAATGCCAAAACTATTATTACTTTGTAAAAGAGTAAAAAATTAATCCATTAAGCTCTCAATTCACCTTTAAAGGAAAAAATATGTAATTTGCTTCCTTTCAGGTGGACATTAAACAACTTTAGGATTATCTCCTCTAAAACTAAAAGATAAATAGCAGGAATATTTACAGAAGAAACTAGCAGACTCATGAACTACTCAAATATTTAATCTTCATCTGGTAGTTGGGGCATTGTAGTCTCGTTTCTGCATACGGACAAGTATATCTGCCACGATTAAACCACTAGATGATAAAGTCCGCATGATGAAGATGGTTGCAGGGAAACTATTTTGCAGGTTCTTGAATGGAAAATAGTTCATGACAAATTGAAAATTGTAATGCGTCGTCATTCGGGATAACTGTAGGAAAATCATTGACTACTGTTAATGCACCCGCAATCATCTCACCTACTGTAAATGCATTAAATTCTTCCCAAATCATCTCACTGAGGACTTGCAACATTCTCATGGAAAGGGAAAGGCCAGAAGGGATACCCCAGGCTTCCAATATTCTCGTTTGAACGTCGAAAGGGAGAGCCAAGAGGAGTCTACGCGTAAATATCTCAATATCGAATTGAATTGCATGTAATTATCTACTCCATGCAAAGCTAGACGGTGAGTGGAGGAAAGAAAGGAGGGTAATACATCAACTTCACAGATGCGAAAGAAATGAGGGTAACCACAAAACTCCACAATCCACTCTACTTGCTATATGTATCGCCATTGCCATTGTATCCATAAAACAAGGCTCATAAATGTTTGAAATTTAGGGCTTGAGGGCTACATTTCGATAGTGCAAAACGGACAGGAAGAAGGGAAAATAAAATAGTGCAAAACAGAAAGGAGGAAGGGCAAATAAAATAGCGTACCTGTCCCCGCTTGAATTTGATCTGAGGTATCCTGTCAAGCAGGTCGGCACGTCAGACAATGAAAAAAATAGAGCATATTTGAGCAGTGCCAAAATAAAAAAAGGGGAGGAGGGGCCAGGGGCGGAGGGACCGCGGAGGGCCGGAGACTCGATTTTTGAGCCGCTGGAAGGTACCTGCAGGTAAAATGGCCGGGAAAAATTCCGATCAGAAAAATTTCAAAACCTCCGACCCGGGCCACTGTGGCGATGGGCCCGGTCAACAAAGTCAAGCACCGAGTTGGCTTATCCAACCTGAACATACAGGTTGGTTAAGCTTAGCATGTTAGGACCTACAGTACTCAGGGGCAAATCCCATTTTGGTTGGATGACAGATGGTTAGGAATCACTTACTATTCCATTGTTTTTGTAATAAATCTAGATGACCAGGCCTCATTATCCTCGTTTGTATAGCTCTATTGTTTGGCCTCATGGCCACATCTCCCTATTAAATACAATCTTCTAATAGTTCTTGTGAAAACAAATGTGTTATATTACATAATAGGATCAAAAGAAGTTTTATTGGTATTTGATTGAAGGTTTAACATTTTTTTCTCTAGGTTGTATGAAGATAATACAAGAGAATAGTGGATCATATGTAAACAATAGAAAAAACACTCAAGATTAGTGTATTTTTCCAACAATTTTTCTTGCTAATTTTTGCAACATGAATACAATGGTTTGTCAAGATTATTTGTTATTGTGTTGTAGCCAAAATAACTGGAAAAAAAATTACTTATCTTTCAATCAAAGGACATTTTTTATCAGAGCATAGATGATGATGCAACAAAAGAAGAAAGTGTTGAGAAAATGGGAAGAGCTACAAATTACACAATAGAGAAAAAATTAATTTAGTTTCATCCACATGCAATTTTTTTCTTGAAATGTGTTTCAAGAATGAAAATCTTGACATTGCCATTTGGACAACAACTTTGAAACAAAAAACATCAAGAGTTCTGAAAAGTTGAGCTTCAGAAACATCACAAGGTCAACTTGTGTTTATCTGGACTACTTTAGATTGCAAACCACAAAAAATACATAAGGCCACTGACAATCCAACAAATGTTATACACACTGAATCATTGAAAAAAGTGTGGTAAATGCATACTCAACATGATGCAACTAACATTATTATAGTGGATTGTTCACTAGAAAGAGTGAAGTAAAACTCCAAAGAAAATGTGATTCTTTCCATGTCATTCGTTGGAAAGGACCAAGAAGATAAATGGTTGATCAATTAACTATGGATAATGTTGAATAAATTCAACAAGGAAACATACGTGCGAGATACTTTGAAGGATTTTCAATGACATTTAATACTACCTTTCAATGACTAGTGTCTATTTCATGTATAAACATATATATAATGTTTATAATATAAATTGTAGGTCATTATATGTATGTCAAACATCACGAATTATTATTATATTTTGTAGTATTTTTAAATTTAAGTTGACTTCTATTTCATAATACTAATATAGAGATTGGTGATTTGGTTTGTCATTACAAGAAATTAAAATATTTTTATTTTGTTTATTTCTATATAGATATTGAGTTAATAAAGGTTATTGATTTGAATGGTTGTTTCATGTGTTGTTTAACGTATTAGGTTGTATGTGGAAATTAACATATAATCAGTTTGCTTGCTTGAATTGGGCCATTGTAGTTATATTTTCCAATTGCAGATTCACCAATTATTATAATTCTTAAAATCAATTATTTGAATGGTGGTTCAATGTGTTCATGTAAGACTTACTTATTACATAAAAATATAATAAATGTATCAGGTTGATGTATATATTAACATATTATTAGTTTGTTCACTAGAATGGGGCCACTGTAATCATATTTTTTAATTGTCATTTAACTACTCATAAATTTCCCATTTGTATACAAATGGAAAATTTTGATAATAGATAGGAATTAATGACTTTTTAAAATGTTATGATTTGATGTCCTTCAGTAATGAATTGGAGCTATGTTAGTGTCATATATGTGGTTGTAGTGCAGATGGGACTTAATATCAGTGAAAATATGTTGTTGATATTTGAAATGGAAGGAGTATTATTTTCGTCATACATTAGAGATGAACCAAGTTGTCATATTCAAAGAAAACCAGATTGGGAATTTGGTGATAGGTCCCATTTTTTAGGCCTTTTCAATTGGAATTATTAAAATACTGCTTAAAAAATTATGATGTTGCAATATGGACATTAAATGTCATTGAAAATTATATCCAACAAGTACTTGAGATATCAGATATTGATATAAGGGACTTTGAATTCACATCGGATAGGTACTATTGTCGTTTGCAAACAAAATTCAAATCAGGGAGTACAATAAAATTTTATGATAAAAGATTAAATGATGCATGGTCCCAATATGGAGATAAATATGGAGAATCAAATGTATTTCTAATAGATACATCAAATCCTATTTCTCAATTGGTCGAATATCAGTCAAACCATATCTTGATAAAGGCCTATACAGGACGAGAGCAATATACTTGGCTTATGTAATTTTTATTCCCCTTTATTAAGACACTTCATCGTATTAAAGAGAAATGTCAATACATTTGAATGTTCAATAGAACATCGTTTTTTTTAAACTAGGGGAATCGGCAACTGGGAAGGGGTTGGTACTCGCGTGACACGGGGTCCTGGGATCCAATCCCATCCACTACCACTATACCCCTAGGTGCACCCACACAGCCTGCAAGCATGGGGAACAGGTAAGTCCGAGTGATTTGAACTCGTGACCTCCATTTACAACATTTCTTTCATATCAAGTGAATCGTCGGTTGAGCTACACCCTTGCGGGCCAATAGAACATTGTATTCATTATAGCAAATGAAGATATTTTTTTTAGAAATTTGTTCACAAGTACATTCCAATTTTTCAATACAACTTGGACATAGTTTTTGGAGAATCAATTTGTATGATTTTATATTTTTTTGAAATATATGGCAATTGACAAATATATTCATATACATTGTTTTTATTCTTTATAATTGTTCTTGCATTGACTTTGTTTCACTGCAATATTTTTTTTCTATTGTCTATTTTTTTGTAAATGTATTGTTATACGAATTATTTGTAATTAAAATAATCTCATATGAGCTATCGACTAGTGTGAAATGCTACAATGCAACATATTACTAAGCTTCTAGTAAAATAGTGTCAACTTAGACAATGCAAAGGAGGCACCCTCCCTCCACTTACAAGATCCTCACAACACCATCATTTGATAAACAACTCCCACCCACCCCCCCCCCCGGGGGTGGTGTGGGAAAGGGGGTTGGAGTCATTAGGCACTGAATTCAAACATTGAGTTTGGTCTATTCCACAACTATAATATCTTTGTTAGATATCATACATACTAATATGATTTAGATCAGATCAATTTCTTATATGAGTTGCTTTCACACTCCTACTGTGTATTGATGTTGTTGTACCTAGTAGTCAATGTTTGACAATGTTCATGGTCACTCATTAATTTGACATTACTAAAACTATTTACGTTATCTTATCTTAAATTAATATGGCAATTTACAAATAACTCAATGTTGATGGCATCGTCATGTTTTCCTTCCATTTGTGCTATCTTATTTTCCTATATAACGTAATTTGCTAGTATAAATATTTCTACTACTTTGGTAAACTCAAATATAGATAGAGAACCTCTTGTAGTATAGCATGCAATTATGTGTGCAACTTCATTGGATTATTACTATATAATATATATCAATGACTTAACGATCTTAACATTTAGCAAATTAGGGATATTCACAGTTTCAACATGATTTATGGCCTACCCATCTAATTCTAATTGAGACAATATTTACTTTTGAATGCTTCAATACCAAAGTATTACTTGAAGTAATAAAAAAATATTACTTGAGGAAATAGTTCGCTAGATTAATTTTTTCAAATTTAATGGAATAGTTCTTTGAGTTAATTTTTCTAGATTTAATGAAATATATTAAAGATTTACAAAAAACTCAATGTTGATGAATTCCTCGTAATAGAACTTTTCCAAATTTAATGAAATATGTGTTCTAATATTGTTTGAATGTGCATTGTAATTTTTTTTTGGGTCTTATTTCCATTTTTACCTCGTGGATGAAAATAAAGTGACAAGATGAAAATCATAAGTATCTAGTATTTGTAGGTTTTTCCCACTAGTTAGTTAATACAATCTAATGTTTGGTATTGAATTTATCTATTTGGAAAGTATGAGGGATTTCTAACCCAATAAATACTAATGGTCTAATTTTGAAAGACTTTTTTTCCATGTAATCCATAGAAGAAATAATATTCTTGACAAGACTCAATCATAATATTTCTTTGGATAGATTTCAGAGAGGCTAAAGATTCTATTCATGATGTAAATGATGTTATAATTTGGGGAAAGCACTCTTGAAGTCAATATCTTAATATTTACCATGTGATTGTTGTAACATAAGTAGGAGAGAAACTAATGCAACAATGTGCACACACATCACATTAGCAAAGAGGCCAAATAAAAGTAAAATAAAATCATATATAACAATGTTAAATGCTACATAAAACAATACATATAATACATTAGTGTGCAACATCCAATATCGATCATATAAAATGGTTAATATCTATTAACAATTTTATTATAGGTTTTTTCTTCTTTAGAATATCCATAAGTCTTATGTTCGCATCTTGATATTCCTAATGATTTTCCTAGCTTCTTGATTCTGGTGGTTCCTATTTTGCCACATTTTGTGGGGAAGCCTTTTCACGGACAATTTTTATTTGAGCAAGATGCAACCCATAGTATTGAGGCCCATCTTTACTGCTCTTATGCCTCCCCATTAGATGGAAGATATGAATGTGATGATTATTAATATAGCAATGTTGTTTTTGGTATGACAAATCCATGATGATGATGATGATGTGAAATGTTGTACTAGATGTTGTTATTGTCTAGTTGATGTATTAACTATCTGATGAGTATAGCTAATAGCATCACACTTTCAAGTTGACGAGGGTAGTGTATCTTTGATTTACTTGCGTACCATTGAACCTAGGTCATGTTTGAGTTCCTTGCAAGGACTTGTAGCCCCTTCTCTAGGTCCATATTATGGCATTCCATCCATCCATTTCACTCCATTATACAACCCCCAACCTTTTCATGTCAATTTCCATATCATATTAGACAAATCATATAGGAGCCCTTCCTCGTTCTCAATGAGAAACCTGAAGATTCAATGAACGTGATGACGACTTGGTGCTTTTCGACACTTAAGGAACTAATCTACCTAGTCCAACCCACTCTTAAGAGGGTGTTGTCCATTCAGGGTCATTTCGGGACACCCAGGAATGATACAATAATAATTCATGTTATTTCAAGCTTATGGTGGATTAATCGATGGAATACCTAAGGTTTTTATTTAAAAAAACCTAAGTTTGTGTCTAAAAATTACGTAAGAGGAAAGAAGTGCTAAATATGTTCTAATTTTCAATTAATGATGCACTTTTTAATTTTTGAAGAATTATTTGGCTCAATTTGACCTCTTGCACACATGTTGAGGAAAATAAGGATGATTGGCACCTTGGAAAACATACGGAGGTGATCGAAGGGTCTCTAGATATCATCTCAACAAAATATTAAATATTAGCCCTTGGATTGGCCTCCCAATCGTGAAATCATCCCTCATTGAGAAAATTGTGTGGACAAGGATGTCTTGGTAAAGGAGGCTAATAATTGGTCAAAGCATGGATCAAGAAAAACAAACAATAGTTTTGGAAAACAACCCATGGTTTCAGCATCCAGCACATGTTTTCTCAAATCAAGCAATGGTTTTCTCTTGTGGCTTTGAAAACAACCCATGGTATTGGGACTTTTGTAATATTTTTTTTCTAGAGCTAAGGAAGGCACCTCTCTCAACCAATGACTTGGAAAATTTATGGATCTTTTATTTGTAAATGGATTATCTTGGCCATTGATCAAGATAACCACATTTTTTTAGGTCATCAAAATGTTACAAACCCCCCTAAAACCCTAGATGCCCTCTTGAAGGGGAATTATTCCCCTCTAATCTATTTAAAGGGGTGAATTGATGCTATGTAGGAAGTATTTTTGGCGAAGAAATAAATTTATAC
This sequence comes from Larix kaempferi, assembly GCA_027924585.1. Lineage (NCBI taxonomy): Eukaryota > Viridiplantae > Streptophyta > Pinopsida > Pinales > Pinaceae > Larix > Larix kaempferi. The sequence goes on from BSBM01000619.1 coordinate 5,817,512, forward strand.
TTTGTTTTCCTTTGCTCACTAGTTGTCTAGGTTATTCATTGGTGACAAATTGGATGATCTAATGAAATATGTTCGATGATGGCAAACCCATAAGAGTTTGAGGTAATTTTAATCTATTTAGATTATACTTAGTAAAATGCTTGATGATTGCTAAAGCCTTGTTTTGCATGATTGTTGATTGATGCCCTTACTTCTGTGTTTATTTTTCATTCACAAAGTTATTTTACTAATCCTTCAATTGAGCTTGTGCATGAATATATTGTTGGATCCTCTTGAATTTTTCCGATTTGAATTAGAGGATTGGAGCTGAAGAAGTTGGAGTTTGCTTAAGCTATCAACGAGGAAGATTGTCCCATCCTCCACCCTCCTTTGGGTTATCCCATTAACCTACTATTTTACTTAAACTCATTTTTCCCCTTTGATGTTCCCTGTAGGAAATAGGTATATGGTTTGATTTGCTTTTCTTTGTTTGTAATTTCTCCTAATTATTTAATTTAATCATCTTTTATCATTGTGTAGGTACTTGGATCTTATTCTAAGAAGAAGAGGACAAAAGATGAGAATTTGTTTGAGCTCTTGGATTCATTTAAAACCCTCACATAACCAAGACCTTTGGTAAGTAATCCTTTTTGTACTTTATAAGATCCAAGTATAATTTATGGGTTTCAATTGAATATCTTTCCATTCTTAGCATCGATATTTCATTTTTATTATTCTAGTGTTATTTACTTATTTTATTGCCTGATTAACCTTGTGTGTAGGTTTGGTCCTTTGGATCCACACTATGCATGCTTACTATGGTTAATACATTAATACAACACTAATGTTTTTGTTTCATGGTATTTTCATTGAATCGTTATCTTAATGATATTATTGATTAGTGTTATAGCTCAAATCGGCACTTCTTCGTCAATGACGAAACTTTAAAAGATGACACCTAAGTGTCCCTTGTTGTTCACAAAAAAGGGACTTATAAAGATTGAAGATCCTATGATTTGAAACCATATGATGGCCATAATCCCTAAAATGAGATCTTGAATCATTTTCCCTTCAAAAATTCAAAGTTGCAGCCTCAAATGAGCCCCGCGCGCCTTTTGCACTAGCATGGTGTGTGCCACGCTAGTTGATCTGAGAAACATGTGTGGGACTCAAAATGTTGGAGTCATTTTGCAACAACACATCATTTATTTGGGCTTAACAGCATAATTTACCACTTATCCTAAGTATTTTGACTCATATATGTGCTTACATCATCAACATATCATCAGTTTCAGTTAATTGGGCCTCCTCCTTCATTCAAGGAGCCAACTGGGCCATCAATATCAGTTAATTAGGCCTCCTCCATCATTCAGGGAGCCAACTGGGGTTATTTGCGTGATTAAAGCGCTATACTCAGTCCAACTGGCAGCATTTAATATTATATTCAGCTAACTGCAGTCAGAAAGGCACCCTCCTACTCAATTTGACCTAATTTGGTGTAATTCCACCTAAAAATCAGTTAACCGAAGTCAGAAAGGAGCCATCCCCTAATTTTGGGCAATCAGTTGAGTTCTAGACTCAGTTTGACTTAGTTTGACAATTTCAGATTCTGTTAGAGTCAATTACATGGTAGTTAAGTGGTTACTGATGTGCCGAGTGGTGTTAACTGACCAGTAAGCCACTCTCATGCATTCAATTCGAATGACCTCTCTAGGATTCGAATTGTTGGGCTATTATTGCCATTGTTACACATTCTAATCATCTTCTAAGTTAATGATAATGCATGAACTGCTGCAAACATTTTGCATCAGTGTTTTGACACATAATTTGTTGCATGCATCTTTAGTAACTGTTGTTCTTGTTTTCTAGATCTGTTGTGCTTGAAGTTTACATGGTATCAGAGCCATGGCAGGACAAGGAAACTCTTATACATATTTTTTCAAATGAAGATTGAGCAATTTTGCTCAAAATTATTCCAACACTACACTAGAAGCATAAATTTTTCCACATAAATCCTGGATAATTGTGCATCTAGTTTGTCAAGATTGCTTGATAGGCCAAGCCAAGTGTGATGCAACTTGAAAAGTGTGGGTTGTCGACCTAAAAATTGTTTGTTTGTTTTTTACTGTAGGTTTCTCACAGCCTCCTATTGCATTCGCTATAGCTAATATGGACTCTTCTTCAAACCATCTTCTTACTCCTTTCAACTATCATCAGTGGAAGGATTATATATAGATAGTATTGCGCTCCAAGGGACTCTACAGAGTTACTATGGGCACAGAACCAGAGCTTAATGCAGCTATAGAAAATTCCAAGTTCTTCAATAATCTTGATGAAGCTTATGGTTTGTTATGTCTCAATATTTCGAACGACCTTATTTTCCATCTCAGCGGATTAAAGATTCCAAAATAAGTATGGGAACAACTTGCCAAACTCTTCGAAAAGCAGGATGAGATGATGGCTTATCAGTTAGAGAATGAATTGATTTCCCTCAATCCTGGAAATTTTGAGACCATTAATGATTTTTTCACCAAGTTCAAGCATTTGGTGCTTCAGTTGAAGCAATGTGGTGTCGAGAAGAAGGATGATCAGTTGATCCTTTCAATCCTTTCAAAACTAGGAGCATATTATTCAATGTTTGTCTCTACCTTTCATTCGGGAAAACTCACCATTCCTAATTGGAAGATGCCATCCTTGAATGAATTCATTGAGTCCTTAACAAAAGAGCATGACAGGCTTGTTCATATGGGTTCCATGAGATCCTCCAAATATCAATCCATGTTTGTTGGAGGACCCAAGGCTATGAATGCTAAAGGAAAGCAAAAGCAGAAGGAGAAGACCAAGTTTGATCATCCCAAGTAGAAGGAGAAGACTAAGCAGTCAAATGAGCCCTCGGGCTCAAGAAAAGACAAGCAAAAGGGAAAGGAGAAGACAAAGTGTTCTTACTGTTGTAGGGGATTTCATCCTGAAATGTCATGCATGAAGAAGAATATTGATCAGATGGCCCTTCTCTTGGAGAAGAAAAATATTACTCTTCCAGATGGCGTAAGAAAGAAGGACAATGGAGACTAGAATGATCATCCAGAAAGAGGTCATGCACTCATGGAAAGTGTTTTGAATCCAAAATATCTTCTCATAGATTCAGGAGATTCCAATCACATGGCTGAAAGAAAAGACTCTTTCTCATCATTGGAATCCGACAGCTGCATCTCCATCCACATGGGAGATGATTCACAAATTTCATCGAAAGGCAAAGGTACAATCCACTTAGAACATGGAATTTTTAAAAATATTTTGTATGTCGCTTCTTTGTGTATCAGATGACACATACCGGTTTTCCCAAGAAGGTTGTATTCATCCCTAATGATGTTGAAATTTCCGATATTAGCACTAGAAAACTCATTGCAACAGGCAAGGCAAATCATGTTGCAAAAACATATGAGTTTTCCCAATTTTTGCCATATTCAAAGCCAAGTTCCCTTCTGACTCATGGAAATGAGGTTAGCCATCTATGGAGTGAGAGGTTTGGACACCTTAATTACAATTATTTGCAACTGCTACAAAATAATTACATGGTTGAATGCCTTCCAAACATTAAATCCTCAAAAGAGATATGCAAGGGTTGCATCATTGGCAAGCATCCTGAGCACAAGTTCAATCAAGGCAAAGCTAGCAAGGTTTCTTGTATTTTGGTGTTGATTCACAGTTATATCATTGTTCCATTACCAAATCCCTCCATTAATGGCTCAAGGTATGTTCTCACATTCATTGATGACTTTTCCAGGTTCAGTGGGTCTACTTTCTCAAGAACATATCGGAAGTGTTTGAAAGGTTCAAGAATTTCAAGGCTTCTATTGAGACTGCCACTAGGAGAAAGATAAAAGATCTTAGATATGATAATGGTGGAGAATACATAAAAACTGAGATTCTTCAACTTTGTGCGGAAAATGGAATCCAAATCCAGCACACAGTCCCCTGCACACCTCAGCAGAAAGTAGCGGAGAGGAAAAATCGAGCATTGGAAGAGATGGTTGCTTGTATGCTTGAGTCGAAAGTTTTGGCTTCAAATATTTGGGCTAAGGCATGAATTTTTCTACATAAATTCATAATAGAGTTCCACACTCATCCTTCAAAGATCAAACTTCTTTCGAAGCCTACAGTGGTCACAAGCCTGATGTGTTACATCTCAAGGTTTTCGGGTCCACTGCATGGGATAGAATCTCGATTGAGAAGAGAATATCTTTAGAACCAAAAATTACTGAGTGCATACTAATTGGATATGCTGAAGAATACAAAGGATACAAACCCATGGATATCATATCTAAAATAATATTCATCGAGAGAAGTGTCCAATTTGAAGACCGCTTCATGATCTACAACTAGTGGAGGAATAAACTGCCAAATTGTTTCATTTTCCGGAAGAAGATTCTGGAGATGATACTAAAATTTTATGTTCCAATATTATGTATGATATTAATGAACATGAAAAATCATGTTTGGATTCAAATCCATATGATCCCCCTTAATTTCCAAAGTGGGCAGAAAAGACTCTCACATATGTCCGTTCTAATATTGGAAATCTTGTTGTTCCAAGCAGAACCCGAGAAGACTTTCAAAGAGAAGGTATGGCTCTTTCATATGATGATCCATTGCTGTCCGAAAAGTGTTTTTTGATGGTTGAGTCAGATCCCAAATCATACTACCATTCCCACCGTGATCCGAGATGGAAAACCGCCATGGATGAAGAGTACAATTCTCTTCAGAAAAATGCAACATGGGAGCTAGTTTCACTTCCACCTAGGAGGAAATTGGTTCAATGCAAATGGGTCTACCGAAACAAGGTTGTTTCTGATGGTTCAACCTGCAAATACAAATCTAGTTTGGTGGAAAATGTTTTCTCACAAGTCCAAGGTTTGGACTACACAGAAACTTTTGCACCGGTTGCAAAAATGGACTCAATCCGGCTAGTTTTGGCAATTTTCGCATCCAAGCACTGGGAGGTGCACCACATGGATGTGAAGAGTGATTTTATTCATGGGGATATTCAATAATATATCTACATGAATCATCCTGAAGGTTACATATCATATCTGACACTTGTTTGCAGATTAAGGAAATCTTTGTATGGTTTAAAATAGGGCCCAAGAGCATGGTATGCAAAGATGGATTCCTTTCTTCTGTCGCAAAAATTTGTGAGATGAAAATAAGATCTGAATGTGTATCTATAGTAGCATGAAGGTAATTTTATGATCATTGTACTTTATGTTGATGACCTATTGATTACAGGAAGCAGTCTTTCTTCGATCGGCACAATAAAAACTGCTTTACACCAAGCATTTGATATGAGTTATTTAGGCCTACTGAAGCAGTTTCTTAGTCTCGAGATCACTTAGAATTTTGATGGGATCATGATTTATCAATAAAATATGCTTTGTAACATCTAAATAAGTTCAATATGGTAGAATGTAAAGCTGCACCACTCCCATTCCTCTCAGGAATCAATCTTGAGGATGGTGATTCTACACCGTTGGTGGATTCTACACTTTACCGACAATTGATTGGTAGTCTTTTGTAATTGACACACTCTAGGCATGATATTTATTATGTCGTGAGTGTTGTGTAAATGTACATGCAGAAGCCCCATGATATTCACTATAAGTCAGCCAAAAGGATCTTGCATTGTGTGCAGGGTATGAGACATTTTGGCATTCACTATGTTGTGGATTTTGATCTTAACTTGGTTGGATTCACTGATTCAGATTGGGCAGGTGATATCATTGATCGGAATTCCACTTCTGGATATGTTTTCATGATTTTCACAGGGCCTATTTTTTGGTCAAGAAAAAAGCAGGTTGTCATTGCCTTATCTTCAACAGCGGCAGAGTATCGAGGAGCAGTGAATGCTTGCATTCAGGAAGTTTGGTTGCAGGGTATTCTAGCACAGTTTGAAATTGGTAGCACCACTTCTACTGCCATTTTTTGTGAAAATCAGAGTGCTATCAAGATCTCAATAGATCTGATTCAGAGACAGAGGACCAAACATATCGATATGCACATGCACTACATCCGAGAGCTTGTGCATGGCATAACCATTGTACTGCAATATTTCCCTACAGAAGAGCAAATTGCAGACATCTTCACCAAGAAGAAGTTCTCTTACCTCTGTTCATTGTTGGGGGTGAGTTATACTATGGTGAGGAAAGATTGTATCCTTCAATGTTCACTTTGAGGGGGTTTTTTCTTTCCCACTGGGTTTTTCCCTCTTTCCTCACTTAGATATTTGAGCATTTTTTGGATTATTTCTATACTGGGTGACCTATGGCCTTTGTTGTCGGGGCCCTTTTATTATTTTATTTTACTCCTCCACATGAGATTAGCTTAAGGGGGGGTGTTGGAGTCATTTTCCAACAACACATCATTTATTTTGGATTAACATCCTAATTTACCACTTATCCTAAGTATTTTGACTCATATATATGACTACATCATCAGCATATCATCAGTTCCAGTCAACTGAGCCTCCTCCTTCATTCGGGGAGCCAACTGGGGTGATTTTCATGATTAAAGCACCCTACTTAGTCCAAATGACATCATTTAATATTATATTCATCTAACTGGAGTCATAAAGGAACCCTCCTACTCAGTTTGTCCTAATTTGGTGTAATTCCACCTAAAAATCAATTAAATGAAGTCAAAAAGGTGCCCTCCCCTAATTTTGGGAAATCAGTTGAGTTCTAGACTCATTTAGACTCAGTTTGACAGTTTCAGAGTCTGTTAGAGTCAATTACATGGTATTTAAGTGGTTAATTGATGTGTCAAGTTGTGTTAACTGGCCAGTAAGCCACTCTCATGCATTCAATTCGAATGACCTCTCTAGGATTCGAATTGCTGGACTATTATTGCATTGTTACACATTGTAATCATCTTCTGAGTTAATGATAATGCATGAACTTTTGCAAACTTTTTGTATCAGTGTTTTGACACATAATTTTCCGCATGCATCTCTAGTAACTGTTCTTGTTTTATAGATCTGTTGTGCTTGAATTTTACACAAAAAAAATCAATAAATAATAAAAATTGAAAATAAGGTAGTTTAAGATTGGTGTGTTAGTTTGGGACTCAGTTGTAACTCTCAAAAATGTATGGTAACCATCTAAAACTATCTCCATCACTCATAAAAGGATATAAGGTGGACCACCAAAGAGATACACCCCATCCATATTGTCACGCTAGAGAATTATCATTACAAATCGGATTCATCCATTTCCTCCATCCCTCATTGACCCATATCTATGACTATTCATTCCATAAGTGTTGGAGTCACTCATCTTGTGTGATATCTACCTCAAGCACATTTGGAATCCTATTTGGTTGGAAGTTGGATTGTGAAAGAATCAAGAGCATAGGAACCCAGTCTTAGGTCTTGAAAGGTGTCGAGTTGTGAAAAGGTAACTCATGTGTATTCTATCATTGCACTAATATAGATTTGAAATCTTTCCCTCACCTAAAAAAAAGTGTTAGGTGATTGATTGTTGTTTCTTTGCAAAGTAATTTTTTATTAAGATAAGTCCAATTGATCATTGTTATGTACATGTTTATGTTTGGTTCTGATCTATCCTTATAACCAAAATATTTTGAAGAAGGGTGATTGGTATTTTACAGGTTGAAGACAACCATTGAGGAGCAATTTGGAAGAGTCTAAGAAGAGTAATGAGGACCAACCTTCATAAATGAGGTGACTTACCTCTCTCTCTCCTTCTTTCTCATAATTGTTCATGTGTGTATGCATTAAAGTGTAATAGACTTAACTCTAGTTGAGTCTTATCAGCTTTTCAACCCAATCTATGAGTCAGTCTTCATTCAATTCAATATGTTGGTGACCTCACCCTAGTCATAGGATCAATTTCTATACAATGTAATTGGAAACTATGTTGGGAAGTTAAGAGTATCTATATTGTTTTTTGCTTGAATTCTTCAATTTGTTTTGGGTGTTTCAATCTCATAAAGGTCTTGTCATAAGTTACCTAGTAAGAGTGAGATTTCTGAATTTGGGAGAATTTCCTTGTTTTTTACTCATTCCAATCAAACCCAGGTGTTACATGCACTTCCCAGTGGGAACAAGTGCGTGTGGTAGAGTATCCATGTCCTTATTCTTCTAAATAGTCATGTGGCCACATGTTTCCTGTACTAGGCAGGCGTGTGGGTGGTAGAGAATTGGGTTTTTGACCTAGTCTACCATTTTTCTTCTTGTGAGTTTGATTTGAGTGATTGTTTGGAGCATATTAGGGTCTTTTATCTTGTTTGGAACATTCATGGTGGTGTTTGGATGAGTGAATCACCTTTAGATTCAAAGAAACTCTGAAAATTTTTGGGATTGTTTTGTCTCATTTTCCTTTTATTTTGTATTGTTGAAATCTTAGTTGTGAAACTCAAGAGTACAATCTCGTTGTTTGTGTCTCTTGTTACCTCTACAATAGAGGAAATTAACTCTAAAACCTTACCTATTAATAGACCTAATTGTGTTTTTTGAGTCCCGAAAATCTCATCATTTGCTTCTTCTCAAAATCTATTTTGCAATCTTGGTCAAAAAGACGAGTGTTTGGAGTTGTGTTTCACAAAATAATAGGCATTTCAACATTCAATGTTTACTTGCATTAAGTAGGTGTTGTTTTTGAATTTGCATTTTTCTCATTAAAAAGGAAAAAATTGGATCATAGATGCATTTGAATTAAAACGAAAGGAATTTTTTTGTATTGCATAAAAGAGTGATTGCTTGAGATTTAAAGTTCCTTATCTTTTGATGAAAGAGTGTGAACGTTTGCAAGTCATTCGAATATTTTATTGGCATCGAAAGTATATGTTTCTTCATATTTGAATTGTTCTTGAAAAGTTATGATTTTTGAAAGAGCAGTAGCATAAAAAGGACTAGGAAATTTTTTCTTTTAGGAACTCATTAATAGCTTAAGTTCTAGGGACATGGTGCTAGGATTAGAGAGTCAAATTCTCTAAGGCCACATAAAACTGAAACTAGGAACAACTAAAGAGTGCAAAAATCCATAAGTAACACAAATTACTTGTCAGAAAAGTGCCTCTAACACAAGCGTCAAACGCTATGTAAAGCTAGTTCAAGTGGACAAATTGTCCCCTGTTACTTGGATTAGTTGGGTTATGTGTGTTTAGGATTTGTTCAGGTGTGGTAGGTTCTTGGGGTAAAACCACTACTTACTGACAGCTTCGTGACTAGGACTTAGTCCTACTTCCTTGCCCATTCACAGAATCCCTTTCCGACAACCATTCCACCCATCTACCTAGCGTGAAGTGGTATCCATAGTTTCCTTTCATAAGTTCCACATAGGTGATTGCAAGGGGAATATCATGTGGTACCTAAGGAGGATGCAGAATCTCTGTCTTCGATCCTTGGGATGGTATTCATCGAAGGTAATTACTTGAACCCCTGGTCATTTTTGCGTGAAGGTTAGCATAACTATCTCATTTAAACCTTCATTTGTTGGACTTGGGCACTAATCATCCTAGGATGACCTCCGAAAGGCCCTTATTGTGACTCTTCACTAATTGGAATTTTGTCTCAAATAGCTAGTTCTTATAATTGGAAGAGTTATTATGCTTGTTTTGAATATTTCAAGAAATTTTCTAGTGAGTGTGGATTCATTTGTTCTCAAATTGTAAAAAATATCTTCCTATGTGTCTTTGTTAAGCCATACTGGAAGATCAACCTTTATGTAGGTCTAGAAGGATTCAACAACTCTTTCCTAAACAAAGAGAGTTACCTACCCAAGGGAGAAGAATGGATCACAGTGATCCACCCCCACAAGGGACAGAAGGAGAAAACCAAGAACCTAAAATCGATCCCACTGAAGAAGAAACATGTTCAAGATCAAGTGATTCTAAGAGGTTATCTGAGGAGGGGTACCATAGTAGTTTTTGAAGGATATTTTAATATTTTCCTAAGAAACCCACCCCCTCCCATAGAAGAAAACTTAGGTCCTGTTGAAATGGAATATTTCTCAAACCAAGCAGGGAAGTTAAATCCACCCCAAAGTCTCGATTGTGTACACAACCATGAGTTAGATATACACAACCCTAGAATTAATAATCCATTATCTCAGTGAGATAATATGGAAAATACAAGAGAAGTACTTGTTACTGGGGGAACTACACCCCCGTTCAGTTCTAATCCTTTGGGGGAGTGAATCCAATTGTGTCATTCACATAGGCATCACGATGGCTTTTACCATCCTCTCTAGTACCCAATGGAGATGCAATTTGTCAAATGTCACTCCATTTAGTGGGTCTTCATTTTTGCCACAAGGCACCAATCCCTTTTTGGGTTGTCTTTTCCAAGTTTCCAACCCATACCTGCAAACATTCCTCCTGTAGCAACAAACGTCACTGCTCATGGAATTGGTCCCTCTATTCATTTCCATGTTTTCCCACATATTAGTGGTCATATGTCTATGCCTACACCTTCTATAGTAACTGGGGTTTTCCCTGGATCTAGAATACCTCAAAGTAGCATGAATTTCCCGAGGAGTGGGAGGTATGAACACTACTGATGCCTCAAGATTCAATGCACTACAAGGTAGTATTCCTTTCCTTGGAATGGGAGTAAATAGTGCTAGAGTTCCCTTAGGATACAATATACACCATGGAGGTTTCCTTCACCTGGGATAGGAGGGATGAGCACAAGAAATGTTGCAATTGTTAGTACCCCTCAAGGCAACCAACTTTTCTTTGGAATGGATTGCATACCCAAGGGAACTGCCACACCCTTTTTTCAGACTTAGTATGGTTATAATCAAAACCTTGGACAACATAATCAATCTTTCATGATACCTAGTAATCCCTATATACCAGGACAATCCTTCATCAACATAAATCAATGGGAAGTGAATTCCAGGAGTTGGGACTCCATGGATCAAACCAAGCTTTATTTTTGGCTACCTTGAATCTACCAGACTTGTCTAAACTGACCAATTACCAGTGTTACATGACACTAGTTGGCCCCCACTACCCACAAAACTCCCATCAACATACCTAAGTTTGAAGGGAAACATAAGGAAGACCTAGCCACACATTAAATGTCTTTCCATCTTTAGTGTTATTCAAACTCATTGATGGATGATATCATCAAGATTTGTCTTTTCCAAAGGACATTGACAAGGATTTCTACAAAGTTGTATATTGAATTGCCACAAGCTTCCTTCCAAAACTTCAATGCGATTGCTATGACTTTTATTAACCATTTTCAACTACCAATCTGCTATGAGACTGGAACTGAACTCTTAACATCGTTCAAATAGGACAAGTCTACTCATGTTTCCAACCATGTCCATGAATGGAGGAGGAGACGTCGCTTGATAAAAGGTCAAATTCTTGATGAGTTCTTGAAAGATTGGTTTATTAAGTCACTGCAACCATTTATAGTGATGGATGTAGCTCTTTTTTAGGTAACCACAGAGGAACATGACATCATCAAATCCCAGCAATTGGACTTGGTGTATTCACAGTCTATAATGTTGTACAAAATATTGCCCACTGCTCCTAGAGTAGATGTTGATCCAACCAAACCTACTACTGGGCGACATACCAATGAAGCAGTTGGTTCAATGGAAAATGTCGCAGCTAGTCAAGGTTCTAATCAAACTAGAAAATTGTCTTTGAATGCACTAACAACTGCTCGGGACAACACTAACAACCCTAATCCCAACCCACCCTCCTTTTTGTCAATATAAACAACCAATTCTAAAGGAAACCAACAGATTGGGGGGAGAGAAACAAGAATAAAAAGAATGGGAACAGAGGGAATAACAATGTAGGAAACAACCATAATAACAATATTGGCAGGCGGTTAGATGGGTCATTATCACAGCACTGCAAGTGCTACAATACCGTGGAAGGCGGAAAGTCGAGCACAAATGATGTTATTTTTTGTATTTTTGGGTCAATTGTCCCGCGGTATGCGGGTTTTTGGGTCATTTGGACCATGATAGTTAGATTTTGGGTCATTTGCTCAAAGTCTCGGTTAGGAATTTGTTAGTAAGTGGACAAGAAATATAAAGGAGGAAGCCTATAAGTAGTCATAGATTTGTAAGTGTTGAATCATCTTGGATTATGCATCTTTGATTGTGTATCTGAGATCAAGAGATATCTGCAAGATCTGTATTTTGCGGAGATGTTGTATCTGGGTTTTTGCAGAGTTAACATGATATGACAGAGCTATTTTGCGGAATCCCTGTGTCTCTTCTGTTTACCTGTGGTAATGCATGTTGCGATATATGAATGATGCTATGTTTTCTTGCTGCAATTAATGCTTTACTGTTATATTTGTTGCGATGATGAATGTTCATGTTGAATGATGCTATGAATATAAGTAATGTCGAAGTTCAATGCATAGATCTACTTTTGAAATGTCGCAATAAGTTAAGTAATTAAGCCACAAACATCCTCCTTCATTCAGCGGAAACATGGTTTCGTCAACTCTCCCTTGAACGCCTCGGGTGAGACCTCATCTGCTCTGCAGGTGTTGTTGGACAGGGTTAAACCTATTTGGGCCGGTGCTCAAGGAGATCGCGGTGGTTGGGTGTCGACAGTGAGTGGAACCCCTATCGACTGGGTCTGAGTCAACAAATGGTTCCATTGTCGGGACCGTAGTACGAAGTGAAAGGAGGATATGTTGTGGAATCCGACGCAACCGAAGATACAAAACTGGTTTGATCAGAAATTGCAGGAATTTGCTGAAGAAGAAAGTCGGAACACTCGACTGCTGGTAGATCAGTGGGTGGAAAGATATATTCACAATGGTCCGCACATAAAATTTTTTCTGTGAATTCCCAGTCATCTTGTTCGAGTGGTTGGCAAAGTTGACCTTCCAGAAGAGGAACTTTGAAGGGGGTGAACCAACGACCTGGACCCCAGAATTGATCTAGGAGCTACAGGAAGTCGACAACAAAGCATCACGGGCCGTCGAAGTTTGGCTTGATAGCATATTGGAAGGCTATATCATCGAATTTGTGGTTGATACGAACAAGTCTTATAATGAAGCTGAAAGATATTTCTTCAGCGGACCGCGGGGAAGGTTTTTGATGTCGCTCGAACTGTCTATTAAGATGCTTGTTTGTGAGAAGGGTATATTGAAGATGCATCTAGATCAGTAAAATCCCTGGTGGGCGGAGGCCGTGGGTACCGTGGTAGCATAGGTGCAGTACATGGAATGATAAGGGGTAGATGGGTGCAAGTCATGATGAGACTGTGAGTGAAGCCGAGGAAGAGAGTGGTCTTACAAGGGGAGGATCAAGGTTTCGACCGAAAAAGAGGCAGAGGACAGGAGAAGGTCCTACTACGATCGAACCGCAAGGCCATGAAGGAAGACCACATGGGATGAAGCGACCTCACAGTCTGGACAAGGAAAACCAGGCTACGCCTAGGATAGAGGTAGGACCAAACCCCAGCGGCAGCGTACCCAAACCTCCGCTAACTATATGTCAACTAGTAAGAAACACAACTTCGACACCACCATGTCAACAAAACTTGATTGCTAATAGTTCAGCGACTGCCAGAAGAAAGCCCAAGATGGCGGGCGAGGATACGAAGTTGTCGCTATTCCATGGAAACATAACAGACAACCCTAAGCAATACTAGTTTTTATGTGAAGCAGTATGGACTGTAAAGCAGATCACTGATGATAATGCTAAGAAAATACAGTTAGCGACAAATCTGCGAGGTCGCACATTAGACTGGTTTATGAAGTTTGTTCTAGTCCCTACAGGAGCTCCGGAGAAGATGCTAGATGATATCAGGAACGGATTGATTGCAGAATTCAAAAAACCCAAGTCTGAAGCACAGTGCAATACAGAACTAAAACAAATTAAGCAGTATCCCAATGAAACGGTGTGGGACTTTGACCAGTGATTTAATACACTGATGGCGACGGTTAGTTTTGATATGAGCATTGTCCAACACAAAGAATGGTTCATCGCGGCACTGCTCCAGCACATTCGACTACCGCTGATGCAACAGAACATTACAACGCCTAGTGAAGCTCTGGAGATTGCAATGCGGTTGGAAGCGTCGCCAATTGATGAAAATGCAGCTGGGATGTCGCAGATTCAGACACAGCTTGCTAACCTGACCATACAACTGCAAGATCTTAAGAAGGTCAAGGATCACCATGAAGAAGTATGGTGTACGCAATGTCGAGGAGAAGGGCATACTAAGGATAATTGCCCAGACTTCCACAATTATTTGGTTTCAGGGGAACCAAACCCGTTGAATGGTGGTGGCATGCCGTGGTGTCGCGTTTGTCAAGTATATGGGCACTTCCATGAGGAATGCCAATACATGCAGAAAATGGTCACCAAACCGATGAATCTGTATTGTACATTCTGCAAATTTGTGGGACATGAAGACAAAGATTGTCGTGCATATGGGTTGCTTCATGAGAGAACATACGATGCATTCTATGTGAAGGATGACCAGCATGTCGTACAACAACTGCAGCCATAGGTAGTCTAGCCGCTACCTCAACCGCAGGTGTAGTTTGTACCGCAGTAGCAACCACAGCATTTTATGCCGCAATATGCTCCGATGCAAATGGCTCCACAGCAGCCACAGTACGTTCAGAAACTGCAGTATGCACAGCAAGGACAAGGCATGCAACTAAATCCTATGCCACAACAGTTCAATCAACCATAGTACCAATAGTAGGGCAGATTCCATGGAGGATTCTGGGGCAGACGCGGCAAAGGATTTGGTCACGGAGGAGGACGAGGAGGTCGCGGACCTATTCAGTGCTATCACTGCGCGGTATGGGGACATTACCAGTGGGATTTCCCACTATTGCAGATGCATTGTACATTTTGCTTTGTTACAGATCATACAGTAGAAAACTACCCACAGTTGATTGCACAATGGCAAGCAGGGAACATTCCCCAGTTGCAGAATCAGACTCAGGCGCAGCAGCCCATACAGAATCAAGTACAGCAACCGGCACAGAACCAGAACCAACGTCCAAATCAGAATGTTAACCAGAACATGAACCAACTGGGGAATCCATCACTGAACCATAATTAGGATGCAAGTGTTGCGACAATTTATGTGGAGCCAAGGCCACAAGATGCAGGTGTTGCAGTTATCACTCGAGGAGGTACAACAACAGGAGGGGATAGCTCACACCCGCTCATTCGATTGGAAGGACAGAAGAAGGTATCATTTGACATTGAGTCCGAGCGTGATGCATTCTTTCAAGCACGTCGTGCGATGGACCAAGATCATGGTAAGGCTATTATTTGCGACATGCCCCCTGTTTTTTATGCCACTTCATAGGTAGGTCCATCGGCACACTCCGGAACCTTGCAAAAAAAATTTGAGAGCTGTTTATTGTTGGCAAGGGATCCCGCTGCTCTTGCCGAGATCGAGGGATTATTTCAGTGACCAACTAGAGGACGGCGGGAGTCCGCGGTAAACTCCTTACAGCGACGGAAGACTAGTAAGGAGATGCGCATGAACATACAAATTGGAGACTATGAAGTTGATTCGGTTATTTTGGATCTTGGTTCGGATGTCAACATCTTAACCAAGCAAGCATGGTAGAAAATGGGGAGTCCCCCAATGAGTTGGTCTCCTGTCCAGCTCCGGCTAGCTAATCACGCCAAGGTGACACTGATTAGGAGAGTTCCCTGCCTGGTAGTGGAAATTGAGGGAATGAAGACTTATGCTGACTTTGACATCATCGAAGTGGTTGAAGGGGGAAGCTCTTATCCTGTGTTGATGGGGATTGGATGGGCTAATGACAGTGGAGTAGTAAATAACTTTAAGAGGTGGTTGATGACTTTTGAAAATCGCGATCTCAGAGTTATAGCTCCATTGGATCCGGCTGAAGGACGCAGATACATCGAACCAGTGAAGGATTAAGATCCTAGTGGATGGGACCATGCCTTCAATATTTCAGAAGATTATATTCATCCGACTTCCAACGGTGAGCTTGGATGGCGCAGCGACAGCTCTATGTCTTTCGACTCTAATGACGCTTTAGAACATTGGCAGAATCGCTTGCACGAGGTGTCGCTCCACAAGTGTGGGTTAATCACGCAGTCATTTTTCCGCGTTGCGACTGAAACGGTCACACTACCAGTATATGAAGGGATACCTGGCTTGTCCGACTTTCTGGCAGCGTACGAGGAAAAAGTTTCAGAACCACATAGACTACTGGCATTGGAGGAAGCACTGAAGGCTACTCCAATACACTAGTGGGCGACACATAAGAAGTCGATCGCTAGTTGGCCATAGTGTCGGCGATTGATGACAGTTCATTTCGGTGATACCGAAGTTTACCACACAGGGAAATATGATGATCGGAATGACCCTGGCAGTCATTTGATGGAGTGTCAGACATTGTGGGCATTGTGACCAAAATATGAGTGGGTCCATGCATTTATCCATACTTTGGACGAGATGCCACGATCATGGTACACTGCAACTGAATTACGGGGAGAAATTACTACTTAGTTGGAGTTGAACGTTTTCTTTACCCATACGTTCAGTTTTGCAGATCCCAACCCAGATGTCCATAATGCTCTGCAGCTCATCCGCGATGTGGTTCTGAAGGTTGTTCCAGTGGCATATCCTACGGATCTGCATACACACTGCCAAATGAAATCCATGATGGAATGTTACAATATCACTAGTGGGCCAGAGGACGGTGATGATCCACGGAATGTCAATATTCTGGAGTTTGAACGAAGTCACAATGTTGTAGCACCTGATGCACCAAGTGATCCGATCAGTCAACCGATCAAGCTCCGTGAGGTCAACATTGGGATAGAGGACAGTCCAAAGTTTGCAAATGTTGGGGATTATTGGGATGATGAGATGATCGGGAAGGTCACATACTTGCTACATGAATTCCAAGACCTGTTCCCTGCGAAATTTTATGAGATGAAGGGAATCTTGGGAGATCTGGGTGAGATGAAGATTCCGTTAAAACCAGATGCTAAACCAATCATGCAGCGACCCTACCGACTGAATTCGTGCCATAAGGAGAGGGTCAAGGTAGAACTTGATCGCATGTTGGATGTTGGTATTATTGAATCGGTTGAAGAGTTAGAATGGATCAGTCCTATGGTGGTGCAGGACAAGAAGACTGGTGAAGTGCGCATTTGTGTCGATTTGCGGAAGTTGAATGATGCCTGCTTGCATGATCCCTTTCCGATCCTGTTTACTAATGAAGTGATCGAAGGTGTGGGCAGCCAAGAGATGTATTCTTTCATGGATGGGTTCTCGGGTTATCGTCAGATCTGGATTGCAAAGGAAGACCGCCACAAGACAATTTGTGTGACAGAATGGGGCTATTTCCAGTACACAGTGATGCCGTTTGGGTTGAAGAATGCACCTGTGATATTCTCGCGGGTTGTCGTTGCCGCATTCAGGGATTTCATTCAGAATTTTTTGCAGGTATATATGGATGACTGGACAGTCTATGGCTTGATCAGCGATCATCTGGAAAATCTGCGGTTGATGTTGGAGCGTTGTCGACAGCATCAGATGTCATTGAACTTAAAGAAGTGCATCTTTTGTGCACCATTCGGAATACTGTTGGGTCACATTGTGTGCAAGCAAGGGTTGTTAGTTGATTCAGCAAAGATTGTGCTTATCCTGAGTTTAACCCCACTGACTAATGTCAAGTAGTTGCGAGTGACGTTGGGCCACACTGGGTATTATCGCAAGTTCATCAGGGGGTATGCAGCGATCACCGCCCCTATGGAGAAGTTATTGAAGAAGAATGCAGTATTCTAGTGGAACCCTGAATTTCAAGATAGTTTTGAGACGCTAAACACTAAGATGGCTTCAGCACCGATACTGGTATTTCCAAACTGGAGTAAGGAATTCCATGTTCATGTTGATGCCTCATAGATCTCACTGGGAGTGGTGCTGGTGCAACCAGGAGAGCGGGATCTAGATCACCCCATCGCTTTCGCAAGTCGGAAGTTGTCATAAGCAAAAAAGAACTATACCACTACAGAGAGGGAAGGCCTGGCGATGGTTTATGCGCTGCAGAATTTTCAACATTACTTATTGGGAGGACACTTTAAGATGTTTACAGACCACTCGGCATTAAAATCCCTGGTCAATAAGCCTGTGTTGGGGGGGAAGATATGTCGCTGGCTACTTCTTTTTCAGGAGTTCAATTTCGAAGTGATTGTGAAGCCAGGACGTTTGAATGCTTGACCTGATCATCTATCACGGATTGAGACAGGAGAGGAGCCAACTAACATTGAAGACGAGTTTTCTGATACACAACTTTTTAAGGTTGGAGTGGCCAATGGCTACTATGAAAAAATCATTCAGTTTCTGGCGACAGGTACCGCACTCGAGGAATTCACCACTAGTCAAAAGAAGCAGTTAGTGGTCAAGGCTACAGATTTCCATCTAATTGCAAGCGAGTTATACAAATTGGGTTCCGTTGAGATATTGCGGCATTGTGTTTTGCCTCATGAGCAAGGATAGATCTTGTCAGAAGTGCACGCAGGCGTGGCTGGGGGGCACTATGGCAGTCGTGCAACTGCCAGGAAGGTGCTTCGGGTGGGGCTCTGGTGGCCCACGTTGCACAATGATGCGACCGACTATGCACGGTCCTGCGATGTTTGTCAGAGAAAAGGGAAGCCCTCCAGAAGGGATGAGATGCCGCTGACACCTCAACTGACACTGCAGCCATTTGAAAAATGGGCAGTGGATTTCGTGGGACCAATCAACCCACCTGGGAAGCGCACTGGTGCCAGATACATCATCACGGTGACAGACTATTTGAAAAGATGGGCGGAGGCTGCACCAGTCATTGATTGTTCCACGGCCACAACCGCGCGGTTCTTGTTTGACAACATCGTCACTCGCTTCAGTTGCCCCAAGATATTGTTGAGTGATCAAGGCAGCCACTTTCTCAATCGCACCATCAGCGCATTAATGGAGGAACTACAGATACAGCACAAGAAGAGTACATTGTATCATCCACAAGCAAATGGCACGGAGGAATCTTTCAACAAGGTATTGGAACATGCACTGACAAAGGTGTGCAACACGAACCGTGATGACTGGGATCTGAAAATCCCAGCAGTCTTGTGGGCGGGACAGACTCCATTGAAGCTAGTGTATGGACAAGAAGCAATTATGCCTATGGAGTACATCATTCCGAGTCTGCGCATAGCGGCAGCAACAGGTATGGATGTTGCAGTAGCATTAGCAGAACGCCTAGCGCAGTTAGTACAGCTGGAAGAAGATCACTTTATTGCAGGATTCCACAAGAGTGTGGAGAAGGATCGTTAGAAGGCTCCGCATGATCGCCACATCAAAAACAAATAGTTTCAACAGGGTGATTTGGTGTTGTTGTATGACAGCAAGTTTATGAAACATCCAGGAAAATTGCAGATGCATTGGCTTGGTCCCTATCGCATTAGTCGCATCACTTCAGGAGGAGTAGTACAGTTGCAATAGTTAGACGGAGCGATGCTCCCAAAGTTGATCAATGGTAGCAGGATGAAGCCCTACAGGTCGGGCTTGGAGCAGCGCGATGCTTGAGTCGCATCAGCAAAAACAAAAAAAATGTAGGTTGCTTGGTGGCAGGATGGCGCACCAATAGGGAAAGAAAGTGCAAGCAGGGAGGCTTGTGCTGCAAGTTAGGAGCAGTTTGCGGCATTAGCAGGATGGCGACTGGGTCAAATCAGCAATAAATGCTGAAAGTTCATATAGTTAATTAACGGTGCTTGTTCGAATGATGGACATTAATGGCGGATCCGGTCGATCGACTGACAGGATCGATGGCGGATTTGGGTCATTAAGACAGGATTTAGTCCGAGATAATGCGGGATTTAGTTATGATTACGAGGGATTCGGTTGGGCACTATAAAAACAGGCTGAGGCTAGTCGAAAGGCACATGTTCATGCCGAGTTATTTTAGTTTCCAATTGTTGAACTGCGCAAGGTTTGGGTGTGTTGCATAGAGCAGTTGAAGTGTGTTGGGAAAGTTCTAGGTTGAGTAAGGTTGAGCCATTTTTTGGCATTGCGGGAATTGAGCGCGGCATGCCGAGTGAGCCGGAAACAGTGGATATTTCCAGTGAATCCAATTCACTCCTCATACCTGCTCCCATTGAGGAAGAGGTCAATCTCATAGACGAAGTTGCTAACATGCCGGTGGGATCATCCTCCGTGGTGCGCCAGAAGAGGGGGGGGACGCAGCTTAGCTCCAAGCGGCCCGATAAGTGGCACACCTGCTCCACTGCCCAAGTTTCAGAAGGCATCCCAGTGGAGAGCCCATCGAGCTCGGGGGTTTTTTGAATCCGCAGCGCGTGCAGGCATTTTTTTCGTGGATATCCCAGGCTACTGACCTCCATACCGAGCTGGGGTGAAACCAAGGAAGGTCACTAAGAACCAGCGGTATCAAATAAGGATGATGACAATCCCTCCAGGGATGAGTTGTACCACTGATATCGTACCAGCGTTGGTGCAGCTACAGTATGATGATCACAATTTGCTGGCGCTGGAAGATGTTATGACGGAACCCTTTCAGCCACAAGCACCAAGGGAGACCGATCCATCGCCATGCATTCCACTTGACTGGGTGTGCGGCTTGGCAAAGTCTGGGTTGTTGGGGTTGATCTACATGCCACATTTCAGGCGGTTGACGGAAGCCAATGCCTGCGTCAAACAGTTGCTAGCTTGTTTTAATGGAGGGGTGTTATGGTTGGACAGGCAGGTCACCGTCACGGTGGACCTGATTGCTGAGATCACAGGCTTGCCAAAATATGGGGTCGACCCATTGCAATATTTTTAGGGGAAGAACAACGACAAAAAGCTTGCGACAAGGTTGTGGAAGCCGTACAAAATGTGGAAAGACGGATGAGCATACCGCTTGGACACTATCAACGAACCTGCAGTCAAGATTGGGGCGTGAATCTTGGCTACCAAAATCCTGCGGAACACTCGACCCAATCAAGGAAACTCCGGGGTTGTCCCCTGTGCAGAGCTATGTGAGGCAGGTGTGCAGATCAATTGGTCCTTGTTTTTACTTAACCAGTTGACGGAGGACGCGCTGGTGGACCAAGCAGGACATCGCTCATTCACTTATAGCTGGCTACTGATATTAGTTGCGTTGGTCGCCTGGATGGAACCCGACAATTATCAAGGCATGGACGTGGATGCAGTGGAAGAACGTAAGGGAGTGTGCTACCAAAACCTGTGGTGGTGCAAGAACCGTAGCGGCTCAAAGATTGTGCCATGCAATTCTAGTTTTATTGGGAAGCGCTGCAGGCAGTCGCTGAGCGGATTCCGCGGTTGACTCAGGCCACTGTTGAGAAGCACAAGGGGATTTCCCGGTTCGCGATCGACCCACACAATATCTACTTGCAAGCGTGTCGTGATACAGATAGGCAGTGGTTGCAAACCCCCTATAAGATAACAAATGAAGACTTGGAGATGATCATCGACGACTGGCCGGTCGAATGGCGTGTACTAGTTATTCAGGAGGAGGAGTCTACAGGGATACCATCCGATGTGCCAGCCATGGATGAACTGTGTCATATGTCGGATGAGGAATCATCGCAAACCCCTACGGACGAAGAGCGTCAGGTTGAAGAAGACAGAACGAAAGGACACCAGGACCATGGGACAATCAGTGGGATGCCCCTGTCATCGGAGGTGCAATTTGGCCGCCTAATACTAGCTATCACGAATTCATCCACTGGGGTGGCTAGAGCAATGACAGTAAAGGAGGATGAAGGTTTCCATGCGCTCACTGATCATCTGTATTCTTTGTGCGATATGGTTTTGAAGAAGGCACCAGAGGGAGCATCTGTGCAGGCAATTGGCACAATCAACACTGAGTCGTGGGTCAGGAATGTCGATATTCCCCCGACTATGATTGTGACAGATGTTGAGGCTTTGAAATCCTTGCTGCAGTCGTTAGAGAAAGTGACGGTCAACATCAATGCATTGCCAGCGAAGGATTTGGCCACTATGTAGGCGGTTGCCAGCCGGGAGATGGCGGACAGGATGCACGAGATCAGCGGTAAGTGTCTGCGCTTGCAGGAGAGCAAGGAAACTGCTAAGGAAGCGGTTGAGGAGTTAACCGGGAGGGCTACTACAGCGTGGCGGGTTGTGGATGAGTTGGAAGAGGACATCAAGAAAGAATGGTCTGAGAAGGCTCGAGTAATTGAAGAGTTGAAGCAGGAGCAGGATCACCTCATTGTGGAGAAGGCCACTTTGTGGAATCAAAGTGTGCAGGTCGAGGTAGTTATCGCGGAGGCTTGTCACCATGTGTCGGAGCCCACCGTAGAGTTGGACGTGATTCAATGCGTACAGCGACTTGGGGCTATCTTTGCTCAGCTGCGACATGACATTCAGGAGTTAACAACCCTGATCGACCCTGGCACACCCCAAGCGCAGGTGGACGACCGTAAACATGCCATTGAGGAGGTAGCAGCACAGATGGAGGAGTTGGAAACGATAGCAACAAAACTCACAGCTGACACTGTACAGTTTTGGGGCCGAATTGTTCAGGACGAGCAAATTGAACAAATGACCAAGCTTCGGCAGGAGGCAGAGGGGCAGTTGGCGACACTAAATATGGCAATGCGCACGATGCCGTCAATGGAACAAGTTTCCAAGTCCACAGATTTAAAAGATTTACAGTAGCGCGTCACCAAGCCCGATGAGCGTCAGAAGAAGCGCGTTGCGCAGATGGAGGAGTTCCAAGAAGTTGGCGGTTAGTTTATGACTAAAGCTGGTGAAGTACTCCAGGTTGTACAGGAAGGTTGCCAACAAGTTGCAGCGAAGCTAACTGAGCATCCATCTACCCCGGATGTGATCGACAGTCGGGTTGTGTCTATGGTAGTAAAGGAGCAGGTGACGGCAGTCGATCAACAGTGCAAGGATTTCAGGGTCAAGACCACCGAGTACACCATGTCCTGCTGACGTGGATCAAGGGCGAGCCACAAGATTGTGTTGGGGCCCTGTTGGCAGGCAGTTAGATGGGTCATTATCGCAGCACCGCGAGTGCTGCGATACCGCGGAAGGCGGAAAGTCGAGCACAAATGATATTATTTTTTGTATTTTTGGGTCAATTGTACCACGGTATGCGGGTTTTTGGGTCATTTGGACCATGATAGTTAGATTTTGGGTCATTTGCTCGAAGTGTCGGTTAGGAAGTTGTTAGTAAGTGGACAAGCAATGTAAAGGCGAAATCCTATAAGTAGTCATAGATTTGTAAGTGTTGAATCATCTTGGATTATGCATCTTTGATTTTGTATCTGAGATCAAGAGATATCTGTGAGATCTGTATTTTGCGAAAATCTTGTATTTAAGTTTTTGCGGAGTTAACATGATATGACAGAGCTATTTTGCGGAATCCCTGTGTCTCTTATGTTTACCTTTGGTAATGCATGTTGTGATATATGAATGATGCTATGTTTTCTTGCTGCAATTAATGCTTTACTGTTATATTTGTTGCGATGATGAATGTTCCTGTTGAATGACGATATGAATATAAGTAATGTCGAAGTTAAATGCATAGATCTACTTCTGAAATGTCGCAATAACTTAAGTAATTGAGCCGCAAACATCCTCCTTCATTCGGTGGAAACATGGTTCCATCAACTCTCCCTTGAACGCCTCGGGTGAAACCTCATCTGCTCTGCAGGTGTTGCTGGACAGGGTTAAACCTGTTTGGTTCGGTGCTCATGGAGATCGCGGTGGTTGGGTGTCGATAGTGAATGAAACCCCTGTCGACTGGGTTTGAGTCAACAAACAACAACAATGTTGGTGGGGGTAAAAAGTATAAAATGAAGGTGAAGTTCCCATGCAAGATATGCAGTGAGGATCATTTAACTTACTAATGCCCCAAATTGGAGGTTTCCCAACGATTGTTGGCACGACATGAAGCTACTAAGAAACATATGGTATTAACTAATATATTCCCTCCGTAGAAACAACAAATGGTTGCTACTTCTAATCCAAACCCTATACCTATGCAAGGGGGAAATTAAGGTGCCTCCTTGCAAGGGGTAAATGTCACAACCCCAAATTTACTCAATTTAAAAAAAAAATCCATAAGTAATTTATAACGACATTATTTCTTTTGTCGCAGGTGTACAAGTTGAATGAGGATGAGGCACATCTCTACAACTCACTATCAACAGGTATAAATTGAGTTGTGAATTAATTATAAATTTTAGGTCATGTTTGCGGAAATAAAAGATAGGTTCCATGTGACGACTTTTACTTCAAGAACTAATGTCTAACATGATCCTGTTTATACTCATTAAAATTCAAGTTTACTCTCTCATTACATAATCAAATAACTATATTGGCCTTTTGCCAATATATACTAGATCTTCTCCTAAACTGAACGTCTTGTGCATGAATATAATTACATGGTATAAGATTCCATATATGTTTCTTCATTTTCTTAATATAGTCTTCATGCTATGAGATCCTGGGTTATTATTCTTAGATATAATATGTGATTGAATTATATATTATAACATAGTTACACCCTACTTGTGTTAACCTTAAACTAGGATCAAAATATAGTTATCAACCTTCTATCCTAAGGTCATATATATTAAGCTTATTAACTATAGGTTTATAACCTAAGTATCGAGATTCAATACGTTTGTATGAACCATACCACAACTATAATTAAAGTCGAAATACCCAACCTAATATTCTATCCTATGAATCATTTATACTACGGTTTCATATGGCGTAGCCATAGAAGGTCTACGAAATATTTGATATGATTGCATTTCATTAATACGATGATTTTCCTCGTTTATTGCATATTTGTACCAAGGTGCCAATGCGGATGTAGGTTGGTGTGGCCATGTGAAGGAATTTACAAAGGTTGATGGTACCCAACATGCTCCTTCACATGGATTCCTGTGCATCGTTGAAACCTTTTCTTGGGATTGTAACTGATCTTCCCAATGTTTAAACGGACAAGGTTGATAATCATGCCATTGTTGTTCGTGGTATTGGGGTTATGCTGCTACGTTGCGGAGCCTTGGCTCTGCGTAGAGCTCACCCTGGTTATAATGTTTCTCATACTCTTATTGAAGTGTTAGTTTATCTTCTTGATATTGTTGTTAGCAATAGCAAACATTAATGACATCCTTATGGAGTGCTCGCTATGCGTTACGAGGGTTTTCCCTCTGGTTTGAGTTTTCTTTCGACTCTAAGTTTGATTTTGTAGTATTTATTTAGTTCTTTCATTATGAGCTCTACTCTGTAATTTATGGGTTCGGCTCCATGAATTGGAACTTGAATCTGTGTTTTTAGTTTGGCTCTATGACTTGGAACTTGACTCTGTATTATTAGTTCGGCTCGGTGGCTTGGAACTTGACTCTGTGTTTTTAGTTCGGCTCTGTGACTGGGGTTTGACTCTATGTTTTTAGTTCAGCTATGTGGCTTGGAACTTGACTCTATATTATTAGTTCAGCTCTGTGGCTTGGAACTTGACTCTATATAAATGGATTCTACTTATGTTAACTCGAATGTATATAATATTTGTATTTATATGTTTTTATATGAACAATAGTAATATTTAATACTCTAGTTGATAAATATACATTTATTTATCTCTGGTTAAAAATTGTATAAACCATAGGTTTATTATATATAATAAAGTTATAACAGAAGCTTGGAAGAAACAATAATATGGTTAACATAAACATGATAGCATAATGTAAACATATCAACATAAGATTATTATATTTCAAAATAAAGTATTTAGACATTATCATATAATGAAACTTTCAAGAATTAATATTTAAATATACAGTTCAGTAGGCTGTGAAACATTATACAGAAATAAAAGACTAAATACTAATAAACAGATGATAAGAACCTAACAACCAGGACAGACCGAATCCAATATGAAGTTCGTCATTCCTCCCAACAAATCTTCCAGAACAACCAATATCACTTGTTCTGAAACCCCCGAGCCTGTTTGTTGGACCACAAGGACAAAGACTGTTGAAACTAGTTTTGTACCAACACTTAATTCCACTCTTTTATTCAACAATGATATTTTCCCTCTTCCATCCAAGCCTCCTGCCTGTCTGATGGGAATGCATATTTAACTTTGCCTAGGACTTAGGTCTCTCATGAGCCTCCTGCTCTAGAACCTCCATCTGGAGTTCTTACCTGAATTATAGGGATGATACCTCCTGCACCTGTTGAGATATTAATTATTTGTTTTCACCACTTGGGTTTCTTTTCCAACACTTGTCATTTCTCCTTGTGGGATAGCAAACAGTCTTTCAACAGCTATTTCAGATTGGATTCTCGTATTTTTATTTATTAAATAATAACTATTATTCAAAATCCTCTCACAAATTTCTTTGACCACACTTGGTCAAAATAATTGTTCAACAATAATTAAAAAAATATTACAAAGTATTTAACTTTAATTAAGGTTCTAGGGGTATTACAGTAAATGTAGGGAAAGTTGAGGTTTTCACATGTGAACGAGAGATAAATATCCATCCTATAGCTTGCAATAATAAAACAACTATGTATGGGACCAAAGGAAAAGAACTTCTTGAATCGGAAGCAGCTAACCCTTTGCACATAGAGAAGCCAGCGAATGACACAATGCATAGGATGCTTAAAGGTATGTTCAATAAGGGCACGTATAACCCCAATGCATGTGTTTCCTAGAACTATATCATAGTGAAAGGTCTGGTGCAAGATCCCTATGTAATGTCCACATTGGAATTCCTCTAGAGTTTCCCTACACAATGAAAAACTTTGATTTCAACAATATGAGCTTTAGAACCTTTGGATAGTTATTTAATGATATTTGATTTGGAACATTGGAAGCCCCGTTTACCTCACCATGTCACATTCCATATCCAAGTATCGACTGGAATATCAAACATCTATCGGATTGTTGTGGACGACGGGGCATCCACATGAATCATGTCCTTATCATGTTGGAGAGCTATTGGATCACCGTACATTGTTCCCTCTACAAACATGCTTAAAGATTTTGATGAACACTTGTTCCAACCTCACGAAATTAGACATGCTCTCCTACTAGAGTGAGGGGGTAAAACAGTGAATGTGGAGGTAGAATTTGTTGATGCTTCATTATATTACAACCTATTTCTAGGAAGAAGTTGTACTTTTTCCATGATATTTGTGGTCTCTTCAATTTTTTTAATGATCAAATTTCCCCATGAAGGAAAGATTGTCACCCTCAATTAATTATTATTCTGCATAAATGAGTCCACTCAAAACAATGGGACAAATGTCCCCCTAGTAGGTCATTCTGTGAGAAACTGTGAAAATGTTTTGGAATGTATCCTACATTGATGGGCACTTTTAATTTTCACCCTCCCAACTTGAATGACAAAGAGGCCTCTATACACACGATCTTGTCAGTTGCCATTAATCCCATAGTGAAAGTTTCTCATTTTAGGACTTCCTATTTTGAAGATCCATGGATAGTGTTAGAACCCACTTAGGGAACCAAGTGTAAAAGGGCCTCACCAACTTTATCTGCATCCAAGGTAGCTTACCAAGCTATCATATATAAGAACATTGACCATGATCATCACTTTTCCCAATTAGAGGTAGATTATCAATATTCCATGCCCATTTGGGACACCAACTCCTTACCTTGTCATGACCCCTTGGATACAGTCATGCTTTCCGATGAAGCTGTCATTGAGGCTATGTATTTGGAAGATATACCTTGGAAAATCATGCACCAACGTGCATTGTTTCTACCTGCCAAAATTGATGTAAGGATTGATGAAAATGAAACCATCAAACCAGGGTCCGTGGATTTGTATGGGATCCCTCTTGCCACATATCAAGCATATGTAGAGGAGAATACGACCAACATTTCAAAAACCATTCCCATCAATATTTCTAGGACTCCATGGGTTTTTGAGAATGTCTTTATCGATGTGTATTGCTCACCAGAGGATATTGAGATTCACGCAGTGTTGTTCAAAGAATATCAAAGAATATAGAGATATTTTCGCTTGGTATTACGAAGAGATGATAGGAATCAACCCATTCATTGTCGAACATGAGATAAATGTTGAATAATGCAACTTTGGAAGATATTCTTATTGTATTTTTATTGTAATTCCTTCGGGAAATATTCATATTGTATTTGATTATGTAAAAATCCTAAAAGAAATCATGTAAAATAGACAAGTCGGCTTAATGGGTAAACTACCCCAAACGATGGGCAGCCTGCCCCAAACAATGGGAAAAACTGCCCCAGTCAGGTCGTCCCAGTTAGGGAAATTCAAGTTGGCCCAGTTAGATAAAAATGCCAGTTTGTAACTAGTATGAATAGAGTGGTGCCTAGCCCATTTGGTGCATCATCTCACTTAAGCAAGTTCTCATGAGTAGAAGCAGAAGGACAACTTCGCTTGGGAGAAAGAGTAGATGAATTAAAGAAATATTTTCTTAGGGTTTCTATTTTATCTTATTCTCGGGTTATTGTACGAGATTGACATTGTACTTTCTGACGAATCTATATTGAAGAAGTTTTGTTGGGTTTTTCCCGTGAGAGGGTTTTCCCAAGGTAAATTTTTTTGTTCTCTTGTTTATGTTGTGCTTGTCCATCTTTCAGTGATCCTATTGCATATGGTTATTGTGATAATATATAAATTGTTTGAATATCTAATATAACCATCCTAGAAGTATCAAAATTCTAACAATAAATACATATCCAAATAGTAAACTTGTTCGAAAAAATCTATGACCGGGAAACCCAAGAAAGGTTGTTTCCATTGAGGTAGAAGTGGAGAAGACTCTCCACGCTAAATTCATATATCCTATCCCTTTAACCAAGTGGGTGTCCAATCTGGTACCCATAGATAAAAATAAGGGAATATTAAAGTGTGTACAAACTTTCATGACATGAACTTAGCCTTCCCTAAGGGTAACTATCCTATTCAATGCATCGACCAGATCATTCATGAGTGTGCTAGTAATGAAATATTTTCATTTATAATGGCTTTTCAGGATATAATCATATTCAAATACGATCGAAATACCAACACAAAACTACTTTCATATGCCCCTAGGGGACCTTTTCTTATAAGAAGGTTCCATTTGGCCTAAATATTGTTGGGGCTACATTCCATCCTACTATGTAATATGATTTTTACGATATTAAGAAGATCATTGAAGCCTATCCAGATGACTTAATGGATAAATCTGGAAAGAGGGTGGATCATCCCAAACACCTTAGGGATGTCTTTGATAGGTGTCAATATAATAGGATTTGGTTGAATCCTCACAAGTGCATCTTCTATGTCATTTTTGGTTGATTACTCGATTTCATCATTTTTTGAAAGATGAAATTATGGTAAATCCATTTAAGGTAGAGCAATAGTTTAGTTTCCTCCTCCGCGTAATTTGAATCAATTGCAAATCCTCCAAGGGAAAGCCAATTCCTTACATCGGTTCATTACCAATTATGTTGAGATCACGAAAGGTTTCATGCACCTACTTAGGAAATGGATCCCATTCATTTGGGATGGCAATGCTTAGATATCATTCAATGCATTAAAAAGGGCTTTAATGTATTCCTCGTTACTGAGTCTCTCGAACTATAGAGAGGATTTGCTTTTCTATATAGTGGCATCTGAATTGACCATTGGAATGGTCTTGGTTCAAGAAGATGATTTCCACCAAGAAAATGTCATTTATTACCTGAGTAAGAACTTAACAAGCCCAAGAGATGAGGTACTCTTATGTTGTGAAATTGTCGCTAGCATTCGTTCATGTAGTGAAGAGACTTCAACACTGCATTATCCTTAGACGAACAACCATGATTGCAAATGTCAATCCCTTTCAATATATCTTTTATCGATGAGTTATTGGGGGAAAGTACAATAAGTGGATTGTGATTCTTCAGGAATTTGATCTAGGGTTTGCCTCAGCTAAATCCAAAATGCCTTGGAATTTTTCGAGTTGATGTCAGAACTCCCCCGATATGGTGAAGAGATGGTAGAAAGTGAATCATTTCCTGATGAAAACATCTTCCTCATTAGCTCGAATGACCCCTGGTGTGGGAACATTTTGGTTTACCTACAAACCTAGAGGGTCCTGCATCAATCTTCTCATGAAGAGAAATGAAAAAGTTGTCACTAAGTGAGGCATTTGTTATCAGTAATGATACCTTATATCGTCGAGAGATCAATACTATTTTGAGGCGATGTTTAACTCATGAGGAGGTTGAGAAAGTGTTGAATGATTCCCATGGTGGATCCTATGGTGGTCATTTCTCAGGGCTTGCTACAACCCAGAATATATTGCGTGCAGGTTATTTCTAGCCTTCAATCTTCAAAGACTATTGTGAAGTAGTCAATAAGTGTTTCCCTTGTTGGAATTTTACCAATAAAATGCATGTGTACTTTGCTTTGCTCTATCATGTGATCATTGTCGGCCCCTTTACAAAGTGGGATATATATTATACAACATACAATCTTGCATCGTCAAAGGTCCATAAGTACATTATTTTGACTGTAGACCACTTCACTAAGTGGGTCGAATCCAAGCCTACATTCACTTGTGATGGTGAAACTGCAACACACTTCAATTTTAACCAAATCATATCCTGATTTAGTATACCCAGGGAGGTTTTCAAAGAAAATGGTAGCCACTTCCAGAACAAGTGGCATATCATGTTGTATCTTGTGCTCTAGGCATATCAGACTTTGGTCAAGACTGCTACAGGGTTCACCCATTTTTAGCTTCTACACAAAATCAATGTTGTGTTACCAATCAAGTGTCAGACCCCATTGTTGAAACTATCCATTGAGCTTCTACCAGACAATATATAGTTAGAAGAATTCCTAATGTACTTGGAACAATTAGACAAGCACAGAAGGGATACCACTACTGCTAACAAAAAACACAAGAAACGTGTCAAATCTCAGTACTACAAATATGTATATCCTCGTGTCTTCTCTAAAGGTGACATGATGCTAGTATATGAATAGGACCATGATGAACTTAGGTCTGGAAAATTCAAATCAATGTGCCTTGTTCCTTACATAGCGAGGCAAGTCTTGAACAAATGAGCCTATGAATTGGAATACTCTAAGGGAAACATCCTAGGGCTTAGAAATGGGCTCTACTTGAAGAGGTACTATGCCTAGACACTTGTGTCTAGGAAAAATCCATTTGGATTTGTTGTATTATAGGTAGCCTAGGTTTCTTTGATTTTATTGTTTTGATTAGTATTAGTCATTGCTCATTGTGTTTTATTCTCAATTAACAGATGTCTTCATATGCACCTATGTTTGTGGGGTATGCAGACGGGCTTGCCGTCACACTCGAAATATTTCTTCCGCAACTTTGGGTAATATATGATCCCACAAGCCATATGGTAAGCTCATGAGGAGTGTCTCTTGGTCCAGACACCAATAACATTGTTGAATATAGTGTCATGATTGAGTTATTATTGGAATCAATCTCACTTGGAATCCAATAGTTAACTATCCACCTGGACTCTCAGTTGGTATTGTCATAGCTAAACAGTACTACCATATCTGTAATCCTACATTGCTATGTAAATTTATGAGTTTGCACCTTCTTGAACATCATTTTCAATTCATTACTTATATTCATGTGCTAAGGAGGCTTAATTTTGTGTCTGATACATTAGTGAATTATGTCTTAGATTGGAATTTGTCACATAACTAAAACAAGCACATTGTATAAATTAAAGAGCATGTACAAAATATAAATAAGGCCGATAAAATAAATTTCATTAATATAAAAGTGTCTCCATCAAGTACAAAATGTGTAAGATCATAATACAAAGTTGGGGCTCCCAAGCCCTCAATGGCGCATATACATGGAAAAATTACATAATATCCATAATAGGTCATAAGTACAAAATGTTTATCCAAAGGATATCAATACTGAGCTCTAGCCACATCTCAATAACACAATACAAAGGTAGCCACCTGTCGGAACAAGCAGATCCATCTAGTAGGTATCCCCACCACCTGGTGCTGCATAGTCTCAGGAAGGTGCTCTATGCGAGTAGTAGGAACACCATGAGTAAGACCTCTAAGGTTCTCCTCCACATAATATAAAGTAGCCTATGCTCCCTCCTCAGCTCGAGGCTCCTGTTGATGAAGATAAGGTTTCCCTATTGGGTGCTCAGGTCGTACATCTGCATCATTATTAAATCTTGTCAATATTCTTGCACACCAAAAACAATTACCTCTTCATTTTCAAAATATTTCAAAAATACAAAAAAAAATATTTTAAAAAGCATTACTTACCAATGTGGCCCCACTGTGATCCAGGAGGAATATATAAGTCTAGATCTCCCTGAAAATTCAATACTGCAAATGGGAATTCCTCAATGGTTGGGAGTTTCCTACCCCACCACTCGAGGAATTCATCGTCAAAAGTTGTAACAATGTGCCTTTTTCCTAATCGATACATAAGATCTATCCACCTAGCCATCCAAGGATGCTTGCGATCAATACGTGTTAGTGATACTCAGAGGGACATGGATCGAACTCTCTCCATGAAGAAAGATACAAGGATTCTACCATAACTGAAGTTCTTTTGCTTCCCTATTTTGCACTTGATCAATTGACTCTTCATATTGTTCAGTAGACCGGTGCACCAATCAAACACAGTGGATATCAAACACTCCACCCCATAGTACATATGTCCTCAATAGGCTTTATTCAAAGGTGCAGAACCTACCACCTAAGTGATGAGAATCAAGATGACTTTCAGGCGAAAACTGGATATACTAGTAATGGGTATTTGGGAGCCCATTTTTCGGGTCTTTGATATGCAAAAAGTATCGATATACTCTTGTATAGTAAGTATATCCTCTCCTCTTTTGGAATCTTTAAGTTGTATTGGTTCCCCTCTTCGAGATAATCTAGTGAGGAAGTAAATATCATCCATGGTTATTTCTAGTACCTCCCCTTTTATCATGAAGGAACCTTGGTTAGGGTACCAATACCGAATGAGCACTTGCAGCAGGTTCTTTTGAGCCCTCATGTAGGGAACTTGGAAAATTTTGAGCAAACCACACCAATGGAGAGCATTTAGGGAGAATGGATCTCCAAGAACCTCTCTATCCAGGTCTTCATGCTCTTGTTGATTCCAAATGAATTCCATCTTGTGGAAAAAGCTAAAATTTGATTCAAAATGCAACTTCTGTTATCTATTGGCTTTCCCCACGCACTTCTTCTACCACACAGTTGCATGTACTTGCATTCTTTGAAACTAGAAAAGTGCGATTTTTAGGACCACTCAAAAATCGTGAGCTAGAGAAGCACGTGGGCACAATTTTCAAATTAAAATAGACTTAAAAGTTGAAATTTTGAGCAAAAATAGGAAACAAAAGCATGAAAATGAAAGAGGGGGGCATAGGAGAATACCTGGAGAAGATGGAATCAGAAATTGTGGCTCGAGGAGTGCACAATCCATGCTTGAAAATTCTAGGGAAAACTAACTCCAAAAGAGGTAAAACAAGATAAAAAGTAAATATGTTTTAATCCAAAAAAATTATCCACTTTCTATAGTTTTGACCTATTTTATACGTGAATGTTTACTAGTACTAATGCTATCTCTCCAAGTTAATGTGAATTATGATAGGAAAGCTGAAACCAAGGCTATGTTTTTCTATCGATGGTTCGTCTAACAGGTTTGTGAACTGAACTAGCATATAGGGTAGAATTCACTTCCATCATGCATACTTTGCATTATCCTTAACTGTTTTATCACACCTCGGTGTCCCAATACATGGAGTTGTGACATTATCCCTTCTACTTTTGAAATGCCATAACTTCTAGGTTAGAACTTACAAATACATGGGTACCCTAGTTTAGAACCTTTGATGTCTTTTGGTTCCCATACTAAAAAATAAATTAGGCTCGAGAGTCCCTTATTAGTCCCACCGTGTCTTTGAGTTGAAGCCTCATGAATCCCTCTAAATATTATCATGGCCAATACCCAAGGGCGACTCTCAACACCTGGCATTCTTGTGTTGTTGCACTTACATACCATTTCTTGCGCTTTTGAGTCTAATGTCCATTGTAGTTTTCCATCAACCGCATAGCACTCATGCCTTCTCCTAAGCAGCTCGTCTTTGCTACTATTGTAGTCACATCTTGCTACCTTTACTGAAGAATACATGCTTCAAGAGCATCCACATCTTGCACATCCCTTTTTGCATTTTATTTTTTGCATAGGTATGTTCCATGCGCTTGGAACGTATTTGCACGCCATGAGACGGTCATCTTCTCCATTGTACTATAGCATTCTTTTATTCTTTTTAGGATTCATAATATGAAAAATACAAAAAAATCAAATATTATAAAGAGAGGGTGGGAGATATCAAATGTCTATTATGTCCCGGTAGCAAGTCTTGTCATTTTTTAACAAAGCACCAGTTCTAGTTTTAGCCTTAGTATTTAAGCCATGATCTCATAGTTGTTACTTTTCTAATTGGTTACTCTTCCAATAATATGGAAAATTTGTTAATGTCTCTTACATTACAGATTTATATCGTTGGTCCCTTTGTGTCAAAATCTTCCCAAGTCACCATTGTTTTGAGCTCAGCCATTTCATGATGTCAATTTTTTCTCGTCATGTACCGTTGAAAACCAATGTTTGTACTTGTGCGAGTGTAGAGGGTCCCCATTGACTTATCACTGGAAGGTCGTGTCTCATCGACGATGGCTTATTTGCTCTGATATATTGACCCAGAGTAATAGCACCCTGGCCCTATTTACATCATTGACAAGTCACCTTCCACTCAACATATGACAACTCATCATTGGTCGTTGATTGGTTGATTTCCCATGATGTTCTGTGTCAAAACATCTATTCACATTTTGGGATTCATGTTGTACCTTGCATTCTATTTTCATCATTGGTGGAAATCCTCGCCCCCATCAATAGATTTCATTATTGGTTGTGGCTTAAGGGATCTATTTTGTGTTCTATTTACATATGGTGCATGCAAGAGACGTACTCGGTGGTTCATTCTATAAAAAATGGTCTCAATCACTTTTCCAAGTCAAATAATTCCTTGATATTTCCTCATGTTGGTTGATGGACAATGTCCTAATGCCTCCCTTCCATTGGATCTCTTCCCATCAACGTCAACACATCATGCTTTGGTAATATCATCTAAAGTCTCGATAGTACCTTGAGGCTTGAAGTCATCAGTGGCAAGTTCCCTCACTATCGGACAATGGGAATACATCAATGTCTCATGCTTGATGGATTCTACAAGTGTTCGACTCCAAGACATATATTCACACTTGCTAGATTGTACTAGGTACCTTAGTGCCCATTATCATCATCGGTTGGTTGCCTTGTGTTTGTTAACGGTATACATCAATGACCAGTAATCAAATAGTGTCCTCCATGTTCGACTTCGGATCATCTATTCACAAGGGAAAGACTTGTACATTTCAAAGGTTGGGATGGAATACCTTGGGCCAAGGATAGCATTCCAATATTTTTCTATTTCCCGAGTTGTGAAATAATGTACCATACATCACATGACATCAATACTATCAAGAGAACTAGTATCACTCACTTCAACTACAGTTTGTTCTCTTGATACATTTCAATACATAGATCCACTATATATCGGTTCGTGTCTATGATATCCTAATTGACATGGATCCACTATGTATCGATAATCTTTGTGGCGATGATCCACTTTCATATATGTCACATGGATCCACTGTGTATTCTTTTGGTGGCCATGTTTGCTACATCCTCTATATGTCATAGATCCACAATGTATACAATTTGGTAGCCATGTTCTATCACACTTTGAGCATGTATATTCCAATATCAAGGAAATGTATATCTGACACCTTTTTCTTTGTTTCAAGTAACTCTTCTTGACCAAGTATTGGTAACCTCTGCCTTGATAGAAACTCACTCCACTCCACCAAATATTATAATGTATTTAATCCATCATGTCTCCTTCTAACCTCACACATTAGGGGGCATCTTCTATAGCTCCAAACGGGACTTCTATGTTTGTGATGACAATTCAAAAGAAGACACCTAAGTGTCCCTAATTGTTCACAAAAAAGACTTAGAAATATGGAAGAGCCTATGATTTGTCCCCTAGTAACCTTGTGCTTTCTAAATTTTGGAGAATTTCCTTGTTTTTTACTATTGCTATTCAAATCCATGTGTTACATGCACTTCCAAGTGGGAACAGGTGCATGTGGTAGGGTATTTACATGCTTATTCTTCTAGACAGTCACGTGGCCACGTGTTTCCTACACTAGACAGGCACATGGGTGGTGAAGAATTGGGTTTTTTACCTAGTCTACCATTTTTCTCTGTGTGAGTTTGATTTGAGTGATTGTTAGAAGCATAACAAGTTCTTTTTCTCCTATTTGGAACATTCTAGGTGATGTTTGGACAAGTGAATTTCCTTTAGAGTCAAAGAAACTCTGGAAACTTTTGGGATTCTTTTGTCTCATTTTCCTTTTATTTTTTATTGTTGAAATCTTAGTCATGAAACTCAAGAGTACAAGCTTGCCTTCCTAGTAGACCTAATTGTGTTTGTTTGAGTCTAAGAAATCTCATTATTTGCTTCTTCTCAAAATCTATTTTGAAATCTTGGTTGAAAAGATGAGTGTTTGGGGTTGTGATTCACAAAGTAATACGCATTTCAACATTCAATGTTTGCTTGCATTAAGTAGGTGTTGTTTTTTAATTCGCATTTTTCTCATTAAAAAGGAAAGAATTGGATCATAGATGCATTTGAATTGAAACAAAAGGACTTTGTTTGTATTGCATGAAAGAGTGATTGCTTGAGATTTAAAGTGCCTTATCTTCTACTGAAAGAGTGTGAACGTTTACAAGTCATTCGAATATCTTTATTTGGAATTGAAATTGTATGTTTATTCATCTTTGAATTGTTCTTGAAAAGTTGTGATTTTTGAAAGAGCAGTAGCTTAAAAAGAACTAGGAAATATCTTCTTTTTAGAAACTCAGTAATAGCCTAAGTTTTACGTCCTTGGTGGTAGGATTGTAGAGTCAACTTCTCCAAGTCCACATAAAATTGAAACTAGGAGCAACTAAAGAGTGCAAAAATCCATTAGTAACACAAAGAACTTATATTCTTTTTAGAAACTCATTAATAGCCTAAGTTTTACGTCCTTGGTGGTAGGATTGTAGAGTCAACTTCTCCAAGTCCACATAAAATTAAAACTAGGAGCAACTAAAGAGTGCAAAAATCCATTAGTAACACAAAGAACTTGTCGAGAAAGCATCTCTAACACAGGCATCAAGCGGAAGGTAAGGATAATTCAAGTGGACAAATTGTCCCATGTGTAACATATCCAAATGGTCAAGTTAGTAATTTAGTGAATTCAGAAGAAAAAAAATTACAACATGATCACTTAACTTCAAAGACTTTTTATAAATAAGATATGAGATAAGCCTTTTATCTTAAGACTTTCACTTAATTAAATGCTTAAGTCTCATTACAAGAAAACATATCCTTTTATAGAAATTTCCATGACTTTTAATATCTCCATAACTTACAAGAAATTCGTTGGTATTCAATATCATAATGCAGTCATACTTACAGCAACATGATGACGACAGAGAAAACAAGCATAATTAACCTTTTACGTTGATCCTTATTGCAACCAGTACCTTGATGAACTTACTGTGTAAACTTATTCAAATGAAACCAAATATATATTTAAAGGAACTTAAATATATGTGCATCAAATCAAAAACAACAAACATATAAAAGTAGACATATATAAGTGGTTCACCCAATCCATGGGCTACGTCTACAAAACCATCACATCTTGTTCTATTACTCAAATAACGAATTACAATAAATACATAAAAGTAGACATATATACGTGGTTCACCCAATCCATGGGCTACGTCCACAAAACCGCCACATCTTGTTGTATTACTCAAATAACGAGTTACATGTTGTCACGCAGTTATTACAACATTTACCTTTTGCTTCCTCGAAGCCTTTCTCATAGAAGGTATTATCAATACAATCAATACTAACATCAAAATTTATAACTAGGATCTATGATAATTACACCTAAGCCTTTTCAGGCATTCAACCAAAACTCTGTTCTCCGATCTAATAAATATACTTATACTCGCCTCATCTAACTACTCTGTTTACTAAGATCTATGTTTCAGGTATATGAACCAATATTCATATCTATTGATGTAATATCAATGCTCAGATCTAATGATATAATTATCAATGTTTAACAGAGTATTCACGCCCCCGGCTTGAGGGTTAAAACATTGTTCTAATAATATTAAAGTTCAGATCTAATAATATGATATCAATATTCAGATCTAATAGTATAATTACCAAAGTTTAGGTCTAATGATACAATCATCAGAGTATCCACGCCTTAGCATTGTTCTAAATAATTATCAATATTCAGATCTAATAACATGATACCAACATACAGATCTAAAATATAATTATCGAAGTTTAGATCTAAATTTTAAAAGAATATTCACACCTTCAACCTGAGCGTTAAACATTGTTCTAAATATAAGGATCCAAGTTCATAAATATATAATATAGTTCAGTATTCGCTTCAACAAAAAACTATGTTGACACGGGGTTACTCTATTCTTATTGCAAACAGTATGATAAATATATCGGCATACAGAGTATTACTCTACCCTATCCAAAAATATCAATATATATATAGATACTATACAATGAGCGTAAACCAGCAACAAGTCTACTCGATACTTTCAGGAGGCATATATACTTACAAAGAGAAATCGATGAAGAGAACATGCAAACGGATAAACCAGATCTCACGCCTCTCTTATGAGTAATCGATGCAGATAAAGAATGCAACCAAGTAATCCAGATCTTAAGCCTCTGTCAATTAGGAATCGAAGAAGATAAAGAATGCAAACTAATAAGCCAAATCTTACACCTTTATTAATGAGGAATCGATGCAGATATTAAACCTAAGTTTATACCTTTGTCCTTACGGACTC
Organism: Larix kaempferi; assembly: GCA_027924585.1. NCBI lineage: Eukaryota > Viridiplantae > Streptophyta > Pinopsida > Pinales > Pinaceae > Larix > Larix kaempferi. Next base: position 5,856,569 of record BSBM01000619.1, read on the forward strand.
AACACAGAGAAATGCAATCATTAAGCTATACTATAAAATGATACCCGTGATAAAATTGTATCCTACCTCTTATGGCAGCGATTGCTCACCATTTGTGTCCCTGTTTTCACCGCAAAGGATATCTATCCCACTCTTCCTTGCAATTATTGTAATCCTCCATTTGTTGTGGTCGATTTTCTTCTGTGCACCATGACCTTCTCTTATCTAAGCAGTTGATCATTTTTCCCAAATGCAAAGGTCACTTTCCCATGCAGCTCTGTCTCATGTTTGAGCAGAGATCGCTCATTCCCCAAATGCAAAGGTCACTCTCCCATGCAGCTTTGTCTCGTCTTTGAGCAGAGATTCAATTCAACAAAATGTGCTATGAAGAAAACCCTATTACGATTTCAACCATGGCGTCATGCATAAGCAGACTTTTAATTCAATCAAATCTACTAAGCAGAGAATCTAGGACGAGTTCAATCCAGCATACTTCAAACAAGTAGATATCTAACCCGATTTTCTACTCAGCATATATAAATAAGAGTTAGCCCTGTATTATCATAATGCTAGAGTTAGCACTGCACATTACCCATGAACCATGAATGTTAATGTAATGTATCCACCTGCTGACCCAATGCAAGGAAGGGAACATGGCACTAAAATCTGGGCATTTCATAAGACTCAGCCCACTAATTAGAATCATAAGAATTTAAACATTGGTGTGCAGATACAAATTAGGCAATATGCACAGCGGAATTTAAAAGTAATCCACACACACAATTCATGCCCATCCAGCATATCAAAACAGTCCTCAAATTGATGGATTTCAGAAGTAAATACATAGACATAAAACACTTAACTTCATTGTGCAATTGTCCCAAGCAACTAGCTATGTCGCTGCAACGTTCCACCCAGCCATAGGCTCTTCGACAGCTTATACTGAGTCCGTCCGAAGGCCACCCCCGAGCTGGGCATGATTCTCACAAGGAAAGGGGACATTCACTCTCTCACAAACAATTAATCATTCCATCTGAGCCAAGCCAGTCCATAGCTGGGTTTATCAGGCTACAATTGAACCATGGATGCTTATTCTCAAGCTCAAGCCAAAACAATGAATACCCATACCCAAACCCCAACATATTCGTTTCTCACACAGCAAGCACAAACATTGGGCATAGTTACCCATTTCCAGCAATGGAATTCACAAACAAGATGGCCATAGATTTTCCCCCAAATCGTGGCTCACCCAAAACGAGCTGTGAGAAAGGAAATGCATCCACAGGGAGGAAAAACGTTTTCTCCCCAACTCTCTTAGCATTCAACAACAACAACGGTTCTCTAGGGAACCCCCGTTCCATTCCTCTTCTTCCCCACTGGTATACAACACAAAAAAAACGCCCTTCTCTACTGGGAGAATGAAGGAAAACACAGCAAACATGCCTAGAAAACGCCCAGGTAGCTCTAAACTCGTGAGGGAGAAGGAATCATCCTGGATTATGGCTTGGGGGGAAGAAATTCATGGCTCTTTTCTTGCCCAAGGAGACAAACACATTTTTCCATAAAGGGTGGCTTGCCCATACCCGAATTTGGACAGCCATACCTCTCCATTCCCAAGGCATTAACTACCTCAACCAACTCTTGGGAGAAATCAATGGTTGGGTACAAAAGTCAACATGGGTAGTTGAGGGTTTGATGGGTTCTCTCATTGACACTTGGCTTGACCTGATTGGCTCAATGGTTTGAATGTTTTCCCTCCCAATTCCTTGTGAAATCATGCCTCCATCTCTTTGTTGCATTGCATAGCTAGTTGTGGGTATTTTTATTAAAATGCATATTATATGATATTTGAATTTCCAATGTGCATTGCTAGCACGCAAACCATATGCATCACTAAATCGATGGCGGGGCCTTGGCCTTGAGCTCCTCACCATGATTTCATAACAATGTTACATCAGTTATAATGTTAATGCCATGGGGTCAAACTAGGGACACTACAGTTTTGCTATTGAAAATCGTCCTCACAGGGAATCCTCACCTCCTCAACGCAGGGATCATCATGTCCATATTTCAATGAACCATTATTCATCCTTCTATCAGGATTCATCCTTCTATCAGTCGCATACTTTACCACTCTTGGGGTCGCTTCACACCAGATGCGCCATTACCCCATCATTCCTTCCAGAGTATTCGACGGTTCGTGGTGTTTGTCTAATAATAATAATGTTTAAATGATATCATCTTGATATCTATTCATAAGTAAGGGTTGCCTTTTAAATTATATGTAGATATATCACATTTGTTTAACCTACCTAGAGCATGCTTATTCCCTTGGTAAGCATTCATATTAATAAGTTTTATCTTTATGAGTGAGGAATGGCAGCTCGTTATCTTTTAGCATCTGTAGGCACTATGATGTCACATTGTCATCATTTATCAAATTCCCCGGGCCTTACTTGCCCTCACCCTCTCCCCTTAGTAGATTCATTGCCCTGTGGTCTAGTCGTATCAAAACCCTCAGTCACTAAGTCCATAATTAGCAATTACAACTTAGGGAATTAAACCTCATAAGTTACTAGGTTTACTGGTGGGGCCTTGGCCTTGAGCTCCTCACCAGATAAACAGTACAATAATCAATTATATTTATAAAAATTACTAAGGCTTAAAGGAGGGATGTTACACCGTGTTACTTGAATTAGTGGGTTTAAGCTTGTCTGGGAGTTGTTTAGGTGTGGCAATTCCTTAGGGTAATACCACTACTTACTGACAGCTTCTGATTTAGGACTTAGTCCTATATTCCCCACCCATTTGCAGAAGCCCTTTCCAATGACCATTTTTCCCAGCTACCTAGTGTGAAGTGATATCCATAGTTTCCTTTCCTAAGTTCTACACAAGTGATTGTAATGGAATTATCTTGTGCTACCTGAGGCAGACATAGAATCTTCGTCTCAACTCCTTCGGAGGGTACACACCGAAGGAGATTACTTGCACCCCTGGTGATTGTTGCATGAAGTTTAGAATAACTATCTTGTTCAAACCTTCGTTGGTTGGACATGAGCCCTAACCATCCTAGGATGACCTATGAAATCCCCTTATTACGACTCTTCACTAATTGGAATTTGGTCTCAAATAGCCCATGCTTATTGTTGGAATATTATCACCATCATTTTTTTATATTTGCATGCATGCATGCATCCAGTGATCATGCATGCATCTAGTCATCAGTATGGTGGTCTCCCCAGCACCTGGAGCCTATTTTTATCCCCCTAGAGCCTGTCTACAGACCTTAGTAGCCCTCCTACCTACCTGATGCACCTTTTTTTCCTCACTTGGATGACTTATGTGCCATACTACACCTCTTGTATCATTAACAGTCTGTGTTTTTGAGTGATTATTGATTCATCTATTCTTCTTTCTTCTCTGCAATTCTTGACTGAGATTAGTGAGATTTGTTCTAGCTATGAGATCTTCCTGCATATTATCACACTTCTCATTGGAAGATTTAGTTTGTTTTTTTTTTAATATTTCAGGAACTTTTCTAGTGAGTGTGGATTCATTTGTTTTCAAATTGTAGAAAATCTATTTTGTTGTGTCTATGTTAAGCCATAGTATCTAATCAACTTTTGCATAGGTCCCAAAGGATTCAACAACTCTCTCCTAAACAAACATGGTTACCTAACTAAGGGATAAGAATGAATCATAGTGATCCACCCCCACAGGGGACAGAAGGAGAAAACCAAGAACCTAGAATCAATCCCATTGAAGAAGAAACATGTTCAATATCAAGTGAGTCTAAGAGGTTATCTGAGGAGGAGTACCTTAATTATTTTGAAGGAAATTTTCATAATTATAGAAGAAAATCACCCCCTCTCGCAAAAGAAAACTTAGGTCCTGTTGAAATAGAAGATTTCTTAGACCCAGCAAGGGAGTTAAATCCACCCCAAAGTCCCAATTTTGTACACAACCATGAATCAAATATACAAAACCCTAGAATTAATAATCCATTGTATCATTGGGATGATATGGAAAATACAAGAGAAGTACTTTTTACTAGGGGCACTACATCCCCAGTCAATTCTAATCCTTCTAGGGGAGTGAATCCAAATGTGTCATCTGCAGTGGCATAAGGATGGTTTCTACCATCCTCTCTATTGTCCACTAGAGGTGTAGTTTCATCAAATATCCCTCCATTTAGTGGATCTGCATCTTTTCCACGTGACACCAATCCCTTATTTTGGGATGTTATTTCTAGGTTTCCAACCTGTACCTGCTAACATTCCTCCTATAGCAGCAAACATCATTGCTCCTAGCATTGGTCCCTCACTTCATTTCCATGATTTCCCATCTAGTAGCTGTCATATGTATTTTCCTACACCTTATATATTAATTGGAGTTGTCCCAAGATCTATCATACCTCAAGGTAGCATGCCTTTCCAAGGAATGGGAGGTATGAATAGTGATGTTGCCTTAGGATTCAATGCATTTCAAGGTAGTATGTCTTTCCCTGGAATGGGAAGAAACATTTATAGAATTCCCTTAGGATACAATATAAACCAGGGAGGTTTTCCTTCATCTCAAATAGGAGGGATGAGCACAAGTAATGTTGCAATTGTTAGTACCCCTCAATTTATCTAACCTCTCTTTGGAATGGGGGGCATACCCAGGGGAACCACCACACCATTTTTTAAGACTCAATATGGTTATAATAAAAAACCTTGGAGAACATAATCAATCTTTCATGATACCTGGTAGTAACTATCGACTTTAACACAACATGCTCTGGGAACAAGATCTAGAGTCTCAGTAGTACCTTGGGGCTTGTAGTCATCGGTGGCAAGTTCGCTCGCAATCAAGAAGTGGGATTCTACAAGTGTTCGACTCCAAGACATATATTCACACTTGCTAGATTGTACTAGGTACCTTGGTTCTCATTATCATCATTAGTGAGTTGCCTTGCATTTGTTAATGGTATACATCAATTACTGGTAATCAAATGGTTTCCTCGATGTTCAACTTCAGATCATCTATTAATTGTACCTTTACGTGGTTAGGATGGAATACCTTGGGCCAACAATAGAATTCCCATATTTTTCTATTTCCCAAGTTGCTCAAGAATTTACCATACATGATATGGCATTGGTACTATCAAGAGAACCCACTCACTTCAACTACAGTTTTTTCTCGTGATATATGTCGATAGATAGATCCACTGTGTGTATGTTCATGGCTATGATCTTCTGATTGACATGGATCCACTATGTATCATATTTGTGGCCATGATCAACTTTCATATATGTCACATGGATCCATTGTGTATTCTTTTCGTGGCCATGTTTTCCACATCCTCTATATGTCATGCATCTGCAGTGTATACAATTTGGCAACCATGTTCTATCACACTTTGAGCATGGATATTCGAAACTCATGGAAATGTATGTCTGACATATTTTTCTTTGCTTCATGTACGTCTTCTAGACCAAGGATTGGGAACCTCAGCCTTCATAGCACCTCACTCCACTCCACTGGATATTATAATGCATTTCATCGATCAAGTCTCCTTCTAACCTCACATGTTAGGGGGGATCTTTTATATCTCCAATCGGCACTTCTATGTCTGTGATGACAGTTCAAAATATGAGACCTAAGTGTCCTTGATTGTTCGCAAAAAATGACTGATAAATATGGAAGAGACTGTGATTTAACCCCATATTATGGCCATCCCTAAAATGAGATCCCAAGTAATTTTCCCTTCAAAAATCCAAAGTTGCAACCTCAAATGAGCCCCATGCACCTTTTTCACTAGTAGGGTGAGCTCCACACTAGTTTCTCTTGAGCAACATGTGTGGACCTCAAAAAATCATCAAAAAACAATAAACATTTAAAATGAGGCAGTTTAAGACCGTTGTGTTGGTTTGGGGCTCGGTTGTACTCTCTAATATGTATGGTAACCATCTGAAACTATCAACATCATTCATAAAAATAGATGAGATGGACCTACAAAGGGGGACAACCCATCCATATTCTCACACTGGAGAATTCTCGTTTCAAATATGTTTCATCTATTCCCTCCATCCCTCATTTACCCTTGTTTGTGGTATACATTCCATAAGTGTTGGATTCACTCATATTGTGTGATATCTACCTCAAGCACATTTGGAATCTTATTTGGTTGGATGTTGGATTGTGAAATAATCAAGAGCAGAGGAACCCGGTCTCAGGTCTGGAAAGGTGTTGAGTAGTGAAAATGTAACTCATGTGTATTCTATCATTGACTAATATAGATTTGGCATCTTTCCCTCCCCCAAAAAGAAGTGTTAAGTGATTAATTATTGTTTATTTCCAAAGAAATTTTTGATTAAGATAAGTTCAATTGATCATTGTTATGTACACGTTCTTATGTGGTTCTGACCTATACTTATAGCCAAAATATTTTGAGGAAGGGTGGTTTGTATTTTGCAAGTTGAAGACAGTCATTTATGAGTTGTTTTGAAGAGAAACGAGGACCAACCTTCATAAATAAGGTGCCTTACCTCTCTCTCTCCTTATCTCTCATATTTGTTCATGTTTGTATGCATTAAAGTGTAATAGATTTAACCCTAGTTGAGTCTTATCATCTTGTCAAACCAATCTATGAGTCAATCTTCATTCAATTCAGTATGGTGGTGACCTCGCCCTAGTCATACGATCAATTTCCGTACAAGAATCAAGTTTTGGAATAATAGAATATTGTTAACTTGAATGCAAGTCTCCTTGATTCGGGTATATTTCATCTTGGGAACCCTTCAAAATTCTAAAACAAAGACTATTTATGTACTACTAACCAAATCAACCTTCATAAATAGTTAGATCTGAAGCAAGTGTTCATCAAGCCAGCCATCCTTTAGGCTTGGTAATTGTTATATGTGATAAGGTATTCATTTATTCAAATCCTAATGGCTCATAATATTCTTTAGTTCTGAAATCGATATGACAAGTTAAGCTGTGCTTACTTATATGATATAGCTTATATTTTTATCAATGATGGGTTAATAGCCTCATATTTTGTCAAATTGTTGTTTTGATTTATGCTGCCATTGGACATCAGAATTTATTATTGTCGTACTAACACATAAATTCGTCCTTTCAAAGAATGATGATGACATGGGATTCACCTTAGAGGGAAATATTACTTCAATATAATACAAATCTGGGTCTATTTCAGATCATTAATATCATTTGAAATCGTTGGTACAAATTACCTTATTTTCAAGACCTTATTATTTGGCATTTTAAATTACTTTGTTTCATGTTTCAAAGTTAGTTTTGGCAGGTACTAGCTATTGTTTATAAATATGATCCGTTTGTGAAATTACAATATCATTGTTGCTACTACAACAAATAAGTCTTTTTGTTTCCAAGATCAATGAGCTTACAAAATCTGAAATTAAATTTTGGTTGAGTTGTTTTACATATCTACTATAGACCTTGATCATCATAGGCCTTTAGCAGTTGATCGTTATAATCTCATTCATCAATATTACCTTCAATCGCTATTATTAATGTCCCTATGGTATAGTTGAACTAGTTCAATCTGATTAACATCATTTTGGAACGCAACCCTGAGATTGATGATAGTATTACAGTGTCCCCTACAATCATGATCAATTGGTCTCATTTATATCTAAAATGTATTAGCAAACTTTGTACTAATCCGAGTTAGATCAAAGGTGTAGTATATACTAATAATCTGAACTCATTGATTCATTGATTGAACTATAGCCCTCTATATATTTGTCACTTATGATATCGCCCCTTAAGATACTCATTTAAAAAGTTTACATTGGCTCATCTAAAGAGTATGGCTATGTTCAGAACTCGTTGGTACAAGCATTAGCCTTATTTGATCATATGATAGTCCTGTGGTAAGCACACCCAACAATTCACTGTTTGAATTACATATTTCGAGATAACCATATTGGATCTAAATTAGACTTATTTTGAGACTTAAACAAAGTTTTGTTTGTCCTTAATACTCGTTACTGAAATATGAGCAAATCTTAACCACTTATTGTGTATGGGATACTGACACCCTTAAATCTGGTATAAATATATAGCAACTCTCTTACTCTTCATCATTATTTGGATAACACTAACTTACTTCACCTCTTGATATTTCAGAAAGTATATTGAGTTACGCAAATCATTGGTTGAATATTATTAGCATTACATAAAAGATGCTCATATGTCATTTATTGTTAAATACTTCTAGCAAATTGCAGAATTTAGAGCTTGTGTTTTCTAGGTCAAATTTGTATCTTTTGTTGAATGAAATTTTTTATTAGGAGTTGGTATTTTGGAATGATTATATAAGTATCACCAAAATTCTCCCTTTAAAATCCTAAAAGTGTTTATCATTGCAACAAGTTTGATATTGTGCATATTTTGATATTAAATTGGGCTTGCATCTTTAGCTTAGAATCTGGTTCTAGAAAAACCTCATTTGATATTTCAATTGTAATTATACCAAATGATTGGTATGAAGGTGAACTAAAAGTGGCTTATTACCTTATGATTCGTGAATGAATTTTAGGTAGTGAATCTTAGCGTCTTCAGTGAAAATGAAAATGCCCTGAATAAATAGAGCTAGTAAGCACAATTATGATGACTTGGTGAATACTTTGATATGATGCTTGACTAATATATGTGTGCAAATATCCTTTGAAAATACTATATTTGACTTATTCATCTTAAACTAGTATTAAATTTCTAAATATATTTGAGTCATCTAGTGATTCATATATGAATGATCTTGATAATTGTAACACACCCAGTGTCACACTAGAATTAATACACGATTTTTTTTTAAATAATAAAATAATGAAATATATTTATGCTCATTAGCTACATGCATATTTCATATATGCAATCCTATAACAAATGCATAACAAATTTAGCCCGTGGTTTTCAAAAACCACCAAACCATCCAATACTAAGCTCATGATACGAGCTTTAGCATATGAAATTTGTATATATTATGATATTATTACAAATTTATCTTGGACATAAATATAACTCCAACAAGGTTGGCATATGAAATATGTTTATATTTATTAATTAAACAAAAATTAACTTCTACATAAATAAATAACTTCGACAAGGTTGGCATATGGAATATGTTTTTTATTTATTAATTAAACAAAAATGAACTTCGACAGGGTTGGCATATGGAATATGTCTATATTTATTTATTAAACAAAAATTAACTTTGACATAACTAAATAACTTCGACAAGGTTGGCATATGAAATATGTCTATATTTATTTATTAAACAAAAATTAACTTCGACATACATAAATACGTTCTACAAGGTTGGCATATGGAATATGTTTATATTTATTTATTAAACAAAATTGATTTCAACATAAATAAAACATATAACTATGCACCCATATCACTACCAATAATTTATTATTTTTACTAAATATGTATAGTGGACCATAATAAGTTTTGGCTTTGACCAATGAACTATGACTTAGTGAGCTTCGACGAGTGAGTTGTGACAGAGTGAGCTTTGACGAGTGAGCTTCGCCACAACCTTGTAAAATTATGCCAAATATTTCCTTAAGACAAGGAAAACCAATATTTCCTCAAGATATTTAATTTCCTTTTATTAAGAAAAAGGAAAGAGCTATATTCTTTTGTATATATGTGTATACTTACTACATAGTAAAAGTATCACAAGTACTTCGCCATAAATACTTTGTAGGAATTGTCCAATATGAATTTCGTTGACATAACTTAGGAAATATAATTTTATACTTAAACATTTCTCATCAACAAAGGTTATACACATAATCAATCCTCATTTAATGTATTATACATTTAAAACAAGAAAATAAACCGTATTTCTAACATGTTCATTTAAACTTACAAGTTGGGGTTTCCATAAATTACTGTGACATAACTACAAGTTGAGGTTTCCATAAATTACTTAAGAAAAACTTTACCAACTTCCTCAACATACAAATTAATTGACATATTGTATTGCATACCATATATTAATTCAACTTATTGAATTTGTATATAATCCTACAATTCCAATACTTATAAATTAAAAACCAATTCCACTCATAATTGGTTCATAGTTTTATAAAATAATCAAAGTTATACTTAGACTTCGACGGAAACATTCGAACTCTTTAGAATTATAAATTTTCAGCCCATGGTTTTCAAACAACAATACCACACCTAAAAACATGCCTTAACACATGGTTTTGTTTACAAATTAATTAATAAACAAAATTAGGACTTAAATGTTTACTCTACTTTGGAGCTTCGACATAAACATTTAGTCATTTTGAAATAAACCAAATAGCATGTAGTTTTAATAAACCAAATTGCATGTTGTTTTAACAACCAAACCAACTTGTGGTTTACAAATTTCCAATTAATGCAAAGCACTACACGCAAGTTTAACACATAGTTTTGTTTCTAACTTACCTATTAAGACAAATTAGGACATTAGCATTTACTGTAGTAAAAACTTATTTGGTACTCGTTTCAAACATATTATCTGAACATTTAGGAATTATTTTCCTCCAACCATATGAAAAGTAAGAATATATTCTTTTATGAAATATAAACATTTCACTTAACTCTTTTGAACTGTGCAGTAAAACATGTCATTTAACTCAAGAGTTGCGCAGTAAGAACGTGACTACACAATTAATTAGCAATTTAACACATGCATTTGCAATAAAATTTAACTATTTGCAAATAATGATGCAAATTAAGAAAAATTAACAATATGAATGGAATTCCTACTTATTTATCCATTCACAATTGTTTGCGGATCTTTTGGTCAATGCAGACAAAGACCAGAGTCCCTAATCTAAATGGTTTAGATCTAGAACAAAACACAACAGAATATAAACACTTTCCTAGATTAATCAAAGTACAAGAATAGAGCACGTTACTCACCTTGTAATTGGAGTATTCTCTCATTGATTTATGTGATCTTCAATGCCTAGCTGCAAAACAACATAGAGCAAACAAGAGGAAACACAAGTGAAAGCAACAAATAATATTGATTAACCTAAACAAGTGGCCAAGGAAACAAGTTCTAAAGATTTACAATGCACAATAAACCTTTATGGAAAGAAAATATATTGATTCATTAATGACCATAGAGAAGAGGAAATTACAATCATTGCCTTAGCATTGCAATTTCTTCCAACTAATCTTTGCCTCAAAGATCCAACCTTGTCTCTAATGGATGAAGGGATTTCGACTCTAGCAGAATTTCTCCAGCATTTGGGTGCTCTAATTCATCATCCCTCAAACATGAAGAGGAAGATTGCATATATAGGCCAAAGAGGATAGAAGGAGTTGAGGATTTGATGGAGAAGGCTAAGGGATCATCCCAAGAAGTTAGGGGTTCGGCTACCACCTTCACTGATTTATTGGGATAATCCTCCATGAAGACACTTGTTCTAGAAGGCTCCCGAAGCTTCTATGTTTCCTTCCTAACTGACAGTGACACACTTTGTCAACTAGCAACCTACATCATTGAAGGGTGACGCATGTTGATCAAAGCCAGACAGTGTCAGCGATGCACTTTGTCAATGTGCAAAGTGCGTCATCAAGGACCTGACGCATTTTGTCAATATACAAGGTGCGTCAATGTAACAACATAGGGAAAAAACATGCCAAATCCTTTCCTTCAGTCAGTTTAGCATTAATGCTTTAGGAATTCGGACAAGTCAATGATACATATCTCCTGATGACGATATTTTGGTGTAACAACTATATTTTTCTGGCATTATACTCTTCGACATATTTTCAATAAACATTTCAATTATAAAACCGGAAATTTGAATAGAAAACCATGGCAAATTTTATCAGAAAAAAACCATGGCAAATTTTATCACAAATTATAATTGAAAGTTAATAACACCATCCTCATGAAATAAACTTATCTGTTGAACACTTGAATTGGCAATTGGTTGTGTGGCTTCCACTCTCCACCCAACCATAGGTAATTCTACTTATTAATCTCTCAACAAAACACCACCCCCGAGCTGAGACTTGTGCATTCACTAGACATACTTCTCACCAATTCCCATACTTTTCAAAATTTACACATGGCAATCAGGAAAATTGGATTAAATACCAATTCCATGTCAAACAGTGCACTTAACCTCCTTGATTTCCTTTTGACTGCACAAAAGTGAAACACATCACTGCCATCTGTGCTCAGAAATCCACCAAGTCAGCTGCATACACCATTTTCCACTTCACTGGGATTACGAGAGACAAAATGGACTGATCTGCAGTGGATATTTATCAACAAAATGGCTCACAGGTTAAGGGATTCATTTCAGTTTTCATTCTGGAATAATAATTTTCTCCCTTGTTCTCTTCAACATACCTAGGCATGGAAAATTCTCTCAGAATTCAAGCTTCTTCCACCACCTCACACCGAATTCTCTCCCATTACTTTTACCATCCATGCATAATTCATACATGCAATTTTGGAACCACGTGCGCTCGCTCTCTCTCCCCACTTAATCATAATTAATTAATAATTATGATTTTAAAAATATAACTAAGGTCATGTAAATGGGTTAAAGACATAGGATAAACTTAGGAACTTAAATATTTAACAGGTTTATACCATGGTATCCCACCTAAGACACCTAGCCCCCTTACTATGTATGGTGAATACACAAGTCCCTGATCTTTTCATTGTACTTCCTTAGCACAGCCAGTTGTGTATTTTTAGTATTTATATATACAAAGTACAGATTGTTTAGCCTTACAGGTATTCATAGTCAGTATTGACATCTGGGCATCATCAGACTAGGGGTTTCAAACCAGGGGTGTTAGAATAATCATAGGTGACTAAACTCATTGGAACTTGCTAGCACTTTGATTTTAATGATTATAGTGTCATTAGTATGATAGAAACTTCTTGAATCTCTAATCCATTGATGAGACTATTACAAGCATTGATGAGATTTGCCTTTGGATTGACCTAGGTATTGGCTTTATTTTCACTATTTAAGTTCAAATGTATTGGATATTTAAGATCGTTGTTGAAGCATTGAGATTATTGTTGTATAGTTATTGGAAGTAGTTCACTGAATTTATTGTTTTACTTCCTACTGAAATATGAATGGATGTTATGATGTACTGAATGCAAATGACACATTGGATATTTCATATCTAGGAATATTGATTTGTGTATAACGGATATTTTGAGTGGTAGATGTGTGCTAACATCTTTAAAAAAATTCAGGAGATGTCGTTAGGCAAGTAAAATTGTAGTTTAGGGAAACCATACTAGAACAGTGACCAGCGTTGGGACATGTCTCCTTGCGTCCCCTTTGACTCCATTCTACTACACCCATTTGAGTAGTACCACATTAGAAGGCACTAAGTACGGACTTGGTGTTAAATTTTCAGAATTTACTTCAATCTGATCTAGGATCTTAACTGAGAGAACAACATGTACAGCAAATCTACATCATATCAATCATGGACACAATAATGCAAGCACACAAGAGACACAGAGTTTACTTGGGGAAAACCATAAAGGTGAAAAACCCCAATAACTTCCTCAGAGATAGATAGAGCAATGATACAACCAAAATACAAGAGATAGTCTTCTCCTAGCAGCAGATCCTCCTCCTCACAAGTGCGCCACTTTTCGAATGAGAGACGTGTGTGAATGAATGATCAAATAGAGATCTTCTGATCTCTATTTATACTTGTTTTGTCCTGCCCAATAAACTAATGGGGCCTACATGTCTAGCTTAACCCATGGTTAACTTAATCTGGGCCGACCCCACACTTGGTGGTCTAATAACCCTTTGACCCACATGGTCGACCCCCAATAGGGTGGTCTAATAACCCTTCGACCCACATGACTTATACAGGGCCGACCCCAACAAGGTGGTCTAATAACCCATCAAGTATAAGTTATGACACTTACAATCTAAATGACGACACTTCCGTATAGAGGAATAATAACATCTCTATAGGAATACAAACACATATATGAAATACATGGATGAAATACATTCCAAAGTTACATATACATCAACACTCCCTCTTAAATAGGAAGGTATTTCTCAACAGAGGTCTGCTAGCACAAGTCTTCTTCTCGGGATCATCGTCATCATCATCATCACTACTGCTGCTATCTCAACCAGTCTCTGAATCTACTCGTCATAGGAAGTTCTACAGAGATAGTCCTTTTTCATACTGGATGTAGGCCCACCACCTGCAGGTCTTCATCATCTGTGCGAATGGTCTGATAGAGGTGGTCTCTCAAGACTAATTTTATGTGTGGATGCAATACCGGAAAGAGTATCCCAGGAACATTTATGTGCCTAAGCACGACCGGCAAGATCTCCTAGGACTGATTACATGCATCTCCTTCACAATACCTTTAAAGAGCATCCTAGGAACATTTATGTGCCGCAGCACGACCGGCAAGATCTCTAAAGAGCATCCCAGGACTTATTACGAGCACACAGCTCAACCTCTCGGATCTCCGGGACTGATTACAAGTGAATAGACAATACCTTTAAAGAGCATCCCAGGAACATTTATGTGCTGCAGCACGACTGGCAAGATCTCTAAAGAGCATCCCAGGACTTATTACGAGCACACAGCTCAACCTATCGGATCTCCAGGACTGATTACATGTCTCTGTAGTAATACCTCATCCCAGGACTGATTACGAGCACACAACTCAACCTATCAGATATCTGAGGACTGATTACATACTACATAGCAATACCTCATCCCAGGACTGATTACGAGCACATAGCTCAACCTATCGGATATCTGAGGACTGATTACATGCTATTTGCACAACCTGCCACATATCATCTCTGACCTCCAAGTATCAACCTGATACTCATGATCCAACGGATCATCATCGCACAAAGCATCATCCTGATGCTCATGATCATACTGATCATCATCACTGTACCGTCTTGGTACATATCATCTGGAGCAACATCCTGAAGCTCGTCATCATGATCATCCTGATCATACAATCCATCCACCTGATGCATACCAAGTATCTACCTGATACATATCATCATACATGATCCACCTGATCATACAATGTATCCACCTAATACATACATAGATACATGATCCACACAATGCATCTAACTGATATATATCAACATACTTGATCTACCTGATCATACACAGTATCCACCTGATACATATCCAGATACATGGTCCAAGCATCCAACATTATGCATATACAAAATACATACAAATGACCAACTGATCATATCCAGCATCCAACATGATGCATACATACATAAATGATCCAACTGATCATAAAAAGCATCCAACATGATGCATATACATATACAGAGTAGTAACTGGAGCATCGTCCTGATGCTCATCATCCATGATCCTCCTGATCATCATAGCATCGTCCTCTTCAGATCATCTCATCGTCCACAAAGCACATCCCAGATGCACATCATCCAACACTTACACCACCGACATGGGAGAACACATCTACCACCATTCGGGGAAGGCTCCGGCCCTTACTTTTTCACCATGGGAGAACACATCTACCACCATGTGAAAAATGGCTCAGCAATTACATCACGACCAAGGGAGAACACATTAACCATGTCATAAAATATCATGTGCATCTGCATCTTCCGGACTCATCACTTCCCTTTGGAAGGAACCTCGATCTGAAGTGCACCAAGCCTCTCTCTAAAGTACTTAAACTGCACTTTGTCCAACGGCTTGGTCAATACATCTGCAACCTGCTCATCTATCACAACATACTCTGCTTCAGCTGTACTCAGTGCTATGTAGGACTGCTTCCTGCTAAACCAAGAGATCACACCTGATCCCATACTGAAGCAGCACCCATAAGTGCTCTTCCTATCTGTAGCACTACCTGCCCAATTTGAATCAACATAACCCTGCAGGTTAAACTTTTGATTCGCATCATACTTGAGCCTATAATCAACAATACCCTTCAGGTACCTCAGAATATGCTTTACATCAATCAGGTGAACACTCCTCGGATCTGTCAGAAACTGACTCAATGTGTTCACCGCAAAGCAAATATCTAGTCTCATGTTCGTCAGGTACATCAAGGACCCAATCATTTGACGATACATCATGACATCAACCGAATCAGATGGAGCATCACACAGAAGCTTCAGGTTCGATGCCATAGGTGTGGCCATAGCCTTGCAGTCCATCATCCTAAACCTCTTCAGGATCTATACTGCATACTTCCCTTGTCCAAGGAAGATTCCATCTGCACTCTGCCACACCTCCATGCCAAAAACAAATAGTGCATCATCCCCAAGTTCTTCATCTTGAACTTGGCAGCAAGCTTTCGCTGCGTGTCGGCAATCAATCTATCTTCACCTGTAATAAACAGGTCATCCATATACAAAAGTAGTATCACTGGATTTCCTTCCTCAACCTTATATTAAAGGTTGGAATCCGCTTTACTTTTGGTAAAGCCCAAACTGGATAGAAAGTTGTCTATCCTACCATACCAATTTTTGCACATATATGACTCCCTGTCATGTGTCTCAGAACCAAGTGGCTGCTCCACATACACTTCTTCTTCAACTACACCATTCAAGAAGGTTGTCTTGAAATCCATCTGGTGTATCTTCCACTTCATCACTGTAGCCGGAGCAAGTACTGATCTAATGGAAATGTATCTAGCTACAGGAGCAAAAGTCTCTATGCTACCACCTGGAGCATGCTTGATCTTGTAGATTCTCTTGGAAGTCACTGCAGACTCCCCTTCAGGTCTTGGGACTATATCCCAAACATCTTCATGATCGACTAGTACTCCTCGATCATGGCATTCTTCCCAGATCCTGGGAACTTCAATATCTTCAATATTTTTAATAGATAACTTTGTTGCTAAACAAATGTTGTAGTCCTTCTTTTGTAGGTGATGGTATACGATATTTCCTACACAAGAAGTTAAATTGCATGATTAGAAAATATCTTATAGTTTTCAGAACAAACTCTTACACATAAAGAAATATGTCATACAGTCATGCAATTATCTTAGCCAATGCTTCAATACAACATTTATCCATATCCTGTAACTTTCTAGATGCCTTCCAATCTCTACCAGAACATTGTTAAGAGTTTGCACTACTCCCAACATGTCAGCAAAAATAAGTAGCAATGGAATGTTGCATAGTGCCATAGGCCACTTACCCATCACATGCATATTAGTAGTATACTGTTCATTAATGCAATTATTCTAATATGCATAATACACAACCTAAGTCTAGGAACATAAGCATATACATCATCGAATAACATTATTTAAACAAACAAATATGTAAGAAATGATCATTCAAATACTTATTTTTGTTTGGTTGTTGGGTTGACTCCCTCTCAGTCTTTGCTTCTTTTCTACAACTCCATTCTGATGTGGATTGTGAGAAGTGGTCAACTCCCTCTGAATATCTGCATCCTTGCAGAAACTACTGAAGTGTGCTCCTTCTTGATCTTTGCTTCCTTGCAGGAACAACTGGAGTGTCCTCCCTCTTGATCTTTGCTTCTTGGATTACCTGTCCTTGAACTTATATCCATCCTTAACCACTATGCATGCTTATTAGTATCATCATTGTGTTATCGTTGAGGTCTCATACATAATCATACATTCATTAGTATATTCTTAATACTATCAAAACACAATAATCTTAAGCATGTATAGTCATGATCATTTCAAACAAAAATAATAATCATTAGTATTCAAGGTTTATATAGGACTCTTATGGTTAGTCATATCATAAATTATGGTAAGAAACATAATATGCATACAACCATCGGACTATTCAAACCTATGACTTCATGAATAATCATTATCAACAACACAACAGTATTCGATCCTAACACAAGGTAGGATTCTAGCTTGATATAGGAAAAACATACCTGGATTAGCATGCTAGCTAGTTATGTCTAACATACCCGCATAATGTCTTATGGTTCTCTTCAATGACTTGTGCTAGTAACCTGCATGTCTCATAAGTTATCCATTGTAGAACCAAGTTATACATACCTCGTAAGTAGATCTTCTAAGAGATCCATGACAATGGATGAATCTTTGTATTCATGTCATCATGATCATATGTTCTTGAACTAGAACATGATTTTTCTTTCTTGGTGTACCTTTCATGTTAGCGAACAACATAAACCTCATACAACACCATAATGCATTAGTACAATCATAAGTGTCCAATGAATATCTTCTATCATGCATTCATAATTTTATTAAGGTGATACAACAAGTCTAAATTTAAACAAGATTGTACTAACCATAATAATATGAAGACAAACATACCATAGACTTAATCATGAGCAAATCTTGAAACATACATGGATAAGTCATACATGTCGAGATTGCT
The DNA here is from genome assembly GCA_027924585.1 of Larix kaempferi. Taxonomy (NCBI): domain Eukaryota; kingdom Viridiplantae; phylum Streptophyta; class Pinopsida; order Pinales; family Pinaceae; genus Larix; species Larix kaempferi. Next base: position 5,874,976 of record BSBM01000619.1, read on the forward strand.
TGTAAGCTTCTTATGTAAGGCCTTAGCCTCATCTCCCTCTGAAACAGAAACTTCTTCACTTATGCAGGTGACCAATCCATTCTCTTCTAGGATTAACCCAATCCACTTGATTTGCAGGAACTGGATCTAGAGCTAGATTAGGGTTTGTAAGAGAAACCCTAAAAATTCAAACTTTGAATTTCAAACTTCTGAAAGGATAAAAATATGCGCCTTGATGATCTGATCAAGCTGATATACTCAGAATTTGAAAACTGCAAAGTTTCACCCCTCAAATTTGCCTTTGAAACTTCTGGATTCACTCGACATGACCCAGAACTAGGGTTTAATGAATCCCACCCTTCTGCCCAATCAAAAGGTTTGATCCAAATCTCTAAGCTTCTATTTTTCTAAGGAGCTTCCAACCGTGGTCACATATTTCAAAAATTCCTATTTTTGCAAAAGCCCTAAATTTCCACTTTTCCGATCAAATTCCCAACCTAGGGTCTGATCAAGCCCGGCCTTCTTCCCAACCAAAAATTCTGATCTTGGTATTTAAATTTATATTTTGATGAGTAGCATTCAGCCGTAGTCTCCGATTACAAAAATTCCAACTTTCTCCGAAACCCTAAATTCCGGAAGCCATGAATGAAGGTGCTCAAAAATAATTCTGTTTTGACATAAATATGTACCTGATTGTTTCTGGTGTAACTCCGAACTTTTCAAACCACGGGGTCTGAATAATTTTCTTGTGATATCCTAACCTATCATCTTTCCATCCCGACAGGTCTTGCCTCAATTGGATTCTCTGAGAAAGAGTTATGCCAAGTGTCGCAACGTGACCTGTTTATGGGATAAAACAGGAGAGTTAACTTGTACGGAATGCCACGTGTCACTAGTTCAACCTAGACCTCTGAAAAAAGTTTCCTGAGATAGTACAATCTATGTACTACCTGTCACATTTTACAAAATTTCATTTGGAGCTTCCTATCCCAAGTTATGACCTTTTTTCGAAGGTCACATGTTTATGACTGAGATCTGGAAGAGGCAGAAACCCTATATTGTATAGATCATAAATCACAAAGTACAACGAATTACAAGCTTTCCTTTGGACACAAGGTACATGGGGATCTTATCTTTGACTTGTAACAATTTTAGATCCGAAAAATTCGCCAAAATGGATTTATAGCGAAAGTTCTACGATGACTAGTTTTTTTCTATATCAAGCCCTAGCATCGTAAGTGCAACAAGTGTCATACATGCCATATCATGCCTTCTTTCAGGCTAGCTCTGATACCATGTTAAATTTTTAAAATTTACTTCAATCTGATCTAGGATCTTAACTGAGAGAACAACATGTACAGCAAATCTACATCATATCAATCATGGACACAATAATGCAAGCACACAAGAGACACAGAGTTTACTTGGGGAAAACCATAAAGGTGAAAAACCCCAATAACTTCCTCAGAGATAGATAGAGCAATGATACAACCAGAATACAAGAGATAGTCTTCTCCTAGTAGCAGAGCCTCCCCCTCACAAGTGCGCCACTTTCCGAATGAGAGAAGTGTGTGAATGAATGATCAAATAGATATCTCCTGATCTCTATTTATACTTGTTCTGTCCTGCCCAATAAACTAATGGGGCCTACATGTCTAGCTTAACCCATGGTTAAATTAATCCAGGTTGACCCCACACTTGGTGGTCTAATAACCCTTTGACCCACATGGCCGACCCCCAATAGGGTGGTCTAATAACCCTTCGACCCACATGACTTATACAGGGCCTACCCCAACAAGGTGGTCTAATAACCCATCAAGTATAAGTTACGACACTTACAATATAAATGACGACACTTCCGTATAGAGGAATAATAACATCTCTATAGGAATACAAACACATATATGAAATACATGGGTGAAATACATTCCGAAGTTACATATACATCAACACTTGGACCCAACGTACCTTGAGTATTTCAGGAACAACATAGGAATCCTGGCACCAACCTATTGGTCATCTAATCATTATAGTGCATCAAACACAACATTTTGGAAGATTAATCTTCACGCATCTAAGGGGTTGGGTGGTGTGGCTAGGGATATGGTAAAGCCTCCCTAGTTGGTGCTTTGAAATATTGGGTTGGTCATCACCATTGGAATCCGTGGGGTGGATCGAAGGGATATAGTGGCTAAATAATCTTCTGTGACTAAAATATGTTATGCAACAAATTCCCCAAGAGAGCATAAATAGACAAGAAAGAGTAATCCACACTTTAATAATGAAGAAAAGAGTTGAATAGCAATCATTTTTTAGGGGAAACCTCCTTATACAATGTACTAAATACACAAGACAATACAAGATTATTCAAATGAAAAGATCTCCTTGATATATATATAGGAGACAAAGAGGTACAATTACCACTAATGGACTCAAGTCGACATAAATAATATAACAATACTAATATAAAGTGCCCAATTTAGGAGGAAATGGGACAAAATTTAGGGCTTAACATGCCCCTCCCCTTCAAACAAGTGTTGTCCTCAACACTTGGATAGTTGTGGATGCTTTTGTATGAAGGAATCATCTTCTCATGTCAAATATTCTAATGGTAAGTTCTTCCACTTCATGAGGTAGCCAATAATAACCTGATTTCGTAGTTGTTTGGTCCTTGTTTCAATGATTTGTTCATGTTCCAATACAACTTTTCTTTCTTCATCAAGCTCCAGCAAGGTAGTTTGAATTTGGATATTCTCTCCTATTACCTTATTTAAGCAAGAAACGTGGAAAACTAAGTGTACCCTTGAAGATGAAGGGAGCTACAATTTGTAAGCCATACTACCAATATTCTACAAAACTTTATAAGGACCATAGTACTTGGGTGCTAATTTAACCATCTATTTGTAAGGTTGTAGCCTCAAAAATACCCAATCCCCTTCTTCAAAATTCATTTCACTGCGATGTTGATCTACTTGTGGTTTCATCCTATTTTTTTATATAACCACATTGTCCTTCAACATCTAACAAACATCTTGTTGGTGCTCGAGGTGATATTCCACAACTTGAACTTTATATTTTCCTTTCAAATGAGATGTGATAGATGGAGGTTGGTACCCATAAAGTTCCATAAAAGAGGACATTTTTATGACATATGGAATGAAGTATTGTACCACCATTCTGCCAAAGATAACCAGTTCACCCATTGTATTTGTTTATCACATGCAAAGTAGTGAATATAGCCTTCATGTAATATCTCGACAGGTAAGCCCTGAACATATGTGAACTTGTCATTTATTTTTATGGTGGCACTAGGTGCCTGGAACATGGACCATTAATAAGATTATTATTTATTATCTTATTATGTTATTATTATTATTACCTATAACTAAATAATGTCTCAACATGGACAACAGCGTTGCTGGGGGGTCTTGGATGCTCAATAAGGGATTGGGGTTAGGAGTTATGGCTCCCCCTAACAGTACTCTAGTCTCCCTAATTTTAATGTGATTTGGCCCCGGTGGTCCTAATTTGTCTAATTAATGTTTTGCATACACCATTTCACCCTCACTCGAGATAATATTCCTTATATGGATAATAGTGGGTCCCACTTTCACTGCACTCTTGACTTGTGCGCCTATTTGGCTAATTTGAAGTTATGTTCAGTCAATTTGAGTACTTTTCAGTTAAATTGATTTAATGTGAGTTAATTTCAATTAAATTGAGTTTAATTGAGTTATTGTCAGCTAATATTGAGTTAATTTCAGTTAAATTGAGCTTAATTGAGTTAATGTCAATTAATTTCAAATCAATTGAGTTTAATTGAGTTATTTTCAATTAAATTGAGTTTAATTAAGTTATTTTCAGTTAATATTGAGTTAATCAAATAAATTCGAGTCATCCTCAGTTAATTTGAGTATTTTTGGGTCAATTCGAATTATCCTTGGTACATGGAGGTGTTTTCAAGGAAATTCAAGTCAGTATGTGTAATTCGAGTTGCCTTCATGCATGAGGAGTAATTAAAGGGTAATTCAGAGTTAGTTATGGTGATTTTGAGTCATTGTTGATAAATTCGAGTTAGCCAGTGACTGGGAGTGTTTTTGCGAGTGGTTTAGAGTCAGTCTCAGTAGATTCAAGTTACTGTGTTGAGAACTTGAATGGGTGAGTCAGTGGTTTTGAAGAGAACTTAGTGATTGAAAGTTGTTTCTTGGTAGTATGTAGTCAATTTCTTGGAGGCAATTTGAATTGGTCTAGAGGGATTAGAATTGCTCAAGAGTTCATTCATTCTTTCATTGTTGAGTTGGTTGGTCAGTGCAGAGGGTTGCTCTAACTAGAATGTGAATTCCAAAGGAGATATTGGCATGATATTGTGCACAAAATTACACCATTTTTGTCTTACAGGTTATGGAGATCCTGTGAGGAGAATTTAGTGAGTATTATAGATCCATCCTCCATTGAATTAGAATGATACAGTAGGGTTTGAATTGGTTGTTTTGCACCTAGAAGTTTAAGAAGGGATATTTATACTCCATTGGATTCGAATGCCCTACGTAGGGGTTCAAATGGTCAAGAAGTGTTGTGACGGGGTGAGGAGAGTAACTTCACCGTAACATTTTCTGGCAAGAGAGGGGGACAATCCTGTGCAGAAAAATCCATTGTTGCGCTTGCATTGGAGGAAAGTGGGTACAATCATGTGCAAGTATTTCCTTAATTGGATATGCTAGGCCTGGAAGGAGAGGGGGACAATCCTGAGCATGTGACCTAGTTGTTGTGCTCATCTTATAGGAGAGGGGGTATAATCATGTACAAGAGATTTTTGACTCGGTAAGTGGTTCTCTAGGAGAGGGGTATAATCCTATGAAGGATACCACATTGGTTGTATCTTGTCTTTTGGGAGAGGGGGTATAATCCTAAGAAAGAGGGGTTAGTGATCGTGTTTTGTCTTGAAGAAGTAGGGAAATCCTGTGTTACAATTATTATCCTTAGGGATCGAGTTAGAAGAGACCTTCTTGTGTGAATTCCAAGACCTCAGATTGGGGGTGATCTACACAAGTAGTTTGGATTGACAGTGTCTACGGCTGGGAGGAAATTTGTCTGGTTGATGCCAATTGTGCCCTTATAAAAGATAAGTATTAATGTTATTTATATTCTTTATGTATGCTACTATATATGTGCCCTTGGAGGCTGATAGATCTCTGTCATTATATTTTTTTAATTTTTATATATATGCTCATGGGGATTAGCTAACCCAATGTTGATAAATTGGCAGCTCACGGAAGAGGTATATTGATGTGTTAGACTAGCGGTTAGTAGCTAGTTTGTTTATGGAATTATCAATATTAGGAGGTATGATTTTAGGACAATCCAGGTGGTCATGTATGGTTGTTCCGGATCAGATCATCCTTGGGATTTATGGCTGATATTTAATATGGAAAAATATGGTCTAAATTTGTGTTACAATTCTGCTATTTGGGATAATGTGGATTTCTTATTTAATGGTTGTCTTAGAAGAATAATTGCTTATGTATTTTGAACAATTATAGGTCTGATATTTGTACAATCCATATGGCCATATTTGGTTGTACCATGTCAGGTCTTACATGGGATTATAGACTGATAATTAATTCAATAGATCTGATCTACATTACTATGTAATTCTGCTTTAAGGAAAGTTAGTAATGTTGACTTACTGTGATGTTAGAGGCTAGATTATTTATGGAATTATGATCATTAGATACACTGATCTTTAGGGAATACCATATGTCCATGTATGGTTGTACTTGATCAAATCCAATCTAGGTTTGAAGTCTGAATGTATTGCTATAATTATGTTATATTTAGATGTCTAAATTTTGCTTCCATAGAATGACGAAATGTTGATTGTTTACTGTCGTAAATGAAGCCTTGTGAATAAAATGTAAATATGATTTATTAGTTTTTTATATGGCGATGGGAGACTACCCATAGGTGTGATGACATGTAGTAAACATGTGAAGATATTTTGGTCTGAATGTATTCAATTGTCATTACACTGCATTGCATATAGAATGGGGAACTAGGTTGCATTGGAAGGGCAATATTCCTTAATGGTTGAATGTTTTTAAAAATTTTGATTGGATTGGCATGTTAGCCTAACCTTATAGAGTATTATTCCACTATGCGTATCTTATATTCATCCTTCCCCTTTGTTAAAGAGCCCATGTACCTGACCTTTGTGTGTGTTCTAGGGTTAGGTATGTTACACTTCCAAATATTTGTTCACTATCTCAGTTTTCCCATTGGATTGAGGATGATAAGATAAATTGTGAGCCAACTGGGTACCCAAATAAGAAAACAATTCAGTCCAAAATTTTCCAGTGAAAATTGGATCTCTATCACTTACAATAATCTTCAAGTTTCCATGTAGTTTTTGAATTGTTTTCAGGAATGTGCAGGTAGTGTACTTGCATTAAAAGGGTGAGAGAGTGCACAAACGTGTGCATACTTGGTGAGACTATAAACAAACACCATAATAACATTCTTCCCTTCTAACATGGGTAGACATGTGATAAAATCCATTTATACTTCCTTCCAGCACTAACAAGGCATGTCTAATGGTGGTAAAATACCTCGGGTCTTAATTCTTTCAACCTTATTTTGTTGGAAAACCAAACATTCTGTCACAAACCGTTGAACATCATATTTAATACCTTCCCAAAAAAAATCATTCTTGACCCTATGGTAGGTTTTTAGGAATCTTGAGTGCCCTCCTATAGGAGAGGTGTGTAATTCCAAAAGGACCTTTTGTTTGAGTTGGGAGTTCTTATATATATATATATATATATATTTAATTGATTCGTATACCATAGTGAATCATTTCTGCACACAAAAGTACCTCATACACTGGGATCCTTTTGTATATTTTGAATGAGCATCCACACTGATAGTTCATTATTCCATTTTTCCACATTGATAGTTCATTATTCCATTCTTCCCCTACTTCTACTATCCAATTGGTTTGTATAATAGAAATAGCATAAAGTAATGCCTCAACATCCTCATCTTTTCTTGAGAGTGCATGCACCACCATATTCTATTTCCCTTTTTTATAGATGATTTCAAATTCATATCCCAACATATTGGTTACCCATTTTTGTTTCTCTTCTGAAGATAGTCTCTATTCCAAGAAGTATTTAAGACTATGATATATTTTGACCTTGAAGTGCCTACCTATTAGGTAAGGATTCCATTACTTAATTGCATGTAGCATTGCCAATATTTCCCTCTCATAAATGGGTTTGTGTGCATTATTTCCCCTAATTGGTTGACTTTCAAAATCTTGGGGGATTCATTCTTGCATTGGAATAGCACCAGTGCCATTTCCCGAGGCACCACATTCCACAATAAAAGTTTTTGTGAAGTCTAGTGTGGTAAATATAGGGTATTTGCACATTGCCTCTTTAATTTGTTCAAAAGCTTGGGTTTCCTCTGGAGTCTAAGGGAATGAATCCTTCTTCAATAATGTTATCAGAGGTGCTTCTATTCCTCCATAGTTTCAAACAAGATTGCAGTAGTACCTTATCAAACCTAAAAATGCTCTAATATTCTTCAAGGTTTTGGGAATTAGCCAGTCCATCATGGCTATAATTTTGTTTGGGTCTACCTTGTCACCTTCATGAAATACAATATGACCCAAACACTCTACCTCATTTACCCCAAAGAAACATTTGGAAGGTTTTGCATATAGTTGTTGCTCCTTTAGTAGTTGTAGCAACCTATCAATATGTTGAACATGTTCTTCCCAAGACTTGCAATAGATTAGTATATCATCAAAAAATACTAACACAAATTTTCTAAGGAAGGACTTGAAAATGGAATTCATCAAACCTTGAAATGTGTAAGGTGCATTAATAAGGCCAAAAGGCATCACCAAAAATTCATAATGACCTTCATGAGTTCCGAATGTTTTTTTTTTGGATGTCTTCTTCCTTCATTCTAATATGATGATACCCTGAACGTTGATCCAACTTTGTGAAGTAAATTGCTCCATGTAGTTCATCTAACAATTCATCAATAAAAGGAATGGGAAAATTATCTTTAATGGTGAGCTTGTTGAGCTCTCTATAATCTGGACACGTACACCATGATCCCTCCTTCTTGTGTACAATTACCACTGGTGCAGAGTAAGAACTTTGGCAAAGCCTAATTATGCCATCCTCTAACATTTCTTCAACCATATGCTCAATTTCGCTCTTCTAGCCACAAGGGTATCTGTAAGGTTTGATGTTGGGAGGAACACTTCCGGGAACCAAGTGAATAGCACGATCATAATCTCTAGTAGGTGGAATACCTTTCGGAATATCTTCAAATGCCTTGGAATGCTTATTAATGACCTTTTGGATATCCAGGGGAATAGGAGGCTTAGATGTTTGAGCCTCTAATGAGCATAATTGTGCAATTACACCCTGATGTCCCTTTTTCAACATTTTTTCCATTCCATTAGAGTTGATAACCTTGCTTGATTTCCCTATGATACCCCTTAACTCAAATTCTTTTACTTCCCAATAAAATTTCATAAAAATTTCTTGAAAATTAATAGCCAATGTTCCCAATGATTGTAACCATTGAACCCCTAAGACAACATCAGCACCACCCATTGGGATAGAAATCATTGGAATATTCAATACATATTCCCCTATAGTAAGATTGATATTGTGTCATTTCCTTGAGCAATTGATAGTTCCTCCATCTGCAATCATTACTTGAAACTTTGGTGCGGGATATATAAATCAATTGAGATCTTTATCTAATTTACAGTGAATGAAATTATGAGTACTACCATAATCATTCAACACTGTCACCTTTTTTATATATCCTTTGACCATGAGATTTTGAGCTAATCCCAACCAATGCATGACAAGATATGGTGGGAGTAATCTCTTCTATTTCTTCAGCTTAAGATAGTTCGTGTTCTTATGCTTCTTCCTCTTCACAATCTATGTAGAGTAATTGATTATCACCACACTTATGTCCCTTACTATACTTGTTGTCACAATTAAAGCATAGACCTTTTGCTCTTCTTTCATCCATTTTTTGAGGTGTCAACCTTGTAGGTTGAGGTGGGTTAGAAGAAGGAACATTATTCTCTCTATAGGTATTAAAGGTGGTCCTTTTAGTATCCATTGTTATGAATTTACTTTCAACCTTCCTTGCCGACACGAAAGCATTCTCTAAGGATGTTGGTTTCAATATCTTTATGAGCTCTTGCATTCATAGTACTTGGAATTTAACCAAATCACCCAAAGCTAACGAGCATGCTTCTTACACCCAGCAAGAGGGGATGCACTTCATGTTGAATTTTATCCTTCAAGGTTCCAATAAAGAGATCCAACAATTTATCCTCTTATATTCCCACCACTCTGAGACTCAACTTTTGAAATTGTTGGATGTGCTCAATTATTCGACCCTTTTTCCTTATATTTATCGATTGGGTAAAGAAGGAATTGTTCTTAACATCATTAGGATATGATATCAATTATTCTGTAAAAATAGGCCAAGAGATAATGGAGTTATTTTTATGTTCACAAATCCATTGGTACCAAACAAACTACTCAAGCTCTAAATATAAAGATGCAATAGTTATCTTTTGTAGATTTGACACCTGGTGTACATCAAAGAATTGATCCATCTGGAATATCCATGTTATGGGTCCTTGCCATCAAAAATCCTCATGTCAATCTTGGGGAATTGGATACCCCCTAGGGACCATCACTGATTACTTCCATTATTAGAATCAAATCCTCTTGGAGTATTCTTATTAATTTTTATATCCTTATTTTCCATCCTTAGAACTTAGAGGGGACATATGTTATTTATCATGGCCAAACACTACCTTTATAACCCTTGAAATTGATTTTCCTAGTAAAAATTAGCCATATCACTCCTTACACCACTGTAGAGAGGGATGAAGTCACGTATTATTCCATTATGGGGAATGATAGCCTCTAGAAGCCTCATTTTTGCCTTATTTGTTGAGGAAATTTGAGAAATGAGTTGGATCCACATGTGTTAATCTAGGAACTCTTAATCCTATCTAAATGTGAGAGGACCTAGATGTAAAATTAGTCACAGCAGATCTAATGAACAAGTAAATCAATCACAATAGATGAAACTCAGAAAATATGGTGTAAAACTGTGCAAAACATGCATCAGTGCTCTATAATCCCAATAAGGGTGAAAGATACAATACAATCCTGTCACAATGAGTGAGAAATTCGAATTAACCAAGGATGTCATTCGAGATAACTGAATGGCATAGCTTGGCTCCAACTAGGAGTCCTCATCATCAATCAGTGGTGGTCATCAATGCACAAGTCACTGTCAAACAGGTGTCAAACTGAGTCTAACTGAGTGTAATAAGTGTAACTGATGGTAAGTGGCACTAATCTAGGGATGGAGGCTCAGTGGAGGGTGCATGAGGGCTTAACTGCACTCATAACTGTCATTCATGTCTCATCGGAGGTCAATTGGAGTGATAACATCAGTTATGGGTCAATCGGAGGTAAATCTGAGTGATAACTGAAGTGTAACTGGACTGGTAGGTGAGAAAGGCGCCCTTCTTCAGTGGAAGGTGAGAACTGGGCGGATGACAGGATAGGAGTGCTTAAACTGAGTGAAAAGTAGCTTCCAAGTGCTGGCAGACTAAGGACTAGGTGGGAGGTACCATACTGATGACTGGACAACATGCGGATGCATGCAAAATGCATGCAAAGTACATAAGTGAATGATGAGATATCCTAACACCCCCCCTCAAGCTATACTATGATGTAAAAAATAAAATGTAGGGCCTTAGTTACTGCGACCAAAGGTCACCCCAATACAATAATCCAAAAAATGCTGAAATAAGCTAAGTGAGGAAAGAGGGAAAACCCAATGGGAAGAAAGCCCCTCCCTCAAGCTAAACATAAAAATGGATCTAATCTGTCTCCACCATGATGGAAATCACCCCCAATAGTGAACGGAGGTAAGAGAACTTCTTCTCAGTGAAGCTCTTGGTGAAGATGTCTGCAATTTGCTCATCAGTAGGGCAATATTGCAGAATGATGGTGCGATCATGCACCAACTCTCAAATGTAGTGCATATGAATCTCAATGTGTTTGGTCATCTGCCACTGAACTGGATCGATGGAGATCTTAATATCACTTTGATTGTCACAAAATAGGACAGTCGAAGTAGTGCTACCAAAATCAAACTCGGAAAGAATACCTTGCAACCAAACTGCCTGAATGTAGGCATTGACTGCCCCTCGATACTCTGCCTCTGCTGAAGAAAGTGTAATGGCTGCCTGTTTTTTGCTTGACTAGCAAATAGGCCCATGTCCAATCATGAAAACATATCCAGAAGTGGACTTTCGATCTATGCTATCACCTGCCCAATCTGAATCAGTAAAACCAATAAAATCTAGCTCAGAATCTATAGCATAATGTATGCCAAAATGTTTCGTACCTTGCACATACTGCAAGATCCGCTTGGCTTCCCACCAATGAAGCTCATGGGGCTGCTACATATACCTTGATACAGCACTCACGGCATAAGATATATCAGGCCTTGAGTGTGTCAAGTAGAGTAGTGAACCAATCAACTGTCGATACATAGTGCAATCTGCAAGCGGTGTGGTGTTTCCCTCTTCAAGACTGATTCCTGAGAGGAAAGGGAATGGAGCAACCTTACATTCTTCCATATTAAACTTTAATAGCAGGTATTTAGTATAATTTTGCTGAGATAATGTTATCCCATCAAAATTTTGATCTATCTCCAAGCCCAAAAATTGCTTAAGCAAGCCCAAATCGCTCATATCAAAAGCTAGATTTAAAGCGATTTTCAGCTTGTTAATTGTAAGGAGAGTGCTACCAGTAATGAGAATATCATCAACATATAAAAACACAATCAAAAAATTACCTTTAACTTGCTGTAGGTACACATTAGGATCAGATTTGCATCTTTTGAAATTCTGAGAAAGAAGGAAGGAGTCCATCTTTGCGTACCAAGCTCTTGGGGCCTGTTTCAATCCATACAAAGATTTCTTCAATCTGCAAACTAATGATGGATCTGATATGTATCCTTCTGGTTGTTTCATATATACCTCCTCATCAAGGTCTCCATGTAGAAAATCACTCTTCACATCCATGTGGTGCACTTCCCAGTGCTTGGATGCGGCAATGGCCAAAACTAGGCGGATGGAATCCATTTTTGCAACCGGTGCAAAAGTCTCAGTGTAGTCCACACCTTGGGCTTGGGAGAAACCTTTTTCCACCAACCTAGCTTTGTATTTGCTGATAGAGCCATCAGCAGCAACCTTTTTGCGGTAGATCCACTTGCATTGAACTAATTTTCTTCCAGGTGGAAGAGAAACTAGCTCCCATGTATTGTTCTTTTGAAGAGAACTGTACTCTTCATCCATGGCGGTTTGCCATCGTGGATCTCGGTGGGCATGATAGTATGATTTGGGATCTGAACCAATCATCAAATAACATTTCTCAAATAATAATGGATCAAAAAAAGAAAGAGCCATACCTGCTCTTTGATAGTCTGCTCTTGTTCTCCTTGGATCAACAGGATTTCCAATGTTTGGAGCAGTAGATTGTAGAGTGTTTTGGGGCCACTTTGGTAACTAAGGAGGATCATTATGGTCTGATTCCAAACCTGATATGTCATGGCCATCAAAGTCTGATATAATATCAAAGATATCAGATCCAATGCTTTCTTCAGATAATAATGGATCAGAAAAAGAAAGAGCCATACATGTTCTTTGATAGTCTGCTCTTGTTCTCCTTGGATCAACAGGATTTCCAATGTTTGGAGCAGCAGATTGTAGAGTGTTTTGGGCCCACTTTGGTAACTGAGGAGGATCATTATGGTATAATTCTGAACCTGATATGTCATGGCCATCAAAGTATGATATAATATCAGAGATATCAGATCTAATTCTTTCTTCATTATCACTCAAATCTTCTTCTTGTGGAGGGTGCAGATCGGCAGTGTTTTCCTCAACTAGTTTCAGATCTGGAAGCGGTTCTTCAAACTTCACACTTTGCTCTATGAATACCTTTTTGGATCCGATATTCATGAGTTTATATGCTTTTGATTCTTCCCCATATACTATCAGGATACATTCAATACTTTGTGGTTCCAAAGAGCTTCTCTTATCAAAAGGAATTCTAGCCCATGCAGTGGAGCCAAAAACCCTCAAATTGGACACATCTGGTTTGCGACCAAAGAATGCTTCGAAAGGATTTTTACCTTTCATGGATGAATGTGGAACTTGGTTCTTAATATATGCAGCAACATTAATGGCTTCAGCCCAAATATTTGCAGCCAAACCTTTTGACTCAAGCATGCAGGTAGCCATCTCTTTCAGTGACCGATTCTTCCTTTCTGCTACACCATTTTGCTAGGGTGTGTAGGGAACTGTATATTGGATCTGAATTCCGCTTTCGGCACAAAGTTGCAGCAAATCAGTCTTGATATATTCTCTACCATTATCAGATATAAGAGCTTTGATCTTTCTCTCAGTGGCGGTCTCAACGGAAGCCTTAAAATCCTTGAATTTTCCAAGCACTTCTAACTTGTTTTTGAGAAAAAATACCCAAGTAAAGTGGGAGAAGTCATCGATGAATTTCAGGATGTACCTCGACCCATTCATGGACATGTTGGGCAGTGGACCACTAATATCAGAATGTATGAGTCCCAAAATGGTGGAAGCTCTACTAGCTTTGTCGCGGTCGAACCTGTGCTCGAGGTGCTTCCCAACAATGCAACCGGGGCAAATTCCCTTCGAAACAGAGTTGTGGAAGACCATCTACCATGGATTTCTGTTGTAGCAGCAGAAAATACTTGTATTTAAGGTGTCCAAACCTTTCATGCCACATCCTACTAACCTCGTTTCCATGAGTGAGGAGAGCAATGGGCTTTTCAAGCGGCACAAAGTGAGAAAACTCATAGTATTTTGCAGTGTGGTTTGCCTTTCTGACTGCAATAAGTCTTCCACTTTTGATATCATAAATTTCAACATTGTTAGGGCTGAATGTAACTTGCTTCGATTCACCAGTGTGTGTCATTTGATACACAGAAAGTAGATTTGAAGCCAAGGAAGGCACATAGAGAACATTCTGGAAGCTTCCATGCTCTACATGGATGGTACCTTTTCCCTTCGAAGAAATTTTTGAGTCATCTCCCAAATGGATGGGTATGAAGCTGCTTGGATCGAATGAAGAGAAGGAGTCAATGTTTGCAACCATATGATTCGAGGCACCGGAATCTATCAGTAGAGTGGTGGGTTTCGAAACAGTTTCCATGAATGCTTGACCTCTTTCATGATCATCATTCCTATCCTTCTTCCGTGCACAGATGGAAAGACATATGTTATTCTTTTCCAAAAGGAGGGCCATTTGATCTATTGTTTTCTTCATGCATGAACTTTCAGGATGAAAGCCACGGTTGCAATATGAACATTTAGATTTTTCCTTTCCCTCTTTACCCTTCTGCTTGTTCCTCGAACTGGATGGTGCTTCTGGTTGCTTTCCTTTATCTCTTTGCTTAGTAGGCTCGAATTTGGGCTTCTCTTTCCTTTGCTTTCCTTTACCATTCGAATTCTTGGGTCCTTGAGCAAAGAGGGTTGAATCTTTGGAGTTTATGGACCCATTTGAATCAACTTATCATGCTCTTTTTTGATGGACTCAATGAAGGCATTCAAGGTAGGCATCTTCCAATTCGGGGTAGTTAGCCGACCGGAATTGAAAGTAGATACAAATACCGAGTAATCTTTCCCTAGATTTGTGAGAATGGAGAGGATCAATTGCTTATCCTCTTTCACAACACCACTGTTCTTAAACTGCAATGACAAGTGCTTGAATTTTGTGAAAAACTCATTTATGGTCTCAAAATTCTCAAGACTAAGGGCAATCAATTCATTTTCCAATTGAAAAGCCCTAAGCTCGTCCTGCTTGCCAAATAGATTTTCAAGTTGCTCCCATATTGCTTTTGGAGTCTTCAATCTGCTGAGATGGAAGTGAAGATCCTTGGAAATAGAGAGGCAAAGGAGACCATAAGCTTCATCAAGCTTATTGTAGTGTTTGGTTCTTTTCGACAATGTGCTTGGCTCCAATTCGAGGCCAATGGTGACTCTATAGTACCCTTTTGAGCGTAATATGATCTCCATATCATCTTTCCATTCAAAATAATTGAAAGGAGTAAGAACTGGCTTGGAAGAAGAGTATTCCATCTCAAATAGCGAGTGCACTTGATGTAGAAGAACTTGTCAAACACAAGAGAGCGAATGCAATTGGTGAAGATGATTAACCTGCAAATCACAATCAAAACAAGAACAGTAAGGTCGAACAATCCACCCTTTAAGAGTTGCATCACACCTGGGATTGGAGATCAAACAAGTTGAATGGGTCCAATGTATCAAATCCAGGAAATATGTGGAAAACTCAAGCTTCTGGAGTGGATTGGAGTGTATTTTTTCTGCTTTGCATGCACATGAGCGAATGCACATGATATCTTTCATGCCAAAACTTCAGTAATTTTGAGCAAATTCACTCAAATATTCTTGTAGAACACCTGTAGAAAAGAGATATTGTCCCTGCAATGGCTCTAATACCATGTAAAATTAGTCACAACAGATCTAATGAACAAGTAAATCAATCACAATAGATGAAACTCAAAAAATATGGTGTAAAACTGTGCAAAACATGCATCGGTGCTCTATAATCCCAATAAGGGTGAAGGATACAATACAATCTTGTCACAATGAGTGAGCAATTCGAATTAACCAAGGAGGTCATTCGAGATAACTGAATGGAATAGCTTGGCTCCAACTAGGAGGCCTCATCATCAATCAGTGGTGGTCATCAATGCACAAGTCACTGTCAAACAGGTGTCAAACTGAGTCTAACTGAGTCTAACTAAGTGTAATAAGTGTAACTGATGGTAAGTGGCACAAATCTAGGGATGGAAGCTCAGTGGAGGGTGCATGAGGGCTTAACTGCACTCATAACTATCAGTCATGTCTCATCGGAGGTCAATCAGAATGATAACATCAGTTATGGGTCAATCGGAGGTAAATCTGAGTGATAACTGAAGTGTTACTGGACTGGTAGGTGAGAAAGGTGCCCTTCTTCAGTGGAAGGTGAGAACTGGGCGCATGACAGGCTAGGAGGGCTTAAACTGAGTGGAAAGTAGCTCCCGAGTGTTGGGAGACTAAGGAAGGTGCTAAAGGTACCATACTGATGACCGGGCAGCATGCGGATGCATGCAATGCATTCAGAATGCATGCATGCATGCAAAATGCATGCAAAGTACATAAGTGAATGATGAGATATCCTAACACTAGGAGTCTAGATTCATTTCATTTTGTTCCTCCATTCATCTATGTAATGGAGGCATTTCAAGGGAGAAAGGAAGGAAAAATAAAGAGTGCCCTTACACTACCAAAATTGTAGAGAGATTGTTTGCATAGTATTGTCATGCTATTGGGATTTGTATGCATCCTATAGCCATTGTGAACATCTTGGTTGAGTCAAGGAAGGATTGGATCTGGGAGCTTGGAGGAGATATGCATCAACTCACTCAAGGTTTTCTATTTGATGTACTCTTCTTATTTTAATAATATAGACATGTATCTTTCTTCCCGTCTCTACATCATGTTGTTATAAATGGTATCTTGTTTACATTTATGCATTTAATTCATGCTCTATAGTATATTTGATCTTTCTTGAGTAGATCGGATTAGATTTGATTGTATATTGCTTAGATATATGATTTTATGTTAATTTTCATGTCATATTCCATATGTTAGAATTTTTTTAGGAAAGGCATTTGGTTTCTTCTTTGTGTGTAGGAGCTAGCAGGTGGAGATGGAGCAAAATCTATCAAATCTATAGCAGTTGAATTCGATCTACACCAAAGGACTCTTCATAAGCCAAGGTATGTCCCCCTTCTTTCTCTTCTTCTCATAGTGTGCATGTGAATGAATGATTAGATATAGGAGATAGAATATTGGATCTAGGTATTGAAAGTACATTGGTCTACCCTCATGTTTGTCTTGGATCAAGGGAAAGCATCCAAGGGAGGTCTCACTTGTCCACAAGAGACAATTCTCCACGACAAAACTGGCAACTCCACTAGGGATAATTCTCTCTTGCAGACAAGTGAGACCTCCCTTGGATCCTTTCCCTTGATCCAAGACAGACAAGAGGGTAGACCAATGTACTTTCAATCCCTAGATCCAATATTCTATTTCATAGAGCTAATCATTGATTCACGTGCACACTATGAGAAGAAGAGGAAGAAGGGGTACATACCTTGGCTTATGAAGAGTCCTTTGGTGCAAATCCAATCCAGCTATTGTAGATATGATATAATTTTCCCCAACTCCACCTGCTAGCTCCTACACACAAAGAAGAAACCAAATACATTTCCTCAAAAACTTCTAACATATGGAATATGACATGTAAATGAACATAAAATCATATATCTAAGCAATATACAATCAAATCTAATATGGTCTACTCAAGCAATATCAAATATACTATAGAGCATCAATTAAATGCATATATCTAAACAAGATACCATTTATAACAACATGATGTAGAGAGGGGAAGAAAGATGCATGTCTATATTATGAACATAAGAAGAGTACATCAAATAGAAAACCTTGAGTGACTTGATGCATATCTCCTCCAAGCGCCCTGATTCAAGCCTTCCTTGACTCAACCAAGATGTTCACAATGGCTATAGGATGCACAAGTATCCCAATAGCATGACAATACTATGCAAACAGTCTCTCTACAATTTTGGCAGTCTAAGGGCACTCTTTATTTTTGTTAATATTTGGTTGAGCTTTGATCTTCAATTATTTTAGATGCAAAAACTTGGAACAATGAGACAATTCAATCACATGAAATTCATACATCCATAACACAATATATACCCTAGGGAAAATCCTCAAAACTATGAAAACAAAAACCCCAGCAATTCTTCTCAGTATAATATAATGGATAGTAGAGAATGCTTTATTTTACAACAAAGCAGATTGCTTTCAAAAGATATGATATCACTAAAACACTCTTGGTGAATATACAGAAGAAATAGAGAAGAGAGATCAATCGGATGTGTTTTCCAATGTGCCCAGCACATCAATAACAAGCAATAACAATAACCTGCACAAAGAGAAGCGCATTGCCTTCAATGGAGAAAATAATTTGCTTCACCTTGAATTCGTCAATCCCGTATAAAAGATTTATACATTATTCTCATGCATCGGCTTCTTCTAACATCATGATGAACTCGCCCTCAGACTGGATGTATCAAGCTTGCATGAAGAAGTGCGCCCCACTTCTCATGCAGTGCTTTATCTCACTAAACTGTTTCTTAGGATCAACTCACCTCTTAACTAAAAGTTCGCCCACTTAGTTAGGTGGATAAAGTGTCGTCATGCAAGTGTCACAACTCAAGTGTCATCTTTTATTTTAACACAAGTGTCGTCATGCAATAACACTTAGTTAACTAGATCTTCTTTGTTGTCACTTATTTAACTCTCTTTAACTGATTCTTTCTTGATAACATCATTGTAGTGATCAATTCGAGTTCTCCTTGATTTAATAAAGTGTCGTCTTTTAGTTTAACTAAAGTGAAAGCACTTTAGTTAACTAGTCCTTATTTTACACTTAGTTAACTATTATTAACTAAAATCATGCTGATTGATTTACTTGTAGTGACCACTGTGAGTTCTTTAGTTAACCGATGCATACATTGTGGCTTTAAATGAAGCTTGACAATTTGAGTTCACTTAGTCATCTCTTGATCAAATTCGAATTCTTTTTTATCTATGCATTTATCTTTATCTCTTTATCTTTTACTACATGGTCAATATGTGCTAACTTTAATTATCCATCACATTACATTATACTGAGAAGAATTTTCGAATGATGTGATCATAATATATTATTCCAGACCAAATGATCATATTCTAAAGTAATTCACTATAGAGGTGATCAATCTCTAAAGGAGACTTAATAGAAATCTGGTGATCATGGTTAATAATACATCACACAAGTTTAAATGCTTTTAACGAATAAAGCATGACCTTTATACAGAAGTTCCACCTCTATATGGTAGGTCTATCCCATGGATACCTTTATACGAAAGATTCACATGAGAATCATTAATTAACACACAATTCTAGAGCCTTGTCCAACAAGAATTTACAACATCATTACTTTGATCAATTACCTATATATGGGAGGAATAACCTTTACATGGAAGGAAATCAAAGTGTTCGGGACTCTATACGAGAGGATCAATCTTGGTTGCACAAGATTGGTTTGGATAATGTCTCCTGATGTTGTACATTTAACACTCCCTCTCGGCGAGGGAGGAATTCTATGACATACCAAGCTTGTCTAGGAAGTACCTGAACTTTGTCACTAACAGAGGCTTTGTTAACACACCTGCAATCTGCTCATCAATAACAATGTACTGAAGTTTCACTTTACCTTTCGGGACCATGTCTCTGATGAAGGGATACTTCATTTCAATGTGCTTCGACTTGTCATGAAACACTAGGTTTTCGTAAATCTTGATGCAACTCTGATTGTCACACCTAATAACTATAAGATCAAGCTTTTCACCGAACAACCCTGTAAGTAGATTTCTGAGCCACACTGCTTCTCGGAAGGCAACACTGGTAACTATGTATTCTACTTGTAGTGCTCTAGGCTACGGAGCCCTACTTCCTGTTGGACCAAGATATCATAGTTGATCCTAGGCTATAACATTAGCCAAATGTACTCTTTCGCTCCATAATGCTTCCTCCCCAGTTTGAGTATGCATAACCAAGTAACATGACTCCTCCGCTGGAGGCATATCTGATTCCATATGAAATTGTACCTCAAAGTTACCTAAGCACATGCTTAGAATATATCCAATGTATGTGTCTCGGATCAGACATAAATTGACTCAGAATTCTCACGGCATAACATATATCAGGCCTCGAATGTATCAAGTACATTAGCGAGCCTATAAGTTGTATATACAAAGTGGGATCTACTGGATCTGATCCAAAGCCTGACTCATGAAGTTTCCTCAAATCGGAAACCATCGATGTAGTCATATATTTGCAATGTATCATGCCAAACTTGTGCAATATATCCAGAGTGTACTTCCCTTGAGATAGAAAAATTTCATCTTTTCTTTGCTAGATCTCAAGGCCAAGAAAGTAGCACATCAGACCAAAGTCTTTCATCTCGAACTCTGAGGTGAGATCCCTCTTGCACCAAACAATCAGATGTTCCTCTCCAATGAGAAACAAATCATCAACATACAGAACCAATATCAATGGTTGGTTCTTCACTACTTTGAAGTACAAATTTGGATCAGCTTCACTCTTACAGAAACCCATTTTTTGAAGGTAGCTATCAATTTTGGAGTACCAAGCCCTGGTGGCTTGCTTAAGCCCATATAAAGCTTTCTTTAGATTGAAAGCATGGGACTCCTTCCCATGCACCACAAATCCTTCAGGATGTTGAATATAAACCTCTTCCTCAACCTCACCATTGAGGAAGGCTGTCTTCACATCCATCTGGTGAATTTTCCATCCTACAAAACATGCAAGTCAAATCATTGCTTGGATTGTGATGTGCCTTTACACAGGGGAAAAGGTCTCATCATAATCGATGCCTTCTTTCTGAGAGAAACCTATGGAAACGAATCTGGATTTATACTTCTGAATGCTACCATCTACAACATGCTTTATCTTGTAAAGCCATCTGGAAGTCACAATGGACTTCCCATCAGGTTTGGGAACAACCTCCCAAACATCACTCTTCATTATAGAGTTGTACTCTTCTGTCATTGCATCTTTCCAAACTTGTTTCTTTGCAATATCTTCATATAAGGATGGTTCTAAATCACTGATGTGACTCATCAGTGCAACATACCCTGAATATATGTCAGGTTGCTTGTGCTCTCTGGATGATCCTGTCAATGCTCCATGTTTCTCTGCATTTTGTAAGATATCTCGAAACCAAGAAGATCTTCTTTTAGAAGGAGGTTCATCAGGTGACCTCTCAATCAGTTCTATTGGTTCTTCAGGAGCTAGTGAATTTGAGGTATCTTCTGGTTTCTCGCTCTCAAACTCTGAAGGGGGGGGGATCAGACTCGGGATGCTCCATCTCTAAATCACATTGAATCTCTTTCGATCTTTTGAAAGAAGCTTCCTCATGGAATTTAACATCTTAGCTGACTTTAATGTGTCTCTCACCAGGTACATATAGTTGGTATTCTTTGGATGACTCACTATAACCCACAACGGTGCCTTTCTTTCCAGAAGGCTCTATCTTTTTTCACTTTTCTTTCGGTACATGAATGTATACTAGGATCTTGAAGATCCTTAAGTGTGAGATGTCTATATTCTCACCGGTAAACACTTCTTCTATTGTCTTCTCATCTAGAATGGAATGCAGGCTTCTATTCTAGATGTACATAATTGTACTGGTGGCTTCTGCCCATAATGAGGTAGACATATCTTGACCATGCATCATGGCTTTTGCAACCTCACATATGGTTTTATTCTTCCTTTTGGCAACCCCATTTTTTTTAGGGTTGTATGGTATTGTTAACTGTCTACATATTACTGCATCACTACATAGCTCATTACATGCATGTGAATCAAATTCACCTCCATTATCAGACCTTAATGCATTGATGTGCTTTTGTTTCTAATTTTCAACTAGGGATTTAAACTCTTTAAATTTGCGAAGAGTTTCACTTTTAGCCTTCATGAAATAAATCCATGACTTCCTAGAAAACTCAACTATAAAAAGTACATAATATAAGAAGTCACTCAGGGAGGGGGATGACATGGGACCACATACATCAGAATGTATTAAATCTAAAATCCCTTTATATCTATTAGTACTACTGGAAAAAAATTTCTTAACATTCTTCCCAAGTGCACAACCCCGACATACACTATCATGCTCAAAATCAAATACGGGATACCTTTTACCATCATAGATCTAAATGCATAGATATAAACAAGATACCATTTATAACAACATGATGTAGAGAGGGGAAGAAATATACATGTCTATATTATGAAAATAAGAAGAGTACATCAAATATAAAACCTTGAGTGAGTTGATGCATATCTCCTCCAAGCTCCCTGATCCAAGCCTTCCTTTTCTCAACCAAGATGTTCACAATGCCTATAGGATGCACAAGGATCCCAATAGCATGCAATACTATGCAAACAGACTCTCTAAAAATTTTGTGGTGTAAGGGAACTCTTTATTTTTGTTAATATTTGGTTGAGCTTTGATATTCAATTCTTTTTAGATCAGAAACTTGAAACAATGAGACAATTCAATCACATGAAATTCATATATCCATAACACAAGATATACCCTGGAGAAAATCCTCAAAACTATGAGAACAAAAACCCCGGCAATTCTTCTCAGTATAATATAAAGGATAGCAGAGAATGCTTTCTTTTACAACATAGCAGATTGATTTCGGAAAATAAGAGATCACCAAAACACTCTTGGTGAAGATACAGAAGCAATATAGAAGAAAGATCAATCAGATGTGTTTTCCAATGTGCCCAAAACATAAATAACAAGAAAGAACAATAACATGCACAAAGAGAAGCACCTTGCCTTCAACGGAGAAGAGAATTTGCTTCACCTTGAGTTCATCAATCCCATATAACATATTTATACATTGTTCTCATGCATCGGATTATTTTAACATCAGGATGAACTCGCCCTCAGACTAGATGTATCAAGCGTGCATGAAGAAGTGCACCCCACTTCTCATGCAGTGCTTTATCTCACTAAATTTTCTCTTAGGATGAACTCGCCTCTTGACTAAAAGCTTGCGCACTTAGTTAGGTGGGTAACTTAACTATCGTCATGCAAGTGTCACAACTCAAGTTTCATCTTTTAGTTTAACATAAGTTTCGTCATGCAATAACACTTAGTTAACTAGATGTTCTTTTTTGTCACTTAGTTAACTCTCTTTAACTTATTCTTTCTTGATAACATCACTGTAGTGATCAATAACTAAAGTGAAAACACTTTAGTTAACTATTCCTTCTTATTTAACACTTAGTTAACTACTATTAACTGAAATCGTGATGATTGATTTACTTGTAGTGACCATTGTGATTTATTTAGTTAACTGATGCATACATTGTGGCTTTAACTGAAGCTTGACAATTTGAGTTCACTTAGTCATCTCTTGATCAAATTCGAATTCTCTTTTTCTCTATGCATTTATCTTTATCTCTTTATCTTTTACTGCATGGTCAATATGTGCTAACTTTAATTATCCATCACATTACATTATACTAAGAAGAATTATCAGATGTTGTGATCATAGTATATTATTCCGGACCAAATGATCATATGCTAAAGTAATTCACTTTATACGTGATCAATCTCTAAAGGAGACTTAATAGAAATATGGTGATCATGGTTAATAATACATCACACAACATTAAATGATTTTAACAAGTAAAGCATGACCTTTATACGGAAGGTCCACCTGTATGCGAGAGGTCCATCCCATGGATACCTTTATACGAAAGGTTCAAATGAGAATCATGAATTGACACAAAAGTCTAGAGCCTTATCCAGCAATACTTTACAACATCATTACTTTGATCAATTACCTCTATACAGGAGGAATAACCTTTACACGGAAGGAAATCAAAGTGTTCACCTCTATACGGGAGGATCAATATCGGTTGCACAAGATTGGTTAGGAGAATGTCTCCTGATGTTGTACATTTAACAATTTTTCCTCCCTTTATTCCTTGAAATGCCTCCATTATATAGATGGATGGAGGAATATAATGAAATGAATCTAGACTCCTAGGTCCTCTCGTATTTAGATGGGATTAAGAGTTCCTAGATTAACACATGCGGATCCAACTCATTTATCAAATTTCATCAACAAATAGGGCAAAAATGAGGCTTCTAGATTCTATCATTCCCCATAATGGAATAATAAATGACTTTATCCCTCTTTATAGTGTTGTAAAGAGTGGCATGGCTCATTTTTACTAGGAAAATCAATTTCAAGGGTTAGAAAGGTAGTGTTTGGCCATGATAAATAACATATGTCCCCTCTAAGCTCTCAGGATGGAAAATAAGCATATAGCATATGCCCCCTTAAGTGTGAGGTTGGAAGAGAAATTGATGGCCGAAACACTTTACAAATAATCATATGGCAAGGTAAGGTCTTGGAAGTAGGAAACTGGAGAAAACCTGCAATCAAGCATCAACTAGGTCAATATATATCATCCCTGAGGTGGGCATACACATCCTCAGAAAAAGTAGGACAAAGCATGGCCGCTAATAAAGTATACTACGAACCCATGAATGATGTGTGGGATCATGGCCATGAAAAATACAAAGTTGATCCATGTCACTACAAACAACATAGCCACCAACCAATACAATGTGAATTGTGGATCTATGTGGACCAATGAGATCATAGCCACTGACCAATACAATTTGGATCTATCTCGCAATATACAATATACATGTTAGGAGGATGAATAGCAACATTGGTAGTGCACATATGATCCTCATACACCGTCATAACTGGTGATATAAACTCCAACATTGCTTGGGAGGGGAAACAAGGCTGAGTGATGCAACCCCTAAACCTGAGGTCTTTGTCTCAATACCCGATGGTGTGATTATACAACATGTGAATAGATGTGTTGATGTTGAACATGTGAGAATCTGTTTGATTATCAATCAATGATGTTTATTGTTAATAGACATGAGGGATTCCACCAATGATGATAATGAGTTGATGAACTGATGATAATGAGTGTGAATAGATGAGTTGATGTTGAAAAAATGTAGAATCGCTCGATTAGGATTCAATGATGTTTACCCCTTCTCAAATGCAAGGAATCATGCCATTGATGACTGCAAGCTCCAAGGTACTACGGTTTCTAGACTCACTTCCTAGATGATGAGTTGGCATCGATACAAAGGAATCCATCGAAGGAGGGATTTAATGTATCCCCCATCAATAGACACGAAACATACATTGAGAGATGTGATAAATATGCATGATCACCAATTATAACAAACTGACGCGGGGATGGCTGACACAAAAGATCAACAAAATTGCATAATGGTCGACTCGAGGTAACTTCCCTTGAGAATATAGCACAACAATTGAGTGACTAGGTAGCAATGACTCAAGAACACCATATAGACTGTAGTGTGACGATACATGGGGCATTGAATCACCCTCCATATTTATTGGAAGAGTAACCACTCAAAGAAGTACTATGACTTAGGGAAATTGTATGGTTTTGAAGCAAGGCTATAACCCAACTATAAGACAAAGATTCAAATAGGTACCATGTTCAAGGGTGATGGAAAATATTTTGCCTCTTGAATGAAATAGACAATGAATTTCTCCCCCCCCCCGCCTCTTTTTTTCTCTTTTTTAATTACCTTTTTCATTTTTTAACGAGCCCGAAAAGTAAACTCAAAACTTTCTTCCTTTTCAAACGAGCTTGAAGAAAAGATAGAATAATGCTCAAAAGAATACCGCCCCATGGATTTTGATTAAGTTTGGGTTGGTGAATGCTCATTGATGCTTTCATATTAGAGAGTCTGAAAACTTGAAGAAGATTCTAGTGTTGCACTTTTTCATAGATTTATTGTCCAATGTCTTAAAAAAGCATAAAATGATATGAGGGAGAACTCTTCTAGCCAAAGTGGACTAGAGTATTCCTTTATCATAATTAATCCATGCGGCCCAAAAAAGGGGTAAACATATACCAGATTGGATGTTCTTTCAAAACCTTTTAACGAGTGTGAAAGAAACAAGCCTACTCAGCAATCTTTTCAATTTTAAGGAGTTAGAAAAGAGCTTAAAGAGGACTCCATGTGCACCTTTTCTGTGGAATTTTAACGAGTCCGAAAAATTAAACTCGAGGACCTCCTTTCTATTTTTAACGATCTCGAAGGGGAGATGGAAGAATGCTCATAAGGGTACCTTTTCCATAAAATTTTAATGAGCCGGAAAAAGTAAACTCGATACCTCCTTTATGTTTTTAACAAGTTCAAAGGAGAGATAGAAGAATGCTCGTAAGGATACCTTGTCCATGTAAGTTTAACGAACCTAGACAAGTGAACTCGAATCCATCTTTATTTTTGAGAAAAATGCTCCATAAGGTGCCTTTCTCATTCAGTTTTAATGAGCATGAAAAAGGGGTAAAAGAATACTCGATAGGGGCCCACAAGGGTCACCATCGTAATCGACTAACTCATATGCCACCTGATGTAGCACACGTTTAACTTTGTAGGGATGGTTCCATAAGGGTTGAGTAGTTGCAACAAGGGTTTGCACAAGGTTTCACACCTTTTCCTGATCGAAAAGAAGAGATGCACTATAGTACTCCTCATTATTGATGTAAGGATTTACTTCTTTACGAAATAATTTCGAATTTTATCTGGCTAGGATAAAATAGTTTGGATTATCACCCTGGTTTATAATCTATCTACAATATTCACAGTTTATAAGAAAGAAAGAAAGTGTGTAAAGAAAATAATTAATAAACTTAAAAGAAATCATATACAACAAGTTTTTGCAATGAATTAAAATATGAAAAGCAAGAAAGAGAATAAAAGGCAGACATTTCAATATTTTGATTTGAGAAATAAATCAGTTGATTTTATTGATAATAACCCTAAGTTACAAATCTGAAGACCCTCTTTTCTCACTTCTGCAAAAGTGAGGAATAAAAGAACTCTTGGAGTTCTTGGGTGCCTATTAATTCTCACACAAAACTCTGATAACAAAGAAGACAAACATACAGTCAAGAGCTGGATTAATTAGACTCTTGGATGCCACTTCTTGACTCTGCAAAATTCAATTCCTATTAGTACTTGAAAGATTAATTCAAATGATAAAAAAATGAACAGACTATCAGAAGTATTACAACCTTTTGGTATGAAAAATAATCATGCATAAGGTCCTTGGCCACCTTCAATGCTCTCTTGTTTTCCACAAGATAATCTTCATCTTCTTAGTTGAAACTCAGAGATAAACATAGGATGAAAGACTCTCAAGAAGAATCAAGAGCTACCTTTTTATCAGAATGTTCTCTCCCTTTTCTCCCTATGCCCCATGAACTCCTTGTACCTCCCCTTTTATTCATTAGCTTGGAAGTCGGGGTAGTTCTCAACTACCTTTTAGTTAGGGATGAGTAATAATAAGGCAAGAAAGAAAATGATAATAATAATAAATACAATAAGAATAAATAAGATAATTAAAAAATACTTGGGACCCCTTTTTAAACCATTTAACTATTCATTTGCCTCCTTGTTTCTCCACATGATAAAATAAATGAATAATAACGATATCACCATTCATCAACCTTGATTCCATATTTCTTGAAAAGGACCGAATACGATCATATATAAAATATCCAAAATAACTTAGAACTCTAATGTATTATGTCAAAACATAAATAGTACATGCATGTAGAAATCCATACACACAAAATCTATCCAAGTCAAATTCATGTCCAAAACAGTGCCTCCAAACATACTGACAAAATGCACAAAAACTTAAAGTAAACCATGACGAGCCATCAAGTAAAATAAGTTGAATGAGAAGGATTTGGTCTTCCCTTATGTTCTTCTATCTTCATTTCATTTGATGGTTTCCCGTCCTTTTTTACTGATTGCACTCCTTTATTCTTTTACTGAAATTCTACTGGATGGCCCTCTTTATTGAGTGTATAGGGTGGGAAGTAATGGAATGAGAGGATCCTTTTGAAGAGGCTGGACTGGGGGACTTAGCTAGTCTTTTCCCTTTTGTATCTAATGATGGATTGTTGGCAGCTTTAGGTGATTCTATGCTTGGTATGGCTTGCAATTGGGAAGCATTCGTTGGTACGGGTTGTTCCTGATTTTTGTTCAAAGGAGGAGGTGGTGGAAATGTAAAATATGGGATAGGACAACTTCTTATGCCAGAAGGTTGATTAGGATTATTTGATTCCAACCATCATTCATGGTTTTTGGCTGCATAGAAACATGTGGAGGAATAGGGACACCTAATATGATTTGTTGAGAATGAGCAAGAGGAGGCCTAATAATGGGTTGAGCTGTAGGTTTTTTAACTTGTCTTCCAAAATTGAGAAAACTTGTTTGAAGGATCTGTTGAAATTCATTTGTATCAGTATCAAGATGAATTGAGAATCTTCACCTTTTGTTTCTATTTCCACCCATATTCCAGTTAGTATGTTGTCCTCTATTCCAATTTCCTTCGTTTCCTCTATTTCATCTTCCACCACCTATGCTAAAAAGGCTAATCTAAAAGTTAAGAGAAGGATTAGTATGGACTTAAACAACAACTTCCCATATCAAATAACTTGTAAACAAATAGTTCATTACTGTCTCCTTTAAACAGGCATGTAGGCACACTTTTAAAGGAAAAAAGAAAAAAAGGGGGGGGGAATGCTTCATTTTCTTTCACTTAAGAGCAAGGGGAAAGGAATATAGAATAGGAGGATGAATATATCAGTTATGCAAAAATGAAAAGGGAAAGGGAATAATATGCTTACTCTTTTCCATAAAAATGACAATCTGATAACAAACATCATTCAAATAAGTTGATCATACAGTGGCATTTCCTTTTTTATCATGCATACATCTTCAGTTCAAGATCACAATCAAATGTATTATGCATTCAGTTATTCATATAAAAAATATTCTATTAAGATATTTATGTGTATGAAAAATCATTGCATTCTCAATCAAACACTCAAATATCATCAACTGAGCTCAAATACATGTAATATATGATAGGCTCCAAGATCTATATTACGAATGACCTCTTCTTCTTTTGTCTTTCTTATTATCACAAAGTTTTTTTAAGATCGTGATTGCTTATCAAACTCAAAATAACTTTTGATCCCATTTTATTGTTAAGACTAATGAATGAAAGCTTCAGACCTTATATTATAGCCTTCAAAGGGATTATGAATAGAATCATAAATATTCTTGTTTAAATTATTTCGATTTGGACCCAAAAAAAATTATAAGGACCTAGTGCTTGAATTCTGACTTGATTATTCCAAACTTAGAGTAAAATAATTACAACAGAATTCCATAATTGCAAATAATTTCTCCCTACTTTATAAACTATTTAAATTGCTTCATTCATGTCACCAACCTTGTACTTTTGATTCAGGATAATAGTCAACTCTTCCTCTTTAAATCCATATAAAAGAAAAATAAGCATGTAGGATCAAACTCTTATTTAGCAACATAAATTTTCAAACCACAAACCCCAACTTTATTTCCATATGCGTTAATGAAGCTAAAAATACTTTTAATATTTTCCTTTTTATCTTATTATTGCCAAATATTTATCATGATCGTGCACGAATTGATGATGGAATAGCCTTTAAAAATTTCATAGTCAATCAATCTGAATTCTGAACGTTTATTACTTTCAAAGACACGAGGGAATCAACTCAAAATTGAAATCCTGGAATTATGGTCTCAAAACCTCTCCCTTTAAGACAGTTAGGGTTTCTTTATCATTTTCTAGATAATTCCTATAGCTTTCCAATTTCTTAAAAAATCACAAAATGGATTTTTGTAGAGGGAGTTCAAACCTAGGCCCTGACAAGACTATAAATCAAGGGACCAACACATATTATTATATTACAAGTGTAAGCTCATATCCAAATCGATTTATTACTCAAAGTTGCTTTATTCTTTAACATTTTCAATTACAATTCGAAGTAGTCCCAATTAAAACAAATGCACAGCAAGAAGAAGCTTCAAGCCAAATACTTGTTTGTTGTGTAAAAACTGAGTCAACTATTCACACACAACTGTATGTTCAATCTAGCAAATTTGGAGAATACCTTATAGATGACACGGGAAAAGATTGACTCATAAGTTAGAAACCCAAACTCATTTCCAGAATTCAACAAGTAATGGATCCATAATGACATGATTTTAAAAGAGAGTAAAGCTCATAACATCCTTGAACAATTGTAACTTTCATACCAATTTCTTTTCAAACCAATCCATGCTAGAAAATGCCCACAAGAAATGAAAGGATCACCACTTAGCTCAAAAATCGTTGAGGGAAAGAGCAACATCTTTCAAAATTTTACAAAGCACTAAGCGCATCTTGAAACCCTAATTTGACAGGTCCTTTTCATTACTATTTTCCATCAAACAGGCGTGTAGGAAAAAGTGAAAGGCCGATAAATTTATGGGAAAAGTTAACTATTAGAATTCGTGACATTCTGAACCCAAACTTAACTATAGTTTGAACCATTCCCTTTCATAGTCTTGGAATTGAATTAAGTTTCAGACAATATTGAAGGCCAAAACAAACAATTCCTACTTATATCCCCAAGCTTAGGGCCAATAATTTTTTTATTTATTTCCAATAAGACTGAATACAATAACACAAAATTGTTCCAAGAAGACATTCTTTCAACCCAAGATCTGAATCCAATCAAAATATCATAAAATAACTGTGCTTTTAACAACAATGAAGCATTCATATGGGGAAGCAAAAGGAGGGAAAACAAGCATGCATACACATTGTAAAAACAAGCCACAAATTAAACTTTTACAAGCATTTCAATTTGATAAAGGATTTTTCGATGCCATACCTCTCAAATGCTTAACCCTAGCACCGATTTCTTACAGGAAGTTACAAGTACCACGGAGTTCTCTGGCATTTCCAAAAATTGCACAGTAAAAATGACGAGTTAAAATTTCAATTGCTTGGTGAAATGCCCGAAAACTGTGTTTAATGCAGTAAGTTGGCTCATTAATTACCGGAGGTATCGCTTTTTAGCACGTCCGCCACCTTTTTCAAAATTAGCAACATCCAAATCCAATCAAGCACGGTCCATATTACACATCATCCTCCACGTAGTCATAGCTTAACAAAAAGCCTTTGTGTTGAGGAATGAGCCAACAATCTCAATGATCATGATGCCAAACATTCACATCAGCATCAAATTCCAACCTTATTGTTCACCAAACAAGCAAGCCATTGACACGATATGCCAGCTTTTCATCATAACTTTAATGTTGATATATCATAGTTGAAATGTATGATAGGGGAAGGTATTGCATATACCTTTTAAAATCCCATTCAAACTTGCACAAAAACCTTTTGGAAATCCTTTAATATGTAGCCCGTGTTCATTATTAAAGTCCATAAAACATACTTAGTAAGGTATAGGACTTTAGTATAGGTTTTTGAATTATTTCATAATCATAGAATAATCCATAAGAATAATAACAAAATATTGTATGGGATTAAGTTCCATAATCCAAGCAACTATTGTATATATGATATGGCTTACCCTCTCTCTTCATACAATTTGTAATTCTGTTGAAGATTAAAATACGAACTGATAAAACCTATGACAGAATATGCACTTCAATTGAAACCTCCATGACATTCATATCAATCAATATCAATATTCCACATTAACCTTGATTTGACATAAAATAATGACGATGCAATTATTAATCCAACGATGGAAACTGAAAGAGTCGGAACTCATGACCAATAAAAATTGGCAGATGCACACACATTTTTTATCTTACTATTAAGGCATGAAATTCAAAATTGATCTCTTTAAGGGGTCCCACATATTTTTAAAGCATAAAATATTATATTTCTAAATAGGCCTCGGAATCATTTGCGGGCTGCTTTGGAAGGTGACGAAGTATGATTCAACACTCCTCCCAAGGATTTTCATGAGTAGCCATGACTTCCATAAGGGTCTCATCCGAAGGTAAGACATAATCAAAAAATTCATGCAAAATTGGTGAAGAATATTCCCATGTGGGTAAGGGATCGGGATTGACAACTAGGTGGGGATCGGGATCAAGATCAAGATCAACAACTGGGTGTGGATATGAATCAACGTTGAGATCAACAACTGGGTGTGGATCTGAATCAACATTGAGATCAACAACTAGGTGAGGATTAGGATATTGGAGAATTTCCTCCATCTTTTTTGAATTTGGAAGGAAAGAGGCACGATGATGCATATCCTCCCAAGGCTTGTCACTCGAAGCCATGACTTCCATGATTGCTTCATTAGATGGTAAAAAATCTTTTAGAAAGTCATGTGAAGGATATGGGGAAGTGTCTGAACAAGGAAAAACATAAGGATCAATATCAACAACTGGGTGATGATCACGATGTGGGTCAATGGGATTGGACTAAATAACTTGGTAAGCAGTTTCGACCGCTGGAAGAGGCATACAATCTCCCATCGAATTTTCTTCCATAACATGGGGTATAACCCAAGGATCGGAAGAACCAAGGGAACCGTTAATAATGGAAGTGATCATGCAAATAGGAGCTTCCACCGAGGTATTAGGTGTTGGAAAGGGGAAATATCCCATCAAAGATGAATCCTTAAATAATCTAGCACCCACTCTCTCATATGCCTTCATGGAATCACCTACAAAAGGAACATTATTGTTGGGTTTGAGGCGCAAATAGAGCGTGCAGTAAGCAAGTTGGTCTATAGTGACTGTCTTCCCTTGGTGGGGGAAGCAAAGGATTCGAAAGACTGACGAGACTACTACCTTCATGGTATAAAACCAATTATGCCCAAGAAACAGATTATAGTCTAATGGATCACCAACCACTTCAATGTCGACATTAACAATTTTTCCCCCTAGTTCAATTGGTAAGGCAATTATGATTCCATTAGGTGTGAAAGTTCAACCATCAAACGCTTTCAAAGTGGTAGATATTGGACAAGCTCGGGAGAGCCTATCGCTCCCCAACATGATATGGGCATAACACAGGTAGAGGCTCCTTCATCAATGATTGTGCAAAATATGTTTCCCCCACATACAACTGCTTGTATCTGAAATGCAATCTGGTGGGAGAGACTGGGTTGGCTATGTTCAATGTAAAAAAAAAACTAAATTCTGTGGGATCTATCCCACCAATAGCCGACAACAATTACTTACGTTGCGCAGGACAACTTTGCAACACTTCGAGAGCAAACATGGCACAAGGGGCCTGAGCGAGATCTTAAACAATATTATAATTGTGAGTATAGCTAGCATTGGGATTATGCATTGCTCGATGAAGTACCCCCTTAGGAGGGCGAATGATTGTGTCAAGAAAAGGCTTCTCTATTTGAAGAGGGTCATTGGGTTGGGATGGAGAAGTTGAGTCCTTCTCATCATAGTTGGTCTCAGGTTTCTCATAACTGCGATTCTGCGTGGCAAGGGTGATCATTTCCTCTAATAAAAACACATTTGATGGTCCATCCCCTTGGGGAGGATGACCTCCATCTCCCCCTTATGGAGGTGGAGGATTTGAAGCAACCATTTGTTACTATTGTTTTTGAAGGAAAGGATTTGTTAACACATCAAGAGGTGGGGTGGAGTCTTTATGAGCAATAAAATCAGTGAATTCTTTTAAGTGTGTACTTAGATGAGTCATATGATCACCTCCACAAATTTTCCACGGGAATTTAGGTTTCCTTTCCTTCTTGTTGTTCCTAGCATTAGGGGATGGTGGTTGTTATGTTCCAGACTCATTGGAAGGATTTTTACTTTTATTTTTCTTCCTTTTACCTCTATACTGTTGATATTTCTGCAGTTGTGATTGTACCATGTTCACCTAGGAGACCATGTTCACCTAGAAGGTTTGAGTTGGAACATTGGGTGGTTTGGTAGTAAACGCAGTTGAAGTGGGTGGAATAGCAATGGCAAGTTTATTAAGTTTCCCACTTAACTGGTTTAGTGAAACAATAGAGATGGAACCAACAACACCATTGGCATGCGATCCAGGTGTGGGTCGAAATGGATCAGTTAACTGTCGACGAGCATGCAGGATAATGTCGTATAAAGTGTTTGATTGTGAATATATCAAATCCAAATGTTGGGCACAACGTATGGCTTGTTCCTCAATTACGTCCCCATCCATAGCAACAACACGAGAAATGGGAGGTAACAGTGACTTTGTAAACCAATCTACTAATAATTGATCAAGAATGGTGGCTTTTACAAGCCTCCACCTCCACCTCCATTCATGAATGTTGTTAGAAATATTGGTGGCAGTGTTTTGACGCAGTGAATTGAAAAGATCTGTTCTTGTTTCGCAACAGGTAGGTAATTGGAAGTGTGTCAAAAAGTCCATGTATAAGGCATTGAATCTTGAATAGGAGACCGTTGGCCATTCAATGTACCACTTGGGTGCACTCCCAATTAGGGTATGAGGGAAAAGATGTAATTTAACACTATCATCCAACATGGAGTTGGAGACACACCACAAATGATATGTGGCAACATGAGTGGATGGGTCTTCCCTCATTTTACCATCAAACTTTGGTATATCTGCAGGGATCTTGCGTGGAATAGATGGCCATAAGGAGTTGTGAAAAATGGGGTCGTTGGTTAACCTTGACAAATCTGGTAAATCAAGAGTATCCAAGAAGGGTAACTAGGTATTGGAAAATGGATTTTGTGTCAAATTTATTTATGCATTGAGGCCCATTGGACCATAAGGTTCCCCCATATATTGGCTTCCAAAATCATACAAACTTGGGAAAGCATGACTTCTCCCAGGAAATTGATTTCACCCATAAGAAGGATTACCCCCAGTAAACCGATTACCCCCATAAGGTTGATTTCCCCCAACGAAGGGATTGTTCCCATACACAAAACTACCCCAAGGTGCATGACTACCACTACTATAGGGAACTCCTCTAACATATGTTTCTCCTAGGAAAAGGGAATCCACTAGGAGCATTACTGCCCCCAATAGATGGGAAACTACCAAAAACATTACCACTTATTTGGAAAGGTAAACTGCCAGACATAGGTGTGCTTCCAGTAAAGGGAATATTGTTAGGAACATTTGACCCTCCCATGGGCTGGGTACTTTTGAAGAATTCCCCCCCTTATGAGGGAGGTGGTTTTCTTTCCCCTATAGATGGGTTCCACCCAAAGGGAAATCTAGCATTTGGAATAATAGGGCTTCTTGTAGACATGTGAGCGATGGCTTGGGAACTACCACTTTTATTAAATGTAGGAGTAGCCCCCCCCAAGGTAAACAATGAGGAGAATTGTGGTAATGTTCCACGATATGGTGGTTGGCTGGACTGACTTAGAGGTGAAACAGTAAGAATGGCGGTGTTCCCCAAAGGGAAAAGGTAGGTGTATTGGGCATAGTAGATGGAGCATTTGCCTCGCTTGTAAATGGTTGTGGAGAACTAACTAAAGTTCCTCCTTCACCACCAATGGAAGACGGGATTGGTTGTTCCATAGATGAATACATAGTAGTCCCAAACATCATATGGATGAATAATGAAAAAGGATCGCCAAGTAAAGATTGTACTTACTCAAGTACAGGGCCAAAAGGATCGCTTAATGGGGGTTAAAGTGCGGAACAACACCCTCATCCAAACATTAAACATCAAAATGAGTCGTATGAATCGAATCACTTTCAAAGGTTATGTTTTCTCTTACCTCTTCTAAAGAGGTGACTCGCCATCAAATAGGTGGAGGTTCCTCCTCAACGGGAGAGAGGCCCCTAATACGTCGAGGTTGATGAATCGGTAGATTAGCCACGATGAATAATTGAAATGTAAAATAAAAATAACAATCCTAAGGCTAATTACAAGAGAAAATCATAGCACACCCCTAGCAAAAAATCTAAGCTATCAATAAGCAAACCAATTGGCTCAAAGGGCTCTTCCGGAGGTGGGTCTCAATCCACCAACAAAGAGTATAGAAACAGTAACGATAACCCCTCATAATCCCTTGAATCAAAGGTCCAAGTGCCCATGGGGAACCCCCTAAGGTAGAGAAATCAAATGATATATCATCTTTCTCAGGTACCACAAGCACTTCCCACTTGCAGTCACATATGTATAAATCTAGGAAAAGCAACTAAGGCTACCACTTCACAAAAGGACGATTGAGAGGAACAGTCGCAATTCAAGTTCAAACGTGTGGGAAGGTAATGGGTGACATATGTCGAAGACCCGAATCCTGTCCAGGAGGTGTCACCCCAAGGACTTCCAACCTACTAAACCTCAATACACGTAAGAACCCACTAAGCACATTAAGAGTGGATTTCTCTCAAATGCACCTAGCTTGACCTTGTGCTTGACTCATGTGTTAGAAGATATTTACTAGCAAGCATCTCTTGTTACTAATGGATTTTTTCTCTAATTGCTTTATATGGCCTTGGAGAGTGTCCTCTCCAATCCTATTCCAAGGCCCTACAACCTCAACTAATGTTGGTTTGCTAGACCAAAAATAAAAATGTCTAGTATATTTTAACCAAGCCTTTTTCTTTTATAGCTATTGATTACTCAAGAAAGTAAATGGGGCGAGACTTGGTGATGTGAAATACTCTACACCCAAAAGATAGAAAATATTCAAGAATGACAATGCACTTCTTTTATGTTCGACGAACTTCTATCTATGGGAGAGAAGAGATTTATTTTCCTTTTTCAATCAACCCAATACATTCAGCCTAAAAAGATCCCAATAATAATATGCAAACACTCCAAGAGAAAATTTGATCACAAACATCCCTTTTATGCAATCAAACCGAAAACAAGCATACCAAAACCAAAGACAGCACTTGAAAACAAGTAGTATGAAAGGCCCCAATTGTCACGAGCCTAGACTTATTTTTCCATCTCGAGCGTCCCATACCGTCCGAAAGTCTAGTCACCGGGTGGCATCGACGTGACCTTGCTAGTTGGTCTTGGACATCAACCGCGAGTATCAATCGGACTATGCTTTACCGAAACCAACCTGACTAAACCTAAGCCAAACACCTTAGATTATGCGAAATTCCAAGTGCTCATTTCACCATAGGTGATGCGGCCAACTGTATTGCCACCCACCCTTAGACAACATTGTCCATCGTATTGCCACCCTCGAGCCAACACTTGAACGACCGAATCCTCAACACATGATGATGTGCTCACCCATCTAGTCTCAATCCTCAACGGTGCTTGAAGGTCCTGTCCCATCTCCTCCTGGAAACATATCTACGTTGCAACCATCAACGTTATTGTCCTAGCATGGAAGCTACACTGCACATCACATTTCCAACTGCGCCATCCTCCGTCTAGCTTGCTACGCAACGCATCGTCGGTTTGTCTCATCCTACTCGACTTGACATCATCCTTGGTCCTCCTAGTGATCCAACATGCTAGTAAATCATCATGTCCGTATCAAGGCCAACAACCAAGAGTCGGCCACCAAGGCTACCAGAATGTCTTGGACTCGCCATTCACCCTTAAGTGATGCATCCCGGTGCGCCCTCCGTCATGGTCTTGTCGTGCATCCTTAAGTAATGCATCTCGATGAGCCCTCCATCACACCACTACCAATGGCGTTCAACGTGCGGCCATTACATTCTCTCCCACTTAAAGATGTTGGAAACCTCGCCAACGCAACCCCATTAGCACATCTGATGAAAGGCGCATTGGTGGTGAAGAGACACTTCCGCATATGTCGAAACTTAATGTGGCTCTGATACCATTTGTCACAACTAGACTTATTTTTCCATCTCGAATGTACCATACCATCTAAAATTCTAGTCACCGCGTGCCACCGACGTGACTGTTATCACATATATAGTAGCCGGGCTACCATAAATTATTTTTATGATTGCAGTACACTATCCAGCCAGTTCCCCTACATTGAGATGCTGAGATGAGCATCTATATTGGATCACTATCAGATTTTGGACAGCAGTTGTATTCCCCATTGCCATGACTGAGTCTCAGGACACTCAGAGAGATGACCGATGTAGCCATTATACCATTTATACAGAGTAGTCACTAGTGCCCAGAGTTACAGCAGCAGTTTCAGAGGACAGATGATGGTTCAGGTGATGAGCATTCAGGTATATGACTTAGCAGGTATATCATTGTGTTATGGTTATATTGCTTTTATACTTATTCTTATAGCATGTCTTAGCACTTAGTGTCATGATCTGGCGATCATATAGATATGTGGACCTGGTTGATTATATTATATATATTATATTGTCCCTACTCAGACTTAGAAGTTCACTATTCATACTCATTGGTTTTACCCTCCTTAGGGAGAATAGAGGTGATCATTCCACCATACCTTGGCTTGCTAGTGTTGGCTCCATTATTCATTGTCTTCATCCATCCATTGCCTACCTTTTAGTTTATCACCCTGACTTACTACTTGACTAGTGGCATGGAGGACTTTTCCCCACTGCAGCCTCTGTATTGGATGAGCTTCCCTGTTTATTGTGTCTCGGCTTTGAGTTGGTGACAAAACTTACCTATGGTGAGTTGGGGTTCCTTGTGAATTCCCCCTAGCCACTAAAGTTGTGTTGGCTAAACCTGAAACTTTTAGTGCTGCCATGAATACAAAATCTGGAAAATGAAATGTTATATCTTGTATGAAAAGCCCATTCATGCAATGTTTTTTTCAACACACATGAATGAAAGGCATGCCAAATGAAAATGGCATTGAAAATAAAATGTTATATCTTTTGTAAATGTAAAATACCTAGGTAAACAAGTTGTCTGTGACACACCTAGAAGTGCTCAGGTAAACAAGTGCCTTAAAAACACACCTACAGCAGAAAGCCTCAAATAAATGTAAATCTATGCAATGTGTTTATAAACACACATAGATCAAAGGCTATGGAAACTTCAGGCCCAAAAAGCAATGGAACTTAAATGCTATATCTAAATTATTGCTGGCCTTATTTGTATTATGGATTGTGTGCATCTGTTAAAGGTGAATAAACCCTCTTTGAACAACTCATCCATTTGTGAGACACCGCCATTCCCTGTGTTGTTGCTCATTCAGTATATACTATGGTGTGTATTCCCTTTCCCTTTGCCAAAGTGTCACAAAGTTAAGTCAGTCAAGTCATCCCTTAGCCTAACCAGTTATTTTAGCCCTCACCCTTCACTAGCAAATTGATCACAACTATGAAGTGAGTATGGTCTTGAAAGTCTAGTCTGAGTAATAATAATAATTAATGACATTATATATTTGGATTTAGATCGCCAGTAATGATTACTTTGTGTTATAATTGTTATTTGAATAAGTTGTAGAGCATACATTAACCTTTGACACTTTGCAGCAGCTTCTGATGATGGTTTAAGTTATATTTGGTCATGTTGACTTCATCAAACCTAGTTTGACCAAGGTCAACCATAGGACATGAGATGGTTGGACCTTGTGATGATATGGATAGATGATATATGGTCTATGTACATGTACATGGTGATTCTATGCAGCAGATATAGGGTGATGATGATGATTCATGGTTTACAGCATTATTTGATCATTTACAGATTATTATTATTTCACCTATTCTGGTATATTGGATATATTATATGATCATGCAGAGACTCATATGGTGTATGAGTACACATCTTGGATGGATTTGGACCTTCTGAGTCCAATGAGACAGTCTTTTTTCAGTTCCTGGCACTTACAGTGATGATTGAGCCTCAGTAGGCTAACCCAATGCAGTTTTGGTCTGTCGGAGACACTGTCAAAGCAAAGAGGATTTTTATCTGGTTGACCTAGGGCGATGTGCTTGGAGGGGGTGGTCCAGCCACTTGTTTTTACCATATTACCCCCCTCCCGGACACACTGGTGCCCTCACCTTGACAGCGCAGGAACTCCAGGAGGCAGTTTGGGGTAGTTTCACGCTTCCCGAGGCATTTCAGGATTGGTAGAAATGGCTATTGAGGAATTCGATTTGGGCTACTGAGGCAATTTTTTGGCATGGGATGATCAGTGCTGATGGATTGATGTCTTCCACACCTCCTCCAGCAGTTTCAGCTTCATCGGGATCTGCATCCATCACTTATGGCACTTTCTGATGATTTCTGAGGCCTTTTGAGGCCCACGATTTGTACATAGAGGCACGATTTGGTATATTGATGACTATTTTATTATTATTGTGCTATGGGGATTGACCAAGGGTGGCTAAAATTACCCCTTGGACCCACCATAAGCTTCTTATTATATTTTGTCATCATGATATGGTGGGATTCCCCTCTCCTAGGGTGATTTTGTCCAATTATGTTATATTTTATTAGTGATCCATGTATTTTATTGTTGAGCTCATCTCAACCATTGATTAGACATTTGTATCTTTTAATCTTAGCCACTCATTCAAAAAGTGGTTCGGGTTTTGATGTCTCTCCTTCCTATTTAAAGGAGAGAGCTTCTCATTGTAAGGGGACTTATGGCTCTGGATTATTGGAATAGAAAATTATTATTGCATCTATCTCCAATGTTGTGGTGAATGTTTTTAGTGTTCGTTCATTGGTTCTTCCTTTGCACTGAGTTATTGGAGATCTTGTTTTTCCATATCTTTTGTACCACATTTTTGCATCTATAAGTGGAGGCCGATTTGCTTTGAGGAGGAAGTATTGGTAGGGGAAGACTCTCCCTACTTCTTCTTTGGATCTCTTCGTTGGTAACATGGAGTATTATTGTCCCAGGACATTCTATTTCATGTTATCATTGCATTTTACTTGTATTTCCTCCATACTTGACTTCTCTGATTGAAATCAATTTCCTTGGATTGACAGGTAGAGGAGGGCGCACTTGTGGGCTAGGGCATCAATTTGGAAAGCAAAATCAATAATTTCTCATTTGATCTCTGCAGGAATCTTCCTCAACATCAAGACATCTCTCTTCATCACTCAGGTATGATCTCAAGGTAATTTCTATCTCCATGATCTATCCACTTGTCTAAAACATTTCAAAACCCCATTTTACATTTTCTTAGATCTACTAAGATCTAGTGGCTTCTTGGGTAAGAAATTCAAAACCCACCTCTATAGTATCCACAGCATCCCGGATCTATAGTTTGGTGAGGATTGGCCTCCATTTGACCCCCTTCCCAAGCCAACTTAGCCTCTCCAAGTGAGGTCGCACTCCTTGGGGAAGGTGAGTTACCCTAGATCTAGTTGATGGGTAGTTGAGATTCCACTTGATTCATGATCTACACATCCAATAACCTACCCCCAGATTGTCACTTTTCTGATTTCTACCTTGTGGGACCTATTCCATGTTTTAAGGGATTTAATCCCCATTTTGGACCACTTGGTATCTTTAAACTTAGATCTAGTAAGATCTAGCCATCGGATTGCCGTGAAATTGTAGATCCACACTCTCACTTGATCAACCTACTTGGATCTAAATTTTGGATGCCATTGGACTTGTCTTGATCTATTTATCCTCATTTTTACCCTCCTTGGGCAAAGTTGCACCACCTTGGATATTGGAGTTTGTCCACTTCTAGGACGTGGGTACATGAGATTTTAGTGGATTTGGAACGGGCATAATTCAAAACCTAGGTCTAGTTGGTCACTTCATCAAATCTTGCCTTGGGGATAGCATTCCTTGTTTTAAGGGATTGTGGTCCACTTAGGTCAAACCTTGAATCTCTAGATCTAGACTTATTCATCCATCAAACCTTTAATTGCCCACTTGTCTCATACAATAAGAGTTATTAATCACAAGTTAACTGCACTTTGACTCCATTATCCCAATTCCCAAGGCACTGATCTCTCTCCAAATCAATTCGACTTTCCTAGATTGTTGGATTAACTTGTGGTTTGATCCTGGTTTGGTGGACTAAACCCTTTGATGTCATCATATATCATGATCAAGCTTGTCACTTGTACTAGTTAGCCCCAATTCAACCCCTAAAACTACCCTGCATTGGACATGGTTCCCAAGGCAGTGAATTTTCTCACAATTGACTGGTACATTAATCATGGATCTCATTTCAAATATTATAAGTCACTCTCACATCAACAATGAACCAAAGCTATACTCATTGAACCCCTCACTTGTCTTGTGACTTCATCCTTAGGTCTAGGATAAACCATACACCTTACTTCACTTAGAATTAACTTGATTTGGTGTCTTGGTTTTGATCTCTCCTGTCGGGAGTAGATCGGGTCTCCCCCTTTGTTGTCTGGGCTAGATAACATAAAGCGAAGGTTGCCTCGACTGGCATGACAACCATATATTGGAGGTCTAGGTGATCGTGTTTGCACCTTTTGAGTTGCCCTTCCCTATTGCCATCCATGAGTGGATACATCCATAGGGGTAACTACAGTTTAGGTGATAACAGTGACCTTGCTAGTTGGGCTTGGCCATCAACCACAAGTATCACCTGGAATAAACCTTACCGAAACCAACCTGACTAACCATAAGCTAGGCACCTTAGATTATGTGGAATTCCAAGTGCTCGTTTCACCGTAGGCGATGTACCCAACCACATTTCCACACAACCTTAGACAGCACTGTCCATCGTATTGCCACCCTCGAGCCAACACTTTAATGACCGAGTGCTCAACGCATGACGATGCACTCACCCATCTAGTATCAATCCTCGATTGTGCCCGAAGGTCCTATCTCAGCTCCACCGGGCCACATACCGACGCTGCAACCATCTACATTATTTTCCTAGCATGGTAGCCACATTGTAAATCGCATTTCCAACCACGCCATCCTCCGTCGAGCCTACTATGTAGCGCCTCGCTGGTTTGTCTCATCCTTGGTCCTCCTAGTGATCTAACAAGCTAGTACACCGTCATGTCCATATCAAGGCCAACAACAAAGATTCGGCCACCAAGGCTACCATAATGTATTGGACTCACCAGGCACCCTTAACTGATGCATCCCGGTGCGCCCTCCGTCATGGTCTCGCCGTGCATCCTTAAGTAATGCATCCCAACGATCCCTCTATCACGCCACTGCCAATGGCGTTCAGTGCAAGTTCATTACACCAATAGCAACAAAACATCACTATAAGGATAAAATATTCAAATCATATCACTATTCACTAATTTAAGGTAATGCAAACCAATGGAAAAAAAGAACAAAAAAACAAGATTTTTTTTTTCTTTTTGCAAATTTTGGAGGAAAAACAAGTCCGCGACACTCAGATCAAATTATGTAGAATTTTGTGTATAATTTCCTAAATATAATTACATATTTGTATTCCCCTTTCAAAAACACCCAATTTTAAAAAAAAAAAAATCGTCCCAAATAGAGTCCAAGAGAGGGAAATATGGGTATTTTTTCATAATTTTGGGTCACGGTTATGACAATTTTCAAAATACCATATCTTTAGAGTCAGATATCTGATTGAGGAAAGGTCGGCATTGTTTGAAAGATAATTTCCCAATATTTCCAATGGTATATTATATTATATACTTCAACTAAAAACTCAGTGCTCAATTAGGGACAGAACAAGCAAGGGTTTATGGAAACAAAACTAGGAAAGAATATAAACTCTTCCCAAGCGGAGTTGCCAATTCTATTGTGGATAATTCTCTCTTGCGGCCAATTGAGACCTCCCTTGGATAATTTCCCTTGTTCCAATATAAACAGGAGGGTAGGCCAATGTAATTCCAATCCATAGATCCAATATTCTATCTCCTAGATCTAATCATTCATTCATATGCACACTATGAGAAGAATAGAAAGAAGGGGGACATACCTTGGCTTTTGAAGAGTCATTTGGTGTAGATCCAATCTAACTATTGTAGATCTGATAGACTTTGTTCCAACTCCACCTACTAGCTTCTACACACAAAGAAGAAACCAAATATCTTTCCTCAAAACCTTCTAACACATGGAATATTGTTGCTTGGTTTTTCAACCAAGCATGTGCAAGGATGCACCTGC
This sequence comes from Larix kaempferi, assembly GCA_027924585.1. Taxonomy (NCBI): domain Eukaryota; kingdom Viridiplantae; phylum Streptophyta; class Pinopsida; order Pinales; family Pinaceae; genus Larix; species Larix kaempferi. The sequence goes on from BSBM01000619.1 coordinate 5,918,751, forward strand.
TAACTAGTAGCAGCAGTCTCAAAAAATATGTAAAAACTAATGTAATATGATCTAACATTAACATGTCCAAAGAAATAAAAAACTAGATTTAAGAACATAATCAATAAGATCTATGAGAAAAACAAGAAATTTAAAAAAATTGGTTTTGTATTACCTCAAATGGTGAGGATGGTGAGTTTTGAGCAATTCCAAGGTTGAGATGCTCCAATGTCCAATGGTCTCTTCTTCTCCAATGCTTCAATGAGGATCTTCAAACTCACAATGGGAGGCAAGGGCTCTCAAAGGGAATCTGGAAGCATAAGGATAGGATGAAATGTGGATGGATAATGAGGAGCCCCTATCACCTTTTTATAGTTTTTTGATGATGGGGAATACCATTGTGGTTTAAGGAAACCAATGGTATTGACCAACATGGTTTAGGTCTCTTTTTTACTCTTTTTCCTTTTTTGAATATTTTTTGAATATTATTCCATTTTAATTGTTTTTTGGGAATTTTGGACCCTTTTTTAGGGTTTTTTGTGTTTTTTTTTTAGGAAAAAATACATATTTTGAGGGGGGGAAGGTGTATTATGGTCTTTTTGGTGACCTTTTGAAGGTTTTAAAGGCTCAAGTGGTGGAGAAAGTGGACAAATGGGTCATGTGAATAGGGAAATGAGCTAGTGAGCACTTTTTGAGTGTTAACAGATTGTCCCCTGATGTGTGAGGGTAGGAGCTCATCGTATGGCCAATAGACATCATGGTTCTTTTGTCTTTTTCCTGGGGCTTGGAGAAGAGAAGAGACCGATTGGAGATTGGAACAACAGCCCCTTGGAAGCTACAAAAACTGAAAAAATACATGGCCTCAAAATGAATGAGGAATAATCTCTGATAATGGATGAGGCAGGCATACCCATGCTCATATCAAGACATATACATAACAATTAGGCCCAAGAAGGGGGACCTTTATAATTCATAAAAATCTGTTGGTACATCATAATGGTCCGGAGGGGACACAATGCTGGGACATACTAATGGTCATACCATGACTGATCTCAATAAATGATACACTAGAAAAGAGCACCAACCATTCTGAATGAGGCTTCAGAAGGGTTGATGAATTGCTGGAGCTGAAGGTGTCCAACATCTGTAGGGACTCAATTAGACTCTCAAATGTGGTATAGTTCTTAAATGAGTCAACTTCTGAGGAGTATATGTAACTGTATACTCGAGGGAGTATAAAACTGGGGTACATCTGAAAACTGTCACCAAGCGCAACCCGGATATCCACAGGAAAATGTAACTAGTTGTTTCCTCAATTGGACTCTTAAGTGTGGTAGAGTCAGGTGATATCCGCGGTCTTCAACAAATAACTGAAAGGACCGATACCCTGTACGAGTCTCAACGATGCGATCAAGGTGTTGACGTTGAACATGTGAGAAACAATCATTTGGAGAGGCACTGAGTACTCCTTTCAAAATGATCCGTAGGCACTCATCACTAATGGTGATGAGTCCAAGGCACAGGGACCTCTAGGTCTATCCTCTGGAATAGATTTGGTTGGTGTCGACAAAGGGAGACCAGCAACTACCAAGGAAATGATGTTTCCTTGATAGGAGAGCGAGGTGTACAACTGAAGTGTGATAGTACTGATGGTAGGACTAACATACTTGTGGGGATGGGGTATAACTGGGGTCATAGAGTGGGTGGACTCAAACTTCCTTTATTCAGAGTATGATGACACGATTGACCTTGTAGCATATGAAACTGACTTCTAGGTGTGGGGATCATAGCTTAAGGGATCAGGGGTATGTATTGCAGACTAGAGTGACTCTGGGGGACAAGTTGATGGACGCTATTGGGAGACTCTCAGGGTGACATACTGTAGAATACGTTGAACAAAGGTGACCATTATGTGGAAGCTGCCATATGAGTAGACATGATCTGTTGTGGCGCTAAAAAAGCACCGTTGTGTCCTTCTTCGTAGTTTTAATGAGCTCCAAGAAGGGATAAAAGTGTGCTCTGAAATGGTACTGTCCTGTGGATTTATGCTAGCCCGAGACAGTAATTACTCGTGGTTGCTTTCAATTTTAGAGAGTTTGAAAGCGGTAAGTAGACTCCATTGGTGTTCTTTTTCGTATGTTAGTCTCCAAGGCCCAAAAAAGCATAAAATGATGCAAATGGAGAACTCTTCTAGCTGATGTGACTAGAGTATTCATTTTTCGTAATTAGTCTACAAGGTCCGGAAAAGGGGTAAACTTGTACTAGGTAGACACCCTTTCAGATACTTTTAGCGAGCATGAAAGGAAGCAAGATTGCTTGGCTATCTTTTCATTGTTTTAGGAGTTAGAAAAGAGCTTAACAGAAATTCTCCATGTGCCTTTTTCGTAAAGGAATTGCTCGGCCCGAAAAAGGGATAAAATTATACAAAACAAAAAAGGTATTGGTGAGAGAGAGAAATGATCTCGAGCATCGTCACGAGCGCGGAAAACTGAATCCGACAATATAAGATCGTCAAAAATGGGCAAGGGTCGATGTGCCATGCAAACCGAGGCGATGAGTGTGTGAAAAAATGTCCAAAAAAATATGGAGGTGAGAACGAGAAATGATCTCAAGCATCGTCATGAGCACGGAAAACTGAATCCGACGATATAAAGAAAGTCAAAAATGAAGAATGGCCGATGTGGCATGCAAACCGAGGCGACGAGGGGCATGGGAAAAAAGCTCAAAAAATATGGGGGTGAGAGCGAGAAATGATCTCAAGCATCGTCACGAGTGCGGAAAACTAAATCCGGCGATATAAAATTCGTCAAAAATGGATAATGGTCGATGTGGCACGCAAATTGAGGCGACGAGGGGCATGGAAAAAAATGCCCCAAAACGGGACCCAATGGAATCGAGAAAAGGAGTGGACTATCGTGAAGTCCTTGCTGCGTTGATTCCAACGGTTTGAAAAACAGACGTCGTATGATGCTGAAATGGTTGATTGAAAATTGGTCAAATTCCTACAAATAGCAAGTGGACCCAATGTGACAAGTATCATTTTCACCATTGAGTTTCATAGAGTAATTTAGTTGGGTCATAGCATTTTCTTGATTTGTGGGAGATTCGACCATCGATTTTTAACTCCGCGAGTTTTAGGTAAGCTTATGTGCCTTAACCTTTCCATTTATTTATTTTTGTTGAGCGTCGGGGTCTCAGAAGCGGCGAATATTCCATGTTGGCTTGCCAACGTGGAATATCGCGGATTTTGGGGCTTTTCCCGCGATGCACATCATGGGTATGTGTAGGATAGCCGCGATGTGCATCGCGGCTGTGAGTGCCTACAGCTGCGATGATCATCGTGGCTGTGTATGCTTACAGTCGCGATGTGCATTGCGGCCGTGTGTCTGAAAGTCGCGATGTTCATCTCGACTGTGGGTGCTTATAGCCGCGATGCACATCGCGGCTGTGGGTGCTTACACCCACGATGATCATCGCGGCTATGAGGGATGAAAGCCACAATGTTCATCGCGGTTGTGTGTCCGAAAGTCGTGATGGGGATTGCTTCTTTAGGAAGAAAAAAAATTCTATTATTTTTCTAAAAAAATTTGTGTCGTTTTGGGAGGATGCTGAGGATGCCGCAGGTCTCGTGGAAGGAGAGGGAGATTGATGAGGGGTTGATGGACAGTATTTGGGAGAGCCCGCATGTGCGTGTGGCCTTGGCTTTGGGCGGACTACTGAAGTTTGCTCAGATCCCTCTTATGCGTTCAGTCAGAGAGTTGCTGAACAAGTTGATTGACTTCTGGGACCCATAGGAGGTAGCTTTTATTGTGCAGGGTGAGCAACTGGAGCTCACCTTGACTGATGTATATTTACTTACTAGTTTGCATCGCTTGGGAGAGATAGGGGACACCCATCCCAGGATTCCGGCTGGTATGGATATTGAGGATCTCCTTGAGAGATTTTGCATTCCAGGGGCCCGTGCACAGAACAATGCACTGAGTATCTCGGATCTGTGAGAGCCGGAGATGCAGGCAATGGCAGCTTGTGTTTTGTGGGTGCTTGGTGCACAAGCGCCCCATCGTTTATCGGGGGGGAAACTATGATGGTTCACCGTGTCTTGGCGGAGACCTATTTTGCTTGGGGCCAAATGTTTCTGGCTTGTGTTCGGCGAGAGCTGAACAAGGTTAGGTGGGAGGGAGGAGAGTTTAGTTATGCCTCTTTCCTCTGTTGTTTCTTTTTTGAGCGAGTACCTACCTTGCGGCCACATGTGCCAGTTCGAGATGGATAGAGGAGTGAGAAGCGGATGGTGCGATGGGGGGAGATGATGCCCCGGGGTGGTGGTGGCATTCGGTGGTTCTTCTCGTTGGAGATGTACGATCAGTGGGAGAAGATGCCCGTTTTGATTGACGACTAATCATATCAGGGTATGGACTTCCGGGGAGACCCTGAGATGCCTCGAGCTTAGGGACAGGCTTGGGGGTTAGACATTACGCCTTTGTTTTTCTTTCTCTATTATATCATGTTTAGATGTTTTGTTATTGAGTATAGCTAGAGATGTTTATATGATACTGACTTGTTTCAATGTGGGTCATGGCAGATGTTGGTCCGATGCCTCCAGTGGATCATATGGGTCGTAGGGGATGGGTGATGGTGGTGGCACCTCCACCGGTAGCGGCACCCGCGCCTCGTGCATGAGGAGTTGTGCGTCATCGAGATGATGCCCTAGAGGACGTACGTGATACCTTGGAGGCGCTGATAGTGGATGTACCAAATGATGGTTGGAGGGATCTAGATCGGCATGTTCTCGATCATTGTTCCGATGCTCCCCCGTGAGTGGAGATCGATCCTGCGGAGAGTAGCTGTAGTGACAGATGAGAGGAGGGCTCGAGACCTGTATGATCTGGAGGAGCCAGAGGAGCTGGGTGACCGTGATGATTAGGTTATCTTCTACCTGCCCCCAAATGCCGATGAGCATATGGGGATGTATTTTGTTGATACACATTTTGTACGGCTGGTGTACTTTTTGTATATTTGGGTGCTGAGGGCACTCTTGACATTGTGACTATATGATGATATACGTATTTATGCTTATTGATGCATTTTGATTATACAGTCATGTATGCACATGGATGCACATCTTTGTCATTGCTTTTATTTCTTGCTGCACGTGGATGCAATTGTATGTTGTTTGTTTGCCCGTGGAGGTACGTTCGATGCATGTGGATGCAATATTATTGTTTTTGTATGCCCATGGAGGCACATGTTATGCACGTGGATGCAATGTTATGATGATTTATTTATTTTGCTTTATTTGATTTTTTGATGCCTGTGTTATGCATGTCGTGATGTCCTACATGTTTTGGTTGACATGCCAATCTAGAATGTTGTTAGCCATTTGGTCTGCTACATTGTTTAGATTTCTTGGGACATGAGTGAATGAAATGGATTCAAAGTGTGGAATCATTTGTTTAGCGCACAGGAATTTTCTAAATAAACAGGGATCGCGTACCTGGTAACAGTTGTTGAGATATGAAACAAGGAGCTGGGAGTCTAGGAAAATGCTAAGGTGAGTTATGCCCATTTGGAGAGCAGCCACCAGTAGACCGATTACGGCGTCGTATTCAGCTTGATTATTTGTGGTGGCACCTATGCACACTTCGTCGAGGTGGATCAACTTGTGTGAAGGGGAATAAAGTACCCAAGCTGCAGAGGCGAGGTTTGGAGACCAGCGACTTGCACCATCGTCAAAGCCGATGTAGTAAAGTGGAACAAGATCCATCTGTGTTCATGCAGGAAAAAATGAAAATGTAAGGTTTTGAAAGTTTACAGTGAAAAAATGAATTAAAAACTTTACAACATGGACTGTGGTGTCCAGGAGATTTTTATGGATAGAATTGTTTGAGGTAAAACCCATTACGGGAGTTGCGCACGAGGTGGCCTTCTGAATCAGTCAAAATGTATGCCCCATGTCCAAGGAAAGTGTGTATGACATATGGGCCTTGCCACATGGATTTGAATTTTCCTTTACCTGTTTTATCATGGGCTTGGTCGTAAACGAGTACTAGGTCTCCTTCACTAAATGCTCGTGGGTAAACATGTTTATCATAATGGAGTTTAGATCTGTTCTTTGCGGCTTCAATTGTTTGGAGAGCTGCGCGGCGATCTTCGTCTGCCTGCTCTAAAAGAAGTAGGCGTTCTTCAATTAGTGAAGTATCCAAGAGAATTTCTACGGAAATTTGTAATGTCGATATCTGACACTCAATGGGGAGGACACATTCCACGCCGTGAACTAAATGGAAAGGGGTAAAGCCGGTGGCAGTTTTAGTGGACGTGTGGTAAGCCCATAATGCAGGAAAAAGCATGTGATGCCAATTGGACTTATGTCGATCGACAGTGCGCTGGAGGATGGTCTTCAAAATTTTGTTAACCGCTTCGACTTGGTCGTTCCCTTGGGGGTAGTAGGCGAAGGAGAAATGATGTTCAAACTTAAGGAGTGTTGACAATTCACGACAAACGAAGTCCTCGAAGTGAGAGCCATGGTCTGAGACAAGTTGCTTTGGTACTCCGAAGCGAGCAATAACATGGTTGAGGAAAAAATGGGCTGCAGTGTCGGCTTTGCAATTGTAAGTAGGCATGGGTTCTGCCCATTTGGTAAAGTAATTGACAGCCACAATAATGTGTTTATGGCCGCCAGCTGATGTGGGATTGCAATCCATGAAGTTGATGGCCCATTTGCAAAATGGTCCAACGGTGACCATTGGATGAAGGGGGGTGGGGGGGGTTCTTGCCTTGGGGGCAAAGAGCTGGCAGTTTTGGCAATGTTTGACTAATGTGATACAATCAGTGAATAATGACGGCCAAAAATAACCTACGCGGATTACCTTTTGGACAGTGGCCATTCCAGAGAAATGGCCGCCGCAAGCACCGCTGTGACAGTCATTAAGGACTTGTTTGGCTTCTTCTCGGGAAAGGCACAGTCGTAGGATTGTGTCGACACCACGTCGATAGAGGACATCACCTAAGAGGAGATATCGAGGGGCATGGTGACGAATGCAACGGCATCCGTCACGGTCAATATTAGGTCAAAATTTATGTGTGCGGAGGTATACCAAAATGTCATCTTACCAAGGGTCGTCAGATGAGATAATGAATAAATGTTCGTCAATTATATCAGTATGGATAGCTGGTGACGACGACGAGGATGGTAGGTCCGTAATGAGTTGAGAAAGTGATAGGGCTTTGGTGCTCTTCGGGGTTTTAAAACTTAGATCGTATTCTTGTAAGATAATCACCCATTTGGCAACATGGCCTTGTAGAAGGCGGCAATTCAAGAGATAGATCATTGGGTTGGAATTTGCCACTACCGTAGTATGGCTTAGGAGAATATAATGGCGTAGCTTCTGTACCGAAAAGACGACAGCGAGGGCCATTTTCTCTTCATGTGGGTAGCGCAGTGGTGGGCCTGATAAAGTTTGGCTCACATAGTAAATCACATGTTCTTGGCGAGCGGAGTCTTCTTGGACGAGTACTCCAGAGACGGCGTAATCGGATGCTGAAATGTAAAGGATAAAGTCTCTTTTGAAACCCGGAGGAGAAATCAAGGGGGCACTTGTGAGTGCTTTCTTTAGGTCTTGTTATCACATATATAGTAGCCGAGCTACCATACATTATTTTTCTAATTCCAGTACACTCTTCAGCCAGTTCCCCTAAATTGGAGATGCTGAGATGAGCATCTATATTGGATCACTATTAGATTTTGGACAGCAGTTGTATTCCCCATGCCATGACTGAGTCTCGGGACACTCAGAGAGATGACCGATGTAGCCATTATACCATTTGTACAGAGTAGTCAGTAGTGCGCAGAGTTACAGCAGCAGTTTCAGAGGACGAATGATGGTACAGGTGATGAGCATTCATGTATATGACTCAGCAGGTATATCATGGTGTTGTGGTTATATTGCTTTTATATGTATTCTTATAGCATGTATTAGCACTTAGTGTCATGATCTGGCGATCATATAGATATGTGGACCTAGTTGATCTTATTATATATATTATATTGTCCCTACTCAGACTTAGAATTTCACTATTCATACTCATTGGTCTTACCCTCCTTAGGGAGAATAGAGGTGATCATTCCACCATACCTTGGCTTGCTAGTGTCGGCTCCATTATTCATTGTCTTCATCCATCCATTGCCTACATTTTAGTTTATCACCCTAACTTACTACTTGACTAGTGACATGGAGGATCTTTTCCCCACTGTAGCCTCTATATTGGATGAGCTTCCCTATTTATTGTGTCTCGGCTCTGAGTTGGTGACAAAACTTACCTATGGTGAGTTGGAGTTCCTTGTGAATTCCCCCTAGTCACTAAAGTTGTGTTGGCTAAACCTGAAACTTTTAGTGCTGCCATGAATACAAAGTCTGGAAAAAAATGACATGTTATATCTTGTATGAAAAGCCCATTCATGCAATGTGTTTCTAAACACACATGAATGAAAGGCATGCCAAATGAAAATGGCCATGAAATAAAATGTTATATCTTTTGGAAATGTAAATACCTAGGTAAACAAGCTGTCTGTGACACACCTAGAAGTGCTTAGGTAAACAAGTGCCTTAAAAACACACCTGCAGCAGAAAGCCTAAATAAATGTAAATCTATGCAATGTGTTTATAAACACACATAGATCAAGGCTATGGAAACTTCAGGCCCAAAAAGCAATGGAACTTAAATGCTATATTAAAACAATTGCTGGCCTTATTTGTATTATGGATTGTGCGCATCTGTTAAAGGTGAATAAACCTTCTTTGAACAACTCATCCATTTGTGAGACACTGCCATTCCCTGTGTTGTTGCTCATTCAGTATATACTATGGTGTGTATTCCCTTTCTCTTTGCCAAAGTGTCATAAAGTCAAGTCAGTCAAGTCATCCCTTAGCCTAGCCAGTTATTTTAGCCTTCACCCTTCACTGGCAAATTGATCACAGCTATGAAGTGAGTATGGTCTTGAAAGTCTGGTCTGAATAATAATAATTAATGACATTATATATTTGGATTTAGATCGCCAGTAATGGTTACTTTGTGTTATAATTGTTATTTGAATAAGTTGTAGAGCATGCATTAACCTTTGACACTTTGCAGCAGCTTTTGATGATAGATCTGAGTTATATTTGGTCATGTTGACTTGGTCAAACCTAGTTTGACCAAGGTCAACCATAGGACATGAGATGGTTGGACCTTGTGATGATATGGATTGATGATATATGGTCTATGTACATGTACATGATGATTCTATGCAGCAGCTACAGGGTTATGATGATGATTCATGGTTTACAGCATTATTTGATCATTTACAGATTATTATTATTTGACCTATTCCGGTATATTGGATATATATTTTGATCATGCAGAGACTCATATGGTGTATGAGTACACATCTTGGATGGATTTGGACCTTCTGAGTCCAATGAGACAGTTTTTTTTCAGTTCCGGGCACTTACAATGATGATTGAGCCTCAGTAGGCTATCCCAGTGCAGTTTTGGTCTGTCGGAGGCCCTGTCAAAGTAGATGTGATTTTTATCCGGTTGACCTTGGGCGTTGTGCTTGGAGGGGGTGGTCCAGCCACTTGTTTTTACCATATTAGCCCCCTCCCGGACACACTGGTGCCCTCACCTTGACAGCGCAGGCACTCCAGGAGTCAGTTTGGGGCAGTTTCACGCTTCCCGAGACATTTCAGGATTGGTAGAAATGGCTATTGAGGAAATCGATTTGGGCTACTGAGGAAATGTTATGGCATGGGATGATTAATGATGATGGATCAGTGTCTTCCTCACCTCCTCCAGCAGTTTCAGCTTCATCGGGGCCCGCATCCATCACTTATGACACTTTTTGATGATTTATGAGGTCTTTTGAGGCCTACGATTTGTTCATAGAGGCACGATTTGGTATATTGATGACTATTTTATTATTATTGTGTTATGGGGATTGACCAAGGGTGGATAAAATTACCCCTTGGACCCACCATAAGCTTCCTATTATATTTTGTCATCATGATTTGGTGGGATTCCCCTCTTTGAGGGCGATTTTTTCCACTCATATTATATTTTATTAGTGATCCATGTATTTTATTGTTGAGCTCATCTCAACCATTGATTAGACATTTGTATCTTTTAATCTTAGCCACTCATTCAAAAAGTGGTTAGGATTTTGATGCCTCTCCTTCCTATTTAAAGGAGAGAGCTTCTCATTCTAAAGGGACTGGTGGCTCTGGATTACTGGAATAGAAAATTATTATTGCATCTATCTCCAGTGTTGTGGTGAATGTTTTTGGTGTTCGTTCGTTGGTTCTTCCTTTGCACTGAGTTATTGGAGATCTTGTTTGCCATATCTTTTGTACCATGTTTTTGCATCTACAGGTGGAGGCCGATTTGCTTTAAGGAGGAAGTATTGGTAGGGGAAGACTCTCCCTACTTCTTCTTTGGATCTCTTCATTGGTAACAGGGAGTATTACTGTCCCAGGACCTTCTATTCTATGTTATCATTGCATTTTACTTGTATTTCCTCCATACTTGACCTCTCTGATTGAAATCGATTTTCCTTGGATTGACAGGTAGAGGAGGGCGCACTTGTGGGCTAGGGCATCAATTCGGCAAGCAAAATCAACAATCTCTCATTTGATCTCTGCGAGAATCTTCCTCAACATCAAGGCATCTCATTCACATCACTCAGGTATGATCTCAAGGTAATTTCTTTCCATGGTCTATCCACTTGTCTAAAACATTTAAAACCCTAATTAATCAAAACCCCCATTTTTACATTTTTTCAGATCTACTAAGATCTAGTGGCTTCTTGGGTAAGATATTGAAAACCCACCTCTATAGTATCCACGACATCCCGGATCTATAGTTTGGTGAGGATTGGCCTCCATTTGACCCTCTTCCCAAGGCATTTAGCCTCTCCAAGCAAGGGTGCACTTCCTAGTTTGGTGAGTTGACCTAGATCTAGTATGTGGGTAGGTGAGATCTCGCTTGATTCATGATCTACACATCAAATAACCTACCCCCATATTGTCACTTTTCTAATTGCTACCTTGTGGGCCCTATTCCATATTTTAAGGGATTTAATCCCCATTTTGGACCACTTGGTATCTTCAAACTCAGATCTAGTAAGATCTAGCCATCGGATCGCTGTGAAATTGTAGATCCACACTCCCCATTGGTCAACCTACTTGGATCTAAAGTTTGGATACTATCGGACGTGTCTTGACCCCACTTATCCCACTTTTAGGCCTCCTTAGGCAAAGTCGCACCACCTTGGAGAAGGGAGTTTGTCCACTTTTAGGACATGGGTACTTGAGATTTTTGTGGATTTGGAACAGGAATAATTCAAAACCTAGGTCTAGTAGGTCACCTTGTCAAATCTTGCCTTGGGGATAGCATTCCTTGTTTTAAGGGATTGTGGTCCACTTAGGTCAAACCTAGATCTAGACCTATTCAACCATCAAGACTTTAATTGCCCACTTGTCTCATGCAATAGGAGTCATTAACCACAAGTTAACCTTACTTTGACTCCATTATCCCAATTCCCAAGGCACTGGTTTCCCTCCAAGTCAATTCGACTTTCCTAGATTGTTGGATTAACTTGTCGTTTGACCTTAGTGTGATGAACTAAACCCTTGAGGCCATCATGTATCATGATCAAGCTTGTCACTTGTACTAGTTAGCCCCAATTCAACCCTTTAACTACCCTGCATTGGACACGGTTCCCAAGGCAGTGGATTTTCTCACATTGAACTAGTACTTCAATCCTGGATCCCATTTCAAATACTATAAGTCACTCTCACATCAATAATGAACCAAAGCTATACTCATTGAACCCCTTACTTATATTGTGACTTCATCCTTGGGTCTAGGATAAACCATACACCTTACTTCACTTAGAATTAACTTGATTTGGTGTCTTGGTTTTGATCTCTCCTGTCGGGAGTAGATTGGGTCTCCCCCTTTGTTGTTTGGGCTAGATAACATAAAGTGAAGGTTGCCTCGACTGGCGTGACAACCATCTATTGGAGGTCAAGGTGATCGTGGTTGCACCTTTTGAGTTGCCCTTCCCTATTGCCATCCATGAGTGGATACATCCATAGGGGTAACTACAGTTTAGGTGATAACAAGTCTGTGAAAGCTCCTTCTACTTGGTCGTCCCATACAAAATGGGTATGAAGGCGTAGCAAACGGAGGAAACCATGTACTGTCATGGCGTAATCTGGGACAAAGCGACGGAGAAAGTTGGACTTCTCCTGAAGGCTTTGTAGCTGTCTTAGTGTACGAGGTGATGGTAGGTATACTATGGCTTGGACCTTTAGAGGGTCAACGGTGATCCCTTTTTCTGAAATGATGAAACCCAACAGACAGCCTGCTGGAATGCAAAAGACACACTTAAGTGGGTTCAAGCAGATTTGGTATTTGCGACAGGGTAAGAAAACTTGTCGGAGGTTGTCTAAATGGTCGGATCGTTTCCTAGATCGAGCTATGAGGTTGTCTAGATAAACCAATATGATGTTAATCAGGTCATGAAAACAATAAGTCATAGCTCGTTGAAAAGTGGCTCTAGCATTCTTATGACCAAAAGGCATGACGCGATAGGCAAAGGTGCCCCATGGGGTAGTGAAATCGGTTTTGTATTGATTTTCCTTCTGGATGTGGATTTGGTTATATCCGAAGAAACCGTCCATGAAAGACAGTATCTCGTGCCCCGCACATGCATCAATCAGCTGGTCGATAAATGGTGTTGGGAAGTTGTCTTTGGGACAAGCTAGATTGAGGTCTCGAAAATCAGTACAAACACATATGGTGCCCACTTTCTTGTTGACTGGAACTGGGTTGGAAACCCAAGTGGTATAAGCAATAGGGTATATGAAACTTGTTGTTCGAAGTTTTTCAATTTCGGCTTTGACGGCTGGAAGTTTAGATTGGTGAATGGGACGTTGCTTTTCGCGGACCGGAGATATGTTGGGCCAAGTGTCTATATGATGTTCTACAATGGTAGGATCAAGACCAGGCATCTCGGTATAAGACCAGGAAAAGACATCGCAGAATTCTTGGAAGAGTTTTTTATAGGCTTGGGTTTCCTTTTCAGTGCATGATGCACCTAAAGAGATAAACTCAGGTTTTCCGGGGGTGGTGGATATGTCGATTTTTATGATCGGCGAAATGTTGGCCATATTACCTTCTTCAAAGGCATCTGGGGCTAGGATAGGATCTTTGAACCAGTCGACCTTGGTTGGTAAGAAATATTTGGATTCGATAGACAGTTGATTCTCCATGGTGGAGGTAGATGCCTCAGGGATGAAGTATGATCGATGGTGCATATCATCCCATGGGTAGTCTGGTGCAATAAGTGTTTATAGGATTTCCTCATCGCTACGGAAGTAGTGCGTCATCAAATTGATTGGTTCAGGTTTGTAGGTGGTTGAAATCATATAAATGGTATTGATTTCTTCTGAAAGGGAAGATTCTGGGGGAATATTTCCTCGATCAGTGGGGGGGTATCTCTAAGTCGGCATTATTCAATTCGTATAGTGCTGCTCTATAACCTTGGAGATCAGGGCAGTGATGTGAATAATGTCCGTAGGAGCCACAAATCGCACAAGGATGGTTTGTACGTAGTGTTTTATCGTGAGGCTGAGGGGGAAGCTGAAGTTTAACAACTGGAATGTTCGCGTCGTCATCCAACATATTCATGTGTTTTTGAAGTGCCGATAATTGTGGACATAGATGTGTAGCGTGGCCTATATCGTCGCACAAGGAGCACTTGGAGGGTATGCGGATTATTAGTGGATTTTTTGTGAATTTAGGAGTCACTGGGGGGGTGCGAGTGGTGGGTCCAGTGGTGTAAGTCTGTGGACCTCTGCCCCCAGTGTGGCGGGATTGAGGGGGGACATAACTAGATGTTGATGTAGTGACCCATGTTGGAGGTGGTCGGTTTTGGGGGTTCAGTACACCAGGTGGTGGACGGTTCGAAATATTAATGGGTTGCATAGGTTGTAAAACAACGGTCGGTGTCAGTGGAGGGGTTGGGGCAGGTAGGTACCACACAAGTAATCCTAATGTTAATCCTGGGAGGTTAAGTGTAGCCATTACTGGCGTGCTGACAACTCCTGAAAATGGAAACAAGAATGGGATAGTGTGAATCGATGTTGTTCCGATATGAGTAGGCACTGTGGGTGGTTGTGGTAGTGGTTGAGGTTGTTGAGGACGTTGTTGTTCGTTGTGCAAGAGGGTGCACAAATTAGATATTTCAGTTATCCGGAGAGGGGGTGGGATAGATGGGAAACTGGTGGTCATGGGAGTATCTGAGTATATCCCGGGTCCGACTAAGGAGACGAACGATGTGGGTGCACTTTGAACGGGTTGTTCGATCATGGGAAGAACATTTTCAAGTGTTGCGGGGGCATTGGGATCATAGTATGTTATTTGGTCGATTTTGACTACGTGTCCTTCGTGGGGGAACATCATGAGGTGGAAAACTGAAGAAGCGACAACTTTCATTTGATACATGTAGCTTTGTCCTAAAAGGAGATTGTAATCAAGTTGGGCGCTGATGACCTCTATATCTATGAGAACCAATTTTCCCCCAAACTGTACAGGCACGTTAACTAACAGGCCCTGTGGTTGAGCTCCACGACCATCGTAAGCTCGCAATGCGGTAGTGGAGGGCTGTAATGTTGGGGATCCAAGTTTCTGCCAGACAAAAGTCGACATAACGCAGGTGGAGGCACCCTCATCGATGATGCATCGATGAACGACAAGGTTTCGAATGGAAACAAAAACCTGAAAAGCTAGTGATGAAGGCAGATGAGGTTCGGCTTGGTCTAAATCAAAAGCCATCATATTGGAGTCGTTAGGGTCTATGGCACTAATGGCGGACAACAACAATTTTCTCTATGTCGGACAAGTTTTTAGGGTTTCTAGAGCGGACATAGTAGCAGGGGACTGGGCTAGGTCTTCTACGATGTTATAGTTCGAAGCTACACAAGCGTTAGGGTTGTTGTTCATTCGTCGTAAAGGGAAGCGAGGTGCTTTTGGACCCCCATCCATGGGCATATTAGGTATGCGAAGTTGCTAATCAGTTGGGAGGGTACTAGAAGATGGATCAGTGGGCGTGGCCTCAGGGGCAGAGCCGTATTGATTTTGGCGAGTTTGAAGGTTGACATCATTAGCAAATGGTGAGTGTTGGACTCTGTATGCTGGTAATCGGTTGCCGTATAGGTAATTTGTTGTTGTGATGCAGCGGATCCTTGTGGGGCATCCATTGGACGAGTGTTTACTACTCCTTGGTTGGGTAGAGGATTTTGCAATATCATGGGTTGTGGTTGAGGAGGTGGTGCTGGCTGTGCAGTATGTCCTTGTCGTTGGGCGTCATCGGTCCAAAGTTGACGTGCTCGATCCAAATGGGGGCAATTATGCGTGTAATGGCCATAGACTCTGCAAATGGAACACGGGTGGTTTGTTCTCAAATGAGGATTTTTGCCCTGTTTTGGTGGATGATCGGGGTTTTGATTTGCAGGAGCAGCTTCATTGTTATTGGGAGGATTGGGTGGCTTTCCTCCTTGGTTTTGTTGTTGGTTATTTCCACGGTTGTGTCCTCTTCCGTGATTCTGTTGACCTCCTTGATTGCGCTGGTTGTTCTGGTTTTGAGGTTGGTTTTGTTGTGCGTATACATGTCCTTGGGCAGTAGGTGGGTTCTGAGGTCGTGCAGGTGCTAGAGCAGGCTGCAGTGGATAGTAAGCGGGAGGGTTCTGAGGTGGACCTGGTGCTTGTTGTGGTTGTGGGTAGCCTTGAGCTACTGGAAGTGTTGGAGCAAGAGGTGCTTCATGTTGAGGATAATAAGCTGATGGTGCTTATGCGTGAACCGAAGTCTGATGGGCCTGCTGGTTATAATATGGAGGTGGCGCATAAGCTGATGATGCTTTCCCATAACACTGTGGTGGACATGAGGGTCCATGAGGGTGGTGGGTGTGCATTACTGGAGCATACGAAGTTGTAGCTCCAGAATGAGATGTAGCCCTAGAAAGGTCTGGGGCATTATTTGTACTCATCATGGTGAAAGGTTTGTTTTGTACCATAACCTGGCCAATAATACTGTTAGCGGCATGGGATGCCCCCGGCGCCTCATTTCGGGATGGATCGTTGCGCAGGGCCTCAGGTAATATTGTGTATAGATATCCAGACTAGGCATATATGAGGTCGAACTATTGAGCTTTTAAAATGGCTTCTTCTTCCGACTTGGGTCATTCAGAAGCTACATCTTTAGCTATGAGAGGGAGGAGTGATTTCAGGAACCAATCTAGAAAGATACGATCGTCTAGTTTGATCTTGCAGAGACTACGGCGTTTACGCCACTCATGGATATGATTAGTGATATGGATGGTCGTATTCTGTCTACAAGACAGTAGGATTTCTACTCCTCCATCAAAGCGTACGAGTAGTTGAAAGAACTGTAGGAAAGTTGAGGCAAGGGATGTAAACGTGGGGTGTGTCCCATGTGGCTACTCAATATACCATTTGGCTGCAGAGCCAGTGAAAGTTATTTGTAAAAGTTGGAGTCGAATAGAATCATCAACTATGGAGTTTGAGGAACACCATAGGTGAAACGACATGATATGGTTTTGGGGGTCTTCCACAACCTTGCCTTCAAACTTTGGGATGTCTGACGGAAGCTTTGTTGGCATGGGGGGCCATGTAGGGTCATGTCTAATGGGATCATTTGTTAGCCTTGCCAAGTCTGGTAAGTTAAGGTTGGCCATAAATGGCAAACTGGCAGAGGGGTGTGACATGGTTGGTGGGGCATAAATGCTAGTGGTAGCATTATGAATTGGGCCACTGCGCCCTAGGGGGAGATTAGTTGTAAAAGGTATGTGCCCTCCACCTAAATATGTGTGAGAGGGGCCAACGCCTCCAAGTGCAACATGAGTTACAGATGGGTTTGGGGTGGTTCCAGTATTACTGGGATCTGAGTAGTGGCGGTGATGGTAGGTGTAGGTCCCATGTTGGGCATACCTAATGTAGGTGTACGTCCCATATTGGGCATCCCTAAGGGCGGTGTGGTAGTTGTGGCTACCGTGGTTGTCGTTGTGGTGGCGGTGGTGGATGATGTTCCACCAATAGTCCCTATGAAAAAGTTGCCATAATGTGAACTAGCCATGGGGCTAGTGGGTGTGGTGTATGTGGGATTTTTGGATTATGCCTCAGAGTCAGATGTGAAATGATGCACGTTAGAATCGGATGATGGGGTTCCGTGTCGATGACGTGTGGAGTCAAGGGAACCATACTGCGGTTCACCCCGGAAACGTTGAGAACGTCTCAGGGACTCAATGGTGACAATTGTGAATTAAATCTACTAGGTGGTGATGAGTGGAAAGCTCGAAATCCCTAATGCGACAGTGTGTGCAAGAGGGGAGCGTAAAAAATAATGGCACTCAGGCCAACAAAAAAACTCAAAACACTTACTATAATAGCTATCCTATAGTAAGTGGAGCAATCAAAAAATGTGGTCAGAAAACCAACATGCAAACGGCTCCTAAAAATAGAAAAAAGGTGTACTCACTAACCAAAGGGAGGTAATGGAGCATGCAAACACCTAACTAAAAAGTATTATGACTCAACAAGGTATATCCTCTACAAGGTGATGAAATCCAAGTCAGACAATATAAATTGTAGAATCAAAGGCTAGATATCCCCCTACTGGGAGGGACACCAGGTAGACAATCCTATAAGTTTGGCCACTAAGATACCTCGTTCATGACACGTTCGGTTGGGTGAATCTGCAACTCTTGTTCTATCACTGTTGTACTCCCATAAGGGTGGTACAACAAGAAAAACGAGTAGGTATCATTCGGTTACTGAATGGATTGCGGTATTCCACTCAGACTTCCGGAACCAATCTGGCTACTTCAACCCTCCTAAGGGAGAGGCCTTCCCGACGAATTGGTTTTAAACCGTGTTAACAAATAATCAGGGATTTTGGTACCCTAAATGTCAACCACTATGTCTCAACATGTAAGTGAGTGAGTGGTGTTATTTGGATACTTATCTCCTCAGTCCTACCTAACTACAATATTCTTTTGTGTTCCCCAAATGGAGTTAGAATGTTGGTTGAGTTAAGAGAATTTTAAGGCTCACTTGAAGTTATTGTGACAGATTGTGTGCTGGTGTGGTTGTATACAAAAACAATTTGCCTCGCTTGGTCGATTTAATCACAAACTAAAATGACGATTTCAATTTGCAAAAAATGAAAGATACTTTAAAATGTAAATGCTTTAATAACCTTTTCAAAAATTATGGATTCTTTAAAAAGTTTTGTAAGGTAAAGCAAATAACAGATGTAGAAATAAATGGATTTCTAAAACCTTTCTTGGGAAAAATATTGAGCAATTTAGAAATATGATTCTAACTTTGCAATGTATGAAACTTACAGCCTGAAAAATACTTAACAAATCTTTCTTTCACTTAACTGGAAATTTTCAAAAAGATTAATAAAGCATATAACAAAAAATAAACCTATAATGCTGCAATAATGACACAGTGGGCTGTAAAAAAATGCAGAAATTAATGCTGGAAAAAATGTGTTGATTGGGCAAAAATTTCTGGAAAAAATTGGCTGAACCGAAACAGGAAATATCGCGGTTGTGAGGTCAAATGCCACGATGAGCCGTGAGGCGATGTGGGCGAAAGCTGCGATGTGTATCATGGCGCGGTAGCCAAAAGTCGCGATGAGCCGCGTGGAAAAATGTTGAAAAGTCGCGATGGACCGCACGGGGAAAGGTCGCCTAGCCGTGATGGACCGCGCAGAAAACAGGCGAACAACAGTGCGACTGCGGGTGCGAAAGTCGCGATGTACGGATGGAAAAACGGCCAGCAAAAAACGAACCCAAAAATTGAAATTTTGGGCAGTTTTGGGCTGCAGAAAGGGCCAAGGGCTATGGCAGCTATCAAGAAGCTGACCAGTATGGCAGATCTACAGTTTTAAATGGGAAAAACGACTAAAATAAAGATCTAAAGCAAATATTTAAAGTTTGAAACCCAGTGGAGTCGCCAAAAACTATTGCTTGGTTTTTCAACCAAGCATGTGCAAGGATGCACCTGCTAACTAGTAGCAGCAGTCTCAAAAAATATGTAAAAACTAATGTAATATGATATGACATTAACATGTGCAAAGAAATAAAAAATTAGATTTAAGAACATAAGCAGTAAGATCTATGAGAAAAACAAGAAATTAAAATTTTTTGGTTTTGTATTACCTCAAATGGTGAGGATGGTGAGTTTTGAGCAATTCCAAGGTTGAGATGCTCCAATGTCCAATGGTCTCTTCTTCTCCAATGCTTCAATGAGGATCTTCAAACTCACAATGGGAGGCAAGGGCTCTCAAAGGGAATCTGGCAGCATAAGGATAGGATGAAATGTGGATGGATAATGAGGAGCCCCTATCACCTTTTTATAGTTTTTTGGTGATGGGGAATACCATTATGGTTTAAGGAAACCAATGGTATTGACCAACATGGTTTAGGTCTCTTTTTTACTCTTTTTCCTTTTTTGAATATTTTTTGAATATTATTCCCTTTTAATTGTTTTTTGATAATTTTGGACCCTTTTTTAGGGTTTTTTGTGGGTTTTTTTTAGGAAAAAATACATGTTTTGAGGGGGAAAAGGTGTATTATGGTCTTTTTGGTGACCTTTTGAAGGTTTTAGAGGCTCAAGTGGTGGCGAAAGTGGACAAATGGGTCATGTGAATAGGAAAATGAGCTAGTGAGCACTTTTTGGGTGCTAACAAATATGACATGTAAATGAACATAAAATCATAGATCTAAGCAATATGCAATCAAATCTAATCCGATCTACTCAAGAAATATCAAATCTACAATAGAACATCAATTAAATGCATAGATCTAAACAAGATCTAAACAAGATACCATTTATAACAACATGATGTAGAGAGGGGAAGAAAGATACATTTCTATATTATGAAAATAAGAGGAGTACATCAAATAGAAAACCTTGAGTGAGCTTATCCAGATCTCCTCCAATCTCCCTGATCCAAGCCTTCCTTGAATCAACCAAGATGTTCACAATGGCTATAGAGTGCACAAGAAACACAATAACATGACAATAATATGCAAACAGTCTCCTACAATTTTGGCAGATTAAGGGAACTCTTTATTTTTCCTCCCTTTCTCCCTTGAAATGCCTCCATTATATAGGTGAATGGAAGCAGACAATGAAATGAATCTAGACTCCTAGGTCCTATTACACTTAGATGGGATTAAGAGTTCCTAGATTAACACATGTGGATACAAGTCATTTCTCAAATTTCCTCAACAAATAAAGGCAAAAATTAGGCTTCTAGATGCTATGATTCCCCATAATGGAATAATAAGTGACTTTATCCCTATCTATAGTGGTGTAAGGAGTGATATGACTCATTTTTACTAGGAAAATCAATTTCAAGGGTTAGAAAGGTAGTGTTTGGCCATGATAAATAACATATGTCCCCTCTAATCTATAAGGATGGAAAATAAGGATATAACATTAATGGAATGTTGCTCAACATGGACACTATCTCTATCTTCCTGAGTACCCTGAGACACGTCATCACCATTAGGGAGATTTTCTTTTCGATTTTATATGAGTTTAGCAATCCTTTCCATATTTTCCTCCATATTATTATCCATGTGTCCCATCATATTACTCTCCATGTTTCCAATTATTTCATCCATATTATTCTCTAAATCAACCATTCTCATAGCCCCTTTAATCAAATCTTCCAACATGGACAACCAAAAAGATAGGTCTTCACTTTCATAGTAGGTCAAGGATGAATCCTCTAATGGTTCGATTAGAGTGTAAATTTTTACACCACCTTTTGGTGCCATGTGGAACAATAAACATAGATATCTATAATCTTTATCACGCCTTTGAGATCATCCAAAATAGGTCCTTCTACTAAAAGTTATTCATATTTAAAATGGCATACCATTTTCAAACCCTGATTCGGAGAATGATTTGCTATCCAAAATTCCAATTGAGGTAACTATGAAATTTTGTCCCCCCTGAGTAAAAAAAAAAATATACAGTAGATTGATATGTCCTCTCTTCAATGCCACAGGTATGACCTAATTTTGAAGTGCCAATAAAAATTTGTGGCAATTTTCCCAACACTTGTTGGTTTTGGCCCTTTCAAAAGAGTGAAAGTGTATGGCATGCCACGTTTCCAAGTTTTTGCATCTGATTATGAAATTAATACCAAATATATTG
This sequence comes from Larix kaempferi, assembly GCA_027924585.1. Taxonomy (NCBI): domain Eukaryota; kingdom Viridiplantae; phylum Streptophyta; class Pinopsida; order Pinales; family Pinaceae; genus Larix; species Larix kaempferi. Next base: position 5,940,024 of record BSBM01000619.1, read on the forward strand.
TGGTTTGTATTTCTTCTAATGCAATATGTCTTACTAGATTTGGATCTTGCATGCTCCAGATATAACATTTTTTCGAAGGATACCTTTTTTAGACTAGCTTTTGGACTAGTCATAAACCCTAACTTCCACATAGTATAAATTAAAAATTATAGTGAACGAAGAGCTGGTATTTTTACCACATGTACTTTGTTCTATCCTCTATGTTCCCTCTAGTTTACACTATATGAAACTTCGTAGAAAAAAAATTTACAGCAAAAATTCCAAGATGACTAGTTTTGGAAGCATCCAAGCTCTAATACCAAATGTTATGTGAAATTCTAATCACAACAGGATATACTAGCTAATGAATTCCTCACAAATCAAGAATTTGGCTAAGTATGCATGAAAGCAGTGTAAAAGAAGCACAATATACACAACAAATGTTGCAAATAGCTGGTAATTCTATTACAGTCCAACCTATTGATGTATATGTAACTTTGGAATGTATTTCATATATATTTATTGTACCCTTATTAGAGATGTGTTATTCCTCTATAAGGAAGTGTTGTCATGTGGATTGACAAGTGTCGCAAGTGTGTGTACTTGCCGATGGGTTATTAGACCACCATGTGTGGGGTCGGCCCTGAAATATATATTATATTGTGGATGTACCTAGCTAGACAAGTCGACCCCATAAGGTCACTGGGCAAACAGATTAGTATAAATAGAGATCAGGTGATCTCTATTTAGATCACTCGAAAAAGTATCTCTCTCTCACTCAGAAAGTGGCGCACTAGTGAGGAGGAGGATCATCTGCTACTAGGAGACTATCTCAGTGTATTTTGGTTGTACTTTGGTTGAGCCATTTCTCTCTCTATCTCTGAGGAAGTTGTGGGGTTTTTCACCTTAGGGTTTTCCCCACGGAAACTCTGTGTCTCTTGTCTCTCATGCTTTTGATTCTTGTGATGCTTGTCATGCTTATTGTGATTGTTATGCATTGATATACTGTATATGTTATTCTCTCAGTGAAGATCGTAGAGTATTGTGAATTAATGCTCAAAATTTAACATGGTATCAGAGCTAACCTGAGAAGAAGACATTTTGCAGTGACGAAAACTTGAGTTTCTTGTTTATTGGGTTTCTCTCCACAGATTTTGGAAAATCAGTATAGTAGATTGACTCTACTCATCAAGTCGCATCTATCTGTCCAATCAGAATTCAATTCCGAGCATTTTTAGATTTGGCCCTAAAAATTAGGGTTTCCACAAAAATAGGAATTTCTGGAATCTAAAGGCACAGTTGGAAGCTCCTTGCAAAAATCGAAGTTTAGAGCTTTGGATCGATATTTTTGGCTGGGTAGATCTCCGGGAAACTCAAACCCTAATTCAGGGCTCTCCCTAGTGAACCCGGGAGGACAAAAAGACAAATCTGAAGGGTAAAGCTTTGTTGATCTCAAATTCTAAATGCACCAGGCGGATCAACTCATCAAGGTGCATCCTTCTATCCTTTCAGAAATTTGAATTTCACATTTTGAATTTTTAGGGTTTTTTCGACAAACCCTAATCCAGGACCAGATCCAGTTTTCAGTATTTCAAGTGGTAAGACCTAAATATTTTCTATTTCCATTTGAAGTACTCTTTAAGATGTCTCACCACACCAAGCTTGAGGATAAGCTTGAAGGAGCTGATAACTTCCGAGCTTGGAAGTATAGGATTGGGTTAATCTTGGAAGAGAATGAGTTGGACTCATATATAAAAGAAGACATCCCTATCCCAGAGGATGAAGAGGCCAAGGTATTGCATAAGAAGAACTTGGTCAAAGCAAAGAGAATCATTGTTGATTCCATTAAAGACCATCTCATACCCCATGTGTCTTCTCTAAAGACACCCAAGGAGATGTTTGAATCTTTGACCAAGCTATTTGAAGGGAAGAACATAAATCGGAAGATGACCCTGAGGAACCAATTGAAAGGAGTAAAGTTTCAGAATGGAGAAACCATTCAATCTTATTTTTCTAGGGTCTCCTAGATTAAGGAACAACTGGAAGCAGTAGATGAAATGGTGGAGAATGGTGAAGTTGTCATGACCACTCTGAATGGCCTACCTAGGTCATGGGACTCCTTCATTCAAGGAATCTGTGCAAGAAAGAAGTTGGTATCCTTCAACAGATTGCGGGAAGAATGCTCTCAATAAGAAGCTCGACTTGTACCTCGTGAGGAAAAGATGGGAGGTAAAGATCAAGCTCTTGCAGCTCACACCAAAAGAAGCAAGCCCAAGAAGGAGCACTCTCGCTACAAGAGATCCTATCAAAAGAATAAGAAGGATCTAAGATGCTTCACATGCAATGAGAAGGGTCACTTTGCTTCAGATTGTCCCAAGAACAAAAGGGATAATAACAACAACTCCAGTAAGAAGAAGAAGGGCAGCAAAAGAAGGTTTCATGCTCATGCTTCCGAAGATGATGAACCCCCAAAGATGAAGGCTAGGGCAGAAAGTGATAGTGACGATGACTCATCAAGTGAAGAAGAGTATGTTCTGATCTCTGCTCTCACAGGTACTATCTCCCATGGTTGTAATGATTGGTTAATTGACAGTGGGGCTTCAAAACACATGACTGGGTTTAAGGAATATTTTGTGAACCTATCTGAACATGAATCACCCCATAAGGTGAAACTTGGGGATGATTATCAATACCCAATCAAAGGAAGTGGTGAAGCCTCCTACAACCTAGATTTTGGAAAATCTTTGAAGATGAAAGAAGTCCTTTATGTACCTGGGCTCAAGAAGAACTTACTCTCCATCTCTGCATTGGATGCAAAAGGTATGAGGGTTGCATTTGTGGATGGCCAGGTCCTAATGTGGCCAAAGGGAAAGACCATAGATGATGCAGTAGTGATTGGAGAGCAAGAGGGAGGTTTGTATAAATTGAAGGGACAACCTGAACATGCCATGGTACATGAATCCATGGAGCCAAGTGAACTTTGGCATAGAAGACTTGCTCATATGCACTATAGGGCACTTCCAATTGCAAGCAAGGTCGTAGAAGGTCTTCCTGGAATCAAGACCAAACATGAAGGTGTTTTCAAAGGATGTGCAAAAGGTAAGAACATTAAGAAGGCTTTCCCAAGCAGTGAAAGCAAGGCAAAGGATATCCTGGAGATCATCCACTCAGATGTATGTGGTCCTATGTCATCCAGTTCTCTTAGTGGGTATGTTTACTATGTCTCATTTATTGATGACTTCTCTAGGAAGACTTGGGTATACTTCTTGAATAACAAAGATGAGGTGTTTGATAAGTTCAAGGAATTCAAAACCTTGATGGAGAATCAAACTGACAAGAATATCAAAACATTTAGATCCGACAATGGTGGAGAATTCACCTCAGGTGACTTCAAGAAGCTTTGCAGTGATTCAGGGATCAAGAGGGAGTTGACTGTTCCTTATAATCCTCAACAGAATGGAGTTGCAGAAAGGAAGAATAGAACTATCATGGAAGCAGCAAGGGCAATGCTGCATGACCAGGATCTACCTATGCATCTATGGGAAGAAGCAGCTAGAACAACTGTATATGTGCAGAACAGAACACCCCACAAGATATTGGACAACAAGACACCAGAAGAAGTCTTTTCTAGTAAGAAACCTGAAGTCAGTCATCTCAGAATATTTGGTTGTCCAGTATACACTCATGTCCTAAAGGAAAAGAGGACTAAACTAGATCCTTCAGGAAAGAAGGGTATCTTTGTGGGTTACAGTGAAAGCTCGAAGGCTTATAGAATATACTTTCCAGGGTTCAAGAAGATTGATGTCAGCAGGGATGTAACATTTGATGAAAACTCAGCATTCATCAAATCAAGGAAGGCACCTATTGAAGTTTATGAAGAACCTAAGGAAACAAGATTTCAAGACACTGCCATGACTGAAGCAGTTCCAGAAGTTGTTCGTGAGTTTGAAGATCCACAAGAACCTGTAGATCCACCCCGTGAGGATAACCCTCACAAGAGGAAACTTGTATGGGCTAGAGAGCTCATTCAAGATGCAGAAAGATTTGGCATTCCAGAAGAAGAACATAGAGCAAAGAAAATAACTAGATCACATACCAGCTATGTTTCTATACTCTGTGACATTATGAACAAAGAGCCTTCCATTTATGAAGAAGCAGCGGAAAAGAAAGAATGGAAGGATGCCATGGTTGAGGAATACCAATCAATAATGAAGAATGATGTTTGGGATGTTGTCCCAAGACCTAAAGAGAAGTCTATTGTGACTTCCAAATGGATCTACAAAATCAAGCATGCTGCAGATGGTAGTGTAGAGAAATACAGGGCAAGATTCGTAGCTCGTGGCTTCTCTCAGAAAGAGGGAATAGATTATGAAGAAACTTTTGCACCTCTAGCCAGGTATACTTCCATCAGAACAGTACTTGCCCTGGCTGCAGCAGTGAAATGGAAAATACACAAGATGGATGTCAAGACCGCTTTCTTGAATGGTGTAGTTGAAGAGGAAGTATATGTGGAGCAGCCACTCAGTTTTGAAATACACGACAGGGAGTCATATGTGTGCAGATTGAAGAAAGCCTTGTATGGCTTGAAACAAGCTCCCAGAACCTGGTATGGTAGGATGGACAGTTTCCTATCTAGTTTGGGCTTTACCAAGAGTAAAGCGGATTCCAACCTCTACTACAAGGTTGAGGAAGGAAATCCTGTGATTCTACTCCTGTATGTGGATGACCTATTTGTAACAGGAGATGACAGATTGATTGCCGACACGAAGAGGAAGCTTGCTGCTGAATTCGATATGAGAGATTTGGGAATGATGCATTATTTCCTAGGTATGGAGGTGTGGCAGAGTGCAAGTGGGATCTTCCTTGGTCAAGGGAAGTACACAGTAGATATCCTGAAGAGATTCGGGATGATGGATTGCAAGGCCATGGCCACACCTATGGCATCGAATCTGAAGCTTCTATGTGATGCTTCATCTGAGTCGGTTGATGTCTCTATGTATCGTCAGATGATTGGGTCCTTGATGTACCTGACGAACATGAGACCATATATTTTCTTTGCGGTGAACACATGGAGTCAGTTCTTGACAGATCCGAGGAGTGTTCATCTGGTTGTTGTAAAGCATGTTCTGAGGTACCTGAAGGGTACAGTGGATTATGGGCTCAAGTATGAGGCGAATCAAAAGTTTAAACTGCAGGGTTATGTTGATTCAGATTGGGCTAGCAGTGATGCAGATAGGAAGAGCACATCTGGGTGCTGCTTCAGTATGGGATCATGTGTGATCTCTTGGTTTAGCAGGAAGCAGTCCTGCGTAGCACTGAGTACAACTGAGGTAGAGTATGTTGCAGCCTGTTCAGCTAGTTGTGAGGCAGTATGGCTACGAAAGCTACTGTCTGAGTTATTTGATCTCCCGTTGGATGCTATTGGTATCTTCTGTGATAACCAGAGTTGTGTGAAGCTGTCTGAGAAGCCAGTGTTTCATGACAGGTCGAAACACATAGAGATCAAATATCACTATCTCAGGGATATGGTGCAAAGAGGAGCTATGAAGCTCCTGTATGTTGCGACGGACGAGCATATTGCAGATGTGCTAACGAAGCCACTAGCCAGGGTGAAGTTCGAGTACTTCAGAGAGAGGCTTGGCGTTCTTCAGATCGAGGACACTTCGAGGAAGAAGTGATGGACACATTTGCTGAAGCCATTTCAAGCATGTTGGAAGGAGGATCCTTCACATGGCTGTGGATGTAAGCGCTGGATGATGAGCATCAGGATGATGTTCTGGTTTCTGCTTTGATATGATCAGTTGGATCATTTATATGTATGCATCATGTTGAATGTTGGATATGATCAGTTGGATCATTTATGTGTATGTATGCATCATGTTGGATGTCGGATATGATCAGTTGGATCATTTTTTTATGTATGTATATATGCATCATGTTGGATGCTGGATATGATCAGTTGGATCATTTATATGTATGTACGCATCATGTTGGATGCTAGATATGATCGGTTGGATCATGTGTATGTATTTTTGTATATGCATCATGTTGGATGCTTGGACCATGTATCTGTATATGTATCAGGTGGATACATTGTATGATCTGGTGGATCATGTATGGTGATATGTAACATGTATTTGTATTTGTATCAGGTGGATACATTGTATGATCAGGTGGATCATGTATGATGATATGTATCAGGTAGATACTTGGTATGCATCAGGTAGATGCATTGTATGATCAGGATGATCATGGATGACGAGCTTCAGGATGTTGCTCCAGATGACATGCAGCAGGATGTTGCAGTGATGATGATCAGGATGATCATGTGTACATCAGGATGATGTATGGTGAGTATCAGGTTGATACTCTATGGCCGTGGATCAGGTTGTGCAGATGAGCATATAATTTGGCCCTCGGAGATTTGCAGATAGTCTTTCAAGGTTTTGCCTATGGCATGTAATTCGTGCCTTGAGATATCTGGCAAATGCTCTTTTGAGGTTTTGCTCTGGGAGGACATATAATTTGGCCTTGGGAGATATGCATATAGTCTTTCGAGGTTTTTCCTATGGCATGTAATTCATGCCCTGGGATATCTGGTAGATGCTCTTTCGAGGTTTTGTCCTATGGAATATAATATGTCCCTGGGAGATCCGATAGGTTGGGCTGTGTGCTCGTAATAAGTTTTGGGATGCTCTTGCGAGGTTTTTCCATGACCACATATAATTTGTCCCTAGGAGATCCTATAGGTAGAGCTGTGTGCTCGTAACAGCCTGGGATGCTCTTGCGAGGTTTTGTGGTGACCACATATAATTTGTCCCTAGGAGATCCTATAGGTAGAGCTGTGTGCTCGTAACAGCCTGGGATGCTCTTGCGAGGTTTTGTGGTGAGGTCACATATAATATGGCCCTGGGAGATCCTATAGGTAGAGCCATGTGCTCATAACAGCCTGGGATGCTCTTTCGAGGTTTTGTGACGCACGTAATAAGTCCTGAGGATTCCACAGTATGGCCAGTGATGACGAAGACCTACAGGTGGTGGGCCTACATCCAGTATGAAAAAGGACTAGCTCTGTAGAACTTCCTATGACAAGTAGAGTCATAGATTGGTTGAGATAGCAGCAGCAGTGACGATGATGATGATGATGATCCTGAGAAGAATACTTGTCTAGCAGATCTGTGTCGAGAAATACCTTCCTAGTTAAGAGGGAGTGTTGATGTATATGTAACTTTGGAATGTATTTCATCTATGTATTTCATATATATTTGTTGTACCCTTATTAGAGATGTGTTATTCCTCTATAAGGAAGTGTCGTCATGTGGATTGACAAGTTTAGCAAGTGTGCGTACTTGTCGATGGGTTATTAGACCACCATGTGTGGGGTCAGCCCTGAAATATATATTATATTGTGGATGTACCTAGCTAGACAAGTCGGCCCCATAAGGTCACTGGGCAAACATATTAGTATAAATAGAGATCAGGTGATCTCTATTTAGATCACTCGGAAAAGTATCTCTCTCTCACTCAGAAAGTGGCGCACTAGTGAGGAGGAGGATCATCTGCTACTAGGAGACTATCTCAGTGTATTTTGGTTGTACTTTGGTTGAGCCATTGCTCTCTCTATCTTTGAGAAAGTTGTGGGGTTTTTCACCTTAGGGTTTTCCCCACGGAAACTCTGTGTCTCTTGTCTCTCATGCTTTTGATTCTTGTGATGTTTGTCATGCTTATTGTGATTGTTATGCATTGATATACTGTATATGTTATTCTCTCAGTGAAGATCCCAGAGTATTGTGAATTAATGCTCAAAATTTAACACAACCCAAAAAATAGGTTGGGAACATCATTATATTACAATTGGGAAAAATCGTGAGCCTTTGGAGTCATTCGAATGAGCTAGTGGCTAGCTTACATTGGACGTCAATCCCCCCTAGGTTGACTAATAGTCTCCCAACTCAACTCAAATGGTCACGAATATCTAATATGAACATTGGGATGACATGGGAGGACATTACTGATGGTTGCACATGAGTGGTGGAGAAAGTGGTGGAGTGGAGGTGGCCTAGGATAGGCCAAAACTGCCAAAGAGGAGGAAAAATGACCACATTCAATGCACGGGCGCCTCAATTCAAACCCAGATCCACAAAATAGGCGATAAGGGTACGCCTTAGTGGATTAGTGGCAATATATGATGATGGTGACCATAAATGAGGGTGTCTTAATCACTAGTTGACCAAAAATGGGCACCAAGGTAGTGGAATTGGTCATTAAAATCCTAACAACCTTTGGATAATCATCATTAACCTTGTTTGAACCAGCAGTTATTAATTAAACATCATGATACTATGGTCCTAGGTGTAATAATGTTCTAACACCCCCGCTTAATCTATAATTATGTAGCCAAACAAAATGAGGCCTTGGAAACTAAGCCTCAAGTCACCTCTTACAAATTTTTATTAGTCCATCTAACCAAGGTAAGGAGGAAAACCACATGGGAACAAAACCTACCCTAAAAAATGGACATGAAACAAAAATCTGAAACATATATCAGTCTTCACCATGCATCACCCACCCCAAGGAGTGATCTAAGGTAGGTGAAGGTCTTCTCTGTAAAAATCTTGGTGAAGATATCAACAGTTTGCTCAGAAGATGGGTAATACTACAAGACAATAACCTGGTCATGCACCAAGCTCCTGATGGAGTGATGTGTATCTCTATGTGCGTGGTCCTCTATCTCTACAATGGATCAATGTATATATTTATTGCACTTTGATTGTCACACCAAATTACTGTGGGTGAATCAAATGCAAAGCCAAACTCCCCAAGAATACCTTGTAGCTACATTCACTGATCCTTTGTAGTTGGACTCAGTTGATGATAAGGAAAGTGTGCTACTTCTTTCTAGACCATAAAATGAGAACATGTGCAAGCATAAAGACATAACTAGAAGTGGACTTCCGGTCAGTGCTATCTCCAGCCCAATCTGAATCAGTAAAACCAACTAGTTCAAGTGATGAACCAACTGCATAATGAATCCCAAACTGCTTGGTACCTTGCACATAATGCAAGATCCTTTTAGCAGCCTTCCAATGGATCTCATGAGGCTCTTGCATGTATCTAGAAACAACACCTATTGCATAAGCCAAATCTGTTTGAGAGTGTGTGAGATACAACAAGCTCCCAACTAGTTGTTTATACAACGAACTGTCCACCAATGGTGAGGAACCCCAATCATGAAGTTTTATCCCTGAAAGGAAGGGAAACTTAATAGCCTTACATTCATCCATTTTGAAATTTTGTAGCAGATCTTAAGCATGTTTTAATTTTGAAACTTTTATCCCTACACTAGATTGATCAATCTCCAAACCAAGAAATTGTTCCAACCATCCTAGATCAGACATGGAAAATGCACTATGTAATGCAGCTTTAACTGAGCCTATGTCTTCAATGCAAATACCAGTGATCAAATTTGCATAAAAATCCTGCATAGAGAAATTTGGATCAGATTTGCATTTTTCAAAACCTAGAGATAGAAGAAAGTTGTCCATCTTGGCATACCAAGCTCTAGGAGCTTGCTTGAGTCCATAGAGGGACTTCTTCAACCTGCAAACAAATGAGGATCTTGAATGAAACCTTCAGGTTGTTGCATATATATCTCCTCTGAATATCACCATGAATAAAAGCACTCTTCACATCCATATGATGAACCTCCAATCGCCTGGATGTTGTAATGGCCAAAACTAGCCTAATTGAGTCCATCTGTGCCACATGTGCAAATGTTTCTGTCTATTCCACTCCATGGAATTAAGATAAGCCCTTAGCTACCAATATGGCCTTATAATTCACTTCAAATCCATCAACAACCATTTTGGTCCTATACACCCACTTGCATTGCACCAACTTTCTCTTAGGAGGAAGAGGATCCATCTCCAAGTTTCATTGTCATGAAGAGACTTCAACTTTTCTTGCATGGAATCTTTCCATATTGGGTCATGTGATGCTTCTTCATATGACTTTGGATCAGATCCAACTATAAGAAAACACCTCCCAGGAAGATTCAAATCACAAGAATAAAATGCATTGTGAAACTGTGATATTGTTTTCCTAGGTTCTTGTGGATCTCCTGCAAGTTCACCTGCAGCTTGTATGGTTTTCTCAGCCCACTTGGGCCTTGTAGGAGGGTCATGATCTACATGTATGTCATCATCTTCATCTTCAATATCAGAATCAGAAATATCAGAAAATGAAACATCACTTACATCCTCTACAAGTGGGGGATTTGAGCATTCCCCTTTCTTCTTGGTCAGCCTCTTGCATGGGCTCTTCTTTGAACTAAACACTCATCTCAATGAAAGTATTTTGAGATGAGGGATCAAAGAGCTTGTAGCCCTTGTAATATTCTGCATAACCAACCATAATGGACTCCTTGATTTGGGGCTGCAAGGCCTTTCTTTTCTTTGTAGGTATTCTAGCCCATGCTCTTGAGCCAAACACCCTGAAATGAGACACATCGGGCTTATGTCCCATCCAAGCCTTGAATGGAGTCTTGCCTTCCAAGGATTTGTGTGGAACTCTGTTCTAAACATATGCATAAAAATTAATGAATTCATCCCATAGCTTAGGAGACAAATACTTATCCTCCAACATATAGGTAGCCATCTCCTTCAATGCTCTATTTTTGCGCTCTGCCACACCATTATGTTGGGGTGTGTAAGGCACTGAATGCTGCATATAAATGCCATATTCTTCACATAGTTGCTGCAGGTACTTATTGACATATTCTCTTCCATTATTAGTCCTTAAGTCCTTTATCTTCCTCCCATTGAAGTTCTCAACCGAAGCTTTGAAAACTTTGAAAGAATGAAACACTTCAGATTTTAACCTAAGAAAGAACACCCAACAGTACCTTGAAAAATCATCAATGAATGTTAGGACATATTTTGAGTTTCCATAGGAGGGTGTGGGAAGAGGTCCTATCACATTTGAATGGACCAAATCAAGAGTTTGAGCATCTCTTCTTTCCTTCCCCTTCTGAATCTTGCACTCAGCATGCTTCCCAACAATGCATCCCTTGCAGGTGCGTTTGGAAAATTTGATGCTTGGAAGTCCTTCAACCATGTTTTCTTTGCTCAAAACTTGAAGATATATGTATTTTAGGTGTCCAAACCTCTCATTCCAAAGTCTAATGACCTCATTAACATGTGACAGAAGAGCATTAGGAGAAGAGTAAGGAAGAAAGTGTGAAAACTTGTACATCCTTGACTCATGATCTACAACACCAACTGCTACCACTTTGCCAGTCAAAACTTAAAAAATTTCCACATCTTCTTGAGTGAAAATCACTCTCTTGGCCGAATCAGTATGGGTCATTTGGTAAATAGAGAGGATATTTGTTGCAAGATCAGGCACATACAACAAATTGATGAAGTACCCATTGTCTAGATTGATGCTTCAAATGCCTTTTATTGGGATCTCTGAGTCATATCCCATGAGACTAGAAGGGCCATTGTATGGTGCAAGAGCAGATAAAGTGTAACATACCCTCTTTGCTAGAAAACATTTTATGCTGAAAACATTATGTTAACTTTTATTGTAAAGTTTTATTTTGAACAAGTGTCCAAGGATGACTGTAATTTTCACAATATTTTATTATTTAATAAATAAAATAGGAGACAAACACCTAAGGGGACTGTTGAAAGAGTGGTTACTAATCCACTAGGTGGAATGGAATCTGGGGTAGAAGGCAATGGACATGTGGCAGCATCATGATGCAACTAACTAGTTGTTGGTAAGGGACAACTCCCTTGAAATGTGGTCATAGTGCCCTGGAAAGTGGGACCGGAGCTTGAGGCTCATTTATTCAAAAACTGACCACTAAAAAACCTAGGCAGTCTATATAATAGCCATCAAATTGTGAACTGAGGTTCATCACTTTTCCTGACGAGGAAATTTACCTTGGGGTTTTGCTGTGTTGCACCCAAGAGATTTGATGAGGGGATATGCTAAGTGTTGATCATGTTGTGAGTCTGCTAAACTCTATTGAGTTATGGAGTGTGATGTTGAGTGCTGAAGGCATGTTATTACAGGAGGTTGATGCTGAGTGCTGAAGGCATTTTTGAGTGCCTTGCTTCTACATAGATTCCATCTACTTAGTGGCTCAGTAAGCAGGCTCGGGGGTTCACTAGAAGCCAGCAGTTCTGCTGCTTCTTCTGGAATAGGTTGGGAGGAACAAGCCTCCTTGGGTGTTTGTCAGCCTATCTTCACTTGCAGGTTCTACTTATCCTCTCTAAATTTTTATGCAGTTAAAAAAAAACTTTCTATCTGTTATAATAAATTTTCTGTTTTCAAAAATATTATTGGACAGACATGATTATTGTTATTTCTAAGTTAAATAAGATTATGTTTAAGTACTGATTACATTTATGAAGGATTGAATAAAATGTTCTCTGCATTTTCCCCCATGCTATTGGATCGGCATTGTACTCTAGTATAGAGAATAATTTAATGTAGATAGATATGATAGGTAGATTTGCCAAAATGAAGGGAACAACTCTGTTAATTTGTTAAAGTTTTTCCTACTGTTAGTGGTTAAGAGTTAATTAGTAAAATCTAAAGTTTATCTCTTTTCATCTTCCATTTAAAAGAGGTTTCCAGATTATTGTAATTTTCCTTATGTATATCATCAAAGCTTAATATAGTTTATTTTATTCACTGCATAATCATTTACTAACATACAGGATAGACATGTAAATAAAGTTTATTTTAGTTCTGCATTTGTTTCTAACGTACAGTATAAAAACCCTAAACCCTAACTGCTCTTTGACAAACCCTCGTATCAACAGAACTAGCAATTCATTTCCTCAGTATCTAAGATTGAATTCACAATATTCATTCTGGTCAAGTGACCCAGGGGTAATACCCTTTTCATCGAAACATTTCACAAGAATTCAAGTTTTCATTACATTTGCGGACCTTTTAACATTTCATCAAAAACCGAAAACGACGATTTAGGAGCAGATAAGCATTCCATTATCTATCAATTCACACACATCACAATGCTTTCACTTCATAGTTTACAGTTCTATGAACTAAAACGATAGCAGAAAAGTATCAAAGTTTGTTTTTAAACATTGTTTTAAAACCTCATTTCGTATTACATCAAGTTAAACGCAGAAACCAAGTTTCATTTCAACATTTAAATCATCCAAGTCACAGGATACATTCTTGGGTTGAAACCCTTCTCTTATTAAAAACTCGACAGAGGAATGGAACCCTCGTCGAAAAGAGCTACATTGTCTAGCTCGACACAAAACCAAAACTACGGATACTTCAACCTAAACATTGTTACATCGATCCTGTAAGCCGAGAGGCACCATACTACAGGCGTGTAGTTTAAAACACAACACAACACTGTTTTTGACCGACGACTTTCTGAAAACCACAAGTTGGTTTAAACCTCAACGTTGGCCAGTAACTGCTAGGAGAACCTACGGAGGGATTGCCACAGGGGCTTACCGAATTCATGCAAGCTATCCTTTGCCGACCAGTCCCAGTATCATAAACTCCATGGAAAGAAGGTACCTGCCATTGCAATTGTATCGAGGTTAAATGCATGTCAAAACGGAACGATACACAAAGGAAAACTGTATTACATTGCAGTAGTGTTAATTAAATACAAGGGTTACCTTTGAAGAGCAGGGCATCGTCGCCTCACGTTTGCAAGTTTCTAGTTCATCCAACCAACACAACATACACAGCAATACCATTATGTTACCTCTGACGCCGATTAAAAGACCTGGAGAAACATTCTCTCGTATCAGAACGAAAGTATTTAGAAAAGATAGTTGCATGACTATGTGACCTAACCTATGTATTTATGCATAAGAATTTGTTTTGAAAAATTATGAAATGTTTCTAATCACGCAACTAAATTGACTTGTAGGAAAGATCGTGCACTACAAGAGAGACTTGTTTCGAAGAACAAGTGACGATGATTCAACTAGAAGATTTATGAAGTCAAGAAGAAGACACTGAAGAACCTGAAGTTCCCAGGATCTGAGATACAACAATGGAAGGAGTAATTCCTGAAGAATATGAAGACTGCGAGATGGAAGACCCACAGGAACTTGTAGATCCACCCTGTGAGAAGAATTCTCACAAGAGGAAACCATCTTGGGTACGAGAAGCAATTCAAGATGTAGAGAGATATGGCGCTCCAGAAGGAATGCACAGAGAAAGCAAGAGACCGAAGCCATACTCCAGTTATGTAGCCCTATTGTGCGACATCATTGACAAGGAACCTGCCAACTATGAAGAAGCGGTAGAAAGGAAGGAATGGAAGGATGCCATGATCGAGGAGTACCAGTTGATCATGAAGAATGATGTCTGAGATGTGGTCTCGAGACTAGTAGGGAATTATGTTGTGAATTTCATGTGGATCTACAAGATCAAGCATGCTGCAGATAGAAGCATATAGAAACACAAGGCAAGTTCTGTGGCACGGGGCTTCTCCCAGAAGGAAGAGATAGATTATGAGGAGACATTTGCACTTGTAGCTAGATACACTTCCATTAGAACAATACTTGCTCTGGATGGAGTGATCAAATAGAAGGTACACCAGATGGATGTCAAGACAACATTCTTGAATGGTGTAGTGGAAGAGGAAGTATATGTGGAGTATCCACTCAGATTTAAGACACATGACAAGGAGACTCATGTGTGCAAATTGAATAAGGCCTTGTATGGATTGAAACAGGCACCCAGGACGTGGTATGGCAGGATAGACAACTTCTTGACTAGTTTGGGTTTACCAAGAGTAAAGCGAATTCCAACCTTTACTACAAGGTTGAGGAAGGGAACCCAGTGATACTTCTACTTTATGTAGATGACCTATTTGTGACAGGTGAGGATGGGATTATTGTAGACACGAAGAGGAAGCTTGTTGTCGAGTTCGAGATGAAGGACTTGGGTATGGTGTATTATTTTCTAGGTATGGAGGTGTGGCAGAGTGTAGATGGAATCTTCCTTGGACAAGAGAAGTATGTAGTATAGATCCTGAAGAGGTTTGGGATGATGGACTGCAAGGCTATGGCCACACCTATGGCATCAATCTTGAAGCTATTGAGTGATGCTTCATCAGATTCGGTTGATGCCATGATGTATCATTAAATGATTGGATCTTTGATGTATCTGACGAATATGAGACCATATATTTCCTTTGCTGTGAACACATTGAGCCAGTTCCTGATAGATCCGAGACATGTTCACTTGATTGCTGCAAATCATATTCTGAGGTACCTGAAGGGTACGGTGTATTATGGGCTCAAGTATGATGCGAATCAGAAGATTAACCTGGAAGGTTATGTTGATTCGGATTGGGCAGGCAATGCCATTGATAGGAAGAGCACTTTAGGGTGTTGCTTCAGTATGGGATCAGGTGTGATCTCTTGGTTTAGCAAGAAGCAGTCCTGCGTGGCACTGAGTACAGTCAAAGCATAGTATGTCGCAGCTTGTTCGGCTAGTTGTGAGGCAGTATGGCTGAGGAAGCTACTATATGATTTGTTTGATCTCGAGTTGGATGCGGCTTGTATATATTGCGACAACCAGAGTTGTGTGAAGTTGTCTGAGAACCCGGTGTTCCATGACAAGTCGAAGCACATTGAGATCAAGGATCACTATATCAGGGATATGGTGCAGAGAGGAGCAGTGAAGCTCCAGTATGTTGTGACAGATGAGCACATAGCTGATGTGTTGACCAAGCCGCTGGCCATAGTGAAGTTCGAGTACTTCAGAGAGAAGCTTGGTGTATTCCAAGGTTCCTTCTAGAGGGAAGTGTTGAGTCTGGAAGACGTAGATGCACAGGAGCCATTCTCACATGGTGGTAGGTGTGTCCTCCCATGGTGTAGATGTAAGGGCTGAAGCCTTTCCCGAACGGTGGTAGATTTGTTCTCCCATGTCGGGTGATGTAAGTGCTTTGTGATGTGCATCTGGGTTGTGCTTTGTTGACATTGAGATGATCTGGACGTGATGAGGTGATAGTAGGGTACACAGGTTTTGCAGAGGCATATAATCAGTCTTGGGATGCTCCTTCGGGTTTTGCAGAGGCATATAATCAGTCCTGGGAGATCCTGCAGGTTTTGCAAAGGCATATAATCAGTCCTGGGATGCTCTTTCATGTTTTGCAAAGGCATATAATCAGTCCTGGGAGATCCTGCAGGTTTTGCAGAGGCATATAATCAGTCTTGGGATGCTCCTTCAGGTTTTGTAGAGGCATATAATTAGTCCTGGGAGATCCTGTAGGTTTTGCAAGAGCATGTAATAAGTCCTGAGATGTACCTACTTGATGGCTTGCTCGCAGAGATGATGAAGACCTACATGGAGGCTAGGCCTACATCCAGCATGAAAAAGGGTTGGCTCTGTAGAACTTCCTATGATGAGTAGATTGGAGATTGATGGTCGAGATAGAAACAGCAGTGACAATGATGATCCAGTGACGAAGACTTGTGCTGACGACTGTGTCAAGAGAATACCTTCCTAGTTAAGAGGGAGTGTTAATGTAATTGTAACTTCGGAAGATATTCACTTGTATATTTTATGTTGTATTTGTATTTTATTATTGTACCTCCGATAGAGATGTTTATTCCTCCGGTTGGGAGAGTCATTATTGTACTTGAGTCATGTAAAGTCAGTGAGATTAACCCTCCCTTGTATGTCGGGGCATTAGACCCCAGAGTTGAGTCTTTTATGGGTTATTAGACTCTCCTAGAGAAGTCAACCCAGTCAGTTACACTTAGGGGCCGACCTGTTTGGGGTTAAGGTCAACTGAAAGTAAAAGTATAAATAGAGAGGGTGCTCCTCTCTATTTGCTCATTCACTCACTCATCAAGTTCGCATAAGTGAGTAGGAGGACAAGTTCGCACAAGTGGAGAAGAGAGAAGCTGCTGAAGATCATTTCTCTTTTGGGGTTTATATTTCTGCTATTGTATTGTTGCTCATTCTATCTCTGAGGAAGTTGCGGGGTTTTCTCCTTTATGGTTTCCTCGAGGAAAAAATTTGTGTCTCTTGTCTGTTGTGTTTAAATGTTGTGCATGTTACTCTTTCAGATAAGATCCTAGATAATCTTGAATTAAATTGTGAAAATCTAACAAGGCTAGTGTGGGCAAGCCAACTCATATTTTTTGAGACTTCATTGCTTGATGCAAGTCATCCTCATTCTTATACTACTAACTTCATTATGTTTGAAATACATTTTTATGCCCCTTTGATGTACTGTTGAATGTATTTGATAGAGTTAATTGTTTAACAAAATATAACACGTTCTTATATATAGGATTTTTGTGTGACACATATAGTGTATGTTAAGTTATTAAAAATGTATAAATCGACCACCACAATTGTCAATCAATTTATATACCTAAATCATGTTACTTTTAATTATCCATCTAGAGTTTGTAAACTTGCGAGATGTCGTGCACTATATGTGCATGATAAAATTCCTAACGTGCACTAGTTTACTTAATCTACTTCTAAGAAATAGAAATGCATCATTAATCTACAAATTTGGAAAGGAAACACGCCACACTTCATAAATAAAAAACTAACTCAATCACTCTTAACAACAATAATGTACTTTGAGATCTGATCATGCTAATAGGACCCTATTGTCACCAAGTTATTTCTTTGTGTGATTTATGTAGTTATTATTTCCATAAATTATCATTCTCATTGTTGGAAAGTTCTAATAAAAACTAAATGACGTTGCGGGAAAATAAACACACCACACTTGCATCAATGTAAAAACTAACTATGAAATAAATAAAAGCATATACAATGAAATGAAAGACCACCATGTTCTCATGGATGAGCTTTGTTTCCTAAGAATTCATGGTAGCAAATTAATTTATAGCATCATGAAATTAAATCAAATCATACTACACATAAAACTAAAAAATTACAATCTACATGAAAGAAAACCTCAAGAAGTTTTATTCTATTCCATCATAAGTTGGACATATGTTCCAAGTGTCCTCCCATGGAGAAGCCATTTTCTTTTATAAATGAACTTTCCTAGAAACTAAAATAGCAAAAAATAAATTCAAATTCGCATATTTCTCATGTGGTTACAACCATTTGCTAAAAATCAACAACTAAAAATTAGCTCATAATATCTCAAAGATCTTTTCTAACAAATCTTATCATGAGCTCCAAGATTATTGTATATCCGAGGTATTTGAATGTTGATTCCAAATCCATAGCAAATCTTCAATGGTTAAGGAGGAAATTCGAATTCGACCATGGATATGGAGCTAGACCAAAAATTTGTATAGTTACAAGAACTGCCAGTTTCTATAATTATTAGCAAACTAACCCAGTTTTGAAAGATGAGTGAAAATATGTGTTTCTTCTAATATTAGTCATAAATTCATGTAAAATACTAAAAGAAATGCATTGGAAAACCTTGAGCCTAATCCCACATATCGACATTAAAATGTAATAAAATAGGGCTATGGGTAAGTGACAAAGGATTAAAAATAAAGGAAAAAGGATGTGTAAAGATGGTAATTGTGTGACTAAACATATCCCCCCAATTGAATATGTTGCATGTCCTCATGCAACCCTGTATCCCAATGCAACTATATCCGCATGAACTTGTGTGATTTCATTTTAAATGTTTTCAGGCACTGAAAGTCACTATTCATCTTCCCAACATTTAATATTCTTCATCCCGGTTTGAACGAGCTATTACATGAAGGTATTCCCTCAGATAATATGCTCCGGATAATATCTTTTGTGTATTTAATTAAAGTATGCCCAAAAATAACCCAAAATGATAGAAATCATCAAAATATGATGGAACCAAGAACGGACTGTGCATAAATGATCATGATGATGAAATATGGTGAGTGGACTAGCCGGAGCCTGTATAACTCCTCCAAACTTCCCGAGCCCACAATTATCCTCAATTTACTCCTCATAGAACAAACTCCGATTGTAGAACACAAGAATCCAAAAATGGGGTCATTACAGTATGTATTAACACAACATGTGTATGAGAGGCGAAGGAGTGTACAATGAGCGAGTTATTTTTTATTGGCGACTAGGATAGTGTATGGACAATACAGTTGGATGTGGATAAGGAAAAGGCCAACAACGCATACAAATCAGAGAGTACAAATCTTGTAGTGGAGGTGTACAATAAATTGTATGATATTGCAACGAATCATACATAGCATACCTTGTATGGAGTTGTAGCATAAGGTGGACAAAAAAGTATGCACAACATATTTCAAACCACTTGTACCGGTTGATTGGCAACAACCCTTTGATAGATTGTTAATGAACTACTATGCATGGAACAATGTGTGAAAATATGAGGTATTTAACCCACAAATTTGGCCAAGTTTGGCTCTAATACCAACTGCAGTAAACAATCCTTGTCTATTACAATTGACAGAAATATTATGATATATCATAATATTTCTGTCAATTGTAATAGACAAGGATATCATAATATTTCTGTCAATTGTAATAGACAAGGATTGTTTACTGCAGTTGGTATTAGAGCCAAACTTGGCCAAATTATATCAGAATATTTATGTCAATCGTAATAAATAAGGATTGTTTACTACACTTGGCATTAGAGCCAAACTTGGATAAACTTGTGGCTTAGATACCTCATATACTAATAAAAAATAACACTTGATTGATAATAATTGATGAGATGATGATTACAATGAACCTCTCATTAAGCTAATTATATGCAATGATTGATCATGAGTTGAACCTCTCATTAAGCTAATTATATTATTATTATGTTTATAGCATATGTGTTCCAATTGAGGACATCAGTACTTTGCCATCCCCCATAGATTCCCCCCTCTCCCTCATTTTTGTTGGATAAAATATGGTAGCAATTGTTGCCAAAATTTTGTTTAGTAATCTCAAGGTTTCAATGAAATTTGATCTCGAGACTTCCCTAAACTTTCACTTAAAAGCATATACAAATTGATCTAACCTATGAGACTATGAAGTTCCAATTTTTAATTAAAATCATCATCTTCAATGAAGAATTTAAATTGAAGATAAATCGGGGTTTTATGGGTCACATCTCCATCCCTTCTATATTTCACGTACACGCATGTTTTTGATTTTTCTACAAAAATGTAACATATAAATCACACTCAATAAATCTTCAAAATTTTCTCTTTTAAAAATATGGGAAAATATTTTTCTTAAATTAATAAAAGACCAAAATATCTAATATACCCTTCCAATTTACTTAATCGAAAAGGTGCTTATCTTCAAAATTTTCTCTTTTAAAAATATGGGAAAATATTTTTCCTAAATTAATAAAAGACCAAAATATCTAATATACCCTTCCAATTTACTTAATCGAAAAGGTACTTACTTACACTATTAAAATTGGAAAACAATATCCTTTTTATAAATTATACAATGATCAAATGAATAGATATATGCAAATCATTTGCAACATTTTCTTTAAAAAATGTTTAACTTTCATAATCTTTATATTTAAAAAAGAATTACAATTTTTTTTATAAAAAATAAGTTCAAGAATTGGAAATAATTCATCCAGGTAACATTGTAGTACTAAGTTAAATCATGTTAAAAAAGAATAAACTTACTATGTATTCATTCACTACAACAACAAATAGTTGATAAAGCTACACAACCTACCTTGATGACACTATAATGTTATCTATGACCTTATAAAAAAAAGTTCCCATTACCATTGTTGTTTCTCTCATGATACAACATTGTACTACTAAGTTAAATCATGTTAACAAAAAATACTTACTATCTATTCCTAATTTACTGTAACAACAATGAGTTGATAAAGCTACACAATCTACCTTAATGACATTGCGAATATTATCTACGACCTTATCAAAAAATTTCCCATTATCATCATCTTACCATTATCATTTATCTTATGACAAAACACTTACTTTATATATCCTTATATATCCTTATATCTTTGATTAAGTAATCACAGAGTCTATAATAAATATCATTGCTCAATTCATTATTGTGGTGGGAGTATCATCACCCTTCATCCTTACCATTTTGATTTAATCCTATGTTTTAGGAATAATGTCAATGCTAAAAAAAAAATGATCAATCCATGGCATGTAAAAATATCACCACCCCTCTTTGCCAACTAGTGAAGCCACTGATTAATGTTTAATGATAATGTAATGGCCTAGTATATATGTTTGGAGATATCGTAAGGGTTTTAGGGGTGCTTGATGGAAAGTCTTTAGTAAGGATTAAGATCAGGGTTTGTCATAAGAAGGTTGCCAACATTTTGGTGTAAACTCAATGGTAGATATTTTTCATGCAGTACCTGAACCCAAGGGATTCAACATTTTTTTCTCCTTTACATTTTTTTTTCGTACTCATATTTGCCCTTTCAGCAGTTCTACAGTCTCCCGCTTCTCGAGTCATTGCGCCCTTCCAACATTGTACCCTTATTTTGAAGAGAGCATATTGAAAGCTTGAGGGCTTGACAGGGGATGAATTATGTTGAAACCGCGAACTTGGATAAGAGGATTTAGGGTCTTACAATCACATTCCTCATGCTGTGATGCTGTAGTATGCGGGCTCCGTGCTCTGCACTCTGCTGCCCATGACAATGCTGCATATTATTGCCATTCGCATTACAAGGATAATTCAGCGACCCGCGCAGATTTTTCTTCCAGGGAAAACTTGGGATTTTCAAATAGTAGTCCATGTCTCAACCACATTAGATTTCTGCGAGTACCGTGAGTTTTATCAAACTTTTAGTTGAATGCCTTAAAAACTATTTTTACATATTTACGGTAAGCCTTCGTGCCAAGAGATATTGGGATGGCCATGTACACTGTTCATAATATTGCACTGATAGCTGATGATTAACACCAATTCAAAAATTGCATGAAACCTTCCTTCTCTCCCCCTCCATTGATTAAGCTAATTAACGGCTTGATTTACCAAATGATTATGCCTTGTGAATATGTTGTGGGATTTTGCCATTGTTTCCGTGAGAATTGGATTGGTGAACTAAGGAAATGCAGATAATGAATTTGCTAGTAGATTGCAAACTAAACACTGAATATTTCCATCTTATATTGTTCCAGTCCAAATTGACGAAGACATTGTCATCTGCCCCTTTCTGCCCCTTTCCGCGCCTTTCTGCGAACAGCTTCTCAGTTTGAATTTGAATGTTATGTTTGATGTTTAGCTTTGGCCAACCATGTTCAAACTGTCGAAAAATATTGAATGCTGATACTGAATGGTCCAAATTTATTGTTCCTAACGTAATAACAAAATAAAATGCATTTTGTAATGGAGTGATTTTAACTATAGGGGAAGTTTTGTCCCATTTTAAGAGACCCATCAGAATTTCGGAAAAATGAACAAGTTAAAGTGGAACTTTTCTTCACCTGAAAAAATACCCGCTAGAGAGGCTAAGTTTATCTACTTATTACCTCACTCTGTAATCATTTCAATATCTACATGGCGTGTTGCAGTTTTCTGTTTATTTTTTTTAGTTAGTTTGTTTTTCATTTCTAGCTTAATAGCGTCTTTGCTTGCTTTTCCCTGAGTCAGATTTTTCTTGATTTAATCAGACCAAATCTAGGTAAAGAGAACTCAAGGCGCTCGTGGGTTGAATCTCCCAAGCAAACGGGTAGAAATAATGAATTCCAGGTAATAAATGTTTTTCACGCCAGATATTTTGAGATATTTTTTAGTTCTAAATTCCCAATGCTTTTGCTGCGATTTATTGTTAGATAGCTAGAATATCAACCTTTCACGAGACATTATTCAGAGTTGAGTCCCTACATCAAATGTTTAAGAAAAAATTTGAACCTTTTCAGCAAAATGTTGGCATTAGCCTTATTTGTTTAAATAAAGGTTGTAGAATGCTTATTTAGGCTTTATTAGTTGGACAGAATGGCCATTCCTTTATATTCTGGTTTGAAATTCTTGCAGTGAAGTTAGGGATTAGTTGCTAATTGAACAAACTATGCTAGCTACAACAAGCATGGTATCTAGTTTTGTAAATTACATAGATACATCTTAACCCTGGATCCATCAAAATCCTTGAGGTGCAAATCTCAATTTATTTAAAGTCTTTGAGGGTGCAAAAATATTGAGGGTTGCACATCGAGAGCTTTGATCCCTCTTAGTAATTAATAGAGCTCAGGTTAAAAATCTAAGATGAATCTATGCTAGTTTATTTATAATTGTTGTTTAAATATCCCAATCAAGATAAATGATAAATACTACGTGGACTCTATTTTCTTTTTTAATATGTTTTTTTATGTAATTGTAATAAAGAGATAAAAAAGTTGTTTTTTTATACTTGTTCGGCGTTACACACATTGACGGACAAAGAGTTGAATATCTCCCACGACTTGTGCTGTAGAGCAGCTCACTTCTCTCGATGCAATGAAGTGGAGCAACTGAGGAAGCACCTGAATGCTTTGCAGCTCCATGTGAAACAACTCAATATTGCTGCTGAGAATCTGGAATTTAATGAATTGAGAGCAAACGTGGCTACAGTAAAGAATGTAGTAAGGGTTCTTGAAACCTGTCAGGATGAATGCACAGTGCCACATTCACAACAAGGATGCGAATGATGTATCTATAGCCCCAAATATGTGGTGCGGAAATTGTGGGGCAGAACTGGATACATATGACACATAATAAAAGAAACTCATTGACAAAGTTGTGGCAAGCAAATAATGTGTTCCATCAGGGTACATTGACAGAAAATAAGAAGACAGGTAACCTGCAAGGTATTCATTACTGATTTTGTATTTGATGGGGACACATTTTAGCGAAATGTATATGGAGAAATAGAAAAGGAGAATATGTGTGGAATGCAGTCTTGAATATCATGAATGGAAAATCTGTCCTAGGAAACCCCAAGAAGAAAGTACAGAGTGCCAATTTGGCTATGTCATTTGGATGAAGAAGCACAAGAGTCAAGACAAATGGCCAACTGTCCATCTGGGAAATCTGTAAACTAGAAGTGGTATATCGAGGAAAATTTATTGACATACGGAATAATATCCAAACTTGGTTGTGAAATGAGTTCGTTTTCAGTACTTTGTAACATTTATTGAGGAGGCAACATGAGAAATAGAGATATAGGTCTAGGACGTTAAAGGAAAAATAACAAAGGAGAGAGTAGGTTTGATTAAAGATTAACAACCGACCACCAACATAGGTATATGGAAAGAGAAGGAAGGGGAACAATACTAGAAAACAAAAATAGACCAAATGATATGATTGTTGAAGGCATTACTAGCCGAAGCAGGGTTGTCTTTTGTGTTAACAACTTTAGTTTGTAGCGGGAGGAGGGACATTTCTAGTTTGGAAGCTGAATTGCACTAGATGGGATCACAACTTGAACTGGAGCATTTGAGTCAAACACTCAAGGAGGAATCATGTCAAGGGTGTTAGCTTTTGGTTGCTTCCAAAGTGTTTTCACCTAGCTAGGAGAGTGCTTCATGTGATGTGGAGGGCTCGTGGTCCCTTAGCCCCTTTGATGTATTTTGGTTGACTTACATTTGGAGAGCTTAGTGGGGCTATGCTTACCTTTGGATGAATGCTACGAAGGTGCACTTCTTGATGTGGTAGTTGGAACACATGTGGCAGTTTGACATTTTCTACAAGGGCATACTTGTTGAGGAGGATGGGCACTTGGGACATGTGGAGTGATCACCTTGGAGGGCGTTATACACTTTGCGGTCAGGCATAGAGCCTTAGGAGTATTGGAGCCACTTTGCACATATGTTGATAAGGAATGCTTGAGTTGAGGAGCCATTGTTGGAGGATGCACCATCTTGCTTGGAGGAACGCTTGGCTTGTGAACACCTAGATTGGAGGGTGCACCATGTTGGGGGTTGTATAAACCCTATTGTACCATGTGACATTCATGCTTAGTTAGTGCTTGACTTGGGGCTTTGTTGTTGACGTAGCCTAGGGTTTACTCGTGGACTTGGTCTGTGTTTTCTTGTTGGCCTCCCTCATCTATTCTATACATAAAGGGAGGAGAGTGTCTTTGTAAAGGTTCACTCTTAGAGTGTTGTGCCTTAGAGATGTAATAGTTGGTGTGATGCTAGCTACTAGAGGATCATGGAAGAATGATTATTTACTCTTGTAACAAGGATAATGCTTGTGAGAGGCATGCGCTAGGGTTCCTTGGCTTGTGTGATGCAAGTGGAGCAATTGAGGAAGCAATTGAAGCTTTGTAGCTCCATGTGAAACAACTTAGTATTGTTGTTGAGAATTTGGAAATTAATGAATTGAGAGCAAAGGTGGCAAGAGTAAAGAATGCAGTAAGGTTTTTTGAAACTTGTCAGGATGCACTACACAATGCCACAATTAGAACAAGGATGTGAATGATGTAGCTATAACCCCAAAAATGTGGTGCAAATTGGTGGGGTGGAACTGGATATACATGGCACATAATAAAAGGAACTACATTGGGAAGGTTGTGGCAAGCAATTGAGTTCCTTGGAATGCACTAGGGTTCAATCAGAAGTTGAGAGTTGTGAGTGTGACAAGTTAGAAGGTTCTTCCAACTTTACACCTTGGAAGTATAGAGCTAGGTTGCAGGGAAGCGCCCCCCCCAGTTGCCTCCGCTCCGGAAGCTATCTTCCGGTGAAAGCTAGTCGGAAGCTCGCTTCCTGTTCGCTTCCGTTGGGGTCATTTTGGCAGAGCTCGCTTTTGGGCATTTTCCATCGCTCCCTGCCTCTGTCTCGAAGCGTTGACGAAGCGATCGGAAGCTTCGCTTCCCTCTCACTTCGCTCCGCCTCTCGATTGCTTCCGTGGTTGCTTCCCTTAACTTCCGACAACATTTAAAAACGCTTCAGATAGCTCCCAAAACGCTTCTTGTGGATTCCTAAGACGCTTCGCGTCAACCAGTGGAAATGAGGAGGAGTTCGAGCGGTGGGGTCCACGGTTGGGGTTTTGGAGGGAAGGAATAGGGCTTTGAGGGATAAATCTCTCCTCCACACTCCATTTCTCACTTTGCTTTGCTTGAGAAGAGAAGAGAAGAGAAGAGAGGAGAGGAGAAGAGGAGAGGAGAAGAGGAGAAGGATGCCATCAAGCTTGGTTTTTTCTTGGAGATTGAAGAAGGTTGGTTGCTTGACACACTCACTACCATTGGAGATCCAAATAGGTAGGCTCTAAACCCTTTCTTGTTGATTTGCTTTGTGTTTGAACTTGAAGTTTTGATGTTTGAGACTTGAACTTTTGAAGTTTGAAATTTGAACTTGAAGTTTGGTGATTAATCATTGATCTATATTTGAATGCTTGAAATCTAGAATCTAGAATCTAGAATGTAAATGTTCCTCTCCTACTCTTTCCCATGCTTTCTCCCTCATCTATTGCAGGGCAACAGGTTAAATCTCTAGTTCCACTTCCAACTTCCAACAAACATGATGATGGGTTTATGGTTTGTTTTGTTGGTTCCATTTGTTATTTTGATGATGGTCATTGGAAACTGGAGGAGGAATGAGGGAGAAGGAGAGGATGAAGAAGTGGGTAGTGGCACATACCGTGGAGAGGAGGAGGGAGAGGAAGAGGAGGAGGAGGAGGGAAACCGAGTGAAAACCAAGGAGGACTCAACACCCTTGTGGAAATATGTCACCAAGCAGGGAGGAAGCAAAGGGGGTGGAACCGCCAAATTTGGTTGCCCCCATTGTAAAAGGACTTACACGGGTTCATATACCCGTCTAAGAAGACATCTATGTGGGCACATGCCATGTGATGAAAACAAAACTATAGGAGTTTGTGTTTGCCCAAATGTCACATCAACACAAAGAGCCATGTATAAGAAGGAAGAATTTGAAGCACAAAACAAATCAAAAGCATCAAGGGTTGACCAGGACCCTTCAAACTCACCGAGAACTGGAGGCCCATCCACCCAAGGTAGTGGATTCTCACCCATGGGGTCACGCAAGACAATATCAGATTTCATTGACCAAGGTGGTAGGGATGACGTGGATGCAAAAGTGTTCCGGTTTCTCTATGTATGTGCCATACCATTCAATGTCCTTCGCTCACCCTATTGGCATGAAATGGTAGAGGCCATTCACATTGATCCAACAGGATACAAGAGCCCGGGGTATGACAAAGCTAGAACTATGGGGCTTGACAAGGAAAGAGGCAAGATCCAAAATGCTTTGGGGCAATTCACAAATGCTTGGAATGATTATGGGGTATCAATTGTATCATATGGATGGACAAATGTAAAAGGCAAGCCATTGATAAATGTTCTTGGTGTGTCTGCTACTGGTGCAGTCTTCCTTTTAGCCCATGACTACTCAGATAAATTCAAGACCGACATGAACATTGCAGAACTCCTACTCAAAACTATTGAAGCTATTGGTCCATACAATGTCATCCAAGTCATAACCAATAATGCTGCTAATTGTAAGGCAACGGGAGCAATCATTGAAGATAGATACCCCGACATATTTTGGTCTGGGTGTTTGGTTAACACACTGAACCTTTTGATGCACGACATCATTAAGTTGAAGGAAAATGATTACAAATGGATTGGTGAATTGTACAAAAAGGGCAAGTACATGATAAGATTTATAACCAACCATGGCAATCCCTATGGCATTTTGCGCAGTCACTCAAAGTTGGAGCTATTGAAGATAGCAAAAACTAGATTTGCTAGCTACTACCTCACTTTCAGGTGCCTTTTGAAGGTAAGAGAGGCATTGGCTAACATGGTATCAAGTGAATCATGGCAGGTCTTGAAAGATAGGGCTACATCCACATCTGACAGGCTTGATTTTAGGAGGTGGAGGACATAGTTCTTGATGGTCAATTTTGGGCAAGTGTCAAGTATGTTTTGCAGTTCACAAAGCCCATTTATTACATGATTCGGTTTGCAGATACAGATAAGCCGGTGATTGGGGAGGTGTATGAGCAGATGGATAACATGCTGGGCCAAATTAAAGATATTGTTGAACAGAAAGATCCCATCTTGTATGACCATATTCACAGATACGTGGTCAAAAGGTGGGAACATCTCAACGTTCCACTGCATGCCTTAGCGTATGTGTTAACACCAAAATATTATTCTCCATCTTGGTTGGCCAAATCAACACCTGGGGGTGGGGTTAGGAGAAAGCCCCACTCAGATCCAGAGGTACAGGTTGGGTACATGGTTGCTATAGACAAGTTCGTCTCGGATGTAGAGGAATGTGACTTATTGTGCAGTGAATTAAGCAAATACCTCAGTGAAGTTGGTCCATTTGGTACTTTGCATGCAATCAGAGATCGAGATAGGGCGCCTCCTATCGAATGGTGGAACATGTATGGTTCAACATGCCAACGCTTGAATAAATTGGCTGTCAGAGTGCTTTCACAGGTGGTTAATAGTTCCTTTGCAGAAAGGTGTTGGAGCACCTATAGCTTCATCCACTCAGTGAAAAGAAACCGATTAAATGAAAACTGAGCAGAAAGCTTGGTTTATGTACATTACAACTTGAGGTTGTTGACTCATTATTGTGAGCGTGCCAAAACTGATAGATCATATGTCACTTGGGACAACAATCCAGAGGAGCATAACTTGGAGGATGGAGCCTTAGCTTTAGAGCGCTTGGAGGAAGAGCTTTTGGGCGATGAGGATGACCATGCAGCAGCAATGTCGTCGCCATCTTCTACCTTGTTTCTAGATGCACCATCTTTGCCTAGAGGTTCAACTTCATGACCTCCATCTGCATCAATGAGGGGGGGGTCGTGCAGGATCGAGTCTTGGACGTGGCTCAGCATTGGTGGCTACTGGGGATGATAATCCCACTCCCATTGTTCATAGAGCACGAGAAAAGAAAATGGAAATTTCCCATGGCAAGAGGAAACATCCATAAAATCTACTTTTCTTATCTTTTCTTATTTACAGTACTTTCAAGTTTCTGCACTATTGACTCTTTTATATTTATTATCGTATATTTTGTAAACATTACCTGGCATTTCAAGTTTGAAGTTTGAAGTTGAAACTTGAACCTACCTTTGAAGTTCACTATTTGCAACTTTGCATGATTGAGTCATTGACTGCATAAAAGCATATTATAACTCTTTGGTAATGAATATGATGCTTCGTGAATTGTTTCAACTTTCAACTTTCATTTTATGGTTGATGTTCTCTGTTATAGACTATGTCACTATAGTTTGGTTACCTGGTAACTTTGGTTACAACTTACAAGTACTAGTGATGGCAAAATGTTTATATATTGAAAATTTGAAGCTTTAAGGTTGAATCTTGATGTTATAACTTATGGAATCATGGATACTGGACCTATGTTTGATGAATTCACTAGTAAATGATTAATGATTGATGAATGATGTTATATGGTATTATTGTTTATTTCATGTTTTTAGCCTTTCCATAACTAATTCAACATTCTACATGCATTTGTTGACATATATGCATCAAAATATATAAAAAATATATATTATATAAAAAACGCTTCCTAACCGGAAGCTTTTGAAAATTTCACTTCTCTCTCCCACTCCCGCTCCCAAGTAACCTTGGTATAGAGTGCAAATGCTACTCTAGGAGGTTGAGCTTTAGGTGTTTGTTGAGAACACTTGTTCTTGCTGATCTAGCTCAATTGGTTGATTATAGGAAGAAAGAGGCCAAAGGCAAAGCAAATCATTCTTGATTTCGATGATAGAGTGCAAATGCTAAATGCTACTCTAGGAGGTTGAGCTTTAGGTGTTTGTTGAGAACAAGATTCTTGTTCTTGTTGATCTAGCTGAATTGGTTGATTATAAGAAGAAAGAGGCCGAAGCCAAAGCAAATCATTCTTGATTTCGATGAATGGTTATTAAATTCCTCAAATTGTAGAAAAGAATATATATATTCCTCAAATTGTCTAGAAGAAGACAACTAAGGAGATCATTGATGCTTTGATAGCATTGTATCGGAGTGTGGATATGTCTCACAAGATGCACTTGAGAAATAAGCTCTTCACCATTTGCATGAGTGACACAGATTTTGTGGCTAGTTACTTGACGAAGATCACAGAGTTGAGAAATTTGTTGGTTGATATAGGGGTGGAGGTTGAAGAAGAGGAGTTCGTGCCCATTGCTTTAAAAGGGTTTTATCCATCTTGGAAATCCTTTGTTGAGGGTATTTGTGCTTGAGAGAATATGTCCTCATTTGGAAATCTTTGGGATGGTTTTGTGTAGGAAGAGACCAGGTTAGAATCTAGGTCAACCAAGGAGGGTGAAGTGGAAGGCCTTGCCCTTGTAGGCTTGGGTGGAATGGTAGGAGGTTTGCAACGAGAAATCTCGGAGACAACTAAAGTTCAATGTTATGAAGGTTTTCCTTTGAGCTTATACATGAATATGCATATAGAATGTGGAGGTGAATTGTGCTACAACAAAAGAAGCTATAAGCACGGTAGTTTGCCCTACACAAAGTAGAGGATGGACAATGATAAAAATGATGCCCCTTGGAAATTACATACGATTGAGGGAGTGGAACAATTTCCACTCGAGTACTTTTAGATTATATATAAAGACAGCAGTCATTGATTCAATCCTTGCACATCTAATTGTTGTAGTTAGTAGAAGTGTTAAAGCTAAGGAGACAAAATGTAGAACATCAACACAAGCACAAAACATGATTCAGTGGAAATCAACATGTGAGATTATTTCAACGTTGGATATTGGATGACAAATCAAGAAACAACTTTCTTTACATTGTTTCTAGATATTTTTTACTTTGTCATACAAAGAAATAAGATTCCACCATAACTTGGAGTACACAAGATGAAATTGGTGGAGGGAGCGAAGTTGATTAGGCAACATTCATATTGAACGAATCAAGGTAAAAACTCACTTTAAAACCAAATTTGTTAATATGTCAGATTCAAGCTAGAAGTATGAATGGAGAATAATGAATGTGTTGACTTGATTGCCATAGTAAAGGAAAATAGTTATAAAATTTTGGTGTGTGGATTATAAACCTTGAATTGGTTGATATAGAGAGAATTCTTAATTCTACTTGTTAGTACTGAAATCTACCACATCAAAATTTCTTGAGCCTTCGCTTAAATTGCATGAATATTGCCCAGCTTTCCGTCACTTTAGTCTCAATTCGGAGTATGTTGCTTCATCTTCAGTAGCAGGCTTGTATGTCAGGTGAATTTTGTCGCTGTAGGAAGTTTGCAAGTTCCGACAGCGAAATGGTTAAATTTCATAAAGTATGCGGTACGGGATAAGTCCTATTCCGGCAGCAAAACTTTTACAACATGTAACAAATCCGCTTTAGGAATTTTGGCTTCCGGTGAGATGCTCAACCTTCCATTGCTACATTAGCCCTGATTTTCATTTATGTTATGATTATATCTGCATCAAATCCAATGAATGTTTGCATCTGTTCCTGTCCTTCCATAAGTTAATCTAGCCTATACTCGTTTGTTCATTTCAAGATGCCTAGCTGGTCTTTGTAATGGTACCCAAGGTAAAATATTGCAAGCAAAAAATTATCATTATTTTAAAATCATTTTATATTAAATGATTTTATTTTAAAATAATAGCTTTTGGGCAAATAAAAAATATTGGGTGTCATACCCAATCCCCAATTCCAAGTCATGACTGAGCTCACACCAAGTGTGCCACCAAGCTACCACCAAATCCAACAGCCAAAGCATTGACAACACCCACACATAAGGCACCAAGGAGAGCCCACAGGTCTTTATTATTGCATAACGCGTTGTATTATGTTGAATACACCTGTGTAAATATAAAACGAAATACTTTTCTACTCTGCGCATGTGGCATTACTCCTACAATGCAAAATAAAGCGCCTAGGAGTGCACCTAAATTCTCAATGCGCGCCTGTAGCAACAATTCTCAGAACTATGGTAGTCATGAATTACAAGCCGACACTGGATTTTCAGGTCATACAATTGTCCATATGCAGATGATTAAATGGCAGCTTTGCCGTTGATTATAAGAGACCACGATGTTACATCGTCTGTTGATATCGTTGGAACAATTATGGTCTCAGGGTCCAATTGTACTAGAGGTCAAAGGAGAGCTAGTGTTGATAAGATATTGGACAGCGTCGTGTTAGTTAAAGAGTTGACAGTGTATGAAATTGAGACACTATTCTCATCAGTTGGAGAAGAGGTGAAGGTAGTTTGTTTTGTAGCAGAAGATTTAAGTGAAACCATGTTATTAGATGTGTCAATCGATGTACAAACAATCTACTGCCCCCCATAAATTTGGCTTCTCCCTTATTTTCTTCCAACCCATCTAGGGAGAATGTGGTGTCACTGTCGAATAGTTTATTTGCCAATGTCATATTTATATGGGCGCAGATTTGTGGGACCTTTAACTGAAAATTGAACCCCATTATTTCATGTATTTGGCAAAGATACACATTATTTCAAATACCTCCAAAATCAAGAACGATATATGAATTCTACAGGTGTCGATCTCTCCAACAAACCTTATCTTCATCAACTCCAGATTAGAAACAGAGGACTGGTGGCAGAGCATTTTAAGGCATTAATCAACATTCAAAGAGTTAGCTAGAGATTAAGGCATTCCGTAAACATGTGGCAGTCAAGAAGCAAATTTGATGGCAAGGATCAACAGGCAGAGTATTATGTGGCAGTCAAAAGATTTCATCGAAGAGACAGAGGAGAGAACAGTTCCAGATTCCTTGCAATTAACTCGAGATTGTTTTATTTTTAGCTCATCGATAGGATTTGATTCCTGAAAGCTAGGAATAGCTTGTATTGTTTTTCTATTTAAACTATCATTTGGTATGTAAGCAGGGTAGAGTTCCAGGGGGAGATTTTCCTTTGGTAAGAGAGTGCTGGAAGAGTACTTAGGCTCTATCTATCATTGTAATGTGTTTCTGGAGCTATATTTTGCTGTAACATTTTCATTATCAAAGATTCCTGATAGTTTATTATCAGTCTGTAATTTCTTTTTTGAGCATTTACCTTATTCTTCTCACTTGAATAGAATATCAGTTTCTGAGTATCGTTAACTGCTTGTGAATTATGGATTCCTATGCAGTGAAGTCTCATTGCATTTGCCCATTGTTTATATGTTTTGTTCAAGTGTTATTTATTCGGTTTCCAGAAAGTATTTCTGTTAATTGGATATTCAGTCTTGTGAAGTAGCAGAGTTGATTTAGTTTATTTCATCTTGTTGTTCAGTTTTTGTCTTATTTTCTTCTTCCACTTTTCACCTTAAACTCAACCTGTCTGGTGATAAGCTTGATTGCCTAAGAATTCATGTTATGTTGTAGTAAGTCTGACTCCATGCCCAATCTGTAAATTTGAGTCATATTATCTCTAAGCCACTAAACCCACACACAAACAAACAAATTAATCAAGATGTGATAGCCATGTCCTCTTTGCAGTCAGAGTGCATCTTTTAGCACTAACAATCCTCATAAAGGAGGTGTGGAAGGTGGTATCTAGGCATGGGAGTTTTTTTTCTTGATGGATTTAGTGGTTATAATTTGTTGAGCATTGCACCTGAATACCTATTACTAGGTAAACATGATGTTCGTGATAGATTGGGGCACATATGTCACATACTCTTGGATTGATCACTGCACTAACAAAGTTTCAATGAGTATTTTAGATATTTTTATGAAGATGATTAGTAAGAATGTTGAGGTCTTCCTTGATAATTAGGCATCATATATTCTCATGATGACTCTTTAGAGAACCTTTGTATTAGATTTTGGTAGGTCAGAGCTACTTCTACATTTATTGTGCCTAGGATGCAGGAGTCCGAGCAAATGTCTCATTCTAGTGACTTTATAAAGTGTATTTCTAAAGTGACTTTATAAAGTGATTTTATAAAGTCAAGTTGGGGTCTTTTATTATTTTATGGGTAAAAGTGACTTTATAATATTTGAGTGACTTAAGTGATTTAAGTCATCTCAATGAGGGAATAAGTCACGTCCGTTGATCTTTTGGGCTAAGAGTGAATCTCAACCATTGAGTTCTAGGGTTAGGGTGGTTATCCTAAATGAGTCAATAAAAGCAGCTTGAGGGAGACAAAGAGGCACACATTCCAAGATAGATTGAGAGAGTTTAGCTGAAACGAAAAGAGCAAGGAGCAACAAGGAGGATTGGCACAAATCTCAAGGAGAGGGAGCATGCATCCCAAGAGAAAGTTGCAGCATTTATGAGCAGGTCCGTATAGTAGGAGAGAGAGAGGAAAAGATGGTTGTATAGCATTTAATGTGCTGGCTGTACAACTGTTGTTTGCACTGAAATTGAGGCAAGTGTATTTGCATGCATTTCAAGGTGTTGTTGTTGCTATTATTCCGTATAGAAGAGTGATGTTGACTGTGCACACATTTCGAGGTGTTTCTGCTGCCTGAGAAGACCATACAGTGCATGCTGTACAGTAGAATCTGGGCACAAATTATGAGGTATATTTTTTGTTGCAGATTTTGTGTGAAATTCCACAGGATAGATCAGTAAGCTTGAACAAACCTCACAATTTCACAATGTTTTACTTTTAACTGAGAAGAATTTAGGAAGAAACACTGATCAAATCAGTCATAAAACTGAAACACAAGTGAAAAACTGTTGTTGATACATTCTTCAGCAATAAGCTGGCAATCAAAAGATGTTACAATAGAATGAATTCGATAGCCTTTGATAGGATTCGAATTCACCTCAAGTGGTAGGCTTAGTTTGCATTGGAACCATCACTTGATAAGGTTTAGTGGCCACTAATGATCAATGGTCAGTCAGCTGAGGTAGAACTTAGCATGATTGAGTCATTTGGGCACCAAAATAGGGAAGGAGACTCCAAGGGGGCGCATATCTGACTGACAGTGGTAAAAAAGGGCGCTCCTACACTTAGTAGCAGTGAAACTAGGTGTAACAGTCAGTTAACTGAACAGTCAAGGAGACAAGGCGCCCCAAATCATGGAACTGACTGTATTGACTCCTAAAATCATGCATGAGGGCACCTTTGGACTTCAATGATGTAACCGAGTTGCTTTGAGTGGATAAGAGGGCTAATGATGACCAAAGTTAAGCTCTAGGGGGCCAAAAATAAGGACTAGGTGCTAGGAGACTCAGCTACCATTGCATGGAATGCATGCAAGATGCATGGCATGCATTCATGTAAAATGCATGCAAAGCCGAGATGAGATGGTTAGAATATTCCAATATTTTGAAGGTTTTGGCACAAATTTCGAGGTGATTGTGGGCACAGTTTTTGAGTTTAGTACTGTATAATTAATGCTGTATTAAATTGCCGCTGTAACCTTTGAGAATATTTTCCTGTGAGCTCAATAAAGAATCTCTCTTGGTTGGTTTTCCCTTCGGGGTTTTTCCAGGGGCTTTGGCCGAAATTCTCTGTGTTAAATGTATGGGTGAATGCTATCTACTGTTCATTTATTTTCCACTGCTAAGTTTCAGTTTGCCTAGTAAATGTATTTCTGCTCATAAGCCACTGTTGAATGCTGTGCTGCAATACTGTTGAAGTTTATTGGAGGTTGAAATCATAAGTTTGCTAAGTGTTCGACAAAAGTCAAAGTGAAATTTTAACATGGTATTAGAGCCAAGTTTTTGAGGTTCAGTGGATAGTAGTGGTACTGCTGTTGAGAAAGTGTTTTGTTGGTTGGTGTAGCTTGGTACAGATTTTGGCACTTGGGTTGCAAGTGATTTGTTGGGGCTTTTGCTTGGATGAAGGAGGGGAAAAAGGGATCTTTGTCAGTTGGACAATGATGACTTCCAGTATCAGGTACAAGGATAGGTTGGAGGGGATCTCCAACTACCTGCACTGGAAGGTTAGGATTGTGTTGAAATTTGTAATGAGGAAGGTCCTTCCCCATGATTTTGATGTCACATGGGGGGGACAAAGTCATCTTTCCTAGTGTTACTTTGTAAATATAATAAAGTGATTTTTATATTTTTGAAGTGAGTTTCACTTAAGTAAAGTGGGTCCCTTATGTAAATGTGCATTTATTGATTATAAAAAGGAATTAAATGTGCAATTAATGATGACCCTTTCGATCTTTTTAATCCTAGCCATTCATTGAGGAAGTTAGGGTTATTAAAAGTAGTTAGGGTTTAGGAGGGGTTTAAGTGATTATTTAAACACTTTGAAAGAGAAGAAGAAGACATCAAGAGAGAAGAGAGAGTGAGAGAAAGAGAGCACAGTTCCCAAGGAAAACCATTGGCACAATTCCCAAGGTCATTTTTGCAAACAGTCCGTACATCTCTTGCTGGCACAGAAACCAAGGTGGTCCGTACAATTCGTACTCCTCTGTCGGCACAGTTTTCGAGGCATTCTGTTGGCACAAAAATCGAGGTAGTCCGTACATAGTTCTATACATTTCGGCTGGCACAGTTTTCAAGGCAGCTGTTTACACAGATTTTGAGGCAGTCAGTACACCGTACAACAGTAAGAAAACTGTACAATCCGTACAGTTAATTGCTGACACACAATTCAAGGCAGTCCGTACTTTGTCCGTACAACAGTCTGATTTTTGCAGAGATAAGTTGGTTTATTAACATTCATAATTTTTCTTGCTGAAGGAAAGAATTTCTGAGTTGTGAGAAATTCCAATTTTTGTTCTCATTTAATAAAAGATATCTCTCTGGGTTTTCCTCTTATGAGGTTTTGCCCTGGGCTTGGCCCTAAATTTCTGTGTTGCTTTCATCTTCAGTTCAAGAGTTTGGTTGTATGGTATTTATGCTGAAACAATCAGAAATTTCATTATATGAATTTATAGTTCAGAAAAGTTATAAATCAAACTTACAGGCAAAGTGTTTGATAAAAGTCCAATAAGAAAGTTTTGTGATTTTTATCAAAAATCTTCAGATTGCAGTTGTTCTTAGGGAGAACAAGCTGTGGCAGTTTGTTAGTATCACAGTGGTAGTGCCTTTGACAGATCCCATTGCTTAAGACCTCCATGAGGTGAAGGAAGCAAGAACACAGAGGATACCCCTAGATGGAGTGAGGGACCACTTGATTCCACGTTTGGCTGAAAAGCAGACAACCAAGGAAATGTGGGATGCACTGAAAAGCTTGTATGACAACAAGAACGAGAACAAGAAGATGGCCTTGAAGGACAAGCTCCACAACACTAGGATGGCCAAGGGAGAGAATGTGGTCTCTTATCTCACCCGGTTTAGGTAGGTGAAGGATGAGCTGAGTGTTGTTGGTGAGATTGTTCCAGACTCAGAGTTGGTGCGCATAGCCCTGAAGGGCTTCACCAAAGAGTGGGACGTGTTCATGATGTGCGTGGTGGGCAGAGAAAACTTTCCATCTTGGGAGAGACTGTGGGGTGATTTTACTCAGGAGGAGATCTGGGAGGGGTCTCAGAGTAGAGACGAGAAGAAGGCAGAGGATGGTGCTGACAAGGAGAATGTTGCTCTCGTGGGAAAGGGCAAAAGCAAGAAGGACATGAGCAAAGTGAGATGCTTTGCATGTCACAAGACTGGCCACGATGTGGGTCAATGTCCCAACAAAAAGAAGAAGGGCAAGGATGAGACACAGACAGCAGCATCAGCTGAGATTGAGGACTTTGCGAAGAAGTTTGAGAAAGAATTTTCTCTGGTGTCTTGTCTTTTAGGCAGTGGTAGTGTAGGGTTTGAGGACATTGGAGCATGGGCTGTGGACAACGACTCATCTCACCATATGATGGGAATGAGGTCGATGTTGTAGGGACAGTGTGTGGTTTGGTCCAAGGGGATCTTAGATTCAAGGTCCATGCCAGTATTAGGGACAATTGGCTGTGGGTTCTTCTAGTACTGTCAGGAGACTTAGCTGGTACGAGATGACTCAGTGGGATGCTTAGGAGAGTGAGGAGACTCTTAGGAGCATGGCTTGGATGGACATGTCTCCAGATCAGAGATCAACGCAGGTGGCAAAGAGGCTTTCTAGTTTAGAGGGAGCAACTACAACAGCAGATGGGATGATGGAGTTAGAGACAGATCCAGGTGGAGGTTCTAGAAGTACCTCACTCGCTAAGAGGGAGTGTTAGATTTTGGTAGCTCGGAGGTATTTCTACATTTATTGTGCCTAGGATACAAGAGTCCAGCAAATGTCTCATTCTAGTGACTTTATAAAGTGCATCTATAAAGTGACTTTATAAAGTGATTTTATAAAGTGATTTTATGAAATCAAGTTGGGGTCTTTTATTATTTTATGGGTAAAAGTGACTTTATCTTGAGGGAGACAAAGAGGCACACATTCCAAGAGAGATTGAGAGAGTTGAGCTGAAAGGAAAAGAGCAAGGAGCAGCAAGGAGGATTGGTGCAAATCCCAAGGAGAGGGAGCATGCATCCCAAGAGAAAGTTGCAGCATTTATGAGCAGGTCTGTACAGCAGGAGAGAGAGAAAAGAAGGCCATACAGCATTTAATGTGCTGTCCGTACAGCTGCTGTTTGCACTGAAATCGAGGCAAGTGTATTTGCATGCATTTCAAGGTGTTGTGTACAGCAGGAGAGAGAAAAGAAGGCCATACAGCATTTAATGTGGTGGCCGTACAGCTGCTGTTTGCACTGAAATCGAGGCAAGTGTATTTGCATGCATTTCAAGGTGTTGTTGTTGCTGTTATTCCGTACAGAACAGTGCTGTTGACTGTGCACACATTTCGAGGTGTTTCTGCTGCCTGGGAAGACCATACAGTGCATGCTGTACAGCAGAATCTGGGCAGAGATTACGAGGTATATTTCTGTTGCAGATTTTGAAGGTTTTGGCACAGATTTGGAGGTGATTGTGGGCACAGTTTTTGAGTTTAGTACTGTATAATTAATGCTGTAATAAATTGCTGCTGTAACCTCTGAGAATATTTTCCTGTGAGCTCATTAAAGAATCTCTCTTGGCTCGTTTTCCTTTTGGGATTTTTCCAGGGGTTTTGCCCAAAATTGTCTGTGTTAAATGTATGAGTGAATGCTGTCTACTGTTCATTTATTTTCCGCTGCTATGTTTCAGTTTTCTTAGCAAATGTATTTCTGCTCTTAAGCCACTGTTGAATGCTGTGCTGCATTACTGTTGAAGTTTATTGGAGGTTGAAATCATAAGTTTGCTAAGTGTTTGCCGAAAGTCAAAGTGAAGTTTTAACACTTTGTTGTGTGTTGTTTGTAGATATTGTCTAAATATGTGCACTTATATTGATATGATTGGGCATTCACTAGGTATATCTTGATTAAGAAGGAATTGCTCATTGGCCATGCAAAGGTGGCCTTCATTGTAGGTTACTAAATTCCTTGGAAACATGACTTTGTTGTGGGGGTTTTTGGGATTGATATTGTGCTGTTATGGATTTGTCAAGGTCTATATGATGCAAAGTTTTAGATAGCCAGGGACATTGTTAAGGAAGGATAGTTCATGGTAGTGGGTTGCAAAGTGCCTTTGAGTTGTTAAAGAGGATGATTGTGAATGCTACAGTGTCAAACTTTTTGCGTTAGGAGAACGAGTTCCTAGTACTAGTACTTGCAGATTCTTCAAATCCACAAACAAATGTGTGCTTGTCCAACCTAAAGTTGAGAATATAAACCATACAATATATTTGGCAAGTTGGAAGTTGACACTAGTAGAATGAAACCATTGCATTGATGATGTATAGTCTCTATGTGATGAGTGCCCTCCCTGTACACACATTTGGAGGCACACATGGTACCTTTTGACATTTTGATGTGCCACTTTGTTTTTGGAGGGCCATCTTGGCATTGAGAGCAATTATCTATTAACATAGTGCCTTGAATTTTGCCATCTCAACAGCATTAGAAGTGGAGTGGCTATGGGATTTCCAAAAAATGGTTATCAAAGAATCTGATAAATATTGAGGAATCTGGCAATTCCAAAACCGTCGCCTTGAAGCACTCATTGTTTTTCTTTGACCACTCAATTTATCGAGTGCCTCACCTATTTGGTCCACATGTGCCACCTTATGTTGGAGCATTCATCATTTTACATTGGTTTTGATGAGGGCGCTCCTCTCTTTTGTCCACTTGTATTGAAAAATGAGTTGTTAGTTTTGACTTGTCAATAAGGTTATCACATCATTGAGTGGTCAAGATTTAAGGTTGCCAGTTTTGACCATGTCATTGGAGGATTTAACAACTCTCTCTTTGTATATAAAGAGAATCTCTCTCTTGACTCTTTGCTAGAACTTGAGGAATAAAGTGATCTTGCTACTCTTGTGCTCACTTGTCTTTGTGTTAGAATATGTGGTGAATTTTGTAGAAATAAGTAGGGGACCTAAGTGCTAGATGTTCAAATGTGGCTTTCTCCTTCAAGTTATGATTAATGCATGGCAAGGTTGAGGTAATTTTATTTCATGGTTTAGTGCTATTTGTTTATTAAGTAGTTTTAATTTCAGCACGTGATACAATGCTCTTAATAGTAAATTAGGATTGCTAGAGCTTGCTTGCAGGTTCAAGTTGAGTTTTCAGCTCTTGACTTCTTCATAGATTTGAAGAGAAGCAAGCATTTGGCTATCAAAGACGAGGACAAGGGAATCTCACCCTCTCCTACTCTTTGATCCCCACTTCTTCTCTTTTTCCTTTATGACTGCCTTTTCCTTGGATAATTCATAATAGGCACTAGTCAAGACACTAACCTTCTTCTTGTGGCCATCTAAACTCTTCATTCAATCTTTCTTTTAAGTTTTGTTAAAATCTGGAAACTAATATTCATCTTAAGCATATAATATTCAAGTAAAAATAAGGAAATAACCTACTAATACCCTCTTCAAGAGGTCAACACTTCACCTTTATTTTGCTGTATCATGCATGCTGGTTTTTCATTATAAATCTAACATCTTGAATAGCTCATGGTATGTTTCATTTGCTACAAGTTTTTAAGGCAAAATATTTTCTAGATTTTATTTTTATTTATCCTTTGTGATCCATCTCTTATATTTAACTTTGGTTAAGTATTTAACTGTTTTGAATTGCTTATGCTTCAAGTTGTATCAATTTACAACACTTTTTTAACAGTTTCATATAAATTTCAGATTTGTTTTAACCTTTAATTGTTCATGGCATAATTTCACAATCAACATACTTGGTTAAGGGACTAAATATATCTGGAATCTCATTCAGCTATCAACCATTTTAAGTATACAATTTTCATATTGTTGATGGTTTTATACAAGTAACTAACTCCACATCCAATCACTTGCATATGGGTACTTTTACGTTTTTCAGCATTATCTTACAAGTTGCTGGAAATTTTATTTCAATAAACCACATTATCATATTCTTATCTTCATGGTTAATTTTGTTTTATTGTAAGTAAATTTCTGAGTTATTATTGCTGATCATTATCACTTTTTCCACTTGTTATATCAGCAACCTTTTTATAGATCATTGATGTTTAATGAGTTATACTACAATTGTTATGTCTAAATTCACATTCTACATCTTGTTATGGCAACAGGTTTGTTGTCCTTGATTTGGCAAATCACTTGATGATTTTATGGATCCATGGATGTTGTGCTTAAGTTGTAAGTACTTCTTTCACAAATTTCTTCAATTTCAACTTAGTTCACATACCTATCCTTTTCCTAGTGTTTGGCCATAATCAGTTGCTCTAGGGAGTCCCCCCTTAGTGATTTCTCTAAAATCACTTAAAGTGTAGGGAAATTTGATAGGTAACAACTATCCTATTTCAAAAGTTGCACTTGGGTAGAACCCCATGTTAAAGTTAATGCAGCTACAAGACCCATTCTCAGAGAGGATGGTATCCTAGTCAGTTAACCAGGCAGAGTAAGTCCCTAGAAGGTACCCTAGGGCCCCCAACAATCTCCTAACATGTGTCTCTAGCATGTGGTAAAGTCCCTAGCATGTGTCTAGGGCCCCTATATGTCTCTAGGGTATTTTGGTCTGGGACCAGACAGTTTCTTGGTCACAAGGACCAAGCAGATCCTGTAGGCTGAGACAGAGACATCTTGGTTTGGGACCAGGCAAATTCTTGGTCAAGGACCAAGCAGGTCCTGCAGGTGGTTGATCAACATTCAATCAGGGACTAAAGCTCAGCCTGGGGTTGAGGACCATTCTCCGGGGGAATGGAGGACTTGGTCAGGGACCAGGGGGTTGATCAACATGATTCGGTCTGGGACTGAAGCTCAACCTAGGGCTGAGATCCATTCTTTATGAATGGAGGATCTTGGTCAGTTAACCAAGATGATGATGTGTTATGCCCTTCTCTCCTGGATCTTCGAGATGGTTATGCTAGGTTGTCTTCTCAAGGGACTGGCCACCCCTTGATGGAGTCACTAGCACTTGACCTCAGGAGCAGTCAGGCGGACCACGGGATCACATCATCTAGTGTTGACCTTTCTTATACAGTGATGATGAACTTTCAGTTAGGGTATGGAACACTTGTACATTTGAGAGAGAGATGAATGTTAGATTATGGTAACTTTGGGATGTCCTCCATGATTCAGATGCTTTGCATGGAGGTACATTATATGTATAGGCATCAGGATGGAGTAGAGGGTGAGATACACTCTACTCAGTGGCATGAGTCCAGTGGTGGCTGCATGCGGACCTTCCGGGGTGTTTTTCCCTATGCATGCATGAGATATGCATGACCTATCAGCGATTAAAAGTTGCATGCAAAAGTGACTTTTGCATGCACTGAGAATTAGGGTTTTGGTAAACCTAATTCATCGGTGAGATTATATATAGAGGCAGGGGGTCCCCGGATGAGGTTACTCAGTTGCTTTATCAGAGAGTGATAGATCAGGAGTGAGGAGGGAACACTTGTGCATGCAAAGCGACTTTCTGAGAGAGAGGAGCTGCTGCAGGAATGAGAGTGATCAGATTTGAGCTGGATCAGTGATCACTAACTCCAGAGGCACTAGGCACCCAATACTGTGAGCTGAGATAACTCATCAGTGTGGTTTCTGCTCAGTTTAGAGGAGGACGTGTTCCCTTGGAGGAGGGCGCATTTCCCAAGGAGGGAGGAGCTCATTCGGAGCCTGATTGATCGATTTTGAGGCTGAGACGTTCACGGTAGCCTTGCCTCAGCATTCGAGGAAGGTTCGTGACGTTCAGAGCTCACATCTGCCGAGATCCGGTCTGGTACGAGCATCAAACATCCAGAGGGGAGGGCGCACTTCTGCATGCAGTGGAGGGCGCATTCTTCAGATGCAGTCTTCAGAGAGAGCAGATCAGAGCAGTGTGATACAGAGAGGCAGATCAGTCAGAGGCACCTGTAGAGATACTTAGATCCAGTTTACTAGTTAGGGCTCACTCTTCCAGTGCATGCATCAGCTGATGCATGCAGATCTAGAGTTTGTCCGGTTCATGGATCGAGTTACCTTTGAGGTAATATTGTATTGTACTTGTCCATTTATATATAT
The DNA here is from genome assembly GCA_027924585.1 of Larix kaempferi. Lineage (NCBI taxonomy): Eukaryota > Viridiplantae > Streptophyta > Pinopsida > Pinales > Pinaceae > Larix > Larix kaempferi. Next base: position 5,983,365 of record BSBM01000619.1, read on the forward strand.
GCTCCGAGCTCGAGAGAGAAGTTAGCCCCACAGTTTGCTGGTTTTCCCTGGTTGGGGTTTCCAGGGTATATTCAGTGTTTATGTTTGATTGCATGTGCTTCAGTTTTGGTAAAGAGATCTAGTTGTTGAGTTTATATCTTTATGAGTATACATTGATATCGAGACTCAAACTGCTTGAGGTCTTAGGGTGATTCAGAGGGAGTAGTGATCTCTGAATCTAAGTTTTACAATGAATGGGTTGTATCCCCACCTTGGTTGTTCACCCTTGGTCTTACTACCTTGTTGTACTTGGTCTCGTGGTTAGAGGGTTTACCACCTTGTCTTGTGGTTAGAAGGGTTGTCTACCCACCTTGAGTTGTCTTGGCTTTTACCCACCTTGTTGTTTTTGGTCATATGGGTAAAAGGGATGTTTACCCACCTTTTTGGTACACCTTTGGTCATAAGGTTAAAGGGTCATGTACCATTCCTTGTTTTATGGTTTGTGTTGGTGTGGTCTTGTGTTGACCATTTTGTTGGTACTTATTCTAGTGCCCTTCTTTTAAGGTGGTTACTAAGACCCTTTGCTATGATCCTAGTACCCACCACTACAAGGCACCATTAACTTTATTTTATTTAAATGGTGATCCTTACTAATGTTTGGTGTCTTAACCTTATTTTATTGAACCCTAACTCAATAAAGAATTAAAGTGTGACCCTTTTAGAAACCACTATCGATCTATAAATTGAAGTCTAATTTCCTCATTTGATATCATCATTACCTTACATCTCAACTCTGATTTTTGGTACTGTTTCTAAGTTTGACGTCAAGGACTTTTTCTGCTGCTAGGGCTGTTCGATCTGGGCCTTTCTCATGCAGAAGCTTTCTGCTCATGTTCATGACTGCTCCGTAACCTTAACGCTCTGATCTAGCTGCTGTTAGACTGTCTGAAGGTAGGCCGCATGCTCTTTGCTGCTCCTTGGTCTTATTTGAGAGGCCGCCTGCCCAGGGGTCTGATATGTGGTTATTATGGATAGCTAAGAGCTGGCCGCAACTCTTGTTGGATTGTTTGTTGAAATATAAGGAGGCCGCAGCCCTAGGGTTCCTCTTTCAACCTCCAATGTGGAATGTTGGGTTGGTTTGATAGCTGGCCGCAACCTCTAAAGATTGCATGCTGCCCTAGTGGTGGTTTATTTGACTGGGCCGTGGTCTTGATTGAGCAACAACTTGTGTGAGGGCCATCTTGTGGAGGCCACAACCCTTGTAGTCTGATTTGTGGACAGTTTGTTGTCATATGAGGAGGTCGCACCCCTTGTATAGTCCTGTGTTCAGCCTGTTGTATTTTATGAAGGCTGCTGACTGTTGGTGATTGCTTTTGATCAAATCTATAGTGTTGAGCTTGTTTTTTGGATCAGATCTATTGGGTGAGGTCAGATCTGTTGTTTGGCGCCAGATCTACAATGTTACTGCTTGGTTTATGACAAAGCTATTTATTTAGGGCTGCCTTTTGGTCACTTGTGGTAGTCTCTGCTTGTTGTGAATTTGTTTGGTGACTGCCTGGGCTTTACTGTGATTTGACTGTTGGTGACCACTTCTGCTGTCCTTATCTATTTGACTGACTTGGTTATACCTCAGCCCTTTTCATCCCTCTCTCTCAGGTTTGTACTAACCCTCAGGTAAGGGTCAGATTGTTCCAATTGTGTGACTTGCCTCTGAGAGGCACAGTCTAATCTGAAAGTTAAATTTCTGAGTTTAAGGAAGGCCACAACCCTCCAGGTAAGTAATCAGACTTGTTACTTTTATATTGTCAGTTAGATCTATGATAGCTGTTATAAATTTGTCTAACTAGTTGTACTACTGCTGCTGATTACATGTTACTGAAGATTTTAACTTTAACACAGGTAACTCTTTGGGAGTGTTAAAATTGAAAGAGATGAAAATTATGTTTTAATTTATCTTGTTTTGTTACAACTGTACTATTCTGCTTTATGTACTAGTTTGTTAATTTATTTTTGCATTAAAATATACAAATCTTAATTTTCTAACTCAAACCCTAACCTAACCTTAAATTTAACATGGTATCAGAGCTTAGGGTTGTAGCGAACTCTGTTTTTGCAGCCTATCAGAGTCTACATAGATCCTAAAGTAAGGGTTTCAGCGTTAATCGACTTGACTGCAGGGATTCCTTAGTAAATCACATCAAGTTGACGGTGAGGGTTTGAACCTTATCTAACTTGGCCACATGGGTTTAGTGGCCATCAAAGTGATAAAGTTGGTAAAGATCAGATGCTTATCTTTATGAACAACATACCGTTCAGATATCGTTACATACAATTGGATGGTCTCATACAAGTATTAATTGGCTAGAATTAAAATCAATATTTTTGAGACAACTAAAGAAAAGGATGTGTTTATTTCAGTAGTGCTGCTAGTCTATACCTTAGATGTAACAACGAGATTGGCAGGATGTGGACTTGATGATTCCTTCAAGAGGTATGTCAATTATAACTAGCGGGTTTCATTCAGGTATGTTTACTATGGTAAGTAAGAAGCCTACTTATTTAGATCTTGATGTGTGTTCATGATCATGTTATCTTCTAACTGGATCACTTATTGTGTAAGTCTAAAGAGTATTGTGATTCATTGAATAATGTGATCAGAGTATGCAAATGAAAGAAGCTTAGCAGCTACACTAGAGGTCATCTATAAATTAATCATGGTCATATAGTTATGATGTGTGATCTTGAATTTAAGAGGTGCATGATCAAATCTAAAAGACATTGGTTTAGAATGCATAAAACTCAAGGACATTTGATCATGACATGACTGTGACTTCTGCTTGGAGGCAAAAATTAAGAGGTAGGACTCTTTGTCCCACCCATTGTTAAATTACCATGTCTTATGATGAAACATACTTTTAGAACATATTGCATATATGTGTGACTAATATTATGCTCTTGATAGCATCTAGATGGTTGTCTAGTATGTGGATGGATATTAAGACTCTGTCATCATGATATTGTATTAGATCTTTGATGATTGCTGACTATTGGATTTAATTTAACTTATTGAAAAGACCCTCAAGAGGAGGATGATATGACAATCCCAGAGGGAGCTAAGTGCTAAGATACAAAAGGAGCAGGAGGCTCCGTTACTAAATGTTTATCCTCCTAAGTGTTGGCATAGAGTCAACCAAGTTACATGCTTACAAAAGAGATCCTGCCAGGTATTTGATATTGATGACTTGTTCCTTACTGCAGACGAACAACTCACAAAACTTTGAGATCAAGAGGGAGCCAATTATGCTCTTCAATCCCCAGCAGAGTGGGATTGCATAAAAGAAGTAAGAGATGTGAACTTAATGAGGAAGTCGTTTCTCATTACCTCCCAGTGTTATAGATATGGAAGTGCAAGAAGCACCAGTCCATGAGTCATATTTCTTAGATGAAGAGAGGGAGGAGACTAGGGAATCTTCCAGTGACTCAAGATATGGAAGTCTATGAAACATCTCATTTAGAAGCCTATTGAGAGGCTTCAAGGGTGCTCCAGTGTGAGCCATGTCACTGATTCAGGATCATCCACTTATGTGGAGGAAGCCAAACATCAGGTTTGGAAAGATACTATGATAGAAGACATCCAATTGATAATGAATAAAGATATGTGGAAAGTGATTCTCAGACAACAAGGGAAGTCAGTTGTAACTTCCAAGTGGATCTATAAGATCAAGTCTTTTGCTGACATTCAGAGTTGTTTGAAGCTCTCAGAAAATCTTGTATTCTATGACAGGTCGAAACACATCGAGAGGAGATATCACTATGTCTAGGATATGGTGCAGTATGTTCTGTCAGATAGACAAATTACTGATGTGTTGACTAAGCCTCTATCCACGACGAAGTCTGGGTACTTCCGAGACAAGCTTAGTGTTGCTGAGAATGACTCTCTTGCCGAGAGGGAGTGTTAAAGTTATTGCAGCTATGAGACCCATTCTTAGAGAGGATGGTATCCTAGTTAATTAACTAGGGTTCCTGGTTAGTTAACTAGGCAGAGTAAGTCCCTAGAAGGTACTCTAGGGCCCCCAATAGTCCCCTGGGGTACTTGGTCGGGGACCAAGCAGGTTGATGCCATGGCAAAGTCCCTAGCTTGTGGCTAGGGCTCCTATTTGTCTCTAAGTCTAAAGTATTTTGGTCTCGGACCAGACAGTTTCTTGGTCACGAGGACCAAGCAGATCCTGCAGGTTGAGACAGAGACATCCTTGTCTGGGACCAGGAAGATTCTTGGTTAAGGACCAAGCAGGTCCTGCAGGTGGTTGATCAACATTCAATCCGGGACTGAAGCTCAACTTGGGGCTGAGGACCATTCTCCGCGAGAATGGAGGACCTTGTCAGGGACCAAGGGGTTGATCAACATGATTCAATCTGCAACTGAAGATCATCCTAGGGATGAGAGCCATTCTTTATGAATAGAGGATCTTGGTCAGTTAACCAAGATGATGATGTGTGATGCCCTCCTCTCTTGGGTCTTCGAGATGGTTATGTTAGGTTGTCTTCTCAAGGGACTGGCCACCCCTTGATGGAGTCACTAGCACTTGACCTCAGGAGCAGTGAGGAGGACCACAAGACCACATCATCTAGTGTGGACGTTCCTTATACAATGATGATGAACTTTCAGTTAGGGTATGGAACACTGGTACATTTGAGAGAGAGATGAATGTGTTGTATCCCCACCTTGGTTGTTCACCCTTGGTCTTACTACCTTGTTGTACTTGGTCTTGTGGTTAGAAGGTTTACCACCTTGTCATGTTTATCACCTTGTCTTGTGGTTAGAAGGGTTGTCTACCCACCTTGAGTTGTCTTGATTTTTACCCACCTTGGTTTTTGGTCGTATGGGTAAAAGGGATGTTTACCCACCTTTTTGGTACACCTTGGTTATAAGGTTAAAGGGTCATGTACCATTCCTTGTTTCATGGTTTGTGTTGGTGTGGTCTTGTGTTGACCATTTTGTTGGTACTTGTTCTAGCGCCCTCCTTTTAAGGTGGTTACTAAGACCCTTTGCTATGATCCTAGTACCCACCACTATAAGGCACCATTAACTTTATTTTATTTAAATGGTGATCCTTAGTAATGATTGGTGTCTTAACCTTATTTTATGAAACCCTAACTCATTAAAGAATTAAAGTGTGACCCTTCTAGAAACCACTATCAATCTATAAATTGAAGTCTAATTTCCTCATTTGATATCATCATTACCTTACATCTCAACTCTGATTTTTGGTACTGTTTCTAAGTGTGACGTCAAGGACTTTTTCTGCTGCTAGGGCTGTTCGATCTGGGCCTTTCTCATGCAGAAGCTTTCTGCTCATGTTCATGACTGATCCGTAACCTTAACGCTCTGATCTAGCTGCTGTTAGACTGTCTGAAGGTAGGCCACATGCCCTAGTGATCTCTCTGCTGCTCCTTGATCTGATTTGAGAGGCCGCCTGCCCCTGGGGTCTGATGTGTGGTTATTATGGACAACTAAGAGCTAGCCGTAACTCTTGTTGGATTGTTTGTTGACATATAAGGAGGCTGCAGCCCTAGGGTTCCTCTTTCAATCTCCACCGTGGACTGTTCGGTTGGTGTAATAGCTGGCCGCAGCCTTTAAAGATTGCATGCTGCCCTAGTGGTGGTTTATTTTACTGGGCCGTGGTCTTGATTGAACAACAGCTTGTGTGAGGGCCATCTTGTGGAGGCCGCAACCCCTCTAGTCTGATTTGTGGACAGTTTGCTGTCATATGAGGAGGTCGCACCCCTTGTACAGTCCTGTGTTCAGCCTGCTGACTGTTGGTGATTGCTTTGGATCAGATTTACAGTGTTGAGCTTGTTTTTTGGATCAGATCTATTGGGTGAGGTCAGATGTGTTGTTTGGGGTCAGATCTATAATGTTACTGCTTGGTTTATGACAGAGCTATTTATTTAGGGCTGCCTTTTGGTCACTTGTGGTAGTCTCTGCTTGTTGTGAATTTGTTTGGTGACTGCCTGGGCTTTACTGTGATTTGACTGTTGGCGACCACCTCTGCTGTCCTTATCTATTTGACTGACTTGGTTATACCTCAGCCCTTTCCATCTCTCTCTCTCTCTCAGGTTTGTACTAACCCTCAGGTAAGGGTCAGATTGTTCCAATTGTGTGACTTGCCTCTGAGAGGCACAGTCTAATCTGAAAGTTAAATTTCTGAGTTTAAGGAAGGCCACAACCCTCCAGGTAAGTAATCAGACTTGTTACTTTTATATTTTGAGTTAGATCTATGACAGCTGTTATAAATTTGTCTAACTAGTTGTACTACTGCTACTGATTACATGTTACTGAAGATTTTAACTTTAACACAGGGACCTCTTTGGGAGTGTTAAAGTTGAAAGAGATGAAAATTATGTTTTAATTTATCTTGTTTTGTTACAGCTGTACTATTTTGCTTTATGTACTAGTTTGTTAATTTATTTTTGCATTAAAGTATAAAAATCTTAATTTTCTAACTCAAACCCTAACCTAACCCTAAATTTTTAACACCCCATTGAGTCCTTGCATTTAGGGTTCTGGTTTTTGTGGCAACGGGACCATTTAAAGGATAGTCCCTTAGCTCGCGTTGATCCTTACTTCCTAATATGGATGTTATGAGAGATTTGTGTTGGCTATATTCTTAGCTTCAATATGGTGTGATATCTTGATGGCTTCATCAATATTAGTTGGGTCTTGTATCCTAAGTTCATGTTAGATTACCTCTTTTTGGCCACAAAAATAAAGCTCCAAAAGCTTATCATCACTTGAGTCATCTACTCTCGTGCCCAAATTTTGATCCTGCAAGGTATGTTCCATTATCAACCCCAACTGTCTCAGCCTGGACAACTAATTGAAATACACTTGCTCCCAAAGATTATCATATGAAGCTACGAGGTCACCCACAAAGTTAGCCCAAGCATAAATGAATCCTGAAAGCTTCCTCGTTGTTATCCACTGCTACAGTTGGAATGGATTTGTCTCCCAAGAAAGTGATGCTAAGGCCACCTTCTAATCTGATGGAATTTGATGCAAGAAGAAGCACTGCTCCATTTTGCTTAGCCATGTCAGGACATGGTCATCGTCAAATTTTTTTATGTCCACTTTTGGAAAGTGATTCCATTTTGTAGCTGAGAAGTAGTGTGTTGCCCTACGCGAGGAAGAAGAGCCTGGCAAATTGGTAGAAGGTTTTTGTTTTTATTGTTGGAGTTGTGATATCATATTTGATAGTGAAGCCATGGTTGTATTCAAAGAACCCACGGTCCCATGGTCAGATAAGATAATTTTATTAATGTCCAACAAATGACCACAAAAGTAGGTGAATGGCTGTGCAGTACCATGATAGCAATACAAAGTGGGAGCGTAAAAGTAGCTCCTTTAAAAAAGATAAAAGCATAACTCAAACCAAACCCTAGTCCTATAAATGGAGAGACATTCTTGGAGAAAAATATATACAAGGAGAGATATGAAGAGAACTGATCGAATGAAGAAAAGTGGATCCAAGAACTGTGATGCAAACCATTTCATAGATATATGTTCCTTGAAACCATTCATGTCGAAGATATCTGATCCTTGATTGCATCCCTCTCCCACTTGAGGTTGTTGTTCACATTTTCATAATATGTATCACACTTGCTATTGCGGCAACCTTCAATTTTTGTAATGCATCATCACTACCTCGGCCTTCTGCCCTTTTTTGCGGTGTAGCCTCTTTTTGTGGTTGTGGTGCCATTTAGTACGTGTTTCCTTACCTATTATCTAGGGTAGTCAGACCTAGAACTAGAGAGTAAAAAGGGGAGAAACTTAGCAATTTCAATTGGAAATGACATGAAATTTTGCATAAACATTCTCCTCTATGTCTCTTAAAATTATCTTTTGAATCTCCTGAAATGGACCTACCAATCAGAAGTTATGCCCAATTTATGCTAACCTGCTATTCTAGGCTTTTCTGTATGGACTGGTCTATAGGCCAACATTGTTTTGACAATATCTCCATTTGTTCTGCTCCATAATCTTTGAAATTTGAACCCATAACAGTCTGAATTATCTCCTCTCTCATGAAACTGGTTTCGCTCAATTTGGACCTTCCAAGAGAAGCAATGCCCGATTTACCAAACTCTGCTATTTTCAACCTTTTCATTCAGAGAGCCAACTTGTACAAATTATAAGTCAAAATTTGCACCAAATAATCTGAAATTTTAACTCGTAACAACCTTGAATGTCTTCTTCGGAAAGAATCAGGTGGCAGTTAGCTAGGACCTGGTAATTGAAAGATATGCAGTTTACTGCACCCTACTAATCTTAGTAAGCATTCAGGTCTGGATATGTTCCCTTACTTTTATGCACATTATATGCTATAATTTTGCTCCAATTTTGCTGAAATTTTGACCTGAGATACTACTAGATGTCTTCTTTTTAGAAAATTTAATCATATTTAATTTGGATATTTTCACAAAATGTTATAACTCTGGGAGTTAAAGGTGCAGGACTGAGAATTGCCTGCTCTGACACCACTTGTTATGATCTAAAATACCCAGAACAACATAATAAACCTGAATTTCATGACACCAGTCCAACGATATGCAAATTATTGATTGTAAATATTAATATGCCACTTTGAGGGGGCAACCTCCCAATTACAATAGAGAACACAACACAAGACCATGAGTTTTCCTGCCTCTATATATAGAAGTAGGTTTAGGCGGTTCCTTATTACCCTCTAGGTTGACATGCCTAGAAGTGAAGTGTGGGCCTCCATTTTTAGGAGGGAAACCTGGGTGGTCCCATTGATCCTAAAGAGGGAATCCTTAGTAGAAGAATGAGATAAGAGGGAAGATGTATTGCTAGGAGAGAATTGAGATAATACTATGAATAAGGGTTAAGACCATAACAAAACTGGTTAAGATTATTTATTGAGGACAATAGAGGCTCCTTTTGTAGGGTGTTACTGCTCAAAATTGCACCCCGACCAAGGTCACGGATCATGGTGCGATGAGTGGCAAGCACGGGAGAAGCTAGAGCCCACTGTCACCACAACCTAGCTTCTTGAACACTTTAGGTCAACTCCTAAGACCAAGGGCGAGCCCCTAGAACTTGGTGAACGGTAATTGCGATTCCCTAGACAATACACAAACAGGTTTCCCAAGAAACATCTCGGCGAATATCAGTGCTTTATGGAGTCAAAACAATGAAGCATAGATATCATTGAAAGAGAGGTAGGAGTTAAAGAGCTTTATAACGGATCCCAAGAAATATAACATCAACCTGCTACTGCTGTTATAGGATGGCAGCAGTGATTTCACTTCAAAAGACTTGATAAAAAATTATTTAAAACAATGGCAACCTTACCATGTGGGATGTACCTTGTATATTAGGGTAAGGGGATTGAACAATGGGGTAGAGAAGAGGCCTCAAATCAGTTTTGAAAATAAAATATCAGAACTGATATGTGCCTTAAAACAACCCTTGAATAGAATGTGGTCCCGCTAAACACGATTTCCAATGAACTTCCAACCCCCTAGGGGTCAGTCTAGGCCTCAAAACCTGTTTTTTAGACCTTCAAACTTGCCTGAAAAGATGAATATACCTGCTGCACCTGCAATAACAGATATGCAACACCAAACCCTAGCAAGCACATGTCACTCAAAACAACAGAATTCAACCATAGGAATAAAACGTCTTCAAGGATTCACCATTAATTCAACTAGGGCACACTTATTTGTCCGAACAGAATTTCCAAAATGCAAATATTTTTAGAGATATGAATTTTGATAATTTTTAGGGTTTTTCCAATATTATATATATTTTTTGGATTTTTTATCATAATATACAAGAGAAATTTGATAAAAAAGGTGAAGAGAAGGGGTTATGAATATGACCTCAATCCTTTAACCCGAGGGCATTTAAAGATCAAGATCAATGCCCCTACTCAATTTGGCTATTCAATATTTACCAACTAGGGAAAAGGCTAGTAACCCGATACTAGGTCGTAGTGGCCAAACCCTAATTAGGGCAAACAGTGAATCCCAAGGCCCATGATGCAGAGCTCCTTCAAGAGGAAGGTCGCCTTAGACAAGACTGATAAGATGCCAATAAAAACCCTAATTTACCTTGCTTAAGGTGCAACAACAACGTCAAACAAGAAAATGGAGAGATGTTACCAACATCAACCAAGAAAGAGAGCAAGAGATACTTCTTAGGTCCTTCCTTAGCCACGAGTTATTACAACTATTCTTAGGATCAATCTTGCAAGATAGCAAGCCCTGGAAATTCCACCATTCAACCTTCATCACATGTAAAACTTGCCAAAGAGAGAGGTGCGCACCACTTGGAAGCTCCAATATACCAAGAGAAAAAGAAAAAGATATATAATTCGAACCCTTGTCTTGTTTACAAATGATGCTAGGAGCCTTTATTTATAAGAGGCTTCCTAGGCTTATCTAACATTAGAGCCTACCTTACTTAAAAGTAAAAATAACTAGAAGTTAGGGTTTGTCACCCACAAGTCGGGGACTAAACCACAAAATACTAGAAATAATGATAAAATAGTGCAATTGACTTCATCTGAATGAAGTGATGAGTCGGGGAGGACGTCATGCCCTAACTAATCGCAACAATGTAGAAGATCCCTCAACGTCCTCCCCTTTAGCGAGGCAAAGCTCTCTTGAAGGAGAAGACGTCACGATGAAGTGTGCACATGTGTACCGAGAGGAGGGGTCATACAATGGAGAAGAAAGTCCAAGTGGGCATAAAGGAGGTGTGCTAAATTCGGTATGGAAACCTTTATATGTGCAATCACCTCATACATAACAAAACATAAGCGTGGCTAGGACCCCCTATGCCATGTGTCCTAATGGGCCCATCCCAAGAAGCATCGGACACCAACCCAAGGCACAAATGGCCCAACATGACGGGGGACTTCTGCCCATCAAGGGGTAGTCAACAATGCCACTAAGCCAACACTTCCTGGGATGAAAACCAAGAGGACTTGCCATGACCAGACCATGGGTCTTGAGCCTTTTTAGATCACCACTTTTGCATAAACAAGCCCATACTTGGCTGTTTACAATGGAAAAAAGCCCCCCTCAAGCATACTGGGTTGTAACATTGGGCACACCCGCTACCAATCAAAGGGAAATAGAGGGGTTAATGACAATTCAAAAAGGGGCATTTCATGGAAAACTAATCCGCAAGGATTATGGTTCCATGTAAATGACGTAAATAGTTTTTAGTTTTTAATAATAATAAGAAGAGTCTTAAAGAACTCCAACGGACCTCTTGGAGGATGAAGTCCAAAGGTCCTTCTCTATTGTATAAATAAAAGAGTTACGCTCAATGAAAATCAATTCGGGAGTTATCCTCTATTAGTGGTATCAGAGCCTGGCGAGGTTCTGCCCTAACTCTTGGTCCGTCAGTCTGCTTTGCTCTTGCAGACTTGGCTCTGCTCTCTATCTCGGACCAGTTTGCTTGCACCCAGTCTTGCAATATTCCTATGCTAGCTATACATTACCTTGCAATTGCATCTTTGTGTCTCTCCGCGTTATCCACCAACTAACCCTAATGTTCTTTTCCTTGCTCGACCTGCGTGAGACCTCTCTGGAAACCCTAATTTATTTCTCCTTCAATGTGTGCCTCCATTCTTTGTTGATGACTCGAGTTTTTCATTCAAGCTCAACCTTGCATACCCGTGCTTATCTTTTGTGGGGACTGTGTTCACACTCCCTTGTTCTTTCTATCCCTCATAACCTATGTGCATCCTCTCCCTCTCCACGCATTAGAAAATACTAAATAGTTGAAAATACTCGCCTAGATTTTGAATCATTGTGAATTTAAAGAGGTGTTGGTTCTTGCATGTAAAGTCATTGCTTAAACTTGCGTGGAGCAACATGTACATTTGTGGAGACCTACGTGGCATTAGAGAACGCTGCGTGGCTTTTGAGAATGCTATGGAGACTTGCGTGGCATTGGAGAACACTGCTTACACCTGTGGAGGCCTGCGTGGAGTAGGATATATCTCTCCCTGGGTACATTAAGTGTGTGGTCCATGGTTACTTGAGATCTGTGTGGAGTTTACCTCGCGTGGCAATGAAGAATGTGACCACAACTGGTGGTGTATGGTATCTCTAATCGCTTTGTGTATTGAGATGATCTCTAATGGTATCTCAGATTTGCTATCTGTGTTCATTTTTAACCTATATTGTAAGCTCTTGTAGATTGCAGATTGAAGAGATTATAGAACTTAAGCTCCTTACATAGAGATTATTGTAATACATATTTCTGAGTATAGTGTAGCTTATTTTACCTCCCTAAAAGGGCTTGTAGATTGTAAAACAATTGCAAATATTGTATTGTTGCAGAGATTATAGAATTGCATCTTGTATTGCAGAGGACACTGAGACCTGCACTCTATAGAGATTTCTGAGATTTAAGTGTTACTGATCAATACATTTTATTGTTCTTGTTCTGGACTGTAAAAAGGTGATAGAGACTTAGACCTGCACCTATTTTTTCCCAAATACTGTTCAATTGCAGAAGATGCATTCGTTGGCTTCCCTGGTTGGAGCAGTGCTCACCAGGAAAGACACCTATTCGAAGTGGCTGAAGAAGATCAAGTCCATGTTCATTTACAATGACTTGTGGGATGGCATATGTGGAGTGACCCTTGAAATAGTAGATGGCCCCATGACCACTGCACCAAAATCACCAAAAAGAGAGAAAGAGCTTGCCGTGTGGAAGACCAGAGACAAGAAGGCATTGGCATTGATTACTGCAACAATAAGTGAAGAGGTGAGTCAACATATTCTACCCACAAAATCTTGTTTTGATGCCTTAAAAAGATTAAAAAACCTATATGACTCACATTTTGAACTGGAGCTAATTCAGTTGATGTTAAAAGCTGTTCAATTTAGAAGTGAAAGATAATGATCCTATGATTCCTACATCTGAGATCAAAGCAATCATGCATAAGCTCAATGCCATTGGTATGAAGCCAAACCTTCCTCTCACTGCCTTTGTCAAGTTCCTCTACCCCACACATTCACACTACCTTGAATCGCTTCAAGCTAGTGACAAATTGAAGGACCTCACCTTTGACTCTCTGGTGGATAAGATTGCAGATAGAGAAAAATATTTTGGAAAGAAGACCCTTCGGTCCACTGGAGAGACCTTGTGCCTTGCCCAGAAAGGAAAGAACTAGTCAAAAGACTCTTCTAAGGGAGAGAACAACAAAAGAGGACGTTGAAGAAAGAATTTCAAAGGATGGTGGGGTAGAAACAATACAAACAAGAGACCAGATTTACATTATGGACGTTGTGGGAAGAATGGACATGATGTAGATCATTGTTGGGCCCCATGGGAGACAATCAAGAGAGGCATAATCAGAAGAAAGAAGACAAAGGTAAAGCCCAAGATACTAGTAAAGCTCTTGAATGCGGTCATTTTATTGTTGCACACTGTAATATTGGAATAAATGAAATCACTTCATTTACATCTTGGAAAGATACTTGGTTGCTAGACACTGGTATAACATCCCACATGACCTTTAGAAAAAATTGTTCTGAACATTTGGATGACAATATAGATGGCATAGTGTATTTTGCAAGTAAGTCCAACCTCAATCCAAAGGGAATTGGTTTTGTCAGGCTCAAACTACCTGGATTCCCTGACTTTTTGTTGCATAATGTTCTCTATCTTCCAGAGTTGCAGAGAAGCTTGCTGTCCTTGGTGTACATTTGACAATAAGGTCGTTCCATCCACATGTTCGATGGAATAGTAGAGATAAGGAAGTCCTCTAGCAACTAGGTCATCATGATCGTATTTGAAGATGGAAAGTTGTTGAAGCTGAAAGGATCATCTGCAAGAGTTCAGAATTTTGCGTGCCTCTCTCAACATGAAGAAGGTATATTGTCTTTCAGTCTTTTATTTCATGCTAGATATGGACACATCAACTATAATAGTCCTCGTTTGTTGAAAAAGAGTGGTGTTTTTGGTTTTCCCACCATTCCAAAGAAGCTGAAACAATGTGATGCTTGTATTATTAGAAAACATAGTAAGTAGCCATTTCATGAGTCCAAATTCGGAGCATGTAGAAAGTTAGAGTTGATACACTCTGACTTGTGTGGCTCCATGCATGTTCCTTCTGCCAAGGGTAATAAATATCTCATGATCTTTATTGATGACTACACTAGAATGTGTTAGTTATATTTATTAAAAAAGATCTGAAGCATTTGAAACATTAAATTTTTTTCATGTATGGATTGAAAATGAAGCACAATCTCACATTGGCACACGTCGTACTGATAATGGAAAATAATACACTTCTAATGATTTTGAAAACTATCTTCGTCAACATGGGATTAGGCATCAAACTATAGTTCCATACAATCCTCAAGAGAATGGTGTTGCAAAAAGAATGAACATAACTATCTTGAATATGGTCTACTCCATGCTATTTTTTAAGAATGTCAAATTGATGTTTTGGGGTGATGCAACTTTATGTGCAGTCTATTTGGGAAATCAAAGTCCAACTCGTGCTCTTGGAAACAAAACTCCACACGAAATGTGGTATGGCCACATTCCTTCGGTGAGGCATTTTAGGGTCTTTGGTTCCACCTGCTATGCATTGATACCAAAGGAACAAAGAAACAGGCTCGGTGCATGGAGTCGGAAATGCATTTTCTTGAGGTACTCAAACACCACCAAGGCATATTATCTTTACAACGAGGTAAACAAAAAGTTTATTCTTTCTAGAGATGTCATTTTTCTTGAAATGAATAAAAATGATGAGTCTATTGAGAGGCAACTTAATCGTCTGGAAAAATTTAACCATGTAAATACATTTCATGAAGTTGATAATGAAATTCCACATCTTGAAGGGGGGATCCCTATCTTGGATCAATCTCTGTAATTCCCTTTTGCAGCACCAACACCCCCTCGTGAAGAAGTTCCCACCACTTCACGAGAAAAGGAAGTACAATTGAATGATGTGATTGAGACGATTGAAAGATTAAATCTTGAAGAGGATGAAGCACCACTAGCTGAGCAACCTGGACCTTCATGGAAAGTTCCGAAATGGGTCACAAAGACACTTGAAAGTGTCCATTTGGATGAAGTTGGAAAGACAAGAACAAGAAGTTCAACCAGTCAAGACGATGGAGGAGATGCAGATAATTCAAACTCAGGTGATGTAGAAGATATGGATGTTTCATATGATTGTAAATTGAATTTATCTGTTAACCTTGAACCGACTTCCTTTTAAGAAGTTGTTGCTCGTGATGAGTGGAAAGAAGCCATGCAGAATGAATATAATGCTCTCATTAAGAATGAGACTTGGAAGTTGGTGGACCCTCCATTTGGAACCAAACCAATTAGCTGCAAGTGGGTCTACAAGAACAAGTATAGATCAAATGGCTCACTTGACAAGCACAAGGCAAGGCTTGTGGTAAAAGGTGATGCACATAAGGAAGGCATTGACTATGAGGAGACTTTCTACCCCACAACAAAATGGGCTACCATCCACACCTTATTGTCTTTGGTTGCATAGAATGGGTGGAAAGTTCATCAGATGGATGTGAAGCCTGCTTTCTTGAATGGAGACTTGAAAGAGAATGTCTTCATGTCTCAGCCAAAAGGCTTTGTTGTGAAGGGACAAGAACAAAATGTATGCAAACTTATCAAGTCATTATATGTCTTGAAACAAGCACCTCGTGCATGATACGAGAAGTTAACTGAGCATCTTTTGAAGTTAAATTTCAAACACTTTAATCTTGATGATGCAACATTGTTTGCAAAGAAAGTTGAAAGCTCTGTTGTATATCTTGTGGTGTATGTAGATGATCTTTGGATGATAGGGAACAATGAAAGCTATATTGCATCTATAAAGGAAGAATTGATTAAGGGCTTTGAGATGACAAATTTGGGACACCTTCACTACTACTTGGGAATTGAAGTAACTCAAAACCCTAAGTACATATTCATCTCCCAAAAGAAGTACGTTGGAAAGCTGTTAAATAGATTTGGCATGACAGAGTGCAACCCTCTCTCCACTCCAATGGAACATAATTTGAAGCTCACGTCAAATGAAGGAAAAGAATTCGAAGATGCAACCAAGTACATATAGCTTGTGGGAAGCCTTATCTACCTTACCACGACTAGACCAGATATTTCATTTGTTGGTTGGTCCTTTCTAGGTTCATGCAAAAACCTTGTGAAGGACATTGGTCTGCTGCCAAAAGAGTCCTAAGATACTTGAAGCAGACTCAAGAATTTGGATTCAGATATTCTAAGGTGGATGACTTCAAACTTATTGGGTATTTAGATTCAGAATTTGATGGTGACAAAGGGACATGAGTGTCTACTTAAGGCTACCTCACGAGTCTTGGATCAGTAGCTATCTCTTGGAGATCACACAAATAGTCAGTTCCAATAGATTCCACAACAGAGGCAGAATATGTGGCTGCTGCAAAAGCAACATAGGAGATTGTGTGGCTCAAGAAAATATTTGAAGATTTGCAGGAGAAACAAAAGAACTCCACTCTCCTATTGATCAACAATACTTCTGCAATCAAGTTGGCCAAGAATTCTAGATTCCATGATCGAACCAAGCACATCAACACGAAGTACCATCTGATTCGATATCATGTAGAGGCCAAGACAGTTCATTTGAGACATTGTTCCACGAGTGAGCAAATTGTAGACATCTTCACCAAAGCACTTCAAAGAGAAAAGCTTGAAAAGTTCAGAAAGTTGCTTGGACTCACGAACACCCCTTTGGATTAAGGGGGGAATGTTGGAAACCTAATCCACAAGGATTTTGGTTCCATGCAAATGATGTAAATAGTTTTCAGTTTTTAATAAGAAGATGAAGAGTCTTCAAGAACTCCATTGGACCTCTTGGAAGATGAAGTCCAAAGGTCCTTCTCTTTTGTATAAATAAAAGAGTTATGCTCAATGAAAATCAATTTGGCTGTTATACTCTATCAAATTTTAGGAGGGAAACCTAGGTGGTCCCATTGATCCTAAAGAGGGAATCTTCAGTAGAAGAATGAGAGAAGAGGGAAGATTTACTGCGAGGAGAGAATGGAGATAATACTATGAATAAGGGTTAATAACTTAAAACCATAACAAAACTGGTTAAGATTATTCATTGAGGACAATAGAGACTCCTTTTGTAGGGCACACCCACTACCAATCAAAGTGAAATAGAGGGGTTAATGACAATGAAAGAAGGGGCATTTCATCCCAAAATCAAATATTCTACAAAGCATCAAATATCAAGGGAGGATGAAGTGACCGGGATGCCTCTGCGAAAGGAAAGTTAGTCTATAAATGATTGTCAAATGATGAGTTCCCAGTGTGAGCATGGTATGAAGCTGATTTTTCAGTGTTTCCTACTACAAAGGCTTTTGTTCCATTTCATGCATTTATATCATGTTATTGATTTTTCCTTCTTTCTAGAATGTTCTCCAGATGCTTTTAGGTTCTTGGTTATCTGTGCAGTGAACCTGGAAAACGATTTTCTTTTACTGATTTTAGCATATTGTGATTATTGGCCACAACTCCTGTATGAAAAGCTGTGTTGGATGAATTCATGGATGATCGCTGGGTAGACTGCTTGAATCACACTAGCTCGAGATTCATAACATGATAATGATTGTATCTTTGATGTTGTGATTATTGTTTGGCAGAATTGGGGTTTCAGAAAACTTTCAGATTCTTTAACTGTCTATGTAGTGCATTTAATTTTATTGGCATAGACCAAGGCCTACAATCAGTGTTTTGACTTGACTGAAGCCATTTACTTCCTTTTGCTTTTGAACTTGAAATTGTTTTGCAGGGTTCTCGTGGCAATGATGCAACTGAGATAATTTCCAGAAATGACTCAGAAGATATAAAAGTGGAAGCCCCTAGAAGGAGAATGGGAATAGGAGAGAAAACAAATTTACTGGTTGATAAAGTAAGTATAAGATTTTATGATATTTCAATGCATGGTTCTTTATTTGCCCTGGGACTCTAGAGATGCTGTCCTCAATTTCATTATTATAAATAATGTATGAAAATAAATTCTTGCTTCTTTTTACCAAATGGTTCGTGTCTTGTTTCCTGATAGATTAATGACAAACAGTGACTGGACTTTGCTTACTATTATTAAAAAATTACGACCCAACCTATAATCATGATATCGAAGATAGAAAGCCTAATTGTAATGGTTCAAAATTCTTTTTCGGACTTATGTAATAAAATATATTTTGAAATTGAAGGTTGGGAGACATTAAAAATAGGAATGCAGGGGAACATTCATTAGAGAGGAAAATGGTTTTTGACTTAAAATGTGAGTCCATAGTTTGAATCCATGTTTCAATTTATATGTCGAAAGGAAAGAATAGATTACCTGATCCATAATTCACTCTTTGAACATGGCATGTAAATGAGATAATCTGATCCTCAATTCACTTGGTGACCATGGGATGTAAATGGGACATGTGGAAGAAGTCTTTCAAGATAGTGAAGAAGTTTGAGTTTTATCGAGGATGGGATTCAAATTTTAAACTCAATTTAGTAATTTACCAGTCCCTTTTTTGAAGAGTTTGAATAGTTGCTTTTGTTATTTTTGCAAATGTTGAGCTGGTTGCTGAAGTTAATGATATAAATCTATGCATCAAGTCTTCTGTACTTGAGGAGGAATTCATACACTACACAGTTGAAGTGATTGTGATTGGGTTTTTGGGAAGGAGATAAATGGTAATGTAAAAGGCTTAAGGCACCATTGCATGGATGTAACCAAAGGCTTTCAGCACTGAGTATGCCACTTATCTAATGGGGGCTATTTTGTCATGTAGTGACTTATACTTGCAGTCAATGAGATTGTTATATATTCAGGATGTGATTACTTTATGGGTTGTGAGTTAAGTTGTAAGTCTCTAGAATGAAGTCTTCTTTTGAAAGTCCTAACGAGCATTGTCAATGATCATGTAGAAAGCAGCTTAGCATGTATAAGAGGTTTGCTATTTGTCTGATTGTATTATGATTTCTGATCACAAATGGGAGCAGAAAAATTGTATCCTGTGCATTGTACCTCCATCTTTGTTGATCACGTGTGTTACCAATAAATCTTGCACTTAAGATATAAAGTCCAATATCGAGTGCAAGCTTATAGGTAATTTCAAGAGGGTGCCACTATCATTTCACAGCTCTCTTCTCTCTTTTCACTAGCTCCCCTCCAATACAAAGGCAGGGGTGGGGGGTGGAAATTATCTTTGCAAATAGAGTTTTAGTTTGATTTTACTTAATTAATTTGTGGTGGTTGATGGGGCTAAGACCAGTGCCAATATCTCCAAGGGCATATGGTGTTGATGTGAGCTCTCTATGAGGGCTAAAAATGAGAGCAAACAAATTAATCCGTACTGTAAATACACACAGAAATCACAATGGCAGCAGATATAATTGGCTGGAATGATTGTTCTAGGGTCCTTTAGGGGGTACTCCTAGTTATGCATAAGCCTGTCAAATTAAAATGTGCCTTCAATTCCTCAATTTATCAATATGGGAACCTTCCACTGAATGATTAATCACAATGACACAGATCTGGAAATTAAAGACAGCAGAAAAGTTGAAATGATAGAACCTGTTTCAAGCATTCTCCTCCCAAGTAGCTGGCAGCCTACGCGAGATCTCTTAGACAGCAGAAAATTGTACATCCCAGCATACATAAATCAGCATCAAAGCATGAATGAAAAGCCAGACATGATAAGAGTCTCGATCAACATTTTTATTCCACAAGAGAGAGTTCAATACAACGAAGAGCTAGAATGTCTCTTCAGGCCATCAACAACCATTACAAATGGAGGAGCCTTGCTTTTATAGAGTTTTATGCTCAAAACCTCCTCAATAAAATAATATTATCCATCAAACCCTAGATCTATCCTAGGAATGGATAAACAAATGCTCATTTTCCTAACAACTCATGGACTTGTCAAACTAGCAATAAAATATGAAGTGGCATAGTGACCTTTACAAATCTCTAGCATCTCTACAAAGGGGGATGCATCCATAGAATAGGTGTAAGGGTCAAATTAAAACCCAACGTCTCCTCAAGATAGAATAACTATAACACTCAATCCACACGTGTAGCAATCAAGGTATCCAATGGTGAAGCGCTCCACCAACAAATCCTCAAAATCGTGTGCAAGAAACCTCCTCAATTGGCATGTGTGGGAATACAATGTGAAACGTCCCATCAAATGAATCAGATGCATGCCTTCCAAGGTGTAACAACTTTCCAAATATAGCTCAAACGGTTGGATGCATGTGTGGATGTGCCAACCACCACAAATATCCCATCAATCCATGTGCAAGGTGGACCACATGTGTAACAAACTCCGTCAAAGAAAGCGTGGCCCCTTTCATATGTAATAAAATAAAGACAACAATATATAGATGCCTCAAAATATGTGCCAAGTGTTTGAGTGCTCTCTTAGGATCCATCAAATATCACATAATCAAGCATGCCCAATGTGAATATCATAAAAATGAGCTAGGGTGCTCAAGTAATGGCTTCTTCTTCAGTCAAATCATGGTTGAAATAATAATTAGAAGGCTTAGAAACATCATTCCATTTGTGTACAAAGTGAGTGCTTTCCTAGGATGCATAGCTAAAGCAATAAAAGATCCTCCATGTGTTTAATGATGCCAAAAAAGCTAAGGCGCTCAAGCAATAGCCTTCCCCAAGTCGAGCTATAGTCAAATCCACTATCATACCATGCAATTAACCTCCATATGTGTGCCAGAGCGGGGTTTGATGATGTACATACTACATACCATAACCTCCTCTCAAGGCTGCAAAATCCAACCATGCAAAATGCCCTAGCTAGGGTAAATCGTCAAACCCTAGCTCCACGAAGAAGAACAAGTGCAAGAATCCCTCCAACACTATCTCCAAGGCAAGACATCCTCCTCTTCTTGTCTTCACAAATCCACCTTAGGGTTTTCTCCCAAAACCCCAGTCTCCAATATCCAAGGGTAAAACCCTAACCCTAGAACTCCAAGATGCTCCAAAGAGACCAAGAAACCCTAGTGCCCAAGAGGGAGAGAGAGAAAAACAAGTACAAGGGGAGACCTAGATAAATAATAAGATAAAATAATTTATTAATGTCCAACGAATGACCACAAAAGTAGGTCCATGGGACTGTACAAAGTACTAGAAAGCTAACTCCAAAGATGGAGAGCTGATCCAAGAGAGAGATGTACAAAGAGAATGGATCTAGGATTGATGATACAAAAGGTGTAAGTTTGTTATGGTTCGTTGGAACCATCTCTCCTAACATTTGAGGCTGAATGGAGGAATCTCAAAATAGAACTCTATCTAGAGGAAGAGTTGGAGGAGGAACTAGAATGGGAAATGTGCCGTTGTTTGGAGTGGGGGGCTTGCCGTTGTGATCTAGATGAAATCGTTTGACTGCTTCGATGGGGCCAAGGTTGGTCGTTGTTGGAGGGACCCTTCGGGCCCTTATTTGTCATCACATTAATGTATTTGATTATGTTACACTAAATGTAGGAGACGTTAGAGTGGGTGTATCCGCTCCAACTTCCCTGTATGATGTATAAATATACCATTCAAGATTAATGCAAAGCGGTTGAGTACTTGATCCAATTTTGTGTCTTCTTGATGGCTGTGCATATGCTCTATTCTCTACTTGTTTGCATACGGTCTCTGTCATCTTAACATTGGCGTCATTGCTTCCTCCGTTTGGTTTGGGTGACAGCAGTAGCGAATGGAGGTGGTACGAACCTGAATGCTAATGTTGCTTGAAAGAGTTGATTACTATTAAAGATTGATGCTGCTCCGGATGTGTTATTGAGGGATTTTCTGGACAAGTCTACCTGCATACTGGCTGTCAAATTATGTGATTAAATTCTACAGTTAGAAATGCTCGGTGGTAATCGGTTTATGAAGAACGCCAACCGATAATTTGTGAGAGGACCGAACTTGATGTGCAGCCAACTATAGAGCCCGTCGACCTATGACAGCGGCCATCAACGTTGGTATTGATCAAATTTTTTATTGTTAAATGTTAATTTTTTTTAAGAAAATACTGGAAATTGATGAAGTCTGTTAAACTACTCATTGACTGTTGACTTATGTCATTTATGGATATAACCCATATGGTGAGATATTATAAGTTATAACCAAATTCTCTCTATATAACTCTGTTACAAAATGGATATATGAAGTTGATCAAAGAGAGTTTGATTAGCACAGAACTTTTCCACACGATGGGCCTGCAAAGCCCATTGCTAAAATCCTCCAGCCTCTTGAGGCCGAGCAGTATAGCATTAGGCTGCCAGAGAGCATCATGGGTGAAGAATTGGATTCGCGAGGATCTTGATTGCTTCTTTCTTTGTTTTTAAAGCAGAAGAGGGGGATTGATTTGGCTTGCCCATTGTCTTTAGCAATCAATCCAGCTGGAACAATTCGGTCGCTACAGCTAAAGCTCAAGCTCTTCAATATTTTTGCAGTTACTACCCATTGGTTGGAGTAGTATGTCGACCAGAAGAGTAGCCGACCATCTAGAATTGACCATTGATTAAACTATATTGATTTGCAGTCTGCCCAACTATCATATCTGTCCATCGACCAGTCTATCAACAATCATGTCAAGACAGTCGACCTGAAATTGCTATGGAAGTTGAAATGCAATAAAGAGAACATATTAGTATTGACAACAGTCGAACGTATATTATTTATGAAGATATCTATAGAAGTTTATATGATGTCACCAATTATTGACTGGGATTCGTGCTGGAAAGTAATTGCCAATCGACCATAGTAATGTTGACTGCCACAGTCGCCCAATGTGACCATCTACTTCTATAATCGTCCAATATAAGTATTGACTCCCATGGTCGACAATAATCCACTCTTAAAATTCACGTATTATCTATCTGCTCCGGTTTGGTTGACAATGAGTAGAGTATGTGTGCTCTTCTCTTTACTTATTTATATTAAATGCTTGCTTTGGTGATTGATGACACATTTTGCAAAATAAAGTACAGTCGGCTCCCTCTTGTTCGATGTGGTAGACTCTCCCAAACAATATGGTCGAGAGTATCTTTAAGTTGAATTAAATATTGTCGGCACTAAAATTTGGTTGAGATTGATTGATGCTTCGCTTGATCAATACTTAGGGTGGTCGAGCCTTCATAATGCTCACTATTGATTGTTTGCTGACATTATTTTTAAAAAGTGGTCAACAATCGTGTAAAGTTGGTTGATGCCAAATATGGTTGAGGATATTTTTGGTCGACCCCTCACCTTATGGTTAAGTTATCTTAAGTCAGTTAATCAAAATATAATAAGAGCATGTTCTAAATCTTTCACTTGATATGTCTTTATGTCGATTGAGTCATTAATACTAATGTGACTCTAGTATAAAATTTTTGCAAGTCATTGAATTTGGGGGAGGTTAAACATGTGTCTTTCTTAAGGTAGGCGATCTCCTCACTTTTTGTAATTATTTCGGTCTCTAGCCGACTCAGTAAGTCGAGTAGAGTCAAGTTAGTCGAGTAGAGTCAAGTTAGTCGAGTCTAAAAGTAGTCGACCTTGACTAAGATTGTGCACATGAGCAGGCAACACAAAACTTTGCAAGCATCTTTATTCCTCAGGACAAAAGAAGGTGATGAAGACGCGCATTCAAGCAAAAGATATTATACAAACACACAGAAACAGAGCTTAATGATCCAATGATGACACGAGAACACTTGAAAAGATTGTGCCCCCCAGTGCGGAATGGTAGAACAGTTATGAGTTGTGAATTCGGAAGTTGAAGGCAGAGAAATGGTGCAGAAAGAAAAGCCAAAAGACCTCCATGTTGAGTCGTTGAAGACGAGTCCGACTAGATGATAAAAGGATTAGGCGTCACTGACTATTGCCAGATTGAAGACAGATATTGAAGAATCACAGATTGTGACTGTTTTGCATACTTGTTCTTTTCGGGTTGAAGAAGCGTTTGGGGTGGGGGAGATGTTGGAGGGACCCTTCGGGCCCTTATTTGTCATCACATTAATGTATTTGATTATGTTACACTAAATGTAGGAGCGGTTAGAGTGGGTGTAACCGCTCCAACTTCCCTATATGATGTATAAATATGCCATTCAATATAAATGCAAAGCGGTTGACTACTTGACCCAATTCTGTGTCTTCTTGATGGCTATGCGTATGCTCTATTCTCTGCTTGTTTGCATACTGTCTTTGTCATCTTAACAGTCATGCCACTAGGGTTCGATTGAAGTGGAGGTGGTCCTCCACGTTTGAATTGATCTGGGTCGGAAGAACTAGAAGTACCTCCATTTGTTTGTCTCTTGGTTTCGTTAGAAGATGGGAGCATTGAAAAAAAGGAAGTAATCCATTGAGTGGAGGCTAATTCAGGATGTGAATGTGGCTAGAGGACAAGGGAGCGAAGTCGAAGGGCCTCTTGCACGTATAAGGCTAAACATCTCAGGTTAAAATATTTGAAGAAACTGGTTAGAGATTGAAGATCCTTGAGGAGAAGATCCTTAAAAAGAGAGTGGAATCGTCCTTGGATCTTGTAGTAAATAAGACATCAAAAGATGAAATGCTCCTCGGTCTCAACCTCTCGAAGGTGGCATACATGGTAGAACTTGTCTAATCGGTTAGTCTGGTGATCCATCTCCACCCTGAGACGATGAGAACCCACATTGAATTGGCCTAAAGGAATATGAAGAGCGTGTGCCCAATAACGAAGTGTGTAATGGGGTCAAACGATATGTCCGTCCCTCAGATCGATGAAGTGCTTAGCGTAAAAGGTCATCTTTGGACGTAACTCACCTCGAGGGTTGATCCAAGTAACTTGCACAAACTACTTATAGATATCATCTCGAGTGATTTTTTTCAACTCCTATTTGGTAGGTAAGAGGTGACCAAACACGTCTAGGGAATACTCAAACTAAGGAAACCGGTTCATTGCAACACCAACAAACTCCAAAAGATTCGAGACTCCCACATACCAACACCGAGTGCGGCCTGAAGGGCTCGCTGAGGCAATGAACTTCGATGAGCAGTGGGCCAGCTACTGGTATCGGTCTTACCCCTTCGCCGAGTCGAAAAAGCTCCCTGAATGCAGTGTAAGAGTGAGACAAGGATAAACATAGTCTCAAGCCAAAAGGGCCAAGCACTGAACTCCGCACATATGATGGGTTGAGGTACTATCTGCTTGCATTTGATGATGCGACGAAGGAAGATATGCACTCTCTGTTGATGCCCAATCGAAGTCTAGTATACAAGGTCCCAAACCTTTGAGCCATAGAGGACTGTGGGCCAGATGAGAGTGTCCATGAAAGACATCTTAGACGATATGTCTTGAAAGTGGTGTTTGAAACATTGTCCCTCGAGAAGGGCTAAGGATACGTAGCCTTTGTTGACTCGGGGATGAAGGGCATATCGCAGACTGAAACGAAGTCCTATGAAATGTATCTCCAAATAGATATAGGTGTTGATGATTTCAATTTCCTCCCCTTTAAAAAAGAAATAAGGATTCGAGAGGAGCTTCTTTGACCCGTTGAAGATCATGACCTTGGTTTTACCCAGGTTGACCATTCACCGACGAAGATCACAGAAAAGGGCCAAGGCATCTACTTGTCTCTGTAACTCCTTCGGAGATGAGGCCAAGAAAATCACATCGTCAATGAAGAGCAAGATGGAGATCAAGACCTGGTGGAGAAAGCACCCTTCTTTGTTCTGGATGTGCTCTTGTAGGGAGGATGGCAGCTTATTGATGTAGATCCCAAATAAAGTAGGGGGTAGGGGACAACCATGTTTGACCCCAATGGCATTCCTGATAAATTTGATACCCTGTGGGTTGTGCGAAGATGACTAAGAACTGACTCATAGGATCACATGATGGTGGTCAAAATGGTCTTGAAAATGCCAATGTCCCTGAGCCTCTAGAACAATGGCTTTTTGGGGATGGAATCAAACACTTTCTAAAAGTCTACAAAGCAACAGTAAACTTTTGGAGAGTGATGGCGTGCCTCCTCGATGATGGCTTGGAGCGTAAGAATGTGGTCAATGGTCTAGTGTGTTGGTGGAAATCCATCTTGTCCTCTAGCTCTAAGATATCTCCACTCAAGCTCCCTAGAAAGCTGCATGCGAAGGACTATAGCATATAGGTTTGAGAAAGTGTGGCCAGCCATGATTGTTCTATAGTTTATGGGATCCGCACTAGGGTCTGATTTGTGGATAGAGTGAATAATATGATGTGACCAAGGTTCAAAATATCCTGTACGGACCACGTTGTTGAACAGATTGGCCAAGTGATAGTCCAATGCGTGGAGGCCATACTTGAAGAGTTTAACCTGGAACCCCTCCTCATTCACTGCTTTGTTGTAACTCATTACCCAAACTGCCTCTCAGATATCGCGACTAGTGAATACGAAGCAAGAGCAGGAAGGGGGGGGGGAGGTAACCTGGATAAGGGGCTACCCCAGGATATCATAAAGGGAGGAGGTATGTGAGAACATGGATTTTGGATCAAGATCGTGCAGGAGATGGGAGTGGCAGGGGAAGATGGTATGCCAGAAATTTTTGGGGGAGTGGATAAGGGAAGCACTCAACTCCTGTCTGGTGTTTCTTGTGGCAGAGAGAGAGAGAGAGAGAGAGAGAGAGAGAGAGTGCGCTTCTCTTCTAGGTCAGATCTCTACACAATAGTGAGAAATAATGAACGCACAAGTCATATTAATGAAAGAATCACTCCTTCCTCGAGGCCAACAATACTATGTGGACAAAAGCCCTTACAAGCAACCTACATGAGCCCTTGTAGGTCACATAAGTGAGATTTCCACTCTAGATTACAAGTGTAATGATCCAATGATGGTGTTGTTTAGAATAAGTACTCCAAGGTGATGTAGCTACACAAGGCAAGTCCGCACCACCCCATCTTGAGCCTCCACAGACTCCATCTATTCTCCAAAGAAAAGTACTCCACTGGGTCAATTACCTGCTGCAAGAACATAGTTGAAGCCTCATGTGACCCCGATCCATCAACAATCCTTTGAACATGAATCAAAGCTACCACATGGCATCTAGGGCTTGAAGCCCTCCTCCATGATGCACAATACTCCACATTCCTGCCAGGGTTTTCTCCCACCAAGTGAATCCTCCATGTGGACATCATGAAGTGCGTCTGCTATCCAGGCAAGAGATCTATAATGCCTAAGGGAAGAACACTGAGTTAACAATCAACTGAGGTCAAGCATCCATTGAGCAAGCTATCTCAACCAATGTTATCAGAACCGGACTGGTGGTCAAACCGGGCGGCCCTAAGACCCGAACTTGGACCGAAACCGGACAAAAACCGGTAAAAAACTGGATCAAAAAACCGGTTGAGCAAAAATACATAAAATATTCATATTTTCAAAAAATATATATTCATGTGCATCCATGTGAATTCAAACCATTATACACAAATGTGCAAAGTTTCTCATGTACATAGTAAGTAAGAGTGTATAAAACCAAAATTCGGTTGTGCCATGGTCCATAATTGAGATTCGATTTCAGACTCCCAAACGCCCTGCTGCCCTGACTCCGTAATTCGTATGCTCAACCTAGAAAAATCCAAAGATGATTGTGAATCATGATTGCAATTGAGGGTCCCTGTGTCAATATATAGTGATTGTACGGTAATTAGGTTAGCATATGTGGCCGATGTGCCCAATTTTTTTGGTTTTTTAATTAATTTTTTTTTCAAAAGGTGGGTTTTTTGCCCTAGAAAGACTTGGTATGGAACCGGCCGGTTCCATACGGAACCTGGCCGGTTTGAGAAAACTGGCCAGTTCTTGGGGGAAACCGGCCGGTTCCGTACATAACCGGTAAAAAACGGGTTGAATCAAACAGTCGGAACGGAAAACCCTTGGAACCGGTTGGACCGACTGGTTTTGCCGGTTCGGGGCCGGTTTTTATAACACTGATCTCAACTGTGCATATCCATCATAGACCATCTCTCACACTACAATCCATCTTGGACCATCCAATGGCTGAACATACACCATGTACCCCAAATTTCATGAAGCACTCGCAAACATAGTGTAAATACTTTTGGATTAACCTGAAAATCTAACAACCAAATCAACATGATTGATTCCATTCAAAATGACTGATAAAGTAGAAGACACAATCATTGTCCTCATTTTTGAAGTACATTCTTTGGTATGCTTTCCTATAATTATCATAAGTTATAGCTATCCCAAATCCACTAAAGCTTTTGGATAGATCTTTTCAAGGCTTTGCATCAAACTTTAATAGTAGAGACCATATTCAAATGGATGGAAAAACATAGAGTGAACAGGATAATGTAGGATTTATTAAGATCAAATGTAGCCCCAAAAAATTCATCTTGGGAAGACTGATTACCTTTGATGGAATTTGTATATGATAATAGTGGCCTTATTGGTGCAATGACTTTTTCCAAGGTGGGAAAGATGTCAGGTTCCCATTTGAAAGACGCAAACCACTAAAGAGGTAGTATGTACAAAATTGCAAATATTTAATGAAAAGCTTAATTTTGGAAGAAAGACGAAATATATGTAGGCTAACTTTTATATGCTAAATTATGGATTAATTTTCAACATTAGCTTTGAAGGCCTATAACTTTCTCAGTATCAATTTAAAGTGTCCACTCAAATGAATTTGCTAAAGCATGATTGTCGTTAGACCAAAACCTGCAAGTGTTAATCTCTGCTACAATCGCCAAAGTTAGGATCTATGAGAGGGGGTTAACCCATGCCACGAAATTCACAGGGAGCACTGGATGCAAATGCCAACAATCTCCCCCCCAGTGTTACCCAAGTGAGTTTCGAACTCTAGACCTGTCGCTCTAATAACAATTGTTGAAGCACGATTGTTGTTAGACCAAATTTGCAGGCGTTAATCTCCACTACGATCACCAAATTTAGGCTCCACGAGAGGGGGTTAACCCATGTCGCAAAACTCACGAGGAGCGCTAGATGCAAATGCCAACAGAATTGGCTTGATCTTTACTGTCTAATAACAAAAGATACCTAATTAGAAGTTAAAATTCATAAGTCACAACCTTTCTAATAAAAGGTATCTAGTGAGGTTGTGAACTTCCAGCAGCTTACATGTATGATAGGTCAACGTGTCTACAATTAATGTACTCTTCTCTTTTAAAATTAGGGTTATGTTAGGGTTTTGAGCAGAAATTAAAATTTTGTACTTTAATGCAAAAATAAATTACGAAACTAGTACTAAAAACAAAAATAGTACAGCTGTAACAAGACAAATTTAGATCTAATAAATTAAGACATAATTTTCATCTCTTTCAACTTTAACACTCCCCAAGGATCACTGTGTTAAAGTTAAGGTTTCAACTCCAAATATATAACCAGTAGAGTAAAACTAATTAACAAAAATACTAAGTTACCAGGATACGGATACGGATTCGCCAGATTTTTTAAAACCCAGGATCTGGATACGGTGGGGAAACGACAAGTACAAAAAAATATAAAATTATTTATATAATAAATAAAAATAGAGTGAAGAATCAAACTATTCATGAAACTCAAGAGTAGAACTATACTTTATTGCCAAAAAAGAGAGATCATGTACCATAACTGATAATTTGATGAGTTGTAACCATGATTGATATTGATAATTTTAAAAACCATTTTAGCATGAACTTGAAGTAGGTCATAATAGTGTTTTTGTGAGCCACATCCACATGTCCCTATCAGCAGGGAATAAAGTTGAAGACTATGGCAAGACTACATAACAGTGTAGGTGAAGTGAGCAACAACATAGCACGTAAAGATAGATCAGCCCTTGACAGCAGACCTTGACCATAAAGATAAATCAAATAAAACCATTGAGAGCAGAACTTGATATTGATATATCAGAGTTCAAGAGCAGATCTTGACATAAGGATAGATCAGACCTTGAGCAGGAATGGATTTTACACTTTTAGCCATTAGTTGTAGGGTTTTTTAAGTTTTTCATTAAAAAACAATTTTTTTGGGGGGTCAATGGGTCATAGAAGCACTGGAAGTTTCAGGATCCGTTTGAAAATTTCAGGAAATGTTTGATTTTTCACAGGATCCATTTCATAGGACCAGGATATGTTTCCTTCTGTAGGGGATATGTTTCCATGATGGATCCTAGGCGGATCCGATCCGGATACGTATCGGATCCGCGGATCCAGACACTGGGGTGGTGGATCCGGTAACACAGCAAAAATAAAACAAAAGTATAGCTGCAGTAAGAGAACAAGTCTGAGAAATTTAACTTAATGAGATGGAACTTCCTTATACTCAGAAATTTAACTTTCAGATTTGACTTTGCCTCTCAGAGGCAAGTTAATCAATTGGAACAAAAATTGACCCTTACTTGAGGGTATGTACAAACCGGAGAGAGATAGATAAAGTGTTGTAGGATAGGGTTAAACAATTATAGTAGAAGCTCCAAGATCAGACCCAGCAGGTACCCAACAATAAGTGGCAGTCACAAAACCCTTAAAACAGTGTAGGAACACCTCATAGCAGACCTAAGTGGCAGTAACACCCTTCAAATCCTCATGACAGTGGACAAAACTCTCACTAGAGGTAGCGGCACCTCCAAACAATCCTAAATAGGACTAAACAAGATAGCAACAACCTTTAACAGGCTTAAACAAGTAGCAACAGGTAGTGGCAACCTTAAACAAGACCTAGGTGAGCTGTGGCAACCCCCTAAACTAGCAGCGGCCTATTCATCATGAGCAGCAACAACCACAAAACAGACCTCGAACCCTCTTAACACAGACAAACAATGAACAACAGGCTTCACAGAAGTCTCGACCCCCCTCAAGAGAGTCAATCTGGGCAACGACAATCCTAAGATGGAAGATGAAACCCTCAAAACAATTATCATAGGAAGTTGGCAGCATTACACAACAGATTGCAGCCTCACATGACAAATGGCAGCCCTAAAACACTCTACACGGGTAGCGGCCTCCCTTCATAGTCCAATAATAGTCCACCTCACAAGTGGGAGAGAGAAGTACAGTCCAAACAGGTAGTGGCTGCCCTAGCAACACCCACAAACTGCCCTAAATAGCCCATACACAGTAGCGGCCACTCAAACAGCCTACAGAAGGCAGCGGCCTACTCAAACAGGTTATGATAGCCTGAAAAACAAAGTACAACAGCTTCTAAATAGAGTGCGGCTCACACGTGTGGAGGAGGGAGAAGCAGGCAGCTGGTGGAAGTCCAAATCAAGAGAGTGCTCAAGCAAGAGAAGACTGGAAACCCTTGACGTCACCCAAGAATAAGCATCCATCAAACCCTAGACAGTCACATAAAAAAATCAGATTTGAATTGCCACTTCAAGATACTCCCACAATGAAGAATTAAGTTTGTATTTATAACCTCTTAAAGACTTCTAGAAGGATACCCCTTCTAATTCTTCATTGACTTAGGGTTCCTAAAACTTAGGTTAAGACGTCATTTAAATAATGAATGTTACCCATTATAAAATTATAATTTAATATTAAGAC
This sequence comes from Larix kaempferi, assembly GCA_027924585.1. Classification (NCBI taxonomy): domain Eukaryota; kingdom Viridiplantae; phylum Streptophyta; class Pinopsida; order Pinales; family Pinaceae; genus Larix; species Larix kaempferi. The sequence goes on from BSBM01000619.1 coordinate 6,014,925, forward strand.
GTCTTTTGGAGAGGGTACTAGGGTCAAGACAAAGGGGTAGGGTGACATGCTTAATGTGGGCGCTAGCACATAGGACCAACAAATAAGGGTCAACACAAGACAAGGCTAACACAAGGCTAACCACCATAAATCAAGGATGGGTAAATACCCCTTCAAAACCACAAGACCAAAGGTGTGACCACAAGGTGGGAAGACAACCCTTTTACGCACAAGACCAAGAACAACAAGGTGGGAAGGCAACCTTTCTAACCACAAGACCAAGGGAGTAATGACTTGGTGGGAATACAACCCATTTATCTCTCTCTCAAATATACAAGTGTTCTATACAATAATTGAAAGTTCTACCATCACCATATAAGGAAGGTCTTCATTGGATAATGTGATCCTGTGGTCCTCCTGACTGCTCATGAGGTCAAGTGCTAGTGACTTCATCAAGGGGTGGCCAATCGCTTGATGAAACAACCTTGCTCAACCATCTTGAAGACCTAGGAGAGGATGGCATCACACATCATCATCTTGGTTGACTAACCAAGATCCACCTGGTTAACTGACTAGGTATGTACCTGGAGGAACTGCTTGGGCCCAGACCAAGAATCTGCCTAGTCCCAGACCATGATGTCTTTGTCTCTGCCTGCAGGTTCTGCTTGGTCCTCGTGACAAAGAAACTGTCTGGTCCCAGACCAAAATACCCTAGAGACAGATAGGGGCCCTAGCCACATGCTAGGGACTTTTCCATGGCTCCAACTTGCTTGGTCCTAGACCAAGAACCCCAGTAGACTGTTGGGGCCCCTAGGGTACCTGCTAGGGACTTACTCTGCCTGGAAAATTGACCAGGAACCCTAGTTAACTGACTAGGGTGCCATCCTCCCAGAGAATGGCTCTCGCAACTGCATTATCTTTAACAATTCCTCTCAGCAAGAGAGGCATTCTCAACAACACTAAGCTTGTCTCGGAAGTACATAGACTTCGTCGTGGACAAAGGCTTAGTCAACACATTGGTAATCTGTTTAGCTGATAGAACATACTGAAGTCTCTGTACCATGTCCTTGACATAGTGATACTTACTCTTGATGTGTCTCGGCCTGTCATAGAATACAATATTTTCCGAGAGCTTCAAACAACTCTGGATGTCAGCAAGAAGCTTGATCTTATAGATCCACTTAGAAGTTACAACTGACTTCCCTTGTTGTCTGTGAACTACTTACTACACGTCATTTTCCATTATCAACTGGATATCTTCTATCATAGCACCTTTCCAAACCTGATGTTTGGCTGCCTCCTCATAAGTGGAGGATTTTGAATCAGTGATGTGGCTCATCAAATCAGAGCATCCTTGAAGCCTCTCAATAGGCTTCTTAATGGGATCAACTGAAGATTCCCTTTGCTCATCTAAAAGAAATGACATGGACTGAACTTTCTTGCACTTCCATGTCTGAGTCACTAGACGACTCTTTGGAATGATGGAAGATTTCATCTCTACTTATCTTTTCTGCAATCCCATTCTGCTGGGGATTTTAGAGCACAATTGGTGTTGATTTTTGAGCAGCATCGAGAGCCATTCTCCAGGAGAATGGAGGCACCTGGCCAGTTACCGGGGTTGATCAATATGTTCAGTCTGGGACTGAAGCTCAGCCTGGGGCTGAGGACCATTCCTAGAGAATGGGGGACCTGGTCAAGGACTAGGGGATTGATCAACACGTTCAGTCTTGAGACTGAAGCTTCGCCTGGGGCTGAGAACCATTCTTCAAGAATGGAGGCACTTGGTAGTTACCAAGTTGTTGACCTTGGTCAACCTTCAGCTTAGGGCTGAAGAACCTGGTCAGGGACCAGGACGTTGATTTAATCAACGTGAATTCCTAGATTGGATCTAGGCAAGTATTGCACTTCTTCTTCTTGGTCAGTAGAGTTACAGGATCTTCTCAAGGGATTGGCCAACCCTTGTTGATGTACGTAACACATGACCTTGGTTTAGTAAGGAGAGCAAGAGAAACAATGATAATCTTCCCTATTTATGATGATGTACTTGAATGGATGACCAAGAGACCCATTGAGGGTCCAAGAACCCCAATGGATGACCAAGAGACCCATTGATGGTCCAAGAACCCCAATGGGTAACTAAGAGACCCCTTCAAGGTCCAAGAGCCCACTTGTTGAAAGCTAAAGGGTCAAAGGTTAAAAGTTAATAGTTATTTTTAAAAGATAAAAATTAAAAGGGTTAAAATTAATTTTTTAATTTAATTTTTAATCTTTTATTTAAAGGATAAAAATTAGAAGTTAAAATTAATATTTTAATTTAATTTTTAATCTTGTAATTAAAAGATAAAAATTAAAAGTTAAAATCAATTTTTAATCTTTTAATTATTCCTAAACCTAAGGGTATTTCCTCTATAAATTAAAGTGACTCTTTCATTTGAAATTATTATCACACAAGAACCCTCTCTGAATTTCGTGGGGCATCTCTTTCTCAGCAGGAGCAACAACAAGGTTTTATTTTTTGATTAGACTTTTTCTTCTCTAAGGAAGCTAGACTCTGAAAACAGGGCCAACAACCTAGCTAGAGGCTGCCCTAGCAGGCCAAGCCTTCTCATAGGCTTTAACTACCCAGTCGAGAGGAAGAAATGACCTGCTCCAGCAGGTCGTGGTCTATTTGAGACCTGCCCTAGCAAGCCGAGCCCTGTTAGGGCCTCCTACCCTTAGCAGCAGAGAGACTGAGCCCTAAATAGGGCATCCTCAGTTCAGATGAGTCCTTTCTGAGAAGGCCGAAGTTAGCCTAGTCACTGCTCAGTCAAAAGGTGATCAGTTCAGACAGTCAACTACAGACTCCAGTCAACTTCAGTCAACTGCAGTCGACAGTCAACATTCTTTAGAAAATCAGAATTTGATCTCTTGGTTTAAGTGTGACAAAGACAAGTTAAATTATGATATAACGTCTGCTCTTTGTATTTGCCCATGTAAAAATTCATTCATTTTATATTGAGGAAGATTATCATTGTTTGGGGTTTTATTCCTTGAAATGTTTCCCAGTGAAAAATTTTGTGTTCTTGTGGATGTCTTCTTATTTACTGTCAATGACCTAATGCTGTTGAATTTAAGATGAATTTTTTTTTCATGTTATCTATTTAAATCTCAGATCTATGTTAAAAATTAACATGGTTTCAGAGCTTTGGGCGTGAAAAGGATAGTTTCTGAAGCAGCCTACTGTTGCCCACGTGATCCAAGGACAGATTTGAGAATTAGTTCAACAGTCCACAATCATGGCTTCAGTTTCTTTCAGGCTTGAATTTAGACTTGAAGGATCATCTAACTTCAACTCCTGGAAGGCAATGATATTGGCTACACTAGAAGAGAATGATCTAGATGATCTTGTCACACAGGTTGTAGATGAACCTACTTCAATTGCAGGGAGGGAAACATTCAAAAGAAAGCAAGCCAAGGAAAGAAGAATCATTTATGATTCAGTCAAAGAAAGCCTAATGCCTGTCATAACTTCATTAAAGACTGCTAAAGAATGTTTTGACACCTTGACAAATTTGTATGAGAAGAAAGTCTCCCAGCCAGAAGAGGGTTTTGAAGAACAAGCTTCGCACCTTGAAGTTGGAAAAGGATGAAAGTATAGCCTCATTCTTCTCAAAAATTTCTCAGGTAAAGGATCAACTCCTAGCTATTGGTATTACTGTAGATGATGATGATCTTGTTCAAACTGCTGTTGATGGACTCCCTAACTATTGGGAAACTTTTCTCTCTGTTGTAAATGGTCGTGAAGTACAACCAGATTTTGAAAGATTATGGCATGATTGTTTACAAGAAGAAGGAAGAATACAAAGCAGAAGCGGTGGCTCTAAGGAAGGGAATCTTGCTCTTGCCACCAAGACAAAGAAAGGCAAGAAATTCTTTCATCAAAAGAACAAGGGTAAGAAGCCTCAAGGTAAGCAATTTGATGTGTCAATAATTGAATGTTTCAATTGTCACAGGATGGGACACTTTGCCAAATATTGTAAGCAACCAAAGAGAAAGTTCAAAGGAAAGTATCAAGCTTCAGCTGCTGAAGAAGAAGAGCCAAAGAAGAAGAAAAATAAGAAGGCTACCAAGGACCAAGAACCAAGAACCAAGAACCAAGAACCAAGAACCAAGAAGAGAGTACTATTTGGTTTCAGCTCTCTCAGGATCCATCACAAACAGTGACAAGTCTTGGTTAATTGACAGTGGAGCCTCCAAACATATGACATGATTCCAAGAAGCCATTACAAACTTCTGAAAGAAGAAATTTACTGCTTAGGTGGAGCTTGGAGATGATACTACCTATGACATTGAAGGAGTTGGTTCAACATCTTTTCAACTTAGCTCGGGGACTACCCTACATATTGAAGAAAAATTGTATGTTCCTGGCTTAAAGAAGAATCTCCTCTCAGTTGCATGCTTAGAAGATAAAGGTTACAGAGTAATCTTTATGGATAGAAAGGTTCTTCTGTGGTCAAAGAATGAAAAGATGAGTTCAGCTGAGACAATTGGGATCCGAGAGGGAGGACTTTACAAAACTTTTGGACACTCTATTCCGGCATTGGTCCATGACACCATCAAACTCATGTGAATTATGGCATCGAAGGTTTGGACACCTCCATTACAAAGCTCTTCCTGGTTTACAAAAGATGGTAACAGGTATGCCTGAATTTTCTGATGAGCATAATGGTGTCTGTAAAGGCTGCTCTCTTGGGAAGCATACTAAGAAAACTTTTTCTAACAGTAGCAGTAGATCTAAAGGGATTTTAGATCTAATCCATTCAGATATATGTGGTCCTATGACTTCACCCTCTATGAGTGGGTGTTTGTATTATGTGATTTTCATAGATGATCGCTCCCGCAAAGCCTGGATATATTTTTTGAAGACAAAGAATGAAACTTTTGATAAGTTCAAAGAGTTCAAGGCACTGGTTGAAAATCAGATAGGAAGACGTATCCGCATCTTGAGATCAGATAATGGGGGTGAGTTTGAGTCTCACCACTTCGATGATCTATGCCAAGAAGCAGGAATCAAGAGGGAGTTGACTGTACCCTACAACCCTCAACATTATGGAGTTGCAGAAAGAAAGAACAGATCAATATGTGAAGCTACCAGAGCTATGATTTGTGATCTAGATCTTCCACTATCTCTATGGGTTGAGGCTGCTTCCACTGCAGTTTACATCCATAACAGATGCCCTCATAGTATCTTGGGGGAAAAGACTCCAGAAGAAGTGTTCACAGGTAAGAAGCCAACAGTTGATCATATGAGGATTTTTGGCACCCCTGTCTATATTCATGTGCCAAAAGAAAAGAGAACAAAGTTGGAACCTTCCGGAAAGAAAGGTACGTTTGTTGGTTACAGTGAAAGCTCGAAAGCCTATCGTATCTATGTTCCAGGACAGAGGTACATTGAGGTTAGCAGAGATGTGATTTTCCCTGAAGAAGCTACTTTCCGTCAATCTAACGAGCTTCCAATTGCCCCAAATTCTCCCTCTTTAGAAGTCCCAGATTCTCCTCTTTCAAATGATCAAAAAGAAGAGGAAGATGTGCATCAAGTTCAAGATGATGCAATAGAACCAAAAATGCCTACTGAAGTTTTGCTTGAGGCTCCTCCTTCTTAAAGAAGACCTGCTTGGTTTTGTGAAACTCTTCAGGAAGTGGAAAAACATAAAGCTCCTTCAGGGACTTTCAGAGAAAGTAAGAAGCCTCAAAAGTACTCTAGTCTTATTACTCAGTTGGGACACCTCATTGATGCAGAACCTTCCACTTATGAGGAAGCAACAAAATTACAGGTATGGAAAGATTCAATGACAGAGGAGTACAATTCCATCCTAAAGAATGATGTATGGGAAGTGGTCCCCAGACCAAAAGGGAAGTCTGTAGTGACTTCCAAATGGATTTACAAAATCAAGCATGCTGCTGATGGGAGCATTGAAAAGTATAAAGCAATGTTTTTAGCTCGTAGCTTTTCTCAGAAGGAAGGAATAAACTATGACGAGACCTTTGCTCCTGTTGCCAGATACACTACTATCAGAACAATTATCACCCTCGCTGCAGTGTTTGGATGGAAAATGTACCAAATGGATGTAAAGACAACCTTCCTTAATGGAAAAATAGAAGAAGAGGTTTATCTAGAGCAACTAGAAGGTTTTGTGATCCATGAGAAAGAGTCCCATGTCTGCAAACTGAAGAAAGGTTTGTATGGATTAAAACAGGCGCTAAGGGTCTGGTATGCAAGAATTGACAGTTACCTTCACAACTTGTGTTTCTCCAAGAGTACTGCTGACTCTAACTTGTATTTCAAAGTTGTACAAAATCATCCTCTGATTTTGGTTTTATATGTTGACGATTTGTTCCTTACTGGGAAGAATCAATTGATAGCCCAGTGTAAGATGGAGCTCATTTCAGAATTTGAGATGAAGGATTTGGGTCTTATGCATTATTTCCTTGGTGTAGAAGTCTGGCAAAAGCCAGATGAGATATTCCTTGCACAAGGAAAGTATTCAGTTGATATACTGCAGAGATTTGGGATGCAATACTGCAAACCCATGAACACACCAATGGTGTCAAATTTGAAGAAGCTTCATGAGACAACTTCTTGCTCAAATTCAGTGGATCCTACCTCATGCCGTTAGCTTATTGGATCATTGATGTACTTGGTACATACAAAACCATATATCTGTTATGCAGTAAGTGCACTAAGTCAGTTTATGTCTGACCCTAGGCACATACATTGGGTTGCTATGAAGCATGTCCTTAGATATGTGCGGGGCACTATTAATTATGGACTCAGATACACTTCTAGCAGTGGAGTAATGTTACTTGGTTATGCAGACTCTGATTGGGCTGGCAGTGTTGTGGATCGAAAAAGCACATCAAGATATTGCTTTAGTTTGGGATCAACCATGATCTCATGGTCCAACAGGAAACAAAGCTCTATAGCTCGGATCACTGCAGAAGCTGAATATATTGTTGTTAGTGATGCTTGTAAAGAGGCAGTGTGGCTTAGAAAGCTACTAACTGATTTGTTCGATGGAAAGCTTGAGCCAACTGTTATCCATTGTGATAACTAGAGTTGCATAAAGCTTTCAGAGAACCCAGTGTTTCATGACAGATCGAAACACATTGAGATGAAGTATCACTTCATTAGAGATATGGTACAAAGAGGTGCCATGAGACTTCAGTACATACGTATAGAAGGAGTGTTGATTTTTGAGCAGCATCGAGAGCCATTTTTCAGGAGAATGGAGGCACCTGGTCAGTTACCAGGGTTGATCAATATGTTCAGTCTAGGACTGAAGCTCAACCTAGGGCTGAGGACCATTCCTAGAGAATGGGGGACCTGGTCAAGGACCCGAGGATTGATCAACACGTTCAGTCATGAGACTGAAGCTCAGCTTGGGGCTAAGAGCCATTCTTCAAGAATGGAGACGCTTGGTCAATTACCAAGTTGTTGACCTTGGTCAACCTTCAGCCTAGTGCTCAATAACCTGGTCAGGGACCAGGATGTTGATTCAATCAACGTGAAGTCCTAGATTGGACCTAGGCAAGTATTGCACTTCTTCTCCTTGGTCAATAGAGTTACGAGATCTTCTCAAGGGATTGGCCAACCCTTGTTGATGTACCTAACACATGACCTTGGTTTAGTAATGAGAGCAAGAGAAACAATGATAATCTTCCCTGTTTATGATGATGTACTTGAATGGATGACCAAGAGACCCATTGATGGTCCAAGAACCCCAATGGATGACCAAGAGACCCATTGATGGTCCAAGAACCCCAATGGGTGACCAAGAGACCCATTGATGGTCCAAGAACCCCAATGGATGACTAAGAGACTCCTTCAAGGTCCAAGAGCCCACCTGTTGAAAGCTAAAGGGTCAAAGGTTAAAAGTTAAAAGTCATTTTTAAAAGATAAAAATTAAAAGGGTTAAAATTAATTTTTTAATCTAATTTTTAATCTTTTATTTAAAGGATAAAAATTAGAAGTTAAAATTAATATTTTAATTTAATTTTTAATCTTTTAATTAAAAGATAAAAATTAAAAGTTAAAATTAATTTTTAATCTTTTAATTATTCCTAAACCTAAGGGTATTTCCTCTATAAATTAAAGTGACTCTTTCATTTGAAATTATTATCAGACAAGAACTCTCTCTCTGAATTTCGTGGGGCATCTTTTTCTCATCAGGAGCAACAAAAGGGTTTTATTTTTTGATCTGACTTTTTCTTCTCTAAGGCAGCCGAACTCGGTAAACAGGGCCAACAACCCAGCTAGAGGCTGCCCTAGCAGGCCAAGCCTTCTCATAGGCTTTAACTACCCAGCCGAGAGGAAGAAAGGACCTGCTCCAGCAGGTCGTGGTCTATTTGAGACCTGCCCTAGCAAGCCGAGCCCTGTTAGGGCCTCCTACCTTTAGCAGCAGAGAGACCGAGCCCTAAATAGGGCATCCTCAGTTCATATCAGTCCTTCCTGAGAAGGCCGAAGTCAGCCCAGTCACCGCTCAGTCAGAAGGTGATCGGTTCAGACAGTCAACTACAGACTCCAGTCAACTTCAGTCAACTGCAGTCAATAGTCAACAGTCTTCAGCAAATCAGAATTTGATCTCTTGGTTTAAGTGTGACAAAGACAAGTTAAATTATGATGTAACGTTTGCTCTTTGTATTTGCCCATGTAAAAATTCAGTCATCTCTTATTGAGGAAGATTATCATTGTTTGGGGTTTTATTCCTTGAAAGGTTTCCCCGTGAAAATTTTTGTGTTCTTGTGGATGTCTTCTTATTTACTGTCAATGACCTAATGCTGTTGAATTTAAGATGAAAAGTTTTTTCATGTTATTTATTTATATCTCAGATCCATGTTAAAAATTAACAGTTGGCTCCCTCTTGATCTCTGAATCCTGACAGGGGTCATGAACTAGAGCTTGAACAACATGTCCTAAAACCTTATAAAGGTTACCTTCACGGACTCCAAACACAATAGCTGAGCTCATGTTTCCATCCCTAGGCCACATCAGAGCCTTTCCTTCTGAGAAGGCTACAGAGAACCCCTTGTCTTCTAAAATTGCCACTGAAAGAATATTCTTCTTTTATCCAGGAACATATAAAATTTCCTCAATGTTAATAGACATACCTGGATCAAGCTGAAATGAAGTTGAACCAACTCCTTTTATGGCATGGGCACTACCATCTCCCAATTCCACTTTCACATTGAACTTCTTGGCCTTGTAATCTACAAGAGCCTTCTTGAATCCAGTCATATGCTTGGTGGCTCCACTATCTATCCACCAGGAATCTGCTGAGATGGAGATGGAACCTGAGAGTGCTGAAACCAAATTGCACTCTCTTTGATTTTGTTCTTTGTATTTGGTTTCAGCCCTTGTGGCAGAAGGGTCATTTAATCTCCCGCATGGGAGAACTGTCTCAAGCATTTCACAAGCTCGCTCTTCTGGTTATGAGTATTCAACGTATGGTGTATTGTTCCCTAGTTAGTGATGCTGGTGGGCCTCTCATAGCAGAGACTCCCACAGGACAGTAGATTGTGAGCTTTTTGGCAGAGTGCTGCTGGAAAGGAATGGGAGGAAGATTTTGAGCAAGGAATCTCGGCTTCGTTTGACCAGAAATTTTGCAGAAACCTGCTCTGTCTGCCTTGCGGATTTGTAGCTCAGTCAGCGGAGTTGGGGCTATTGGACAATGAGTTCTGGGTATTGTGTTTGAGGGGAAATTTCTGGTTTTTTCGAGCACTATGGACGATTCGGGTTGTTGCTCTGAGCACTGCAAGATACAGGGTGCCATCAGGGACATCCGTACTGCATTGAGCAGACTTAATTTGCACCTGGAGGGAGTTATAGAAGATGTGGAGTAGCTTACCAGTCACATTGCTCAGATGGATTCCAGGTTTGATGACTTGGAAAGTGAGGTTTGGGAACAGAGAGGGCAGATTGAGAAGCTATTTGCAGCATCCAAGGTGCATCAGGAACTTCTTATGGGTGGTCACCATCAAAATGCTACATGTGAAAACTTGAAGGCTATGGAGAAAGATTCGGCACAGCAGCCTGATATGGTTCCTATTGACATTTCAAGTTCTCCCAAGCAGGAAGAAGGAACTGTGATCATGGAGTATCATAGTGGGTCAGGCTAGTTTTAGTTTTCACATGTACTTTTTTTAAAAGTTTATGTTGGGACAGTTTTTTAAGATCTATTGTAATCAGTATTATGTTAGAAATCTCATAGGAAGTATAGTTTATCAGACAGATGGCCAATTTTGGGGAATAGCCCTGGTAGAACAAGAGGCTTTTTGTCAAAACATAAACCTGTAAATCTGGCTGTTTTTTCCAGCTGTTTTAATGTAAATTTATAATAATTTCTGTTAAAAAAAAACATTATTGGAGAGTTTTCTGTCAATATCTTTCTGTTTTGTTGTAATGAGTTTAGGTACCTTCAAAATTGTATTCATGGCTTGAAAGATTTATTACTGTTACTAGGAGAACTCATGCTACTTCATATAGTCAATGTACATTTTACTTTTTTTCATTGAGAAATAACTGTCTGCAAGTTATCTTGTCATTTATTCTAGCTATTGATTTGTAACATTCAAAGGAACAATTTATGTTATTTTTTAATCTCAGAACTTCTGCTATGGATGGGAAAATTGGGACTTGGATCATCCTCATTACAAGCATATCTTCATTACCATTTCATGGTTATTAGAATTCTAACTAATCTGTATTGTTTATCTGTCTTAGTTATTAAAGGTCAAAAATTCAAAAGAAGCTGTTTATGGAGCTTTAGATTCATGGGTTGCATGGGAGCTAGATTTTCCGTTAGCTGTTCTGAAAAGGGCATCGTACCAGTTACAACAGAAAGAAAAGTGGCATCTAATCATCCAGGTCCCCTTCTTTCCCTGTACGTTTATATTGTAGGTCCTTTATGGTTTGGCATATCTGCATTAAATTTATTTGTTGTGTTTGTCAACACATCTGACATGCATTGGAGAATTTTGCTGCCTAATGTGAAACATGTCATAAAAATAAAATATAAAACTTAATTACTTTAGGACTATTACAACCTTTACCATTTCCAATCCAAAGAAGGAAAGAGATATTGATGGATTTTTTCACAAATCTTCCAAATTCTGAAGGAAAAGTTGCAATTTTAGTGCTTGATAGATGAAATAATATGCATATTTCTGTGGTACAAAAAAAGATGCCAAAATTGTTCAAGTTGTGAATGTAAGAGACACCATTGTGGATTATGCACAATAACATATGTTTCATAGAGAAATATTTCAAATCAAGTTAAGATAAGAATGACATAAATGAAAAATACAATTCACACATGTTTATATTAACTAGCCCACCTATAGTTGACATTACATTATATTTTTATCTGAGGAAAACCTCGTGGGATCATAGAGAAAGATTTCAAATAAAGTTAAGAGAAATGATATGAATGAAAAGTACAATTCACATGTGTTTTATAAATACACATTGTGTTCATATTAACTAGCCCACCAATAGTGGACCTTACATTATATTTTTATCAAGAAAGACAGCACTGGAATATATGGATGGAGGGCAGGTCAATTGCCAGCCACAATAGTGGTTGGTAACCCTGTAACAAACCAAAAATATATAAATATTAAATAATAATACTAATAATAATTGTTAGTTTTTCATACAGTTATAGCATTATAATTCAATTGCATAAGATCAGTAGGATCACTAGAAGAAAGACAAAGCACATAAACAAAGAACACGAGAATTTATCCTGCGAAACCCAATCGGGGGAAAACCCAGCAACCTTCGTATAGAGATGAACAATTCTGAGAAAAGAGTACAATGATGAGAGAGAGAAAGAAGAAAGTCTCTCTAAGTAAAACCCCAAAAATCAGCTTCTCCTAGCTGCAGATGCGAGCCTCTCTCCAAGTGATGCGAACTTGTGTGTGTGAGTGAGTGTGTCAAATGAGGAACATAACCATTTTATTTATACACTTGCCAAATTGGCCTTTTCCCTAACTGGGCCGACTTGTCTAACTTGACTGGGCTGACTTGACCTGGGGACAAATAAATAATGTTTATTTAATTATTTTCTTTGGGTAATTCATCCCTGAGGTTTACATTGATTCTTTCAAGGGTTTACATAATTAATTACATCACGATCAACTCCCGTAGGAGGTACAAATAATTACAATAAAATATAATAAGAATATCTTCTGAAGTTGCACAAAATCCAACACTCCCTCTCAACAAGGAAGGTATTCTTCAGTCATCATCAGCGTCACGAACATCTGGGTTTCATCTGTACATCTATACTGTCTCGATCATCTCTATACATATTGAAGGTTGTCAACACAGTCTTAGTCTTGCGAGAAGTGTCATAATGCATCAACTCCACTAGTCCTTCGGTGAGTCCAAGAGTAGTCTCTCCATCCTATTTGGATGTCTGAGAGATAAGCTTTACCATCTACTTTACCATCTTCTACCTGTCCGTCTCATCTGTTGATGGGATCCTCCCATACTTGGCTGAGAACCTAGATGAGCAGAGGTGCACGACCATCTACTACCTGTTCGTCTCATCTTTTGATGGGATACTCCCATACCTGGCTGAGAACCTGAACGAGTAGAGCTACCTGTGCAAGCATCACATGACCATCTACTACCTGTTCGTCTCATCTGCCGATGGGATTACTCCCATATCTGGCTTAGAACCTGAACGAGTAGAGGTACCCGTGTGTAACTCGACCATCTACTACCTACCCGTCTCATATGCCGATGGGATTACTTCCATACCTGGCTGAGAACCTGGACGAGTAGAGGTACTTGGGTGGAATTCGACCATCCACTACCTGTCCGTCTCATCTACCGATGGGATTACTCCCATACCTGGTTGAGAACCTGGATGAGTAGAGGTACCTCGGTGAAACTCGACCATCTACTACCTGTCCGTCTCATCTGTCGATGTGGTCACTCCTATACCTGGCTGAGAACCTGGACGAGTAGAGGTACCTAGGTGGAACTCAACCATCTACTACCTATCCGTCTCATATGTCGATGGGATTACTCCCATACCTGGCTGAGAACCTAGACGATTAGAGGTACATCTACAGTCTTTCCCTCTCAAGGAGGGACACGTTCTCTTCTACTCCAAGTCTTCCACGAAAGTATTCAAACTTTATCTTGGGAAGAGGCTTGGTGAGAACATCTGCAGTTTGGTCATCTATCGGAACATACTGTAACTCGACTTGTCATGGAATACAAGATTCACTGACATCTGCACACAACTCTAGTTATCACAGTGATTCACGGTTGGCTCAATTTGGCCAAACAATCCTGCAAGGAGTTTCTGAAGCCATATTGCTTCTTGGGCTGCTGTACTAGCAGCGATATATTCGGCCTTTGCAGTACTGAGTGCTACTGAGTTCTGTTTCCTTTTGCACCAGGAAATCACTAGATAACCCAAACTGAAGCAACATCCAGAAGTACTCTTCCTATCTGCAGCACATCCGGCCCAATCTGAGTCTGAAAACCCTTGCAATCTCAAGTCACACTCTGAAGCATATCTCAAGCCATATCCCACAGTGCCACACAGGTATCTGAGCACATGTTTTGCAGCAATCTAGTGAATCTGCCTCGGCTCGCACATGAACTGGTTGAGAGCATTCACATCAAAACATATATCTGGTTTGGTGTTCGTCAGATACGTCAAGGATTCAATCAACTGGCGATACATAGTGGGATCAATCAAATTCGAATCTGAAGCAGAATCCCTCAGCTTCTTCAAATTTGCATCCATCGGAGTGGCCATGGACTTGCAGTCCAACATCCCAAATCTCTTCAGAATATCTATGGTGTATTTTCCTTGACCTAGGAAAATCTCCTTCTGCCTCTTGCATACTTCTAATCCCAATAAGTAATGCATCAATCCAAGATCCTTCATTTCGAACTCAGAGGCAAGTTTCTTCTTACACCATACGATAAGTTTCTCATTGCCAGTGAGAAACAGGTCATCAACATAAAGGACCAAAATCAGTGGCTCATCATCCACAACCTTGTAGTAAAGGTTGGGATCTGCATCGCTCTTGGTGAATCCCAAACTCACCAGGAATCCGTCTATCCATCCATACCAAGCACGAGGTGCTTGCTCGAGTCACTACAGTGCCTTTTTCATCCTGCATACATGAGACTCCTTTCCATGGATAACAAACCCTTTTGGTTGTTCAATATATACTTTTTCCTCAATAACACCATTGAGAAAGGTTGTCTTAACATCCATCTGATGCAACTTCCATCCCATAGCTGAAGCAATAGCAATGATCGATCTGATGGAAGTATATCTAGCCACAGGAGCAAATGTCTCATCATAATTGGCTCCCTCTTTCTGAGAGAATCCTCTGGCAACAAATCTAGCCTTGTGTTTTTCAACACTGCCATCTGCTCCATGCTTGATTTTGTATAACCACTTGGAAGTCACTACTGACTTCCCCTCAGGTCTCGGCACAACCTCCCACACATCATTCTTCACGATGGATTGGTATTCTTCCACCATGGCATCCTTCCAAACTTGGTGTCTGGATGCTTCTTCATAAGTGGTAGGTTCTGAGTCAATGATGTGACTCATCAATTCTACATAACTGGAGAACTTTTGAGGTCTTTTACTTTCTTGGAAAGTACCATGTGGAGCTTCATGCCCCTCTACATCCTGCAAGGTTTGTTGTGCCCATATAGGCCTCTTCCGGCCTATTGCAGTATCTCTGGGAACATCAACTGGCTCAAATGGATCAATGGGATTGATGGGTTCATCCTTCTCTGCTAACTCCCTCTGACCTGGAGGGGGAGATGATCTCATCTCCTTTGGGCCTAGCATCTCCTCATCATCAATCTCCATGTTTGATCCTTTGCCTTTCCTGACAACCATCTCTTCTTCAAAGGACATCCCTGCTGACTTTGATCTGTCTGGATCCTGTAAGCCTTTGAAGATTCACTGTATCCCACAAAAGTTCCCTTCTTGCCTGAAGGTTCTAAATTCATCGTCTTCTCCTTGGGCACATGTATGTAGACTGGACAACCAAAGATTTGGAGGTGGCCCACTTTTGGTTTCACTCCTATGAAAGCTTCTTCCGGAGTCATGTTCTTCACAATCTTATGTGGGCATCTGTTTCGTACATATACAACTGTTCTGGATGCTTCTTCCCATAAGAACATCGATAGACTCTGGTCATGTATCATGGCTTTGGCTGCCTCCACAATTGTTCTGTTCTTTCTTTCCACAACCCCATTTTGTTGAGGGTTGTAGAATCGTGAGCTCCCTCTTAATTCCTGCTTCCTTGCAGAAATCATTGAATTCTGTAGAGGTGTATTCTCCACCATTATCTGATCTCAGGATCTTAATCCTCTTTCTTGACAAAGTCTCTACTTGTGCTTTGAATTCTTTGAATTTACTGAGTACTTCCTCAGATTCCTTGGTCTTGAGAAAGTATATCCAAGTCTTCCGTGAGTAGTCATCAATGAATGTTACATAATAATGATATATGCCAATTGAAGCAACAATCATGAATCCGCACAAGTCAGAGTGCCCTAGATCCAAAATTCCTTTAGATCTGCTCTCACTATCTGGGAAAGATCTGTTGGCATTCTTGTCAAGTGCACATCCTCTACATGTTCCATCAGGATCTACCTGAAGCACTAGTAAACCTGTCACTATATTCTTCAATGCTGGCAGAGCTCTATAATTTAGATGAGCTAGTCTTCTGTGCCATAGTTCACCCATGCTTGTAGAGTCGTGAACTAGGGCTTGAGTTGGTGGAGTGCTCAATCGGTATAGGCTCTCCTCTCTCACACCAATTACCTTGGCTGTATCATGCTTGAGTTCTTGTGCCAAGCAAGCACTTTCCCATCTGAAAATGCAACTTTATATCCCTTGTCCTCCAAGGTTGAGATGGAGACGAGATTTCTTTTCATTCTAGGTACATAAAGCACATCACTCAAGTGTAATTTGTCACTAGACTCTTGTTGAAGAGAGGTGGCCCCAGATCCCTTCACAGTGTAGTTAGCATCATCTCCAAGTACAACACGGAGATGAGAATCTTTCTCAACTAATTCTGAAAGATTTTCTTTATAACCTGTCATATGTCTAGAAGCACCACTATCTACGAGCCAAGTATCACTAGTGGTGGGAACAGTTCCTGATAATGCTGATATGAAGAAGAATTCTGTACGATCTTCATTCCTTTGCTTCTTATGATGGTGGTCTTCTTCTACATTAGCAATTGAGGCTTCATGCTTCCTTTTGATTGAAATCCGACAATCACTGACATAATGGCCATATGCCTTGCACCTTTAGCATTGTATCTGAGATAAATCCTTCTTCTTCTTCTTCTTCTGATCTGGAGGATAGGTAAGAAGAGGAAGGGGCCGCAGATGGTCCAGATCTTCTAAATTTTGCCAACACTTCCTTCTACCTGTTCATTAAAAAGTAAAAACCAGCCACCAAGTTGGCACTGAAGATGCCAGATTAGTCGATTAAAAACTTGAAAAAATCTAACCTTTATACTTGAAACATTAACCTTTTAACTAAGCTAAAGGATAAACTTTAGATAGCTAGATCTACTTTAGAAATGATGAAACTTTGAAGTATGAAACTAGATCTAACTACAAGAAATGCTTTGCAATGTAAGTTTTAGATTTACACTCAGAAAAAGGACTATCTGAAGTTTGCAAGCATGAAGTAACCAAGAGATATTTATAATAA